>CM069161.1:473534-1073534 GCA_035221665.1 Okamejei kenojei
ACCAAGGAAGCAGGGAGTTTGAGAGTGGTGGACTGGCCACAGTTCAGCACGATGACACGCAGAGGCATTCTATATCTCTGCGGCTCACACACAGATAAAACAAAATAGTGGCAGATACACTTTTCTTGACGTTTGATATTCAAACATCACCCAAACAAAATTCACAGTTTTAGTGAATTTAGAATCCATTTTTGACAACTTTCTTCAGTTAGATTTTCTGTCACCAATCTAAGTTATTTTAACAGGTTAGTTTGAGTTAACTTCTAGGGTAAAAACTGGATTGATTAATTCGTTGGCTGGTAAGCCATAATAAACCAAAACAAAGTTGTTTAAAAAATCCACATAGCTACTGATTATTGATCCTTCAAATCAACAATAGAATATACATTCAGCAATGTCCAAAAGCAGTTCAGTTTCATAATCACGTTTGCTACTGTTTTTGCTGTCTTATCGCCAAGTTGAGTATATGTCTCACTTTTATAAAAAATACATTGTTTCCTATTTTAAGCTTTGAAGTGGACATCAGCTAGATGCACCTAGGCCAGCAGCTTCCCATAGTGGTTTAATTTTAATTTGTTCTTCACTTGGTGAGTTGGAGTATAATAGTCATGGGCACTGATTTAGCTGATGGGGTTCAAAGAAGAATTGATTGCTGCATAGCTGTGGATATTTTGGAGAGTCGGGGGCATCTGCACTCTTGCTGTGCCTTTCTCTTTCCTGAATCTTGATTTCAAACTACTATTGCGTGATAGCCTGTGATCAGATGCTTGGAATGGGGTTGGCCGTTGAAAAGAGGATCATAGGATGTTGAGTCAAATTCCAATGAGAGATTATTTGGGTCAAGAGAGGGATGGATAGGCAAACAATTACAGATAACATATTGGATATAGCATCTCAGTAAAATGAGCTGTCTCTTTGAACAATTCAGAACCTTGTAGTTGCTTCAGCTCCTTTAACATCAACGTACGCGACGGTCCCTTTCAGGAACCATGAACGTGGTGAAGAGAAATGAATGTTGTGTTTCTAAAGTGATTCTCGTGGTATATTAATCATCAGGGATGCAATATCCTCATCTGAATTGCAAGTGAAAAGTTGTCCTGGTAATCGATTCTTTGTTGAAATAATTAAAGGTTTAATGTTCTCTATATATAGCTTAATACACTGAATCCTTGGGTAGCTATTTCAGCACTCACCCAGACTAACTGAGAAGCATTACAGTACAAGAATGCAAGTTCCAGTAGTTTACATTAAAATAAATTGTTAATTGCATATCCATGATCCACGTTAGGGTTGTTTGAGCGATAATTCATCTGTTGTAAAAGTCAAGGCTCCTCTACCAAATGAGGCTGTAATGTAAATAGCCCTGAAGGTAGGTCAGGCAGCGTCTCGAAAAAGGCAGGTCATTCGGATGCATTTCCATCGTCTCCAACCAAAACAGTAACCTGCTGTACCCATTGTTGTGCATTGTTATGCAGTATCTTATTTCAACTTTCATTAGCATTAACACTGATGAGCTGAATCTTTGTCACACGTGCAATTGTGGATCTGATTGAGGTAATCAATAGTCAGGATGAATAGAGGAAGTTTAGAGCAACACCTGCAGGGTTCCATGCTCAAACCCTTCCAGAATTGCCACACCACCTTGCCCTTGGATAAAGCTTGTAATGATTTTACGAGATTGTATCTAAGTTCTGATTTACTTGAACTTTTTCCACTTTTTGATAATAGTGACGTATTCAAAAGGCTACCAATAATGTAAATCAATAGTAAAGCTACTTTCATATCAAACATCTAGCACAGAAGGGCATCAGCTTCCACAAAAAAAATGGGATAGTGCAGAGAGATTTTCACTGGCATTTCATGCCAGTTCTGTGAAAGTTGTTTCACCATCTACTCTGTGCTTTAAAAGCTGTGCTACAAGTGCAATGGTGTGTTCAGGATAGGCACATTCTCAAGCCCTTCCACAAATGTGACTGCAGTCTGTGCCAGGGGTTTAAAACTGGTATGAATAGCCTACTTTGTACAGGTCGTACTAAGTGCCATTCATTCAGCTCCCTTACCTCAGTGCAGTGACTCTGTGTGGGTGCCCTCTGACCTGATTGATCTAGGTTGATGTAGTCTGATCACATAATGATTTGGAGAGGGAGAGGCTGACTGTCTCCTGATGAAAGGGAGTCAACACTCTGAAAGTAGTTTTGTCCACATACCGATTGTTAGTTGCATTGAGCCCAACTATTTGTGTCTTGGTTGTGGTGTAATTGATCGGAGGGAAGGAAAACACTCTAGAATGATGCTGGTTGTGGAGAGATTAGCATTAATGAGCTGTTTCCATCTTGCATCATCTGAACTGGACATCATCTCATGGTTTATCCTTGTGCATTGCCTTTACTCATTATGGCCATTCCAATTTGCTCAGACATCTGACTTTTTTAATGTGCATTTGATCAACATTTTTTTGTCGAAACTGTAAAATATTAATGCAAGGTGGAGGGTTTATGTTGGGTTGATGGGGTTTACAAAACTGCAAGAGTAAATATCAGGGAAACCTGATAAAAATCTGTGGTTTGCCAAAGAAAAGACTTAACAAAAATGGGTCTTATCAGCACTGGGCAACAGGATTCATAAAACCCAGTTACAGTTTAGTTTTCTGGTATGTGCTAAGATATTTTAAACAATTTTGCAGGTGGGGGCTGTGGTGCATAACACATGGGTGTATATTTTATGCACAATTGATCAATTAACCTGAACGCCTTGCCTCTTTGGGAGCATAGGGTATGTAGATTTGAACAGTGACTCTAAATCAGTATTAACCTATATTTAGGTTTCAACTAATGTTCCTCTTTTCTCAGTACTTAGCATTCTGTGAATGCGGAACATAGGAAACAGCTTGGTAAAAAGCATAACAGATTCTCTCATTCACTCTAAACCAAATTTATCTTATCAACTGGCCAGATCTTCACCTTGTTGAGGAACAGCATGAAAGAACAAGCCATATTGTTTTTATTGTATTTGCCTTCCAACCCAGAGCTTTGGAACTTGAATCTGAGATTCATAACAGAATCAGCATAATCAAAATTTACTGCATTACATTTAGACCATTTTATGTTCATGGCATGGATTAAATCTATGGCCCAACTTTTGTCCCAATGAATTAATTACACTTTAATCACCCGACGAGTGTTGGTTTACATTTAGGATAGTTCAGGCTAAATCTTAATGTCCTGTGTCTGCTACACCAGTTGTTGTCTTAGTTATGATTCTCACTGTGTTTGTTGTATCACTCCAGTTGAATAGGTAGTCCACGTTTTCTGAAGCGTTTGTGTTCTCTAGTTTTCTAGTATTAAATTTGTTTGGCAAGATCCACTGGCCACTTTCCCAGTGTTGAAGTAGTGTTGCTTTTCAATCATGCTCTGAAGGTGCACAATCCAGACTTCCTCACAATAATCTGCTTTCAGCTGTTGAAAGAGCAGTGGATAGGTCAATCCCTTTGACAGTTTATCTACACCTGTTGAAATATTGAGAGTAAATGTTAGCAGAGTTAAAATAAGTTAGTTGTCAAATGAAGAGGAACTGCATGTCTGCAAGGGCCTACCTGAATCTTCATTCCCATCAGGCATTGTTTTCAAGCCTGCACAGTCATAGCACTATTGCTGTAGGAAAGAACTGCAAATGCTGGTTTAAATCGAAGGTAGATAAAAAATGCTGGAGTAATTCAGTGGGACAGGCAGCATCTGGGTGACGTTTCCGGCCGAGACCCTTCTTCAGACTGAAAAAGGGTCTCGACCCGTAACGTCACCCATTCCTTCTCTCCAGAGATGCTGCCTGTCCTGCTGAGTTACTCCAGCATTTAGTGTCTACCATAGCACTATTGCTGATGGATTGACCATCTGCGTGGGTCACCCTGGCCTGGTTGCCCACCTGCTCTGTCCTGTCGTACGGTGTTACAGAATTGTTTAAAAAGCCTGGTGTTAAATTCCTATTTCAGATATAAATTATTTTGTGTTTGTGCTACAGATACGATGGGGCCAGTTCCACTCTTTGTCAGTCCCTGTGACCCAATCATTCTGAAAATTGTTCAATTATACCTGTTTCCATGTGGTGTCGAAAGCTTTGTTAGCCTTGTGCCTGTCTTTGTATATTTCCACTTTGGACATTGAGAAGTGTAAAGACAAAATCAGTTTTCTTTTGATCTTTTTATATTCATTAAATGAAAATTGTAGCTGACTGCTTTGATTGTGGTGTCCTTACCCTTGTAAAAAAAAATCTATTTTGTACATTTTCTTTTTGAAAGCTGTGTATGGAGGTATGGGCTGTCATTGTCCTCATTGTATAGAATGTTTTTCTTCATTCAGGAAAGCATTACTTTATGATTTAACCAACCCGAATGTTAAGCACAACTTGTGCTTATAAAAATAAAATTTTAAAAATAGTTTAAAGATTTTCTAGATTTGCTGTTGTGTTCATTCCTTGTTGGTGCATTGTGAGTGATGTTTGTGACTAGTCAGGAGATACAGTATTTAGAAAGTGTATTATAGAATTCTTCCTGATCCATAAAACTCCAGTAACCAACTAATGAGTTATTTGATAAGTCATAGAGAAAGGAATACTGACACGGGTACCAGAATTCTGAAAATGTTACATATCAAATGCTTCGTGGAGACACAATAGACTGCAGATGCTGGAATCCAGAGCAAAAACAAACTGCTGGATGAATTCAGGTTCAAGCAGCATTTGTGATGTTCGAAGGATATTTGAGGTTTTGGAATAAGATCCTGCATCAGGACCAATAATGTAGAGGTGAAATGGCCAGTGCAAAGAGGTGAGGGTAATGGGTGAGACAAGATCTGGTAGGTGATAGGTGGAACTCGGTGACAAGAGAGATGATGGGCAGATGGAGCTAGATAAAAGAGGGGTAGAGTTGGGAGACAGCAGATATCTACTCTTCCTCCCCTTTCCGCTTTCCCTGACCCCTGGCATTTTCCCCTGCAACCATAGAATATGCAACCCCTATACCTTCACCACCATCCAGGGACCTATACAGTCCCTCTGGGTCTGGCAAAGATTTGGTGCACCACCTCAACCACGACTACTGCATTTGCTGCTCTGAATATGGCCTTCCTGTACATCAGCAAAACCAAGCATGGACCAGGTAACTGCTTTGGAGTGTGCTTTCCGCTCTGACCACATCTTTTCCCAATTGGTCTCCTATGCCCTCCCCAAACTAGTTCCATCTGCCCATCATCCCCATTCGTGATTTTCCAGCCCCAATCTCCCCTGCTGGCTCCAACAAACTGCCATTTCCCTCTTCACCTGTCAGCCATCAGCCTCTGTCTCACCCATCCCAGTCACCTTTCTACACTTGCCATGTCCCCTCTACACCCTCAATCCTAATATGGGGTCCCGACCCAAAATCTATCTCCACAAGTGCTGCCTGACCCACTCGGAGTTCTGTTTGTTTTTTGTTTTGAGGCTTTCTGTTCTTTTCGACAATATTGTTACAAGCCTTTTCCTTTGATCTAATGCTATCTTTAACTTCTTAGTTCCCATTGGGCTTTTACATGTGACAAACTATTTAAATTGTTGCCTTTCCTTGTTGCCATGTTCTTGAGTGTGGTTTTCCATCCACCTTTGGCAAGTTGTGCTTCGTTCTGCCTTGGTTTCCTTTGTTTAGGTTTAAGAGACTGGATTCAGATTGAACTGCTTTCAATCTTTAAATTTAATTAATCTGTATTATAACCACTCTTCTGTCAGGTCGCTTTATTTCTCATTGCAAAATACAAGTTGTAAAAGACACTATTTGCTAGTTGTTCACCAGACTGATACAGGAAATCATACCTCCCACTACTTTCTTGTCCACACTATTTCTGCTAATTTTGGTTTGACCAGTTATTGCAAACCATTAATTTGCACAAGGGTTGGTCCTGGAAAAAGGCTTTCCCAGTTAGTTTAGATGTACAAGTTGTGGTTGTTCCAAATTTTGATCAAAATGACCTAATAACATAAATATAAAAGTATCAAATAAAATATTAAAAGTAGAATATTAAATTAAGATAATGTACAGGAAATAAACCTTTTTGTGCCATTCAGTAAGTGAAGTATACGTCCCTGTAGTTTTTGACAGCATAGGAGAGAGGATGTTCCTCTTGTAGAACAACCTTGGACAAAAGCTAGTGGTCAGTGGAGTTTCTCCAGCCTTTTGTGTACCCTTGGACAAAAGCTAACTGTTTTATAAATAGTGTCCCTCATTCAAAACTGAGATGAGCCACTTTTTATGGAGAGTTGAGAATCTGTAAGTCCCAGAAGTTTGCTCCTGCCACCTTCGAGAAAATATTTGAATATTTTAAGATTAGTAGAACTGGTTACCATAACCAGAGATGAAATGTGCATTTAAAGTTCTAATCAAATCAGCCATGGTTTTATTAACAGAATTGAGGGGCCTACTAATGTGTATGTGAGTGGAGTAGTGGCTGTGCATGTTGAGATTGCAACAGAAGAGGCGAGGATCAGAATTATCAGATATTTGGATGATGGTGATGACTTAATGTTGTGACTTCCTGAGAGGTTGATAAATTAGATTTCAAGAAAGTATCAATAGATACTTTTAATAAAAGTACCTTGTAGCAAAGCATTTTCTAATGCAGCCTCATCTAATGTTGCAATCCTTTCCAATAACTTTGCAACCATCAACGCAAGGCTCTCCATGAAATCCATCAAAAAAATGCTGTCTTTCGATCTAACATCTCACATCTCCTTTCCATTTGTCTACATTTCAGCTGTTTGACCTGTTGGGTTCCTTCAACAGTTTTTTATTTGCTCCAGGTTCCATCATCTGCTCTCTTCTTTCTCCTTTCAAATCTTAAATCAAACAACCTCCACTTCTCCCACCCACATTCTTAAATTCAGTCAAAGCTCTGATGTGAGGATACTTGCACCTGCCATGTTTCACAAAGGGACAGAACATCAAGAATCTTGGAACACAGACTTTATTTCCAAACTTTTACAGCAACAATGTAAACCAATGATTCAAAGTTACAGCATTGAGCATTCACAGACAAGCAAAGCCACTGAACATTAGTAAAGATGCTGCCATTGGGATTGGATTACCATCTCACACCTCGAAGGGAAAGCTTTAAGAAACAACATATACTATCACAACATCACTTTCATGTTGGCACTGAGCTGTCTGAGCCCAGGGAAAGCCACATGGGGAGGAGGAGAAACTTCTCTTACAAGGAACAGCTTTCCCACTTTCTCAGTCCTTTTGAAGAAACTTGGAACCTAACAACTGAATTCCCTTGAATACCCTTATCCTATCCTTAATCCACATGGAAAGTAAATCCTACACATCACTGCCTAGGAGTTAAGTGGGTCCGAGTCACTCTTGTCCTTGCAGTTCACGGAGTGACTCAGTGGGTTATATTCTCTCACCTATCATTAAGATCAGGACCTGTGGTTGTAAAATAATCAGCCCGCTGAGTCCTTCCCTCAACTGCATCCACATTCCGTCTCGCCCACTGCCTGCTGATCCAGCCTGCATTGGATCTCCAGACAATGAGGCAAAGGGCAGTTACAAGCTCCCATTTCGCTGTTCAGTCATCGACTGTCGGGTGCTGATTGGACGCATCTGGCATTTGGGACGGGATAATGGCCTGTCTGAGAATTGGTGATCAACTCAACATGACTTCACTGATATATAATTTACTGGTAATGGGATTTCCCACTTTGGAAACAAAGATTAAAGCCCACAGTCACTACTTAGCGCTGCTCTCAGTGAGATTTTGGCTGATAATTTATCCCAGTCCCATTTGCCTGCATTGATCCATGTCCCTCTATTCCCTTTGTATCCCAAAACCTATCTCTTGTCTTGAATATACTCTGTGACTAAGCCTCCAGGGACAGGGAATTCCAAAATGTATTGTTCCTTCAGTGAAGACATTTGTTCCGGTCTCAGCCCTAAATGGGTGAGCCTTTGTTTTGACACTGAAAACGATGGCCCTGTTCACCCCGGCAGGGAGATTATCTCTGCTGATTAGCCCTGTCTAGCCTCGGAGGAAATGTGCTTGTTTCACTTCTCATTCATCTAAACTCTATAATATATTGATCCAGTTTGCTCAATCTCTAGGTCACTCCTCACATCCCAGGAATCAATCCAGTGAACACTGGCTACATACCGCCACAAGTCCTTCTGTAGTTAGTGACCAGACCTGGTTACAGCAGATGGACAGTCTAATAAAGAGACTAATTCCAACCTGCGAGTCTTTGGGATGTGGGAGGAAATGAGAACCTGCAGGAAACCTACATGGTCACAGGGAGAGTGCAAACTCTAGGGTTACACAAAAAGCTGGAGAAACTCAGCGGGTGCAGCAGCATCTAAGGAGCGAAGGAGATAGGCGACGTTTCGGGTCGAGACCCTTCTTCAGACTGGTCAGGGATCAGGGAAACGAGAGATATTGACGGTGATGTGGAGAGATAAAGAACAATGAATGAAAGATATGCAAAAAAGTATCGATGATAAAGGGAACAAGCCATTGTAAGCTGTTTGTGGTGTGAAAATGAGAAGCTAGTGCGACTAGGGTGGGGGAGGGAGATGGAGATAGAGGGAATGCCAGGGCCCGAGGGCTGAGGGGGAGGTGGGAAGGGGAGGAGACAGCAAGGGTTAACAGAATTGAGAACATTCAATGTTCAAGCCCAGAGGATGCAGACTCCCCAAGCGGAATATGAGGTGTTGTTCCTCCAACTTGCGGTGTTGCTCACTCTGGCCGTGGAGGAGGCCCAGGACCGAGAGGTCGGATGCGGAATGGGAGGGGGAATTGAAGTACTGAGCCACCGGGAGGTCGGGTTGGTTTTTGCGGACTGAGCGGAGGTGTTCGGCGAAACGATCGCCAAGCCTCCGCTTGGTCTCACCGATATAGATCATCTGGCATCTGGAGCAGCGGATGCAGTAGATGAGGTTGGAGGAGGTGCAGGTGAACCTCTGTCGGACCTGGAAGGACTGCTTGGGTCCCTAAAAGGAGTGGAGTGCAAACTCTACACTGACAGCAGGATCAAAGCTGGATCACTGGAGGTGTGCATCAACTTAGCTTGCAGGGCCACTGTACTGCCCAGAGCTAAGGGGGACAGACTGAGCTCAGTGGAAAGTGTAATCAATGGCCAGTGACTAATTCTCAGTGAAATGGATGGGATGCAAGTGAGCTGGACCAACAGACTGAGGCACATGGACAGATGCAGTGTACAGCGGAGTCAACGGACAGTGGTGTCAGCAGGTTTCACAGGTCAAAGAGCAGAGATTGTGATCTATGGGCAGTGGTATGAATGGAAAGGCTGAAGGGTAGTGAGATCAGTGGACATAGTAGGTAGAGAGAAAGATCAACCAATGGGCAGCAGGATGAAGAATTAATGGAATCAATGGTTTCATCGGGAACAATTGGCAGCTAGAGAACAGAGGGATGTGAATCATTGCAGGGTCAGTTCATTCCAAAGAGGAAGGAAGATTCTCAGGAGAGTAAGAGGTGACTCTGGCTGACAAGGGAAATCAAGGACAGTATTAAAATAAAAGAGAAGTATAACATAGCAAAGATAGCGGGAAGCCAGAGGATTGGAAAACTTAAAGAGCAACAGAAGATAACTACAGGGAGAAAAGATGAGGTACTAAGGTAAGCTAGCCAAGAATATAAAGGAGGATAGTAAAAGCTTTAGGTATGTGAAGAGGAAAATAGAAGACAGAAATAGGCAAATTTATTATGGGGAACAAGGAAATGGCAGGCGAGATGAACAGGTACTTTGGATCTGTCTTCACTAAGGAAGACACAATCTCCCAGATGTACTAGTGGCCAGAGGACCTAGGGTGACGGAGGAACTGAAGGAAATCCACATTAGGCAGGAAATGGTGTTGGGTAGACTAATGGGACTGAAGGCTGATAAATCCTCAGGGCCTGATGGTCTGCATCTCAGGGTACATAAGGAGGTGGTTCTAAAAATTGTGGATGCATTGGTGGACATTTTCCAATGTTCTATAGATTTAGGATCAGTTCCTGTGGATTGGAGGGTAGCTAATGTTATCCCACTTTTTAAGAAATGAGGGAGAGTGAAAACAGAATTATAGACCAGTTAGCCTGACATTGGTGGAGGGGAAGATGCTGGAGTCATTAATAAAAGATGAAATAGCGGCACATTTGGATAACAGGATCGGTCCGAGTCAGCATGGATTTACAAAGGGGAAATTATGCTTGACTAATCTTCTGACATTTTTTGAGGACGTAACTAGGAAAATGTACAAGGGGAGCCAGTGGATGTAGTGTACCTGGACTTTCAGAAAGTCTTTGATGAGGTCCCACATAGGAGATTAGTGGGCAAAATTAGAACACATGCTATTGGGGGTAGGGCACTGACATAGGCAGACAGGAAACAAAGAGTAGGGATTAATGGGTCCCTTTCAGAATGGTAGGCAGTGACTAGTGGGGTACTATTTACATTAATGATTTAGCTGAAAGGATTAAAAGTAACATTAGCAAATTTGCAGAAGCTGGGTGGGAGTTTGAACTATGAGGAGGATGCTATGAGAATGCAGGGTGACAGACAGGTTGTGTGAGTGGGCAGATGCAGTTTAATGTGGATAAATGTGAGGTTATCCACTTTGATGGCAAGAACAGGAAGGCAGATTATCTGAATGGTGTCAAGTTAGGAAAAGGGGAAGTACAACGAGATCTGGGTGTCTGTACATCAGTCACTGAAAGTAAACATGCAGGCACAGCAGGCAGTGAAGAAAGCAAATGGCATGTTGGCCTTCATAACAAGAGGAGTTGAGTATAGATCAAAGAGGTCCTTCTGCAGTTGTACAGGGCCCTGGTGAGACCACACCTGGAGTATTGTGTGCAGTTTTGGTCTCCAAATTTGGGGAATTTTTGCTATTGAGGGAGTGCAGAGTAGGTTCACGAAGTTAATTCCCAGGAAGTCTGGACTTTCATATGTTGAAAGAATGTAGCGACTCGGCTTGTGTATTTAGAAGGATGAGAGGCAGTCTTATTGAAACATATAAGATTATTAAGAGATTGGACACGCTAGAGGCAGGAAACGTGTTCCTGATGTTGGGGGTGTGCAGAACCAGGGACCACAGTTTGAGAATAAGGGGTAGGCCATTGAGGAAATAATGGAGTTGAGGAAATACCTTTTCACCAAGAGAGTATTGAATCTGGAATTCTCTGCCTCAGATGGCAGTGGAGGCTGATTCTCTGGATGCTTTCAAGAGAGAGTTAGATAGATCTCTCATAGATCGCGGATTCAAGGGATATGGGGAGAAGGCAGGAACGGGGTACTGATTGTGGATGATCAGCTATAATCACAGTGAATGGCAGTGCTGGCTCGAAGGGCCGAATGGCCTACTCCTGCACCTATTGTCTATTGCATCATTTAGTGATTTTACTGGACAACATCATCAATCAAAGGGCAGGAGATCATTAAAGAGTCTGATGATGGCAAGAGAAATGATGGGCAATATGCAGAATGATGAATGGGAATCCACTCTGAACTACAGGGACCCCTACTTTTGGCCATTGGACCAATGCACTGAGAGTTCAGAGGCCTTGAAGCAGTTTCGGGGGGGATTCAGAGGAAAATATTCTTAAATAAAGAAAGTTTGGAATATGTAACACATAGTCTATCCTGAGCCAACACAGAGATGTAATCAGGAAGCCCCAACACCTCTACTTAGATGTTTAAAGGGATTCACTGCATCATCTTATACTCCTACCAGGTACTGAGTACTACTACTAGGTACAAACATCTACCAATGTACTATAGAGAGTATCCTGACTGGTTGCTTCATGAGACATTCCAACAGACAGGAATGCAAGAGGCTGTAGACAATGGTGGACCTGACTCTGCCCAGCCCATCAATTCCCTCGCCACTGAACGCATTTACATGAGGCACTGCCTCAAGAAGGCAGCATCTTTCATCAAGGATTCCAATCATCCAGGCCATGCCCTCTTCTCGCTTTTGCCATTGGGCAGGGGATACTAAGGTCTTAAATTCCACACCGCCAGTTTGAGGAACAGCTACTTTGCCTACAACCATTAAGTTCTTGAAGGAGCCTGCATAAACCTACTCATACATTGACAACGGAGCCCCTTGCCCAATATTGCAGCTAAATTGTTAAAAGAATTAAAGTAGAATTGCGAGCAAGTGTAAGAGAGATTAAATTGTAGGGCATCCCCATAATTGCTCTGCTAGGAGCTAGTATCAACACAATGGGCTGAGTGTTCTCAGTCTGTGTTACAGTAAGTAAATAAGTCCGTTCAGTGATATCAACAGACAGAAACATCGAAACCATCAAGCTAAAAGGCACATATGAAATAAGCAGTGATACGTGGTGCAGCACATCCAATGGGATTGAGATCTCTAGAGGAATATCAAAATACACCAAGATCAAGATGTAATATGACAAAGCACAATGATATCTGTGGGCAGTGAGAACACACAGTGCCCTACCAATGGACAGTGAGGCCATGAGGTGCCAGGATCAAAGGATATTACATAGTTGCCTGAAAGTGGAGTCACAGGTAGAAAGGGTGGTGAAGTAGGCTTTTATCACACTGGCCTTCATCCACGTGCAAATTGAACATAGAATTTGGGACGCTATGTTACAGTTGCACAAGACATTAATGAGGCCGCACTTGCATGTTGTGTTCAGTTTGAGCAACAGGGAGAGCATGGGCTGGCATGGATTTGATTCCTTGGAGTGCAAGGGGCTGAGGGGTAATCTTATAGAGATGTATAAGATCACGAGGGAAATAGATAGGGTGATTACACACAGTGCTTTTCCCAGCATGGAAGAATCAATAACTAGAAGGCATTTGTTTTGGTGATAGAGGAACAACAGGAACCTGAGGGGCAATGTTTCCACACAGAGGAGGCACAGAGGCATATGGAGCGAGCTGCCTGTGGAAGTAGTTGAAGCAGGTAGAGTAACAACCTTTAAAAGGCATTTGGACAGGTACATGGATAGGAAAGGCTTGGAGGGATATGGACCAGTCATGGACAAATAGGACCAACTTAGATGGGTCATCTTGGTCAGCATGGATGAGTTGGGCAGAAGGACCTATTTCTGTGTTGCATGACTCTATGAAAGGCTAATGAGTATCACCATAAATGGGCATTGTGATAGGATAAAAACACCAGCATGCCAGGAGATCAATCAACACGATCGATCGAAACTGAGACCATTGAATGGTGAGACCAATAGATGGTCTCACAATCGACATTAAAACATTAATAGCAATGCGACCAATGGAATGGTGAAATTAAAAGATAATTTATAAATGTTCAGTGATCAATGGTCATTGAAGTCAAGGGATAGTGAGATGAGCAGCAATACTATCAGTGAACATCGAGAATTATGGACACCCATCGCAGTGGACAGGGGATTAGTTCTAATGCATGGAGCCGCTGCCTTGCAATCCCAGTGACCTAGGTTTGATCCTGACCTTGGGAGGAGTGATTGGTGTTCTTTAAAGAAGCACTGTGTAGGGAGGAACTGCAGAGGTATGCATGGAACTTTAAAGAAGCAACATGTGTTGCGGATATAATAGAATCAGTGGATGTGGCATTCTAAGATTTCAGAAGGGTCTTATTCAGATGCAGCATCAAAGGTTATTGTAGAAATTAAAAGCTCCTGGCAGAGGTTCAGGAATGAGGGGACAGAGTACTAGAAAAGGGGCCACTAATCTAAAAGTGAAGTATGTACAAATTATCCCTCTTACAGAGTGGCAAATCTCTGGAATTCCTTGCTCCTGATGAAAGTGAAGATGTCAGCCTACCCAAGTAGTGTGATTTATCCACAATGGGATTCATGAATAATAAGATCCAATAGACAGAGGGACACATGGCCAATCAGGTCTTGGAGCAACAAAATGGACAATGAAACCAAGAGATGGTTGAGTCAATGTGAAATGGCAAGTCAAAAAATATGAAGAGAAATTCCTACGAACCTCAATTTAAATGACCACCCCAATGGGCAGTAAGAGAAATTGACAGTGGGAGCAGTGGACAGCAAGACCATGGGATAGAGGGGCAAGAAGGCACATTCGTCATGGAGCAAAGTGGCAAGACAGTGGTAAAGAGCAGCAGCCTCAGAGCAGGTGACCTCACATGCTGTCTGTGGAGTTTGCATGTTCTTCCTGTGACTGGGTGGGTTCCCCTGGATGATTCTGTTTCATCTCGCATCCCAAAGGTAGGTTAGTTGGCGACAGTAAATTACCCTACTTCCAGATAAGTGGCAAAGAATTATCAAAAGTGAATGAATAGACTGCAGGAAAATTAAAGGAATAGAATTGATTGGGATGCTCTGCTGAGGGTTGGCATGAACCTGGCTGAATGGCTTCCTGTGTTATAATCAATAAATTAAGAGATACATTAACAGAGCGTTCGCTGGGCAGTGAGACTAAAGGGAAGGGCGGAATAATGAATATTGAGATCAGGGTAAAGTAGTGGGATTGTTTGGGTTCAGTGCGGTGAGATCTACTAATAGATCAGTGGCCGATGAGACAACCCACAACTGAGACCAACCAACAACAAGACCGATCTATAGAGATCAAGACCAATGAACAGTCAAATTCATCAGAGATGTGATAAGTGGACAATGAAACCTATCAACTGTGAGGTCATTGGAAGGTAAGGCCAAACAGCAGTGGATCCAAGTAACAGTGAGACAAGTGAGCATTAAGATTGTTAGTTATCAGTTGGGAAGGTGGGACAAGGAATGACAAATAGAATTTAACTCTGACAAGTGTCTGGTGGTGCAATTTAGTATATCAAAACAGGGCAGGATTTACACAGTAAATGGTAGAGCCTGGAGAGAATTGTAGAACAGAGAGATTTGGTGGATGGTTCCCTGAATATGGAGAGTCAAGTGGACAGAGTGGTGAAGGGGTTTGGTATGCTTGCCTTCATTGGGAAGCATATCGAGCACAAAGGTTAGGTAATTGTGTTGCAATGCATTGGTGAGACCACATTTGAAGCATTGTGCGCAGTGTGGTCGCCCAGCTACAGGAAGGATGTCATTAAGTCGGAAAAGTATGCACAAGAAATTCATCAGGATGTTAACTGGACTAGTGGGCTCGAGTTATAGGGAGAGGCTGGGACTTTTTTTTTAAGTGTGAAGGATGACCTTATTGAGGTATACAAGACCACCGAGGAGCAGGAATAAAATTAAAGTTTACAGCATATTTCCTAGGGGGCATAGACTCAAGAGAGAGGAGAGAATTAAGAAGGACCTTCGGAATAACTTTTTCACTCAGAGGGTTGTTCCTATCCGGAATGAGCTGCCAGAGGAATCTAAAGAAGTGGTTACAATTATGACTTTCAAGATATATGGATAGGAAAAGTTTAGAGGGATATGGGCCAAATGCAGGCAAATGGGACTAGTCCAGTATACCAAATAGGCTGGCATAGACAAGGTGGACAAAAGGGGCTGTTTTTGTGTTGTATAGCTCTAAGAGTTATTGAGAACGTTAGATAATGAGATCAACAACAAGATCAATGCTTACCGAAGCCAAAAGAGATGCGACACCATTGGTGGGCCAAACCGAAGATATTGGGATTATTCAAATTCAAAATCAAAAGGCAGTGACGCCAAAGTCCAGAGAAACTAGATGAAATGAGACCAATGAATGGTGAGACAAGAATGGTCGATTGACAACATGGCCAATGGTCAAGACAGTGGTACCAATTGGGGGCAGGTCCAACAGACAATAAAATCATTTGATAAGGTCACTGCAGGCCACAACTGCACAAAGAAATGAGTGGAGACATTCATGGACAACAATAGGATTAGGCATCACCATGGCAGCATCTGAGGATGAAGCTTCAGACCTAAGAGCACCCGAACCACACAGTCATGGATTGTGACCCCACAGGAAATGAAGTGATGATGAGTTCTATTTGTAGATGCCCTAACCCTCCCCCTCCCCTACCATGAGCTGGCATCCTTCCTGAACTAAAGGACACCAGTCAAACACCGTGTCTTGGAGAAACAAGGAACTGTAGATGCCGGTTTACAAGTAAAGACACAAAGCGCTGGAATAACGCAGAAGGCCAGGCTGCATCTCTGGAGGACATGGATAGGTTCTACACAATTTCAGAAGAGTCCCAATCTGAACCATCACCTGTCCACATTCTCCAGAACACTGGTTCTGTTTTTTCTGCAATGTCGTCACACTTCACTCACCCAATATCAATCCCACTTCAGCAAGTAAACCTTTCTCTCTGCAGGGCTTGAAAGAGGCAGCCAAAATATTACCATAATGTCCCAGGATAAGGAAAAGTTACAGGGTAAGATGTAGTAATTGAATCTGAGAATGGGCTGAAATCTCCTTCCCCAGATATCTCGTTCCCTGGTCAACCTCTGCTCAGTTTTTTGTAGAAACAAGTTATACTTCCAGTGGAAAAGATGATCAGATATTTCCCGCAGACTTTCCATATTTGCCAGAATGGTAATGGAGCTAAGATGGTTAAATAGTATAAACAAATCTGTATTCTTGCGGTTTGGAAGATAATGTGGCGACTTAATTGGAGGTGCTTAAGATGATTATAGGAATTGAAAGTAAATTATTTCCATACTTTGGGGGTTAGGAACAGGTGTAATCTGCACATCAGATCTGGGGCTTTCTCTTTTATATCTGGAAATGTCTTTTCACACTGATTACAGAACATACAAATGCCAAGCATTGCGTGCTGTAAACGATCTAAATGGTGAAAGGCCAGCTGGTAGAAGCACAGATGGGTCTTCCATTATCTGAGGTTCAGGGCTGATTGGGGTCAGTGATGGAGCTGGGTACTCAGAAAGCCACACCCCCAGCCCTGGGAGATTCACAACTTCCCAATCCGAGCGAATGACATTAAGCCAGAGAATGCCACCTCAAGAGTTCATCTGAGTACATCTCTTGGTGGTGGCCATGCTGACGGGCCAAACATGCATGCAGGCTCAATACTATTTCTGTACACTTGCTAATCAGAGATATCGGGGCAACACTCAATAATCGGGGCAATACTCTACCGGACTGTTTGTAACAAAAAGAATCACTGTGCGATTGCACTTTGCACAATAAAGCACCATAGACCCATTGACCGCTGACTGGAGGGTTAGCACTCGGGTCAGCGGGTATACTGAGCTATGGACTCTGCATAAGGGGCAGGATGTATGTGACCAGGCAGGACCATCTCATGCCTGTTACAGGATGAATCAGATAACCTACCGAGTTATCTGGGAGAGAACATAGACACAGGAAGATGTCCTGTCTCCTTTTTAGTTGCTTTAACATTCAGTGAAATCACAGTTAATCAGACTTTAGCTACTATTTGCCTTGATTCTCTCACCATTCATATCCTTGACTGGAAAAACTCAGACAAAATCAGTTCCCTCAGCCTCCCCTGGGGGTAGCAGTCATCACTGTGCATGGATGGGTTTCACATCACCTTTAAACAGCTTGGCTCTATCCTCAGTATGATGCCCCACACTCTAATGGAACAGTTTATATCTATTCTTTGAATCATCTGAGAAACATTAGGTCAGATCACTTGATCGTCCACACTGCATGAGTAAAGGTTTTGCCTTTGCGGGCTGGGCTTCTAATTCAACCATTTTACCTTCAGTACCATTTGGGTGAGCAAGCACTGCAAACAAGAGGCCCTCCCACCTCACTGTGTCGCAGTGTGGGAACAGAACCGACTCTGATCAGAGGTTGTGTCACTTCCGGGAGCTTTTACCAGGTGGGTTTCAGGCCCTTGAGAAAAAGGCCACCATTTCCCTCGAAAAGATTTAGATTTTTTTGTACCATTCATTACATTTCAGCCATTTCTGTATTTTAGCAACTAATCTCTAAACAAAGGGACAAGCTACTTCTAACATCCCAGGATTCTCAAAAAGCCTAAATAATGCAGATCAAGAATTAACACACAAAAGACAACAAAGCACCACTGTCTGTAACTGGTCCGAGACGCAGGCAAACTCAGCGGTGGTGTATGCAAGATCAGACGCCAGGTTCGTTTACACAGGCGCAAACTTCAAACTTGCTTCAAAACAACAGTCACAAGCCCTGCTTGGCCAAAGAGGCCGAGACCTGGTCAGCGAGTGTGGCGAGCTGTGGAGACTCCATCATGTTGATGCTGCCAGTGGAGGACACGTTGCTGAGTCGGCAAGGGGAGCCCTCGTTGGAAGGAGTCGGGGATACGTAGACAATTTCTGCACCGTGATCTGTACGGGCTCTAGCTGACTCGCGGAAAGACAGCTTGTGAGTTTCAATCTAGAGACAAGAGAAACAGGATCTGAGCAGGACCAAAAATAACAGAGAATCCATACTCAGCAAAGGAATTAGCTACTTCGAGAAAATACACAAAGTGCTGGAATAACTCAAGGGGTCAGGAGAACATGGATAGGGAACATTTTGTGTTGGGACCCTCCTTCAGTTTGACCTGAAACATCATCTATCCATGTTCTCCAGAGATGATGCCTGACTCGCTGAGTTACTCCAACACTTTGTGTCTTTTTTTGTAAACCAGCATCTGCAGTTCTTTGTGTCTCCTAAGTACTTTGAGAGGTTGATAATGGCACAAATCCACTGTCTCCTTTAATCGGCAATTGTCCTCGTATCTTCCGTCTCTCTACCTCTTTCAAGGATGTACGCCTAACGCTGCCCCCAGCACCTAGTCTTTACTCTGGACTCTCTGGCCACCCTCGATCTCTGTCATCTCCGCCTGGTTTTCTTATTAGCTCCTACATGAAAACTAGAAAATTAAAGCCAGGGTAGGCCTTTCAGCCCTTTGAGCCTGACTCACCGCTCAGTATGAACGTGGTTCATCCTCTATCTCAATATCACATTACTGCTTGCTTCCCATACCTTTGATGCCCTCTGTGCCTGGAGACTTCATCTACTCTGAGCACTGGTCAAGAAGTCCACACATTCACACATTTCCATTCCTAGTATCTTACCAGTGTCCTTAAACTGGGGCCCCTGGATTTAGACCTAATGGGAAGCATCCTCATTAAACTGGGGCCCCTGGATTTAGACCTATTGGGAAGCATCCTCATTAAACTGGGGCCCCTGGATTTAGACCTCTATTGGGAAGCGTCCTCATGCATGTCGGTGGCGCAGCGGTAGATTAGCTGCCTTAAAGCGCCAGAGATCCGGGCTCGATCCTGACTACGGGTGCTGTCTGTACGGAGTTTGTACATTCTCCCGTGGGTTTTCTCCGGGTGCTCCGGTTTCATCCCACACTCCAAAGACATATAGGTTTGTAAGTTAACTGGCTTCAGTAAGTTGTAAAATTGACCTTAGTGTGTGTAGATCTTTATACACGGTGGTCGCTGGATGGCGCCGTCTTGGTGGGCAGGAGGGCCTGTTTCCATGCTGTATTTCTAAACTCTAAAGTGTCGAGCTCTGTCAGATCTAAGCTCTCCTTCTAAACACTAGTGGTGGACCAGGGCTGGTCAACTCTAACCTCACGTCATTAGGCCTTCCTGGTTCAATGAGCAATATTCCGAGTACATGAATGGTATTATCTGAATGGACATTTCCTTTCTGATAAGATTGCATCTCGCGGGCTCCTGCTCTCATGAAACTTTCACCCTGACTTGGCGTGTGCGTCTCACCTTCTTGGCGCCCCCTCCTGGCGTGTGGGTGATGTTGTCCATCGACCCAATCTTGGACTGGGCTTTATCTTTGAAGTCCACTTTCTGCGATTTGATCTCTATATTGCCGCCACCTATTGGGGAGGAAATTCATAGATTTACCAATTGCTTTGTCAGTTCAATTTAATCCTGCTCCCTCCACTGTCTTCACACTCTCACAGACATTTTCTTCACACGTCCCTCATGGCCCTATTCCCACCAAGATGTGTCTCTGGCTCTCTCGGACGCAGCTATGCTCTGTCTCTTCTCTCTGCAAGATGTGCCAGCATCCTTTGTCTCTCTTTATCTTTCCCCCACATTCTCTATCTTTCCTTGCAAGTTATGTCTTTATTTCTGCTCGTTCTAAAGGTTGGAGGACACAATATATCCATGGTCTTTTTCATTCTCCAAGATATCTGCTCTGACTCATTGTAATGTGCCTCCTCTTCCTCTCAGATACATCTCTGGTTGCTCTCCTGCTCCTCCCCCCTCTAATTTATGGCTGTCTGCTCCTTTCTTTCAGTGTCTCTCAGAGGTCTCAGTTCTCTCTCATACAAGATGCATCTGCGAGTTCACACTACTTGCAAGATGTGTTGCTCTTTCTTTCTCTCCTCATGAACTGTCGCTCACTTTTTTTGTTTTGACCCACCAGCTTACTCCAACACTCTTTTTCACCCTCTGACAAATATATCTGTGCTCTCTTTCTCATTTCTATTACTTGTCTCTGCCCTTCATAGGTGATATGTCTCTCACCGTCCTTCTATGATGTGAAATTCAGTGTTATACAACACGGAAACAGGCCCTTGGGCTCAAATCTACATGCTTATCTAAACTAATCGCATTTGCCTGCATGTTACCCATGACCCTCTAAACCTTACCTATGCAGGGCAGCATAGGGTGGCATGGTAGCTCAGCAATGGAGTTGCTGCCTTACAGTGCCAGAGACTCAGGTTCGATCCTGACCATGGGTGATGTCTGTAGGCAGCATGTATGTTCTCCCCGTGACTACATGGGTTTTCTCCAGGTGCTCCGGTTTCCTCCCACACTCAAAAGACAGGTTTGTAGGTTAATGTAGGTAAAATTTGTAAATTGTCCTTAGTGTGTAAGATTCTGCTAGCGTAGGGGGGTCGCTGGTTTATGCGGACTCGGTGGGCCGAAGGGCCTGTTTCCACGCTGATCTCTAAACTAAATTAAACTATTCATGTACCCGCCTGAATGTTTTTAAGCATGTATCTGTTGCTCCCTCTGTTCATTCTGCTTATGTTCTTTCTTTTTCACATTGCCTCCAGTCTGCTCTTTGCCCCTCACTCTCAAAGATTTACCTGGCTTGTGACGGATATTATCTTTAGATCCACATTTTGAGGAGATGTGACTCAGATCAATCTTCTTGCTCGTTATTTGTACCTGAATTGTTCAAACAAGTGGAAAAGTTGGTAATTAGAGGTGTAGATGGGACGGTTTTGCAATGAAACAGTGGGAAACAGGAGCGATAGACACCAGACAAAGAACAGACATCACAAAGTGAAACCAAAAGGAACCTCGCCTCAAGTCAACTGGGTATTAACTGGGTACACATGAGGGTGAAGCCGGAGTCCTGGGGCTAGGACAGAAGACATGTCAGGAGAAATAAAGGGGGAATTCCTGCAGAGCAGAAGCAAGGAATCTCCAACAAAAGAGGGCTCCCAATGTCTTGGACATGGGCGACCCCCAGCAACTGGGAATTAAGGGAGGGGGCCGGCATCTGATAGCTGGGGGCTCCCACCGACTGGGTTACAGGGGTAGGGGCCCAATGTCTGGGAGACTTGTGATAATGTGGGAATCTTATACGCTGTTAAAAGAGGGATTTCCAATTGATATGAAAGAAGGAATCTCACACAGAGGGACAGAAATCACAAGGAGAATCCGATGTGCTTTTGGAAAGAGGGAAGCTCGCACTGTGAGGCAGAGAAAATCTGAAATACTGGGGGAGAGCGGAATCTCACACCTTAAAAAAAAGAATGAATCACCCTGAAACGAGGAAGGAATGTCTCACACGGTTTCAATTGGGAAACTCTTACGTACGTTTCCACCTCCTGGAATATATCGGATCTTGTCCTTGGAGCCACACTTTGACTGCACGGTGCTGTAATCTTCCTTCTTGTGGACGATTTGCACCTGCACAAAATTACATTGAGAAACAAGCAACACAAGCACTACTGGAGCACTCAAGGTAGTGCTGGAGATAGCTGGTGGAAGCCACATGGCACAAGCCAGTCGCAGAGGGTAAGGTCCCAATTGGATCAAAGCCCTGGATGGAAGTTAAGTGCAGAAACCCTGTTCCAAGCAGGGAGGGATGGGATATTACAAACTGATTCGAAACTAAATGAAAAAGTTTGCATTTGTTTACTAAACGGGTACTTTATATCTGTTTTCACCAAGGAGGAGGACAAGGATAATGCAGACACAGGATCGACAATGTGGTCATCGTGGCCAGCGTGGGAATCATCAGCTGTGTTTGACACACAGGCTACGCTTGCAACCCCAGAAATCTTGGTATCATCCGCAAACTTACCAACCAATCCATTTCCATTTCCATCCAAGTCATGTACAGTATATATATCACAAACAACAGAGGTTCCAATAACAGATCCCTGCGCAACACCACTGGTCACAGACATCCGGCCCGAATATTGTCCTTCCACCTTTCTTCTATCAGTAAACCAGTTCTGAACCCATAATGGCCCAGTCACTGTTAATCCCATGCATCTGAATCTTCTGGATCAATTTACTACAGGGAACCTTATCAAAGGCTTTACTAAATTCCATGGATACAACGACCATCAACCTACCCGAATTGATCACCTTTGTCACCTCCTCAATAAATGATCAAGTTAATAAGACATGACCTGGCAGGGACAAAGCCATGCTGACTTTCCCTAATTAACCCATTCTCTTCAAATGGGACTAAACCCTACCTTAAGTAATCCTCTCCTGTAGCTTCCCTACCACTGACATGAGTCACCAATTTATCAATCCCTGGATACTCCCTATTTTCCTTAAACAAAGGATCAACCTTTGCTACATTCCAGTCCTCCGGAACTTTGCTGTGGCCAGACAAGTGGTAGAGATCTTCACCAGGTCTCCTGCAATATCCCTCTTGCCTCTGTCAATCACCTGGGATAAATCCCATTTGGCCCTGGGGATTTGTCCACCTTAATGTTCCCATTACTTCCCCTTTCCTAATCTCTCTCTTCTGGCACATTGGTATTCCCCACACTGATCTCACTGTCCTTCATGTCCTTCTCCTTGGTGAAAACAGTTACAAAGTACTCGTTTAGTAAACAGATGCTAAGTACTCATTTGATACCTTGCTACATCTCCTGACATCAAACACAAATCCCCACCTTTATCCTTGAGCGCTCCTACCTTCTCCCTGGTTACCTTCTTGTTTCCTCCCACATCCCAAAGACAACCCTCATGTTTCATCTAAAACGCTAGTAAACATATGGATTCATCTCAGCTTGGGACCGGGGTGAGTTCCACATTCACTGAGATCTGGGTTCTCACCACATTCCAACAGGGAATTCCGCGTTCCTTTCACAAATCAGATTCTCAGTCAGCTCCAGATTTCATTTAATAAGCGCACTCTATCCATGAATTCCATATTATAACATGATCCAATTGTTTTAGACTATCGGCTGCTGTTAAACACAGAACATCGCACATCTACCTATCCAGAAGGGTCCCGAAACCAAAACGTCATCTATCCAGGTTTTCACAGAGGCCCAGGAGCGGTGCAGTGGGAGGAGCAACGTCCGACCTGTAAGTTTAAAAACTCGTTCGCGGGGCTTGTTTACACAGAGGCCCAGGAGCGGTTGCAGCGGGAGGAACCTAAATCCGTAACGTTCCATTCGCAGCTCGCAGTTCAAAACAAGTGGGCTTGAGGAAGCCGCTGATTGGTGGAAGACGACTCGAGCGAGCAGCTGATTGTATTGTATATTGTATTGTATCCAGGGTAAGGGGGAGGATGAGTGCCAGGGCAGCTTCCTGTTCTGGATGTCAGATGTGGGAGGTCATGCAGTCAGATAACTCTCCAGACGTCCACATCTGCGCCAGGTGTGTCAAGATGGCGCTCCAAATGGACCGTATTCGGTACCTGGAGCAACAGCAAGATGACCTCCGTCTGGTCAGGGAGAGTGAGGAAGCCATAGAGAGGAGCTACAGACAGGTGGTCACTCCAAAACCACAGGAGGCAGAAAAGTGGGTCATGGTTAGGAGAGGCAAGGGGCAGAGGCAGGGACTAGAGAGTACCCCAGTGGCTGTACACCTTGGCAATAAGTACTCCTGTTTGAGTACTGTTGGGGGCAC
Source organism: Okamejei kenojei (assembly GCA_035221665.1). Classification (NCBI taxonomy): domain Eukaryota; kingdom Metazoa; phylum Chordata; class Chondrichthyes; order Rajiformes; family Rajidae; genus Okamejei; species Okamejei kenojei. Next base: position 497,540 of record CM069161.1, read on the forward strand.
AGCTTACCTGGGGGTAGCAACAACGACCAGGCCTCCGGTACAAAGACCAGCCCTGTTGCTCAGAAGGGTAAGGAAAAGAAGAGGAGGGCCACAGTAATAGGGGACTCTATAGTTAGGGGTTCAGATAGGCGATTCTGTGGACGCAGTCAGGAGACCAGGATGGTAGTTTGCCTCCCTGGTGCCAGGGTCCGGGATGTGACTGAACGTGTCCAAGATATCTTGAAATGGGAGGGAGAGGAGCCAGAGGTCGTGGTTCACATAGGTACCAATGACATAGGTAGAAAAAGAGAAGAGGTCCTGAAAGGAGAATTTAGGGAGTTAGGAGGAGTGTTAAGGAGAAGGACCGCAAAGGTAACAATCTCAGGATTACTGCCTGTGCCACGCGACAGTGAGAGTAGGAATGGAGCAAGGTGGAGGATAAATGCGTGGCTAAAGGACTGGTGCAGAGCGCAGAGATTCAAGTTTCTGGATCATTGGGACCTCTTTTGAGGAAGGTGTTACCTGTACAAAAAGGACGGGTTGCACTTGAACCCGAGGGGAACCAATATCCTGGCGGGGAGATTTGCAAAGGCTACTGGGGAGACTTTAAACTAGATCGGTTGGGGGGAGGGACTCAAATATAGAAAGCAAGTAGTCCGTTTGTGAGGCAGGAGGCAGAGAAGAGAAGCAGTCAGACGCAACACGTAGGGGGGAAAGAAGAAAAAAATAACAAACGGAGAATAAGAAGTGGAGGGTTTCTTAAATGTGTGAGCAGAGAGACAGGGGTGTAAAATGAGGATAGGAGCAATAGGTAGCAAGGTGAAAAGTGGCAGGCAGACAAATCCAGGGCAAAAATCTATAAGGGCCACTTTTCAACATAATTGTAAAAGGGGCAAGAGCGTTGTAAAAACAAGCCTGAAGGCTTTGTGTCTCAATGCGAGGAGCATTTGTAATAGGGTGGATGAGTTGAATGTGCAGATAGCTATTAATAATTATGATATAGTTGGGATCACGGAGACATGGCTTCAGGGTGACCAAGGCTGGGAGCTGAACATCCAGGGATATTCAATATTCAGGAGGGATAGACAGAGAGGAAAAGGAGGTGGGGTATCGTTGCTGGTTAGAAAGGAGATTAACGCAATAGAAAGGAATGACATTAGCTTGGAGGATGTGGAATCGATATGGGTGGAGCTGCGAAACACTAAGGGGCAGAAAACACTAGTGGGTGTTGTGTGTGCAGGCCACCTAACAGTAGTAGTTGAGTTGGGGATGGCATCAAACAGGAAATTAGAAATGCGTGCAACAAAGGTAAAACCGTTATAATGGGTGACTTCAATCTACATATAGATTGGGTGAATCAAATTGGCAGGGGTGCTGAGGAAGAGGATTTCTTGGAATGTATGCAGGATAATTTTCTAAACCAACATGTAGAGGAACCAACGAGAGAGCAGGCTATTCTAGACTGGGTATTGAGTAATGAGGAAGGGTTAGTTAGCAGCCTTGTTGTACGTGGCCCCTTGGGCAAGAGTGACCATAATATGGTTGAGTTCTTCATTAGGATGGAGAGTGACATTGTTAATTCAGAAACACGGGTCCTGAACTTAAAGAAAGGTAACTTTGAGGGTATGAGACGTGAATTGGCCAAGATGGACTGGCAATTGATTCTTGAAGGGTTGACGGTGGATATGCAATGGGAGGCATTTAAAGACTGCATGGATGAACTACAACAATTGTTCATCCCAGTATGGCAAAAGAATAAATCAGGGAAGGTAGCGCATCCGTGGATAACAAGGGAAATCAGGGGTAGTATCAAAGCAAAAGATGAAGCGTACAAATTAGCCAGAAAAAGCAGCCTACCAGGGGACTGGGAGAAATTCAGACCAACAGAGGAGGACAAAGGGCTTAATTAGGAAAGGGAAAATGGAGTATGAAAGAAAACTGGCAGGAAACATAAAAACTGACTGCAAAAGTTTTTATCGATATGTGAAGGGCAAAAGATTAGTTAAAACAAATGTAGGTCCCTTGCAGTCAGAAACGGGTGAATTGATCATGGGGAACAAGGACATGGCAGACCAATTGAATAACTACTTTGGTTCTGTCTTCACTAAGGAAGACATAAATAATTTGCCGGAAATAGCAGGGGATCGCGGGTCAAATGAGATGGCGGAACTGAGTGAAATCCAGGTTAGCCGGAAAGTGGTGTTAGGTAAATTGAATGGATTAAAAGCCGATAAATCCCTAGGGCCAGATAGGCTGCATCCCAGGGTACTTAAGGAAGTAGCCCCAGAAATAGCAGATGCCTTAGTGATAATTTTTCAAAACTCTTTAGATTCTGGAGTAGTTCCTGAGGATTGGAGGGTAGCTAATGTAACTCCACTTTTTAAAAAGGGAGGGAGAGAGAAAACGGGGAATTACAGAGCAGTTAGTCTAACATCGGTAGTGGGGAAACTAGCAGTTCCAAATGCGCTGCTATCCCATCTTTAATAACTGACTCTAGCAGTTATTAAAGATGGGATAGCAGCGCATTTGGAAAGTGGTGAAATCATTGGACAAAGTCAGCATGGATTTACGAAAGGTAAATCATGTCTGACGAATCTTATTGAATTTTTTGAGGATGTAATTAGTAGAGTGGATAAGGGAGAAGCAGTGGATGTGTTATATCTGGACTTTCAGAAGGCTTTCGACAAAGTCCCACACAAGAGAATGGTATACAAACTTAAAGCACACGGTATTGGTGGTTCAGTATTGATGTGGATAGAGAACTGGCTGGCAGACAGGAAGCAAAGAGTAGGGATGAACGGGTCCTTTTCAGGATGGCAGGCAGTGACTGGTGGGGTGACGCAAGGCTCAGTGCTGGGACCCTAGCTATTTACAATATACATTAATGATTTGGACGAGGGAATTAAATGCAACATCTCGAAGTTTGCGGATGACACGAAGCTGGGGGGCAATGTTAGCTATGAGGAGGATGCTAGGAGGCTGCAGGATGACTTGGATAGACTGGGTGAGTGGGCAAATGCATGGCAGATGCAGTATAATGTGGATAAATGTGAGGTTATCCACTTTGGTGGCAAAAACAGGAGATTAGACTATTATTTGAATGGTGACCGATTAGGAAAAGGGGAGATGCAGCGAGACCTGGGTGTCATGGTACACCAGTCATTGAAAGTAGGCATGCAGGTGCAGCAGGCTGTGAAGAAAGCAAATGGTATGTTGGCATTCATAGCAAAAGGATTTGAGTAGAAGAGCAGGGAGGTTCTACTGCAGTTGTACAGGGTCTTGGTGAGGCCACACCTGGAGTATTGCGTACAGTTTTGGTCTCCTAATCTGAGGAAAGACATTCTTGCATAGAGGGAGTACAGAGAAGGTTCACCAGACTGATTCCTGGGATGGCAGGACTTCCATATGAAGAAAGACTGGATAGACTCGGCTTGTACTCGCTGGAATTTAGAAGATTGAGGGGTGATCTCATAGAGACTTACAAAATTCTTAAGGGGTTGGACAGGCTAGATGCAGGAAGATTGTTCCCGATGTTGGGGAAGTCCAGGACAAGGGGTCACAGTTTAAGGATAAGGGGGAAGTCTTTTAGGACCGAGATGAGAAAATCGTTTTTCACACAGAGAGTGGTAAATCTGTGGAATTCTCTGCCACAGAAGGTAGTTGAGGCCAGTTCGTTGGCCATATTTAAGAGGGAGTTGGATGTGGCCCTTGTGGCTGAAGGGATCAGGGGGTATGGAGAGAAGGCAGGTACAGGATACTGAGTTGGATGATCAGCCATGATCATATTGAATGGCGGTGCAGGCTCGAAGGGCCGAATGGCCTGCTCCTGCAACTAATTTCTATGTTTCTATGTTTCTATGTCCTCCAGCGATGCTGCCTGACCTGCCGAGTTATTCCAGTACCTTGTGTCTTTTTTTAAACATAACCTCTCTGTTTTCCTGCACACAAGGTCAGAGAATCAGGTCTAGTCCGTTATAAGAGTGAGCCTTGGATGGTTACCTTTCCCCCGCCTGGGGTGTGTTTAATGTTTTCTGTGGATCCAATCTTGGACCTGACGTTTTTCAGATCGGGCATAGGTGCAGCGACGGGGGCCAGACGTGCCTTGGCAGTTGCGGGAGACTTTGGAGGCGTGCGTACAACAGCAACTTTCTTTATGTCCTTAGCGGACCCCGAGGACTGCTGAGACGAAGTACGTGATCGGTTGCTGGGGGTCCCAGGACCTCCTGGGCTGCTGCATCCACTCCCACCCGCTCCTGGCTTGGCCACAGAGTCCCCTGAGTGACAAGGGAAGAGAGAACATTAAAGCCGAACAGCAGAGCAACACGCCTCCGCCAATTCTGACCCCTCATTCAAGCTATTGAATACATCACATCTCATGCACACTCAGGTCAAACACAACAGCCAATAAGTTCCTTTTATCCCTCATAAGGAAATAATCGAGCACTAATCAGCTCAACCCCGATAATTCACTCAGTACCGCACGCTATGCCATTACGCACACTTGGAACCTGGTGGCAATGTTGAAGGTCAGAGCTCCAGTGTACCCACAATCTGTGTGAGACCCACACTGCCCAGTCGCAGTGTGAACGGCCAACGTGTGACTCATAGTCTGACCCAGGGTGAAGGTCAGCATGTGAGTGACCACGGTGCCCTTCCAAGCGTGTGACCCACTCAGTCCTGTCAACACAGTGGCGCAATGGTAGAGTTACTGCATGACACTGCCAGGGACCCAGGTTCAATTCCAGCTATGGGTGCTATCTGCATGGAGTTTGTACGTTGTCCAGGTCCCCTGGTTTCCAACTACATTCTACAGAAGTGCAGGTTGTAGATGAATTGGCTTGGTAAAATTGTCCCTCAAATAGAGGATACAGCTAGTGCTTCGGTGATCGCTATTCAGCACGGATTCGGAGGGTCGAACGGGCTGTTTCTATGCTGTTCATGTAAACTAAACTAAGATTCGGGTGAGGGTGAAGGTCCGAGGGTGAAAGGACAACGTATGGCCAACTCAGTCCTGTCAGTGAAGTGTCAGTGTGTAACTCACACTGGGTGAAAGGTCAGTGTATGACCCCTGGTGCCCTGAGGGTGAAAGGTCAGTGTATGACCCCTGGTGCCCTGAGGGTGAAAGGTCAGTGTATGATCCCTGGTGCCCTGAGGGTGAAAGGTCACTATATGACCACCAGAAGGTAGAAAAAAGTGCTGAAGAAACTCAGCGGGTGCAGCAGCATCTATGGAGCGAAGGAAACAGGCAATGTTTCAGGCCGAAACGCCAGAGGGGTTTCCTGTTTCCTTCGCTCCATAGATGCTGCTGCACCCGCTGAGTTTCTCCAGCACTTTTGTTTACCTTCGATTTTCCAGCATCTGCAGTTCCTTCTTAAACACATATGACCACCAGAACCTAGTCTGAGAGTGAAAGGGCAGTGTATGACTATGACCTTGCAGCCTGGTCATGTCTGCAGTCTGCTCCACTGCCCCGTTATTGCGTGTTATCCTCTCACCTGTGGCCCGTCGGTGGTCTGGCGAGTGACTAGATTCCTTCTGAGTGGCCGCCGGCCTGGCTGTGGCTTTTGATCCTTTGGCTGCTGGAAGTCGACTTCTGCTGACCTCCGGCGCGGAGTCACGAGGCTGGGAGACACGGCACATTGGCATCAGGCAGGGCCTGGCACCTTACACCAAATCCACCACATGGTTTCAGCATCTTAACACTGACGAGAGCAGGACAGTCTCTGTCACAGTCTCCGCCGGATGATGAGAGGGGCAACAACTTTGCAGCTTGTCCAGTAGGTAGACAGAGCCACGGAGAAGAGTGGGGGCGAGGAGTGAGAAATGAGGAGTGATGGTGATGGCAAGCAGTGATGGAGATGACTTACAATGAAGGACAAGGAGTGACAGTGAGGGGCAGGCGGAGGGGCTACCGCAAGGGGTGAGTGATAGGGTGGAGTGTTCGGGGCTGGGTTTGGGATGTGGGTTGGGATGGTGGCTGGGTAACAGAATGCGAAGTGTAAACCAGAATAAAAGGGGGCAGTTGAAGGGGGAGGAAGTCTTGGACCCGAGGTCATAGCCTCAGAATAAAAGGACGTACCTTTAGAAAGAAGATGAGGGCGGATTTCTTTAGCCAGAGCATGGTGAATCTGTCGAATTCATTGCCACAGACGGCTGTAGAGACCAAATCTTTGAGCATATTTAAAGGGGAGATTGATAGGTTTGTGATCAGTGAGGACATCAATGGATATGAGAGAAGGCAAGAAAGAGAATGCTGCTGAGCATAGATCAGCCATGGATGAATGGCGGGGATGATTTGATGGGCCGAATGGCCAAATTCTGTTCTGATGTCTTATGGAGGAATGATGGTGAGAAAAGATGATGGTTCCGGGAAGTGATGAGAAGGCAGAGTTGAAGGTGAGAGTGATTTGGTTGGTGACAAAGGAGTGGGATGAAAGAGTGAGTGATGGAGAGATTGGGGGAATTCAGGGGAGAGTTGATCAGCATTGAAAAGGGTTTGGAGACGTAGTGTCAACAATGAGGGGTAAACAAGGTGGATTTAATGGCAAGAAGTGACAGCTGAGTTTCTCCAGCCTTTTGTGTACCCTCGAATCTCCAGCATCTGCAGTTCCTTCTTTAACACAGCTGAAGGTATGATGGGGGCAATAACCGTGACTTGGCATGATGACTGGGGGCAGATTGGATAAGCTGAAATGAGGGGTAATGTAAGGATTGCTACTCGTTGTGTACTAAGCAATAACTTTTCCATGAATAGACACAAAATGCTGGAGTAAGTCAGTGGGTCATGCAGCATCTCTGGAGAAAAGGACTCGGTGAAGAGTTCCTTCTTCACCTATTCTTTCTCTCCAGAGATGCCGCCAGTCCCGTTGAGTTACTCCAGTATTTTGTGTCGGTCATTGTATATCTTCAGTATAAACCAGCATCTGCAGTTCCTTCCTGCACACTTCTCCATGAAAACAGGTTGGTAGCCAGGACATGGAACAAGCCAGAAGACCGTAAACTGTGTTACTCCAGATAATGCTGCAGCAACATGCAATGACCAATGGAATAAATATGGAGATCAGATGAATAATGATATCTGCCGTGCGACTGGCAGGAATGAACGGCACGTGAAACGCCAAGAATGAAAGTTGAGCTGTGGAGTTTGCTTGGCTGGCAGATCTCTGCCATTGAACTTTGTCAGGACAAAGCCTTGATATGGTCCTTACCTTTGCAGTCGGCACTTTAGCACCCGTGCCGCCATGGTTTACCGAGGAGAGGAGTCTTTTGGGGCTGGCGACGGGGCCGATAGATTTGCTGGTACTGGCACTGGGAGCTTTAATGGCCCTCTTAGAGCTGGCAGCAGCCTGGGCCCTAGCTGTTGAGGATTTTGCAGATGTAGATGTGAAGACCTTTACATGTGAATAAAATTCAAAAATGGCAACACAAAAGATGATTCCATGAACCAAATAAAACGGTGGTTTAAAAAAAACATAATTTAAAAAAAATAGCAAATGAAACATTTGGATGGCGATGTGTTGCTGGCATGTGTTGATGGATCAGCCCTGGGCCAATACCAGAGTCTCACCTGCATCTTGCCCTTGGTGGAAGCTGCCTGAGGTTTGACTCCTCCCTCACCTGTGACAGGCACTGGAGCTAAAAACAGGAAAAAAAAACACCATGGATTCTCACCTGTTCACAAGGGAACAAATGACCCTGACACAACTGGAGATTGGTGGCAGCCTGGGTAAACGGGGTGGTGAAGATACGAGATATCTGCCTTCATTAATTGGGATATGGAAATGCAACAGTGGGAGCATATGGAACAACTTTATAAAACATTGGTTACGCCACAGCTGTAGTATTGAGTGCAGGTCTGGTCGTCACACTACAGGAAGGATGTGATTGTACTGGAGAGGGAGATTCATCAGGACATTGTCTGGGGTGAAGCAGTTCAGATGCGCAGGGAGTTCATATTCTGGGGTGGATGGGAGTGGAGAAGGCTGAGAATGGACCAGACAGAGGTTTTCAGAAATGACACTCAGGCCTGAAGTGTGGACCATTTCTCTTTCCATAGATGATCCTTGACATACTGAGTTTTCCACCCTTACAATCAATTGCAGTATTATCGTTTTTCCACTCAGTGGCTCAGCGGTAGAGTTGCTGCCTTACAGCGTCAGAGACCCGGGTTAGATCCTGACTATGGTTGCTGTCTGTATGGAGTTGGTATGTTTTCCCTGTAACCATGTGGGTTTTCTCCAGGTGCTTCGGTTTCCTCCCACACTCCAAAAACATAGTTTGTAGGTTGACAGTCGCCAACAGTCTCCTTTCTCCTTTTTTGTTATTCTTAGTATATGTTAAAAAGTATGGGGGAAACTTTTTTTTTCAATCTCTTACCTCGATGGAGATGCGATTTTTTTCCGTTTCATATCTCCGTCCGCATTGCGGCCTAACATGGTGGAGTTGGCAGCCTTTCCTCGAGACTGACCCGGCGCTCCAAGCCGCAGGAGTCTGCGGGACTTTAACATCGCGAAGCTTGTGATCCCTTTGTCGGGGATCGAAGCTCCAACCGCGGGGCCTGTGGACTTTAACATCATGAAGCCCGCAGTCTCTGGTAAGAAGAGGCCGACTCGGGAGCTCCATGCCGCGGAGAGAGTTTCAACGGCCCCTACGTAGGGGTTTCGATCACCCCAACGGGGGCTTCGCTTTGATCGCCGGGACTGCGGATAGTTTGACTGCCTCGACCACGGGAGAACAATAAAGGGGAAGATTGAAATTTATTACCTTCCATCACAGTGAGGAATGTGGAATCCACTGTGGTGGATGTTTATGTTAACTTTTATACAGTTGTGTGTCGTGTTGCTTTTCATTTAGTATGGCTGTATGGTAACTTAAATTTCACTGCACTTTAAATGGTACATGTAACAGTAAACTGATCTTGAAACCTTGAATTGGCTTCGGTAAAATTGTAAATGCTATAATTTATGATCAATGTAATTCGGAACATCCTGAAAGGAACGACAATATTCAATGGGGACAACCTGGAGTTAAGGGAAAACCACTTTGACTAATTATTTGAAGATCTAATAATTCCGGGGTTGCTGGCAATACTAAACTGGTGGGAATGTGTGGAGAGTGTAAAGGTTTAATGGTGATAAGGAGAATCTGGATGGGAACATCAGATGGAACATAATGTGGAAGATGTGCTAGGTTATCCATGTTGGTGCACATAGCAGACAGACAGAGTGTGTGTTAACTATGGATTTTGAAAGAAACCTGGTGTACTCATAAACAGTTCACCGAAGGACAGCAGGCAGGAGAGTGAAAGGTAGCCTTTATTATTAGATCTGAATACAGCAATAAAGAGGTCTTATTGCAATTGTGGAGAGGTTTGGTGAGGCCGCATCTGGGGTGCGTGAACGGTTTTGGTCTTCTTACCCAAGGAAGGATGTACTTGCCACAGAAGGAGTCACTGGACTGGTTCCTGGGATGGTGGGATTGCTGTCTGAGGAGAGAGTGAGTAGACTGGGACTGTATTACATGGAGTTTAGAAGAATGAGAGGCACTCTTATCAAAATGCACAAAATAACTAAAGGGCTTGATAAGCATAATACAGGGAGAATGTTTCCCCGGCTCAAGACCTTGGACACAAACTTCCAACCTGGAAATCTGTGTAAGCTCAATCATTAGGTTTATCCAAAACAGAAATCGATTGGATTCAGGGTACCTGGGGATGGAGCAGAAAAATGACACCGAGAAAAAAGATCAGTTGTGATCTCAATGATTGATGGTGCAGGCTTGAAGGGCTGAATGGCTCACTCCTTTTATTTTTTTAACATGTTCATGATCTCATACAGCTCACAGCCATTGGCCCATTCGCTCTGTGAGAGGACTGAGTCAGTAGAATTACCTCCGCTTGTCATTCACACCGGCTGCTTTGGAGATGAGAAGTGAAGAGGAAGCATGAATGTGGAGGAAGGATTCAGTAGTGTGGCGATGTTTGACTCCGAGAGGGGATGTCTGGAGACCCCATGCCCGTTTTCGTTGGTGGAAAGAATTAGCAGCTCAAATTCCTGGGCATTAACATGGTGGATGCCTTGTCCTGTGCCCAGAACATCGATGCCATCACATAGAAGGCGTGCCAACACCACTACTTCCTTAGAAGTGTAAAGAGATTCAGTCTGTCATTGAATACTCCAACATAATTCCACAGATGTACTGTAGGAAGAATCCCCATGGTCAATCATCGCCTGGTTCGGCAATTCCGACGGCTGGAACACAAAGGTCTGGTGGACTCAACCCAGTCCATCACGGGCACAGCCATCACTACCATCCAAAGCATCTACATGAGGCATAGCTTCAAGAAGGTAGCATTAATCATCAATGATCCCCACCACTGGGCCATGCCAGCTTCTGGCTTCTGGCATTGGCCTGGAGGTATAAAACCTGAAGCCACACCCCACATAGTTCAAGAATAGTTAATTTCCTACAACCATCATGTTCTGGAACCGACCCGCACATCCCTAACGGTACCTCAGCAGCAGAACATTACGGCCCACCTATTGCATGATCACAGATTAGGTTTCCAGTTGTGTTAGGTGCAGATATCTTGCTTTTTGCAGTCTTTTTCTTTTCACAGTCTTGCAGAATTTGTATGCAATTTATGTACAATTTACATTTTTGTATGTGGTCCGAGTCTATGCACCCGTGAAGCTGCTGCAAACAATGTACCTGTGCCTCATCCTACTGGTGCATGTGACAACAACCTCAACTTGACTTGGCTTGAAGGTATTCTCCAGGGCCAGAAGAGGACTTCCCACCCCACCTGTATCGTAGTCTGTGCTGAGGTCTGTTGCCATAGTCCTCCCTCCAGTGATCTGCCTGCGCTCTTCACAGGCCCTCTGGCCACTGTCACCCTCCCACCCTCTCTGGTGTCTGCCGCTGCCTCACCCAGTGTTCGGACCAGGCTATTAGACCCAAGCAACTTGAGCACTGCTCCAGGGGTATCTCAGGGGAGTTCATCCACGCACTCCCGAAGATATGCCCCTCTCCACTGTGCACTGCTCCAGACATTATGCTTCCTCACTATCCTGCGTATTTCTCCAGGGATTATATTCCCAGTATATTCCCTCTCTCAGTGCACTGTTTTAGGGATTACGTTCCCCCTCTCCCCTGCATATTTCTCCAAGGATTACATTCTCCCCCTCCTTCTGAGCATTATCCCAGGGATTATGTTTCGCCTCTCCTCTTTAGACTATTCCAAGGACTGTGTTCTCCTCTGCCCTGTGCACTGTTCTAGATAACATACACCCTTCACCCATGGATCCTAGCCATAACCTGCCCTACCCTGCCAAAACATGCACCTCTACTGCAGATAGACAAAAGTTCTGGAGAAACTCAGCGGGTGCAGCAGCATCTATGGAGCGAAGGAAATAGGCCTGGAGAAACTCAGCGGGTATCAACCCTGGACACCTTGGTTATGGAAGATTCAGAAACTGCAGTCCAACGTACAACTGTTACATGGTCTGCGCAATAGCGCAACGGTAGAGTTGCTGCCTTACAGCTCCAGAGACCTGCGTTCCATCCTGACTACGAGTGCTGTCGGTACAGAGTCTGTATCTTTTTCCTGTGACCCCTTGAGTTTTCTCCAGGTGCTCCGGTTTCCTCCCACACTCCAAAAATATACAGGTTTGTAGGTTAATTGGGTTCTGTAAATTGTCCCTAGTGTGTAGGATAGTGTTAGTGTACAGGGATATCGCTGGCCAGCGGGCACTTGGCGGGTCGAAGGGCCTGTTTCCACACTGTATCTCCACAGAACAAATAAGCACATAGTTTACCTAGATCATTTGATTGCCAATTAACCCAAAAAGGAAAAATCATCTGGCTGCAGTTAGCAATAGTAATTAAGGATAGTATTGTATGAAAGGAAAAGGCATATAATGTTATCAAAAAGAGCAGTAGCACTAGGAATTGGGGACTTTCAAAATTCATCAAAGGAAAATTGAGAAATTGATAAGCAAAAGTTAATTGGGAATAAAGATAAAAACAGACATTCAGGGTTTTCATGAATGATTAAAAAGAAAATCTGGTTAATGTGTGTCTCTTTTAGCTGAGATGGGAAGAATTATCTTGGGAATAATGAAACAGCGGAGAAATTACCTAAATTCTGCAATTTGTCTAATTTTACCAGAACCCATAGTCACAGAGTTGTACATCAAAGAAACAGGCCCAGTGGCCCACCATGTCTTGCTCATTCAAGTACCTGTTCAGATGCCTCTTAAATGCTGTTAATAGGTACAGTAAATTTCCCCACTTAAAGTTGTCTTAAGCTGTATGATGGAGGGATTCCTAGGTTCACCTGCAGTCACCACTTTATGGACCGGCGTCCTTTGTCTGGGTTACCATGTTAACTACTGGTTACCATGTTAACCAGTAGCCAGCCTGCCTGGATTAGCTCCAGCATTCCAGTCAGGCCAAGCACCAGAAAATATAAACTGTTTTCTTGGATGTTCTTCTGGAGCAGACTCACACAGATGTGTTAGTTTTTTTAAATCATTGACTAGCTGTGGATACTTCTGTATTAATCCCTCATTAACATTCAAGTTTGGAGTCAGGTTTTCTCCCCCAAAGAACCCGAGCAAACCAGGTGGGTTTTTACAGCATTTTAGCAAGTCCATGGCTGCCATTACCAAGACCACCTTTAAATACTATCTTTCTTCACTGAGAAGAGGAGATTTAATTTCTTGAATTTAAATCTTCGAAAGGTGTGATGTGATTTGAACTCGTGCCTCTGGATCAGTAACCAATAGATCTACTCTCTCAGTCAGTAACTTAACCGCTATGCTGGTGTGGCCCAGTGTACAAGCTGCTGACTGTCTGGGTGTGTCCACATTGTTACTTGCTGTGCCTCTGTCCACCTGCTCCGAGTTGTACGAACAGCTACTCCGATGAAGAAAGCAAATTGAGTCCACTCAAGGCATCAAATGCTCTTGATTGTTCATTCACAGTCTTGTCACCAATACACACAGGCGGTTTATCCATTGTTGAGTCCATGAGCGGAACTGTCACCCGCTGGAGATCCATGGCTATTCTTTAGGTTGGGAAACTATACCAGGACCACAAACTTTTCAGAAGGATGAGCGATATAGCTCTGAGACATGGAGCTGGGATATCTGGCATTAATGTCGATGTGGACAAAACACTTTTAAATTCTGCACCCTCGCTGCAAAAATGATCGGGAACTTTAGTTTCTTCTGTATGTTTTGACCCTATGTCACTGACACTAGCAGCCGGAACGATGGGGAGTGAGGGCGTGGAGAGTCTTACCTGCAGTAGCTGGATGAGATGGTGTCTCTAAGGAACCTGCAGTCAGGTGAGCAGAATCTGTCCATTTTCAAACACAGGAGAACACAGAATTTCACCCAGACACATGTAGGAATAAATCAGAGAAAGAAACATTGTTCAGAAAATGAACAATGAGGCATTTTTGTCTTTTTCGGTGTCTGGGTATCACTGGCAAATCAGGCATCATATTGTGCTTCCGATTGTTGGTGAGAAGGTGATTGATGAGTCACATCCATTAGTCTTTATGGTCAAGAGTCCCACAATGTTGTTGGGGCAGGAGTTCCAGGGTGTAGACATGGCAATAATAAAGGTCCAGCAATAAATTTAGAAAGCAGTGTAGAATAAATTTAGGTGCAGTGGTAGAGTAGCTGCCTTATAGCGGCAGAGGCCCGGTTTAATCCTAACTACGGGTGCTCTCTCTACAGAGTTTGTTCGTTCTCCCCCATCACCTGTGTGGGTTTTCTTTGGTTTCCTCCCACGCTTCAAAGTCGTACAGATTTGTAGGCTAATTGGCTTTGGTAAAATTGTTAATTGTCCTTAGTGTGTGTAGGATAGTGTTAGTCTGCGGGGATCACTGGCTGGTGTGGACTCGGTGTTTCCACACTGTATCTCTAATATAAACTAAACTAAAGCAAGACGGAGGGAAACCTCTAGGTGGTAATGTTCCTAAGTGCCTGCTGCCTTTCTTCTTAGTGAAGTAAAGTCACATGGGGAATTATATCATTCCACACATATTGATATGAAAATCACATCTTCACGCAAGTGCAATTTGTAGTCAAAAGTGTCCAATTGAATTTCCTGAAAGGTGCAATTTGACTGAGAAATAATCACAATTACATTTAGTGTCTTATTTCGTAAACCAGTCACCTGGGCGAGTTAAGGCAGCGTCTGTTGTGGATGGTTCACCCTGCAGGGACGAGAGGACAAGTGGGGGAAATAGGGGAGTTATTTGGAAGCAAGTGGAGAAATGGACTGCTTTGTGAGCCTGATTTCAGTCTGCAGGCCAAACAGGTTCCTGCAAGGTGGGCATTTTGGATACTGTTGGGACAGGCAGCAACAGCCAGATTAAAACCGCTGGAAAATGACTAAGAGTTATGGTGGCAGGGAATTAGAGATCGATGGGATCACACGAGTGTTTCTGTGCCCACGAGTGAGACCCCCAGCGGCCTCCCTGATGCCAGGAACAATAATGTTTCAAAGTAGCTCTCCTTGATCAGGCAAAGGTCATGGTACATATTGGTATTAATAACATAAAAAGACAGATAAGGTCCTGCAACATGGATTTATGTAATTAGGTGGAAGGTTAAAGAGCTGGACACTTGAGGTTGTAATATCCGGATTACTACCTGTGAATAAAGAAATCCTCTTTTTTATTCCCACATATATCTTGCCTGTAAGCACCTGTATCCTGGAACATTAATGCCAGTCCTGTCTCACACCCCCCTTTAGCTACTGTCCCAGCCCCACATCTTAATTGCTCCGAATTCATTTGTCATACCTGTCAGGCCTCTAGCTTTATGTATGTCAGTACATAAGCCCCCAATTCCATGTGCTCTAGTGTTATTATTCAACCTGCTGCGACGGACATTATTGAAAGCCTTCCAAAATACAAATACACCACCTCCGCTGGTTATATCCTCAAAATAAACTCCACCAGATTAATTGTATCCGTATTAATTCACGTTGGCTCTGCTCATTCCAACTATTTTTAAGGTTTTCTATTTTTACATCAGTCATTATTGTCTTCATCTGGGGTTAGTGAGTCTCTGTAATTCTCCATCCCTCGGAGATGTGGAGCCTCAGGCAGTGTCCCTTCACAATGGAGACCAATAGGTTTCTAGATTCCATGGTGATCCCAGGATTTGCAGATGCTGCCAGGAAATGGAGCTGAGGAGGAAGATCAGCCATCAACTTGATCAATACTTTACATCAATAGGCTAGAATCAATAGATTAGAAGGGGGAATTGGCCCATTCCTGCTCCTAAAGCTGGTTTAAATGGTACACGCTGAATGGTGACATGACGGTACAGATCTACAAGGACAAACAGACTTAAAAACAGTTTTTACCCCACTGCTATAAAGGCACTAAATGTAGCCACCAAGGGACGCAGGGACTAAGGGACTGTGGTTGGTACATTGTGAAATCGACAGAAGGATGTAGGGTTGGGTGTTTATACGTGCTATTTTCATATTTATTTTAGTTGTTTATCTTTTTTTAATATTTTACCTTGTATGTATCGTTAGCTTTTAGAAATGTTTGAATGGTGCACTGACTGGCTGACATTTTTTAAATTTCGTTGTACATGGTTCATGTTACAATGACAATAAAGAAACTATTCTATTCTATTCTATCTATTGGAGGAGTGTTCTAAAAAGCGGAAGAGAGAGAACAAACTGAACACAGAGGATGCAGAGAAAACACAAAAAAATGCTGGAGGATCTCTGCGGTTCGAGGAACATCTGTGGAGAGAAATGGACAGATGATGTTTGGGGTTGAGACCCTTCTTCAGACTGCAGTGTCTCCAAGGAATTGTCGATGTTTTGGGTTGAGACCCTGCATTGTAGAGAACATTATAGCAATGTTTAGAGGGAGCACATGTAACTGGAATAGAGAAAGTGCACGGAAGAGTTGGTTGTTGCAGGAATACGGAATCCTTTACTATGGGGCAACATCCAACTGTGGCACAAGGGTGCAGGGCCTCTAGTCCACCGGGCACATTTGTAGGAGGACATAGGACACACTGAAGTGTAGGGTAATGAGAGAATATGTTGGGCCGAGCTGCATCGGGAACACACTGAAGCTCAGGATATTGATGGAATACATTGAAGAGTGGGTGAGGTGCAGAGCAAGTGAGCTGTGGGATATGGGACACAAGAACAGAGAAATAAAGAGGATGGTACTAAACCGTGTGGATTTAGAAAACACCCTATAGATTACAAAATCCCCCCCAAAAAAACATCAGACACTAGATTGAAATAAAAATAGAAAATACAGGAAACACTGACAAGAACCTGCAGGGTCTATGGGGAGAGAAAGTCATACTTCAGGCTGAAACTCCTCATTACGAGTGGGAAAGAGAGAATACATTGGATTTAAGTTACATTAGAGTGTGGGGTTGAATGGGGGCAAAATAAGTACCCTCGATAAGCTGAGGACAGGTCTGCATGGGGATAAACTGTGGACAAAGTATTCTGGTTGATGGATAAATGAGGGCAGCAAAAGAGAAAAAATATAAACAAATATAAAGTTGCAAGAAAGCTGGCCCATGCTTAGACAAGAGAGCTAATGTGAGAGAAGGATGAGTCCCAGAGGAATTGACTAATTCTCATATAGACGGGTGGGGGGCATATTACCAAAGATTGGAAGATTCAAGAACCCAGAAGGGCTGTGTTTTCCCTCAAGCTCATGTTGGGCTTCGTTATTGCAATGCAAGAGGCCACAGACAAAGAGAGCGGAGAAGAAGTGGGATGTAGAATTACCACAAGAGGCTCAGACTTGCTCCTCAGACAGAGTACAGGAGCTTGACAAAGTAATCACCCAATCTGTGTTGAGTTACTGCACTGTAGAGGAGACCATCAAATGAAGATCACTATAATGAAGAAATATATCACTGTATTGAAGATTAAAGGTTTGGGCGGAACATCCTGAACTGAGGGTTACAGAGAGCAGGCAATTCATTGGAAAACAACCCAGACACAGAAATGTATTGTCTACAGGTAACAGACTGAAGGCCACAAATGCATCTCGGTAAACAGTGAGGAATAGTGGGAATCGTCGCTGTATTCACTGTGAATAGCAAGGTAATTCACTGGAAAACAAGGGAATAAAGAAGGGAAAGTGATATATTTTGATTAGACCAATGTGATGACTGTGGTGCACTGAAACTAATCCGTGGAACAGGATGGAGGCTGGACGTAGAGTCGTAGAGTCATACAGCGTGGAAACAGTCCGTTCAGCCCAACTTGCCCACACCAACCAAAATGCCCCATCTATGTCCGCTTGGCTCGTAACCCTCTAAACCTGTCCTATCCATGTACCTGTCCAAATGTCTCTTAAACATTATGATAGTACCTGTCTTAACTACCTCCTCTTGCAGCTTGTTCCTTATACCAACCATCCTTTGTGTAAAAAAGTTACCCCTCAGGTTCCTATTAACCCCCCCCCCCCCCCCCCCCCCCCACACACACACACACATAAAACCTACGTCCTCTTGGTCTTATTTCCCCAACTCTGGGCAAAATATTGTGCATTTATCTGATCTATTCCTATCATGATCTTGTGCACCTCTATAAGATCACCCCTAATCTTCCTCCGCTCCTAGGAATAAAGTCCTAGCCTGCTCAACCTGCCCCTATAGCTCAGGCCCTCGAGTCCTAGCAACATCCTCGTAAATCTTCTCTGCACGTTTTGCAGCTTGACAACATATTTCCCATACCATGGTGACCAAAACTGGTCATAACATGGTGACATGTTTGAAAGCAATTAAATGGATGTGACATTGTTGTGCATTTTGCCTTTGTATGGGGGCTGTCAGCTCTCATGTTGTAGATGAATGGCAGTTCCAGGATGGTGGGACTCTGCAGTTTTGTACATTGCATAAGAAGGGGAAAATTATGATACTGAAGTTGTTGAGCACTTACCCTCGGATGATGGTGAAGTCTTTGCTTCAGATGCATCTGAAACCGGTTCATCTGAGACAGGGGAGAAATCTGGAAGAAGATGTGCACAAAAAGCTGTAAACTTTGCTGTTGTTCAAACAACATCAACAACTCATTCTGAATTGGGAAACTGGGGCAGGTATCAGATGTCCCATCACGGGGACTGACCTCCCCACCGTCGAAGGGATCTACAGGGGCCGTTACCTCTAAAAGGGCAGCCAGCATCATCAGAGACCCACACTGCCCTGGTCACGCTCTCATTTCATTCCTGCCACAAGGAAGAAGGTATAGGAGCCTGAAAACTGTAACGTCCAGGATCAGGAGCAGCTTCTTCCCAACAACCATTAGTCCATTAAACACTACAACCTCCAAATAATCTCCATAATCTTTATAACTTATATGTTGTTGTTTGTTAACAGAACAGTTGGGTTGTAAGCTACCCAAGTGGAGTACGAGGTATATGTGGTAACACCCGCCCACACACCCGCATAACCCCACAACTCCTATCCTGTCTCGGCCTGCCTTTATCTCTGGTCTTTGTTCCAACTATCTGCCTATTAAAAACCTCACCTGAGTCCACCTATCTCCCCTGCCATGCTTTTATCTGCCTCTCCCCTCTTCCAGCTTTCTACTCCCCCCCCACATCCCCCCCCCACCCCCCCCCCCACCCCCCCCCCTCACAATTAGTCTGAAGAAAGGTCTCGACCTGAAAAGTCACCTATCCATGTTCTCCAGAGATGTTGCCTAACCTGCCAAATTACTCCAGTAGTTTGCATCCTTTTGAGGTAAGAGTACTTTTTTTTTTGTTTTAGTCCGGCCACAGTTGTATGCTATTTTGGTTTCTACATTACAGGAAGGATATGATTGTATTGGCGAAGGTGGAGAGCAGATTTGCCAGAATGTTTTCTGGGATGGAAGATTTCAGTTGTGAAGAGACAGGGGAGGCTGGGTTTGCTTTCCTTGGTGTGGAGGAAGCTGAGGGGAGGCCCAATAGATATGTACAACATTTCGAGCGGCAATAGGTAGAGGTGATAAGTGATGAATGTTTCCCCGTTCAGAGATATCTACAACCAAAGAGAATAGGTCAAGAGGCTTCATGGAGAATCTGAGGAAGGGTTTCTCACCTGTGGGTGTTTGAAATCTGGAGGGTACTGCTAGCGTGGATGTTGGAAGCAGGTACACTCACATAATTTAAGAAAGACCTGGGCAAGCTGTTGCATTACTAGAGCGTAGCAGGCCACAGGCCAAGTCCTGATAAATAGGGTTAGTATTGAAAGGACTTGCTTGTTGGCAGGGACACGGTGGTCTGAAGGGCCCGTTTCTGTTCCATTCAATGCTACAACAAAGTACCTCACCAATCCAAACCAGAGTAATAACCTTTCCAGCACTGACCTACACCTTCTGGGGATGAAATGTATTCAGATTACGCTTGCATTTGCCAATGCTCAGTGGCTGAGCTCCAAGCCATTGTTGGCTCATTCATTGAAGCATACAAGAGATTGGCTTTGGTTCAACATTCACAAGATTAAGTCCATTATCAAGTTGTACCTGTAGCACTACACTGCCCATTGACAATAAAGGTTCATAAGACCCTGAAAAAAAAGCCAACTACTTCCCATATTTCAGGAGCTACCTCTCAGTAAAGTCAGACATCAATGATGAAATTCACTACCACCTTCAATTCACTAGCACAGCATTTGACCGATGCTTCATACTTACTACAGAATTCACAGTCTACTACAGAACAGTAGCTTCAGCCATCCCATATGCTTCAGAGAATTGAAATACCCACAGCAGGAAAACTGGAAATACACCCTATTTGAGGAAGGGTGTGCAGGCGCTGGAGAGGGTCCAGAGGAGGTTTGCAAGAATGATCCCAGGAGCGATTGGGTTAACATGATGAGTGGCTTGCCGCCACTGGGCCTGTACTTGCTGGAGCTGAGAAGGATGAGGTGGGGGGGGGGTGTCATCTAGTGGGAGAGTCCAGAACCAGAAGCCTTAGGCACAGAGACACTGTGGTGACTGTTTATGTTAAAATGTATTTTGTGTGTTTTGTTGCTTTTTATTGGTATTGACTGTATGGCAAATTAAATTCCTTGCATGTGAATGAAGTATGATTATGATTATGATTAGCCTCAGAAAACAAGGATGTGCTTTTAGGAAGGAGATGAGGAGGAATTTATATAGTCAGACAGTGGTGAATCTGTGGAATTCATAGCCACAGGAGGCCACGGAAGCTAAGTCTATGGGTATGGGCCAAATGGTCTAATTATGCTCCTATCACTTATGAGCCAGTAATGCTGTATCCACAAAATCTCCAAATGCTCTAGAAAAATACGCAAACCCACATCAGTGTCCTCCCATAGGCAAACATCACAGCACCAAGGTCCGAGAGACAAATTCAGCAATTGACACTTATTCCACATTCTGTCACAGGAAGAACTTACCAGGTGGACAAAGCAAAAGATTCAAAAGCTTCATTAAAAAATGCAACATCACCACCGGCTCCTGGCACTCTAACTGCCTGAAATGAGGCAGAGCGTTTGAGATGGTATTGTGAAGCTTGTGCAATGGGAGCACACAGAGGACATGCTTAAGCAGCAGAATGAGTGGACCATCTCACAAACTACTCGCCCAGAGTTGGGCAGCTCCTGCTCTATCTACAAAAAAAATTACAGTTCCCACATTGGCCTTGTCAACTGCTTCACATGAGAACTCCCAAAATCAGAATGTATTTCTCCCTTGACTCTGAGGGCTGCCCAAGGGAAAATAATCCAGATCAGTACAACTCCCTCTCCAGTATTAATCACATTCCAAACCACTGGGCAGCAACAATTAGCATGGCTGCCTGACGACTACAATGACTCGGGTTCTATCCCGATCTCTAGTGCCATCAGTGTGGAATTTGCACATTCTCCATGGACTTCTTCAGGCTGCTCCACTTTCCTCCCACATCCTCAGGACATGCTGGTTGGTATGCTGAACGCTCCTGTAAACTGCCCCAATTGTAGGTAGATGGTAAATGAATCCTTGCTGAAGGAGGGAAATTAATGCACAAAAGAAAGAGAAAGGGAACAGGGCAATTGAACCAAATGGGCGATAAATACTCAATGGGCTGAATGGCCTTTTTTATTACAAGAAAATATGCAAAAATACAACTTATGGCAGTACACCTGACTCCTGAATCAATTCCTAAACATTAACTCTCAAAAAATAATTAAATGCCAAAATGATAGAAGTCACAGCCTGTTCTTGTACTCAAGCCCTCGAACCCAAGTAAATCCCATCTTCACCTTTTCCAGCCGAACGACAACCTTCCTCTAGTAAGACAACCAGAACTGCACACGATAGTCCAAATGTGGTCTCACCAACGACTTGTATTGCTGTAACATGATCTCTTGTACTCAATGCCCCCCCCCACCCCCCGACTAAGGGCAAATGCCTTCTTCACCACCCTATCAACCAGTGTTGCCAATTTCAGGGAGTTGTGTACTGGAATTCCGTGATATCTCAGTCTGGTGACGGGCACTGGATTAAACACTCCATCTGTGGTTTAGCTACTGATTAATACAAACCTAATGTAAATTGCCTGCTCTTTAATCTGTGGTTTAATGAAAGGCCCAGAGGCCGGCTCTAGATTGTGCTTCCTCACGTTGAGTGATTTCTGCACATGTAACACCCATATCCCTCCCTTTCCACACATCCTGCACGATTCTGCCATTTTCACCCAGGAAAATCATCTGTGCTGTTTGTCCTGCATTAGTGAGGCCTGAATGCGGTTTCAAAAGACCCTAAACAAAATTGTAAAATTGATTAACGTTGCTTGAGACCAGCACCCCTTTTCACAGTCTAGAGGCCTGAGGTCAGATTTCCCATGTCAATGGCACATTTTCCCACAGTCGCAGCCTGAGGAGGTGAGACTCGCAGGCACACTCAACTGCAGCTGATGTTCGTTCAGCTACTGGGAATGGAGTGAGGAACATTAACCCCCGTGGTGCAGCAGTAGAGTTGCTGCCTTACAGCGCCAGAGACCCAGGTTCGATCCTCAATATGGGTGCTGTCTGTATGGAGTTTGTACGTGACCTGCGTGGGTTTTCTCCGGGAGCTCCGGTTTCCTCCCACAGTCCAAAGATGTACAGGTTTTGTCTTTGGTAATTGGCTTTGGTAAAATTGTAAATTGTCCCTAGTAGTGTTAATGTGTGGGGATCGCTGGTCGACGTGGGCCTGTTTCCACGCTGTTTCTCTAAATTAAACCAAAAGACATACAATTGCACTCCTGTGTGAACATTAACCCCCGATGTATCATTACACTCGCACTGTGTGAACATTAACCCCCGATGTACACTCTGTCTCTTCACCTCAGTCATTTATGTTGATTGTATAGTGTTGAGGATACGTTGATGTGATCCATCAAGCTCACTACCCTGTTTGCTCTGTTCAAAAACCCATTATTGTTCTCCCAGAGGGATTTCACACTGGGCGATGATGAATGCTGATTTATACTGTGGCCGTTTCTGCATTTGTCAGCCCAAAGTTCCCTTTGCCACAATTATAACATTTCTCCTCTGGCGTTTCACCCCTCTCGAGGATGCCACAGAGCTTGGCCACAACTGGTCAACACGTTGAGCTATTGTTGGGTGATATCACAAGTTCACAAGTTATAGGAGCAGAATTAGGCCATTCAGCCCATCGAGTCTACTCTGCCATTCAATCATGGCTGATCTCTGCCACCTAATCCCATTTTCCTGCTTTCTTCCAACAACCCTTGACACCTTTTCTAATCAAGAACTTGTCTATCTCTGCCTTAAAAATATCCACTGACTTGGCCTCCGCAGCCATAGGCCAATGTGGCAATGCGTTCCACAGATTAACTACCCTCTGACTAAAGAGGATCCGGTCTTACCTGACTGCCACCTCCAAGGTCTGTGCCATATCGAATGGTTGATTGAAATTCAGTTTCCTCTTGCTCAGCAAATCTCCCTTGAAACACAAATCAGTGGTTCCACAAACTTTGCAGTCTCCCAACATCTCCCTCCGCTTTCCCCACAGAATCTACAACTGTTCCATCTGTGTAATGCACTAAAGCACCGGGGTGGGGCACCATATTCTTCTCAACTCTTCAAAACTGGGGTGGGGCATCTCAATTCTTCTTAACTCTTCAAAACAACAGGTTTTGGGCAACTTGCCATCTTAGCGCCCCGGCACACACACAAAACAAAATGGGCTCCTTCCCTTCCACAATGTCTTTTGCAGCATGGGAGTGTTCCGTCCTTCACTCAAGTTCAATGCTTCCGTAGAACTATTGAATGAACCTTCAATACTGAGTGCTCATCTTGAATTGATTATGGCTTGGCACAACTGAAGCAAGCACGAAAAATAGACAATCTATGAAATCAAATGAAAAACTTGGAGATGGAAGATGAACTAAAAGATTATTTTGCATCCCTCTTCACTATAAAGATACAAGTTAAATGTCAGAAATAAGTAAGAGGAAGCAGAAGGAAGGGAGACACTCGGGAAAACTACAAACAACAGGGCAGCAGTAGAGAGCAAATGAATTCAGCTGACAAGTTTCTAATTCCTGATGCATTTCATCTCTGGATCTTAACAAAATAGTGGCTGAGTTGATGGATTAAATTTAATTGTACAACATTTCCTAGCATTGCATTGGAAAATAACAAAATATAAATCCTTTATGAAAAAAGTGAGGAAAACAGCAGTAGGATACTGGAATTAACAACATCCCTGAGAGGAAATGTGAGTAGCTACTATTAAGGAAATTATAGCAGAACATTTGGAAAAATTCAAGGCAATGAGGCAAAGTCAACATGGTTTTGTGAAAGGGAACCAATTCATTGGAGCTCTTTGATGAATTAATGCGTGAGGTGGAAAATGAGGAACTAGTGAATGTGCTAGGATTTTCAGGAAGCATTTGATACAAGGCCACATCAAAGATTATAGCAGAAATTCAAGCTTGTGCTGTAGGAGATAACAAATTGCAGTGAATAAAAGATTAACTGGGAGTGAACACCCAGCAGGAGGCATTAATTGGCCTTTTCTCTGATTGGCACATTGTAACCAGTGGTGTGCAACAGGAATCAGTTTTGGGCTTCAACCTTCATAATTTATGTAAATTACTTGGATGAGAATACAGAAAGTATTGTCATTAAACTTACTGACCACAAAGTTTGACAGGAAAATAAGTTGTGAAGCGGATACAAGCAAGCAACAAAATGGACAAGATTGGGTTAGGATCTGGCAAACAGTACAATGTGAGGATAAAATTGAAGCATCATAATCGTGGAGTCATACACCAGGTTAATAGGCCATTCAGCGCACCAAGTCTGTGCTGACCATCAAGAACCCAATTTCACTCACTTCATACGCCAATCAAATCCACACAGATTATTTCTCTCACCTACTGACCAGGGTACATTTTCAGAGGTCAATTAACCTATCTATCAACTCACATATTGTTGGGATGTGGAAGTCAACTGGAGTACTTGTGGAAACCCATACAGTCTCAGGGAGAACATGCAAACTCCACACAGACAGCACTAGAGGTTGGGAATGAACCAAATGCTGGAACGGTGAGGCAGCAGCTCCACCAGCAGCTGCCAGTCTGGTGCCACCCCTATCTGGACTGCAGATCTCCAAGATGGGAGGGATCTGGATGTCCTAATCTATGATTTGCAAAAAGCTAGTTTGCAGGTACATACATTTATAATTGAGAAAGCTAAAAATAATGTTTTTTTTAATTGCATGTAAGGAGATTATGCTTTAGTTATATAGAGAACTGGTGATCTCATATTTGGAGATCCTTGTTTAAAGAAGGATATTAATGCAGAAGAAGCAGTTCTGGGTATGTTTGCTCAACGCCTGGAATAGGCTGGTGGTCGAGGAGAGCTTATGTTGGTTGGCTATGCTTGGATCTTGCATGAAGAGCGAGGAAGCTTGCTTGAAACTACTTTCTGAATGAACCTGCCTGCG
Source organism: Okamejei kenojei (assembly GCA_035221665.1). Lineage (NCBI taxonomy): Eukaryota > Metazoa > Chordata > Chondrichthyes > Rajiformes > Rajidae > Okamejei > Okamejei kenojei. The sequence goes on from CM069161.1 coordinate 522,491, forward strand.
CTCCTCGTACAGCAGTGTGTTCCAGTCCCCACCACCCACAGGGCAACATCTTTCTACCCAGGAACCTCTAGTGCTTTGACCCATCAGCTTCATTCTGTCTCCCCTAAAGCTTGATCTTAGCTCCAACAATTTATCTCAATCTACTGCATCTGTACCCTGCATGATTTAAACATTCTCTATTAGATCTTCTTACTTGCTCTTAGTTCTAAGAAGACAAGATACATCAAATCCAGTCACATTTATCGTCATATGCACAAATAAGTGAGGTACCGGTACAATAAAAACCTTGCCAACAGAAGCATTCGTAGGCACGGATACTCATACAAGCACACAAACACAAATTATACTTGACATTCGTGAAGGATTGTACCAATCGGTATTCTCTTGCCTCTTATGTTGTTATTTCCACAAGCCATTCTGCTTTAATCCTATGCAGTGACAAAAAATGCTTCCTCTCCTTAATTCTGGAGTTGGGGTGACCTCCCCCTGCAGCAGTGAGTAGAAAACAGATCCTCGAGCCAGCTCTGCTATTTAACATTGCTACAGATAGCCCTCACTGTAACGGACCATGGGGGAGGGTGGTGCGGAAACGGTCGGATTGGCCGCTATCACCGAGTAAGGGATTCGCTCCAACTACCTATCGGTCGCTCCATGAAACAATGAGTTGTTTTCAAATACAACGTTCTATTTAACAGGTGAATATGGGATATAGTTACTACAAGCTAAAACTACTAAAGGCTGTTTGTTACATTGTTTAATAGAGTATCATTGCACAAGTGTCGATCGAATCAATTGCTTGTCAATTTCTCTGACCTCACGCAGTGCAACCTGCAGCCTGTGTTCTTCAGATCCGACACGAACCTGAATCGATCTGAAACGTCACCCATTCTTTCTCTCAAGAGATGCTGCCTGTCTCGCTGAATTACTCCAGCATTTTGTGTCTACCAGCATCTACACTTCTTTCCTTCACTCAATGGAGGGGAAGGTGAATCTGGTACACGTCTCCATATTAAAGAGGAAGTATTTGCCTTGGCGGGCTTAAAGGTGGATACATCCCCAGGACCAGATGAGATTTATCCTCGGTTGCCGTAGGAGGCAAGGGAAGCTATAGCTAGGGCTCTGGCTGAGATGTGTAAATCTTCGCTGGACACAAGTGAAGTACAGATGCTGGCCTTCATTAACCGGGGCACCAAATGCAGAAATTGAGATGTTATGTTCTAACTTTATAAAAGCTTGGTCAGAAATCAACTGTAGTACTGCGAGCTATCCTTTCATCCCAGGAATCAAACATGTGAGCCATCTCTGCACAGCCTCCAATGCAAGCACATCCTTAACTAAAGGAGACCAACGATGTGGTGCAGCCAGCACCCTGTACACATGTGCAAAAGGGGGCTACTTTGTGCTACAATTCCCTTGCAATAAAATGTAATATTCCATGTGCCACCATGTATCTGCATGCTGATCATGTGTTTCACCCTAGACCCCCCCCCCCCCCCCCCCACCACAGTACTGCAACAGTACTGCATCATGTGTTTCACCCTAGACCCCCCCCCCCCCACCACAGTACTGCAACAGTACTGCATCATGTGTTTCACCCTAGACCCCCCCCCCCCCACCACAGTACTGCAACAGCTCTCTACATTTAAACAACACTCTTCTTTTCTGCTCTTCCTACTTGAGGGAATAACTTCATATATATTCCCATTGTAATCCAGATTCCAGACCCTTGCCCGCTCACTCAACCTACTGCTATCTCTTTGAGACACCTTGCTCTCTCACTTACCTTTGTATCATTAGTAAATCTGGCTACAGTACACTTGTCCCTTTCATCTCCTTCATTAACGTAGAGTGTAAATCATTGAGGCCTCGATAATGATCCCCCGAGGCATCCCACTGCCACAGCTCGACAACCTGAAAATGACCATTATCCCAACTGTTTCTTGTTAGCCTCGACTCACGCTAACATATTAACCCCAGCTCCAGGAAGGAATCCTTTCACATGTACCTTTTGGAAATCCAAATGCACTCCATCTGTTGGCTTGTTATGCTGCTCATTACATCCCTTTCATAAAATCACATTGACCCTGCTTGATTATATTATGATTTCCTAAATGTCCTGCTATTTCTGCTTCCTGTCTCGTTTCTTTCCTGAACCAGGTGTTACATTCACCACTTTCCAGTCTAGTGGAACCTTTTGGGAAAACCACAACCAATGCATCCACCAACTCTCCAGCAATTTCTCTCAAGACCTCAAGATGCTGGTCATCAGGTATAGGGGACTTGCAAACCATTATCCCCAGTTTGCCTAATACTTTCTTCAATTGATTGAGATTGTTTGGAATTTCTCCTTCCCTTTTGATCCTGTATGAGCCACTGTTACTAAACATTTTTTGCCATGTACTGCTATAGAAATAGACTAAAAATGTTTGTTCAAAGTCTCTGCCATTTCTTAATTTCTCATTATTAAGCCTCTTTGCCCAAGGGACCAATGTTTATCTTAGATTCCCTCATTCCTTCTCTACAGATGTAAATGTTCTAACTGTCTATTCTCATATTTCTTGTTAGTTTCTTGTTAGTCCTTGGAAATCAGCGACTGCCTCCCATACCTCAGGAGCGCCTCTAAATGAAGGCATTGCCAATGAAGAAAATCACCAATGCCTTTAGCCATCTGAGGAAACAAGAGTTGAAAGATCCAAGCCACGAGCCCAGCACAAGGCAGCAGTGATCCTGAACAATTCATAGATTTAAACCCTCACCACACCCTTTGCAGAGGTGCCATCAATGCCCTATCCACAAAATTAACCAAATGCACTTCACAATTGAACCACTTTCTCCCAGGCCCGTATCTCATTCCCAGCATTGCGATAATCCTTGTACTCAGGCCCTGCAACAGGTTTTTGACAGACACAAAAAGCTGGAGTAATCCGCAGGTCAGATAGCATCTCTGGAGAAAAGGAATGGGTATTGTTTCTGGTTGAGACCCTTGTTCAGACTGAGAGTCAGGGGAGAGGGAAACGAGAGATACGAAAAGGTACATAAAGCAAATGAATGACGGTATGCAAAAGGACAAATCAAAGCAAGAAACAATGATCAAGGAAAGGTGGAGCCAACAATGGATACTGAGTTGGATGATCAGCCATGATCATATTGAATGGCGGTGCAGGCTCAAAGGGCCGAATGGCCTACTCCTGCACCCAATTTCTATGTTTCTATGTCTATACCATTTGCTTTCTTCACTGCCTGCTGCATCTGCATGCCTACTTTCAATGATTGGTGTACCATGACACCCAGGTCTCTTTGCATCTCCACTTTTCCTAATTTGCCACCATTAAGATAATACCCTCCTGTTTTTGCCACCAAAGTGGATGACCTCACATTTATCCACATTATACTGCATCTGCCATGCATTTGCCCACTCACCCAGCCTATCCAAGTCACCTTGCAGCCTCCTAGCATCCTCCTCACACCTAACACTATCCCCCAGCTTCGTGTCATTCGCAAACTTGGAGATGTTGCATTCAATTCCCTCGTCCAAATCATTAATATATATTGTAAATAGCTGGGGTCCCAGCACTGAGCCTTGCGGTACCCCACTAGTCACTGCCTGCCATTCTGAAAAGGACCCGTTAACTCCTACCCTTTGCTCCCTGTCTGCCAGCCAGTTCTCTATCCACATCAATACTGAACCCCCAATACCGTGTGCTTTAAGTTTGTATACTAATCTCTTATGTGGGACCTTGTCGAAGGCCTTCTGAGTCTCGATATAACACATCCACTGGTTCTCCCTTATCCACTCTGCTAGTTACATCCTCGAAAAATTCTATAAGATTCGTCAGACATGATTTACCTTTCGTAAATCCATGCTGACTTTGTCTAATGATTTCACCACTTTCCAAATGTACTGCTATCCCATCATTAATAACTGACCCTAGCAGTTTCCCCACTACCGATGTTAGACTAACTGATCTAACGGAGGGTCTGGCACTCTGGAAGGCACAAAATCTGGGGATCCAACAGATATCGGTGGGGACGCAGAACAACCTACTCCCATTTCCATCCACCCCTTCTTGTGAAGCATTATCTGCAGTATTTCCTATTCCCCCATTTATCATACTGTGCTCCAGGCTGCTTCTGACACTTTTTTCTTTATTTGTTCAACTCTGATATTTTTGGGAAATAACATGGCACCTCATTCCCCTGCTTCACCAAGTTCCAACCTTGGCCTCCAATGAAATACCCTCAGGTGAAATACACAGACTGCTCTCACACACCCTGTGCTTTAGAGAGAAATCACTAATTTTGGAATCTTCAGTCAACAATAATTACCAGTTCTGTGCAACCACCTAATTAAGTGAGAAACAGCCACTGGCAGGCAAGTTGGTTAGAAAGTCAACCTGACTTGCAATTATAAATGCAAAACATAAGTAAACATTAGCATCAGCTTCAAACCCCACATTACCAAACCTCTGGTGAAATGCATTCATGTAGAATGCACCATAGGCTTTTCACAAGATCATAGACCAGCCCTGCTCATTATAACAAATTTTCTCCATCACCAGTACCACCAACTTCCAAGTGTTGGCACTGTTCTTCACCAGTTTGTCCGGATCCTTCTGACCCCCAAGAAACACTCTCCCACTCCCTCCATACACTGCACAATCTATTCAGTAAGTAGCAACACTCGTGTCAAGGTGCTGCTCACCTGCAGTACTTTGACTCGAGAGCTGACCGCAGATATTATACCTGCAGGGCTCACTATTGGCAGCTGCAAGAAACCTCAATAGATCAATAAGGAAAGCTGCAGTGAAACAGACAGTGCACAAGGTTACACTGAGAAATCCAACACTTCTATTCTTTAAACACAGCAACTGAAGATCGACAACAAACTGTTGGGCTGCCCCACAAATTGGTTTAACACCATTAAAGCAAATAAGATGTGAAATGGTAGATGATGATCATCATCTGCTTTGATCTTTCGTTTTCACACCTTTCCATATCTCTAGTTTCCCTCTCCCCTGACTCATTCTAAAGAAGGGTCTCAACCAAAATTGTTACCTGTCCCTTCTCTCCAGAGATGCTGCCTGTTCTGCTGAGTTACTACTGCATTCTGTGTCTATCTTAAATACAGACAGATGTGAGGTGATGCATTTTTGGAGCACTAGAGGCTAGGACATACACTGTGAACGACTGGGTCTTTGGGAGTATTGAGCAACAGAGGGACCTTGGAGTACATGTCTAAATGTCCTTGAAGGTGGCAACACAGGTATAACTTGGTTAAGAAGATATATGGGATGCAGGCCTTCATTAATGACAGCAACAAATACAGAAGTAGGTAGGTTATGCTTTAACTATGTAAAACATTGGACAGATCTCAGTTTGAATATTGTGTGCAGTTCTGGTCACACTGCTATAGGAGGTATGTGATGGCTCTGGAGAAGTTGCAGAGGACATTAACCAAGATATGTGAAACTGACTGTAAAAGTTTATTTAAGTTTCTTTAGGCATGTAAAAAGGAAAAGATTAGTAAAGACGAATGTAGGTCCCTTACAGTCAGAGACAGGTGAAGTTATAGTGGGAAACCAGGAAATGGCAGAACAGTTAAACGAGTACTTTGGTTCTGTCTTCACAAAGGAAGACACAAACAATCTCCCGGAAATACTAGGGGACCGATGATCTAGTGGGAGGGAGGAACTGAAGGAAATCCACATTAATCAGAAAATGGTGTTAGGTAAACTGTTGGGACTGAAGACAGATAAATCCCCAGGGCCTGATGGTCTGCATCCCAGAGTACTCAAGGAGGTGCCCATGGAAATCGTGGATGCACTGGTGATCATTTTCCAAATTCTCGACCCTGGATCAGTTCCTGCGGACTGGAGGGTAGCCAATGTAACTCCACTTTTTAAGAAAGGAGAGAGAAAACGGGGAATCATTGACCAGTTAGCCTTACATCGGCAGTGAGGAAGATGCTGAAGTTGATTATTAAAAATGTTATAGCAGTGGATTTGGAAAGCAGTGACGGGATTGATCACAGTCTGCATGGGTTTATGATGGGAACAAAAGGTCCGCAAGACTGACGATTTAGACGAGGGAATTAAATGTAAAATCTCTAAGTTTGCGGATGACACAAATCTGGGTTGCAGTGTGAGCTGCGAGGAAGATGCTATGAGGCTGCAGGGTTTCTTGGATAGGTTGGGTAAGTGGGCAGAAGCATTGCAAATGCAGTATAATGTGGATAAATGTGAGGTTATCCACTTTGGTGGCAAGAACAGGAAGGCAAATTATTATCTGAATGGTGTCAAGTTGGGAGAAGAGAAGGTACAACGGGACCTGGGTGTGCTTGTACATCAGTCACTGAAAGTAAGCGTGCAGGTACAGCAGGCAGTGAAGAAAGTTATTGGCATGTTGGCCTTCATTGCAAGAAGATTTGAGTTCACGAGCAAGGAGGTCCCACTGCAGTTGTACAGGGACCTGGTGAGACCGCATCTGGAGTATTGTGTGCAATTTTGGTCTCCTAATTTGAGGAAGGACATTATTGCTAATGAGGGAGTACAGCGTAGGTTCACCAGGTTAATTCCCGGGATGGCAGGACTGACGTATGATAAAAGAATGGGTCGACTGGGCTTGTATTCGCTGGAATTTAGAAGGATGAGAGGGAATCTTATAGAAACATATAAAATTCTTAGAGGTTTGGACAGGGTAGATGCAGGAAAAACATTCCCGATGTTGGGATAGTCCAGAACCAGGGGTCATAGTTTAAGAATAAAGGGTAGGCCATTTAGGACTGAGATGAGGAAAAACGTTTTCACCCAGAGAATTGTGAATAGGAGGAAGGCAGTGGTGGCCAATTCCTGATGTTTTCAAGAGAGTGTTAGATTTAGCTCTTAGGTAAGGGAATCAAGGGATATGGGGAAAAAGCCAGAATGGAATACTGATTTTGGATGATCAGCCATGATCATATTGAATGGCAGTGCTGGCTCGAAGGGCTGAATGGCCTACTCCTGCACCTATTTTCTATGTTTCTATATTGCCTTGGATGGAGAAGTTCATTTATGTGGAGAGACTAGGTCTATTATCCATGGAGTAGAGAAGATTAAAAGGGGACAAGCTTAAAGTAGGTAGGTAGCAGCGAGGTGTATAGATAGGGCTCCCTGGAGCCCTCATATGCATCAGATGGGTGAATACTAATTATTAATAGGTTAATATGGTCCCTTGAATGGTCACAGTCACAGAGGTACAGAACAGAAAAGGCCATCTAGTGCACAGTGACCATCAACCACCCATTTACTCCAGTCTTATGCTGATCCCATTTTTTTGTCATTCTCTACACTCATCACCTCCTCTCTCGACCACACTAGAGGCAGTTTACAGATGTCTATTCACCTCCCAACCCACACGTTTTTGAACTGTGAATGGAATCTGTCATTCGGAGGAAACCCACGCGGGAACAGGGAGAATGTGTAAACTCCACACTGACGGTACCCGAGGTTGGTATTGTACCTGGGTCTGTAGAGCAGCCGCTCTGCCAACTGCACCATCCCGAAGGCACCTAAAAAGCTGACTTTATATTACTAAAGGTCGCCAGGAACTGACTGGTGGATGAATGGACTCCCAACTGTGAATAGTCAACCTTAATTTCGCCCTCTGGGTTGATGTATACAGATCTTGGCTCGATGAATGCAGTAGTGATGGGCGGTGGGAGCACAAAGGAATTCACAGAACAAATCCGCCCTCACAGCCATCTCTGTGCAGTGCTGTTTACTCCAGCCCCGTCTATACAAACGCCGCATCAATGGGCAGCTTCACGAATTTCAATCAATGACTACAATTGAGGGGCGAGATGGAGAATTAACTCCTTGCGCCCTGTAGCTCGTTCCCCCCCACCCAAGCTGTTCACGAATTTAGATGTTGCCACAGTCTCTGTTGCTGCAGTTAGAGAGAGGGGGGGCGGGCAGTCTATGGGCACACAAGACGACGCTACCTGTTACTGTCAACCCCTTTGTCTCTTACCCCGCACCAACTCTTGGTGTGGGCGGGTTTGAGTGCGGGAGCGCTCTCCACCTGCCTGCCCGCCCGTGTAGGGTGCACACACAGCGGGAGCCGGGGGACAGGGTGTGGGGGTCGGTGCAGACGGGGCGAGGCGCGGGTGTAGGTGGAGGGTGCGGGATCCAGGGAGAAGCGGGCAGAGAGGGTGCGATGGCGCCGGGGTGGAGAAAGGACGGAGTTGGGGCGCGGTGCGGGGCTAGATGGGGGGGGGGGGGGGGGGGGAGGCTCGGGTGCGGGGTTTGGGGGGGGGGGGGGGGCTGGTTGCTCGGGTGCGGGGTTTGGGGGGCTGGGGGCTCGGCAGCGGGGTTGGGGGGGCTGGGGGCTCGGTGTGCGGGGTTTGGGGGGGGGCTGGGGGCTCGGGTGCGGGGTTTGGGGGGGGGGCTGGGGGCTCGGGTGCGGGGTTTGGGGGGGGGCTGGGGGCTCGGGTGCGGGGTTTGGGGGGGGGGCTGGGGGCTCGGGTGCGGGGTTTGGGGGGCTGGGGGCTCGGGTGCGGGGTTTGGGGGGGCTGGGGGCTCGGGTGCGGGGTTTGGGGGGCTGGGTGCGGGGGTTTGGGGGGGGGGGCTGGGGGCTCGGGTGCGGGGTTTGGGGGGCTGGGGGCTCGGGTGCGGGGTTTGGGGGGGGGGGCTGGGGGCTCGGGTGCGGGGTTTGGGGGTGGGGGCTCGGGTGCGGGGTTTGGGGGGGGGGGGGCTCGGGTGCGGGGTTTGGGGGGGCTGGGGGCTCGGGTGCGGGGTTTTGGGGGGCTGGGGGCTCGGGTGCGGGGTTTGGGGGGGGCTGGGGGCTCGGGTGCGGGGTTTGGGGGGCTGGGGGGGCTCGGGTGCGGGGTCTCGGGTGATGGGGATCTGCTCTCTGTCCGCGTCTCCTTCAGCACCGACCCTCGGACAAGCCGAGGCAACAAAACTGCGACAACGCGCTGTCTTTTTGCTGGAACATTCCGCCGGCTTTAGGGAGGGGATGGAGGAGAGGGGGGGGGGGGGGGGGGTGTCTCCACACTGACCTTTTGTTGGAGGCGGTGGCGGTGCCGCCCCGCCCGCTGCATTGTCCGTGCCCGGGAGGCTCTGCCCGCTCTGTGCCCGCTGCCCCGCCGCTGTCTCCATCGCCCCCGGCTTCTGCTCTCGCTGGCTGCACGTACAGGCGCTGGGAGGAGGAGGAGGAGGAGGAGGATGAGAGGAGAGAGAGAGAGAGAGAGCCGCTACAGCCCGGTACTCATCTTATTGCGGAACGGCGCAGCTCTCCGGCGAGTGACGGATCTCCGCTACGGGATGTGCGGCGCAGACTCGCCCCACACATGCCCCTCCCGTACGCAGCCCCTCGCCCTCGACAGCTGCCGACCGGAGCGGGGAGGCCGGGGCTGCACCCTGGGGTGTCCGTGCACCCAGCGCACCCTGGGGTGTCCGTGCACCCAGCGCACCCTGGGGTGTCCGTGCACCCAGCGCACCCTGGGGTGTCCGTGCACCCAGCGCACCCTGGGGTGTCCGTGCACCCTAGGGTGTCCTCACACAGCCCACTCGGGCCCCGCACCCAGTGCATCATTGGATGCCAACGCACCCACCCACCGCGCGGTCCGTGGCCACCCCGGGGTGCCAGTGCACCCACCCCGGAATGCTAACGCACCCACCGCAGTGTGCCAGTGTACTCACCCAGGGATCCTGCACCTACCCACCCCAGGTGAGTGCCAGCCAGCGCACCAACCCGCGGTGGGATGCCTCCACACACTGCCCCACCCGGGGTGCCAGCTCAATATGGGGCTTAATATAACCCTCCTCCCCGGCGTCCCCGCTCAGTCGTCCCGGAACCCTCAACACAGTTCTTCCGCCCGAAGACGCGCTTCACTCGAAGTCTTCGCCAGGAATGGAAGCTCGGACAAGTCCGCCCCAGCCCCACCGTCCTCCATGTGCACGTCGCCCGTCATCGCGGGGACACCACGGGTCTAAGTGACCCTCTGCGACTGAGGCTCACAGTGGAACCCAACCCGCAGAATTGAGAAGAACTGCGGTAGATAAGCAAAACACACACACACACACTCACTGAGGTACAGCCCCACACACTGACACACTCATTGTACACTTCCACGCAAGAACACTCACTGAGGGACTATTCCACACACACACTGAGGTATAGTTCCACATACAAAGAGGTAACAGCAGGAAACAGACACTTCGGCCCATCATGCCCAAGCCTCCTCTTCTACATATCTATACCAACTCTGACAGCTACACCAATAGGACAAGTTTAGAGGGATATTGGGCAAATGCAAGCAAGTAAGACTAGTGTAGAAGGGAAATGTTGGTCGGTGTAGGCAAGTTGTGTCGAAGGGCCTGTTTCCACGCTTTATGCTATAATCTAATTTGCCTGCATTAATCTATAGCCTTCAGTGTCTTGCCAATTTGTTGAAATGCTTCCTGTTTGAGCCAATGCCTCCAGCTGCTCTTCAGACAATGCATTCCAGACTTCAACCACCTTCTGGCTGAAAGATTCCCCCACAGATCCCCTTTAAACCTCCTTGCTCTCACCTGAAACTAATACCCTCTTTTCCCAGCAGGGAAAAAAGATTTTTGCTATCTACCACATTGACCCCCTCACAATTCTACACACCTGTATGATGTCCTGCTAATGAAAACAAATATATCTTAATCCACCCAAAACCAGAAAGCTCCATTCCAGGCCATGCCCTGGTGAATCTCCTCTGCACCCTCTCCAGTGTTGTCATATCCTTCCTGCATTGTGGGGATTGTAACTGCACACAGTACCTCTCGTATGGCCTAACCAATGTTTTATAAGGTCCTCACATGATATCCCAGCTCTCACATTTAATGCCCTGGCTAGGGACTTTAAGCATCCAACATGCCTTTTCCATCACCTATCTGTGCTGCTACTTTCAGAGATCTATGAACTTGGTCTCTCTTGTCATTAACATTCCCCCAGAGCCTATTATTTGCTCTATCCCCACCCCAAAATGCATCCCTTCTCACTTGTCAGAATTATACATTGACCTATGTTCCGCTCAACAGTCCAACTAACCAATATAATGCTGTTGCCCCCAATGTTTTAGTGTATCTGCATACCTCTCACTGTTGCATTCAGATTGTTGATGCATTTCACAAACATCAGAGATCACACCACTGGTGTTTATGGTATATCACTCTTCACAGAAATCCCATTAGGAAGCAATCACCTTCTGCCTCCTATTACCAAGCCTATTTTGGATCCAATTTGCCAGCATTCCCTTAATCATTTTGAACAAGCCTTTATACTGGACTTTGTCAAAGGTCTTACAGACATTTATGTAGTCAACATCTACTGCACTATTCTCATCAATATGGTTAATTACCTCTTCAAAAACCTCATCAATTTTGTTTGAATTCCCATGAACAAAGTCCATGTTGACAATCTCTATCATTCCAATTTCTGTCCCTTAGATTTATCTCCAGAAGTTTCCCTACCACTGATGTAAAACTCACCAGCCTTTCAGTACTTGGCTTATCCCTGCTGCCCATTAAAAGAATAACTTTTACATCATCCAGATGCAGAAATATCTGTCAGAGCTCCAGCAATATGCTCCCTTGCCTCCACTCACACCCCTGACCGAGGTGGTGTCTCACACATTCACATATTAACTAAGGTGGTGAATCTCACACACACACAGACTGATGTGGTGTCTCTCACACACACAGTGAGGTGGTATCCCCCCCCCACACACACACACACACACACAGTGAGGTGGTATCACACACACACAGTGTGGTGGTATCCCACACACACACACGCACACACACACACACGCACACACACACACACACACACACACACACACACACACACACACACACACACACACACACACACACACAAAAACACAAAAACACACACACACACACACACACACACACACACACACACACAGTGTGGTGGTATCCCACACACACACACACACACACACACACACACACACACACACGCACACACACACACACACACACACACACACACACACACACACACACACACACACACACACACACACACACACACACACACAGTGAGGGGGTATTCACACACACACACACACATGCACACGCACCACACACACACACACACACACACACACACACACACACACACACACACACACACACACAGTGAGGTGGTATCCCACACACACACACACACACACACACACACACACACACACACACACACACAACACACACACACACACACACACACACACACACACACACACACAGTGAGGTGGTATCACACACACACACACACACACACACACACACACACACACACACACACACACACACACACACACACACTCACACACACACACACACAGTGAGGTGGTATCCCACACACACACACACACAGTGAGGTGGTATCCCACACACACACACACACACACACACACACACACACACACACACACACACACACACACACACACACACACACACACACACACACACACACACACACACACACACACACACACACACACACAGTGAGGTGGTATCCCACACACATACACATTGACTGAGTTGCGTTTCACACACACACTGACTGAGGTAGTGTTGCACACATTGACTGAAATTGTGTTATGCACACGCAGTTCCACAAACGTACCCTGACCCAGGTTTTCTCAGACAATCCATTGGTATCAAGGATAACTCGGGTTTTTGTGGGTTCTGAGGTGGCTGCTGAGGCCAGTGTGGAACCACAGGTATTTCCACAGATAAGGCAGGGTTGGCAAGTGGAATAGGCATGCCAGTACCTTGTGAGGTGGAGCTTTCTTCTGCAACTTACACATGCCCTCTTGAAGTCCTGAGGCACAGAGTCCAGGTTCTCATTCCCTTCCTGAATGCTCCTTCTAAAACATTGAGTGTTTATGGCCAATGGTCTGTTGGGATGTTTTGTTAGCAGTATATCAAGCTTGAGCACACCTTAGAAACATTTCCGTTATCCACCTGGTCCTTTCTTCACAGGACAGAACTTGGAATGAAATGCCTATTTCAGGACTCTGGTATGCAAACAATATGGCCTGTTGAATGAAGTTGACCATCAGTAACCAGGAAGAGGATGGTGACATTGGAGGATTTTGCAGGGCAGTACTGATGGCATTTTCCCAGTGCCCTGGGATGTCTGCTGGAGATAGATTAGGAATTAGGAGGATATTGACTGCAGGGATGACTGCTGTATGGTAGATCATGAGGTTCATGACAGGACTGAGCCCTTTGCCTAAATTGCCCAAAGGCTGTAATGTTGGATTGAAGACTGTGATGAACTTCATCATCAATGTCTGCCTTAAGTGTTGTCTACTGAGATAAGTGATTGATGTTACCAGGGTCTCACTCAGAAACATTATTGTCAGAGGGCAGTGTGGTGCAGCAACAACAGGTTGGTAGAGGAATGTTTAAGGCTTACTTAATGTTAATGGCCTTACCTATTTTTGGTTATGGAAGCTTTCAAATTGGGAGAGAAGTTTACCACTTGGATTAAATTGTTATACACAAATCCAACAGCTAGAATAACAACAAACCGAATGTTATCAACTAAATTCAATTTATCTCGAGGTTGTAGACAAGGTTGTCCTTTATCCCCTTTATTGTTTGCACTCGCAATAGAACCTCTCGCCCAGAGGGTGAGATTACATCCGGAAATACATGGATATGATACTAGAGCCACTAAAAATAAAATCTCCCTATATGCGGATGATGTATTACTTTATATCACAGAACCAGAAACAAGTATCCGAAACTTGTTAAAATTAATAACAGAATTCCGATCTTTCTCAGGATACAGTATCAATTGGAATAAAAGTGAACTTATGCCAATAACGGTGAATAACTTACATATACTACAACAATTCCCTTTTAAGATAACAAATGAAAAAATTAAATACCTTGGAATTTTTGTAACAAAAAGATTCGACTCTTTATTTAAATCTAACTTCCCCCAATTATTGAATAAATTAAATAAGAATATTTTATATTGGAAAAGCTTACCTATCTCAATGTTAGGTAAAATTAATACAATAAAAATGATCTTTCTTCCACAATTATTATATCTCTTCCAATTAATTCCGATACTTCAAAAAGGTAGATTCCCTAATTACTAACTTTATCTGGGATTATAAGAGTCATAGAATAAATAAAAAAACATTTATGTAAATCTAAAATAAATGGAGGATTAGCATTACCAAAATTTTATGTTTTATTACTGGGCAGTCAATATTAAAAATATGAATTTTTGGCTAGAAGAAATAGATAACCAACCAACTTGGTTAAAAATGGAAAAAGAAGATTGTTCTCCCTTTGAAACTAGTTCTATAATATTTGCTAATACTAATTTAGCTAAGAAAATTTATAGTATCCGATAATAGAAAACAGAATCCATATTTGGAAACAAATAAAGAAAACATTAAAACTAAAATCAATACCATTATCTCATACCATTGTAAATAATGTTACGTTTAAACCTTCAATGATGGATAAAGCTTTTTTACAATGGAAAAATAAGGGAATTACTAAGATGGGAGATCTTTATAAGGAAAACTCTTTCCTTTCATTTCAAGAGTTACAACAAATTTATGGACTACACACTAAAGAATATTTTAGATATTTACAAATCAGAAATTATGTTTCTGCAAATACACAAGAACTTAGAAATAGAAAGATAGAAATTCTAGATGAATGCTTAAATAAACACCCAAATACAGATAAAATGATTTCATTTATATACAATATTTTATTGGAAAATGATGTTCCATCAACAGAAATATATAGACAGTCTTGGGAAAAAGAACTAGGTCAAATTATAAGGCCAGAACTATGGCATGAAAGTTTACAACACTGTTCGTTAAATGCTAAACATTCCCTTATACAATTTAAAATACTACATAGATTACATTATTCCAAAGCTAAATTACATAACATCTTTCCAAAAGTATCCCCTATATGTGCTAAATCTCAACATTTAGAAGCAAATTTATCACATTCATTTACTAACTGTATAAAAATTACAAAATTTTGGATAGAAATATTTAAGATAATTTCGAATGTTGTCAATATAATTTTGACTCCTGATCCAAAGTTAATAATACTTGGAATACTAGAAACAGACCAACTAGTAACAATGAATCAAAGAATTTTTATTGACTATGGTTTAATAATTGGGAAAAAAACTAATATTAAAATTTTGGAAAGGCCCTACATCCCCAACAATCAAAATGTGGAACACAGAAATGTCGGAGACACTTCATCTGGAGAGATTGAGGCTTGTCCTAATGGACAGGTTAGATCTCTTCAGAGAGATTTGGTCTCCATTTATTAAATATTTACAGGGTCATAATGGCTCGGCACGAGGGCTTGACTGAGACTTGAATATTAGAATGGATGAAGAAACATATATAATAAAACATGACTATATCTCCAAGGACGGGTTAATGATTAATACTCCATTCACCATCATACTTCTTACACTCTTTTTCTCTATCTTTTCCTACCTTTAAAAAAAATTTAGAAAAATGTATAGAAACATATAATCTTAAATTTTTAATACTAATAAGAATATAAACAGTACTAATATCATGAAGGTATTATTAATATCATGTATTTTCAAATATATAAAATATATAGTCTTAAATTTTAAAATCAATGATAATACAAATATTATTAATAGTATGAATATATCTTTAATATCACAAAGGTATTATTAGTATTATGTATTTTCAATTGTATAAAATATATAGTCTTAAATTTTAAAATTAACGATAATACAAATATTACTAACAGTATGAATTTATCATTAATATTATGTATTTTCAATTATATAATATATATATTCTTAAATTTTTAAATCAATGATAATACAAATATTATTGAGTATGAATATATCATTAATATCATGTATTTTCAGTAATGCAAAATAATGTACTTTGTTATTACTATGTTTCTATAATAAAAATACTTAACAAAAGGAATGTTTAAGGTAAGGCCTTAAAGGTAAGGTTTGTCATGTACATCGATGATCTGGATGATGGGGTGGAAAATTGGATAAGTAAGTATGCAGATGATACTAAGATAGGTGGTGTTGTGGATAATGAAGTAGGTTTTCAAAGTCTACAGAGAGATTTGGGCCATTTGGAAAAGTGGGCTGAAAGATGGCAGATGGAGTTTAATGCTGATAAGTGTGAAGTGCTACATCTTGGCAGGACAAATCAAAATAGGACGTACATGGTAAATGGTAGGGAATTGAGGAATGCTGTGGAACAGAGAGATCTAGGAATAACTGTGCGTAGTTCCCTGAAGGTGGAATTGCATGTAGATAGGGTGGTAAAGAAAGCCTTTGGTGTGCTGGCCTTTATAAATCAGAGCATTGAATATAGGAGTAGGGAAGTAATGTTAAAATTGTACAAGGCATTGGTAAGACCAATTCTGGAGTATGGTGTACAATTTTGGTCACCTAATTATAGGAAGGATGTCAACAAAATAGAGAGAGTACAGAGGAGATTTACTAGAATGTTGCCTGGGTTCCAGCAACTATGTTACAGAGAAAGGTTGAACAAGTTAGGTCTTTATTCTTTGGGGCACAGAAGGTTAAGGGGGGACTTGATTGAGGTCTTTAAAATGATGAAAGGGATAGACAGAGTTGACGTGGATAAGCTTTTCCCATTGAGGGTAGGGAAGATTCAAAGACGGCATGACATGAGAATTAAGGGACAGAAGTTTAGGGGTAACGTGAGGAGGAACTTCTTTACTGAGAGGGTGGTAGCTGTGTGGAATGAGCTTCCAGCAGAAGTGGTGGAGGCAGGATCGATTTTAACATTTAAAAGTAAAGTGGATAGGTATATGGACGGGAAGGGAATGGAGGAGTGTGGTCTGAGTGCAGGTAGATGGGACTAGGGGAAAACAAATGGTCGGCACGGACTGGAAGGGCCGAGAGGGCCAGTTTCCGTGCTGTAATTGTTATATGGTTATAAGGCCCATTTTCCCACATGCTTTAGGGAGAGTATTGACAAGGTTATGGAGCTGATCATCTGATCATGAGCCAGTGTTGCCTGTACATTGTACCTAGGTTCTGGAGTGCAGTTGCCTTGGGACAGTTTCCCATTTGTCTTGAAGATTTGCTCCACTCTTTTACAGGAGGCAAAGTGTAACATTTCATTGAGAAAAGTGCTGTGGCAATGATGCAGCCATGTGTGTCACTGGTCTTGGCTGAGATCAGGTCTGTTGTAGATCCATTGGCTAACATCACAGTGCCACCGCAGTGCAAGCATAAAACAGAGACAAGTTTGACGAGGGTACTCCACAGTCATTCATAAAACAGAGACAAGTTTGACGAGGGTACTCCACAGTCATTCATAAAACAGAGACAAGTTTGACGAGGGTACTCCACAGTCATTCTCAGTTAATATAATCAAAGTCTTCAATGAAATTGATGAAGACCATTGAAGCACAGTAGTGCAACTGTAGAGCTGCTGCCTCACAGCACCAGAGACCCAGGTTCAATCCTGACCTCGGGTGCTGTCTCTGTAGTTTGCACATTCTCCTGTGACCACGTGGGTTTCCTCTGGGTGCTCCGGTTTCCTCCCACATCCCAAAGACGTGCGGGTTTATAGCTTGGTTGATCTCTGTAAATTGTCGCTAGTATACAGGCTGTGGATGAGAAAATGGAATATCATAGAACTACTGTGAATGGGTGATCGATGGTCTTCATGGACTCGGTGGGCCAAAAAGCCTGTTTCCATGTTGTATCTCTAACTATGCTGTATCTCTAACCGGCAGTGGTGGCAGATGAGGGAAGAGGACCTGAGGGTGCAGAGTTGTCGGAGAGTGAGGTATGGCAATAGGAGACAGCTGCCTGGTCAGCACAAGGCTGCCGTCAAGCAGCAGAACGATTACTGGGTGCTTTTTGTTTGCTTTGCTTCCTGTTCAGTGAAGAGTTTAAAATCAGGGCACATTAGTGTGAACAAGGTCTGACAAGGGACGAGGTTTTACTGAAGTTTGCACATTATGAGGAGCTTGGGGCAAAATTGAAAAGCAGAAAGACAAGGGTGATAACGGCAGGATTGTTACCTAAGACACGTGCAAATTGGCAAAGGGTAAATAGGTTCACAGAGGTAAATGCCAGGCTCAAAGCGTGATGTGATAGGGATGGTTTCTGAATTGTTGGACACTGGCACAAGTGCTGGGGTAGCCTGGGGAGGGTGGTTCCTTTGAGATGGGCTCCACCTGCACCATGTTGGGACCAGTGTCCTAGTAAATCACGTAACTAGGGATGTATTCAGGAGTAAAACTAACCAGGAGGGTAGAGAGCTCCAAGAGCTTTAATAAATCAGAGAGAATTGAAGGAGCAATTGCATAAAATAGTGAGGGAAAAATAGACAGTAGTGGTGTAACAGGCCTGGGCAGTGTATGTAAATTTAAGATTCAAGGAACAGAAGAGCATATTTTTCACGCAGAGGATAGTGGGCAGGTAAAATGGGCTGGCAGAGGAAGCTGTAGAGGCAGGTACAAATACAATGTTTATAAGACACTTGGATATGGAAAGGTATAGAGGGATATGGGTCAAACACAGGCAAATGGGACTAGCCTTGATAGGCATCTTGGTCAGCATTGATGGGTCAAACACAGGCAAATGGACTAACCTCGATGGGCATCTTGGTCAGCATTGATGGGTCAAACACAGGCAAATGGACTAGCCTTGATAGGCATCTTGGTCAGCATTGATGGGTCAAACACAAGCAAATGGACTAGCCTTGATAGGCATCTTGGTCAGCATTGATGGGTCAAACACAGGCAAATGGACTAGCCTCGATGGGCATCTTGGTCAGCATTGATGGGTCAAACACAGGCAAATGGGACTAGCCTTGATGGGCATCTTGGTCAGCATTGATGGGTCAAACACAGGCAAATGGGACTAGCCTCGATGGGCATCTTGGTCAGCATTGATGGGTCAAACACAGGCAAATGGGACTAGCCTCGATGGGCATCTTGGTCGGCATTGATGAGTTGGCACTTCTTCCATGTGGTATGATTCTATGACTTCAAATAAAAATGCAAAAATCAACAAATCCCGAGTTGTAAATAACTACAAAAAAAATAATGTTGTTTATTTGGATGTGCCTAACATTTGTAATGAGATAGATAGCAGGGAATGGAGACATGGGTGGAAGTTTTCTGTAGGCCCCAAAATTGTGCCTGTCTCCTCCAGATATACTGCCTGGCCCAGAGTTACTCCAGCACTGTGTTATTTTTTGTAAACTAGCACATGCAGTTCCTTGTGTCCTATGTGACCTATCAATAGGTCAGAGCATAAATGGGGAAATATCAAGGGCATGTTTGAAGGGAATTGCTATTATCATGGGAGATTTTAATTTACATATTGATCGGATGAATCAAAGTGGCAAGGGAATTGTTGAAGGAAAATGTATGGAATGCATCAGGGATCGCTTCGTAGAACAGTGTGTTATGGAATCTACCCATGAAAAGTCTATTTTAGATTTGGTATTTATGTAAAGAAGAAGGATTAATAAGATATCATGATTAAAATTTCCCGCGGTATGGTAACCACAATGTGATAGAAATCCAAATACAATTTGAGGGTAAACTCCATAGGACCATAACTAGTGCCTTCAACTGAAATAAGAGCAATTATAATGGTATAATGGAGTTGTCGTCTCAGGTGGACTGGATAAACAAGCTAAGGGACAGGTCAGTAGAGAAACAATGGCAGATATTCAAACTGCTGGTGTATAATCAGCTGGAGGAACTCAACGGGTCAGGCAGCATCTGGTGAGGAAATGGACAGGTGACACTTTGGGTTGGGATCCTTCTTCAGAATGATTAGCGAAGGGAAGAGAATATTGCAAAAGAGAGGTGGGAGTGGATTAAAGCCTGGCAAATGATAGGTGGATACAGATTACATGGGTTAGATTGGCAGATGTGTGAAGTAAATGGCAAGGCTAGAAGTTAAAATGAGACAAATGGGTGTCAGAGGAGGGGGGGAGTAAAATGTAAAGCAGATATGTGGAAGGGGAGAGGGTAAAGGAGAGTTAAAAGGAAAATGGAGGACTCAGGGATGGGACATAAGTACACGATGGAAGAAAGGAGTATGGTGACTGGGATGGGAGATGGTGGAAGAAAGAGTAGCACACATGGGTAGGGGCCTGGGAAAGGGGGGTAGCAGGGGTATTATATGAAGTTGGAGAATTCAATGTTGATACAAATGCAAGCTACCCAAGTGGAATATGAGGTGATGTTCCTTTAGTTTGCGTGTGGCCTTACTTTGGCAATGGAGGAGGCCAAGGACAAATAGATTGGTATTGGAAAGAGTGTTAAAATGTTTAGCGACCGTGAGATCCCATTATAAAATCATATTATATAAACAATTATATAAATGGGGGAAAGAGTGTTAGGGGCTAGCGAGTTTTCAATAGCAATATGTTTAGTTTTTTGACTGCAAGCTTAAAATATTTAAGGCTATATGTTACATTGTTTGACAGGGTGCGGCATTGGTCGTTACACTAGAAGCAAATGCTTGTCAATTTCAATGAACAGCCATGGTGGAAGTAGCAGCTGTGTTCTTTAGAGACAATGATTACTGTGGGAGATTACATGGAAGCAGTTTTTTTTCCTAGACTGTTTTTCTTCCCATGACAGCTTTTTTCTTTAGTGTCAATTTCCAACGTGACTTTCAAATGGTTCTCTAATTCCCAATCGAAATTGCATTCTAACATTTTGCACAGCATAATACAAATAGCCTACCCATATACATTAGTTGCATTATTTGCAATTTATGTTATAGAAATGTGTTATA
This sequence comes from Okamejei kenojei, assembly GCA_035221665.1. Taxonomy (NCBI): domain Eukaryota; kingdom Metazoa; phylum Chordata; class Chondrichthyes; order Rajiformes; family Rajidae; genus Okamejei; species Okamejei kenojei. Next base: position 543,356 of record CM069161.1, read on the forward strand.
GCATAACTATCTGTACCGCAGGGATCAATTCTTGGCCTGCAATTGTTAACTGTATTAATTATTAATGATCTAGAGGAAGGAACAGTGTACTAATTTGCTTCCAAATTTGCTGATAATATGAAAAACGGTGGAAGGGCACGTTGTGAAGATATTGCAGTTCAATAACTATAGAGAAATTGAAGGAGTGTGCAAAACACTGGCAAATGGAGTTTACTGAGAGGTCATAGAAACATAGAAAAATAGATGCAGGAATAGGCCATTCGACCCTTTGAACCAGCACCGCCATTCAATATGATCACAGCTGATCATCTAAAATCAGTACCCCGTTCCTACTTTTTCATTGATTTCTTTAGCCCTAAGAACTAAATCTAACTCTCTCTTGAAAACATCCAGTGCCTTCTGAGGCAAAGTATTCCACAGATTCAGAACTCTTTGGGTGAACATTTTTTTCCTCATCTCAGTCATACCCCTTATTCTTAAACTGTAACCCCTGGTTCTGGACCCCCCCCCAACATCGGGAACATTTTTCCTGCATCTAGCCTATCCAATCCTTTAAGAATTTTATATGTTTCTATAAGATCCTCACTCATCCGTCTAAATTCCAATTCTTTTTTAACATACAAAAAAGACTGCTCTTGTTAAAATGGCGTACCCTCCTCGAGGCATTGTCTAGACATTTTATCTTTGGAATGTTAATTCAAGGTCTGATTTTATGTTTCATCTCAACAAAGGACTGACAAAGAAGAGAAACTGTGGCGGGGAAAATAAATTGAGAATATAGTGTAATATGGAATATTATCAGTGGACTTGTATATAGAAATTTATGATTTAAGAAACATATAATTACATACTAACATAAAATATAATTAATCAAATTGGGTAATATTAAGGCATAGCTTAACTATAGCTGATGTTTATTTCATGATGTTAATTATTTGCTAATAAGAATAACGAGTTAAATATGATTGATAAGTATTAATAACATATTAACACATTTTATGGATACAGTAGACTTAGTCTAGATTGCGCGTAAAGGGGGGGGGAGGAGATTCAGATACTTGGAAATTATCCAAGGGTCTGAATCGGGTTAACCCCTTGGAACCTGCTGTTGTCTGATACAAAGGTTTGAGACTTAATTGTAATAAATCTAGGCATATTGATAGATATGGATATATAATTAACATAATTACTGTTATATCTAAGTATATAATTAATGTTGGAAACTACTTTTTTATTTTGTTTTTCCTCTTTGAAGATACATTTCTAATCTAGCTATTGGAGTACGTTTTATTATATATATATAATTTTGAACTTTGTATCGCTCTCTCTTCCAATTAATAATAATTGGTCAAGGGGGCAGAGCGAAACATATAAAAACATCTACGGAAGTCAATAAGAATTTTTCTACCACCTGTTGGCGGTTTGTTTTTAATTATAATATCTTTATCTTTGGATATTATAATATCACTTTTTGTTTGTTAATTATCTTTTCACGACTCGACACTTTCTGGTCTTTTTCAAGGTTTATTCTAAAGGGGAGATGCCAACAAAACTTAACAGCTGGGGATGACCATCCTTCATCTGGAGTTATAAGGTTCTTGGTTGCACCATATGAAGTAAAGGTATTAACATGATTCATAATGCAAGACGATAAACAAAAGAAAACTGGACGAATCACATTTTGTAGTTGGAATATAAGGGGCGCTAATGAACCAATTAAAAGGGGTAAGATCTTTGCCCAATTAAAAGCCTTAAAAAGTGATATTATTTTCTTACAAGAGATGCATCTGAAATATCAAACACAGATAAGACTGAAGGCAAATTGGATTGGGCAAACATACTACTCTTCATTTACTTCTAAATCTAGAGGCACGGCTATTATCATTCGTAAAGGTATACCATTTAAATTAAAGAATACTATAGCAGATAAAGAAGGGAGGTATGTCATAGTCACGGGAGAAATTTATTCTACTCCACTTACTTTGATAAATATTTATGCTCCTAATTTTGACAACCCCCAATTCTTTAGTAAAATTTTGGATATAATTTCAGAATTTAATCATCAAAATGTGATTATAGGGGGAGATTTGAATTGTATTTTAGATCCATATTTGGATAAATCAGCAAAACAAAAAAGGACTAACATAACATCTAAAACGAGTGAACTCCTAAATACATACATGAAAAATACTAATATAACAGATGTATGGAGGATCGCTAACCCAGTAGGTTGGGAATATTCATTTTATTCAACAGTACATAAAACATATTCACGTATTGATTATTTCTTAGTGGATACAAAACTAATTCCATATACATATAATTCTAAATATCATAATAGTATTATTTCTGATCATTCCCCGTTAACCTTTTCTTTAAAATTAGAAGGAATGCCTGATAAAAATTTGTTTTGGAGGTTTAATCCCCAAATCTTAAATAACTCACAAGGTTGTACATATTTAAAAGAGCAGATGAGATTCTTCTTTGAGACAAATGATACACCAGATATTTCACCCACCTTATTATGGGAAACTTTTAAGGCATTTATTAGAGGAACTATAATCTCATATCAAGCTTTCCAAAATAAAAAGAATAATACTGAACAATTGCAGTTAGAACAAGATATTAGACAATTAGATTTAGAAAATGCCAAAGAACCAACTATAGATAAACATAATAAGATAATAATACTAAAATATAAATTAAATAAAATTTTATCGGCCAGGATAATAAGATTATTTCAAATTACAAAACAAGAAAATTTTGAATTTGGTGATAAACCTCATAAACTCCTAGCACGCCAACTGAAAAAAAGGGACACAGAAAATACAATTACTAAAATTAAATCAGACAAAGGGGAATTACTAACACTACCTAAAGATATTAATAAAAGATTTGCTCAATTTTATCAAAACTTATATACATCGAAAACCTCTGCAAATAATACTCAAATTACAAATTTCTTAGATAACGGTAATCTTCCAAAATTAAATATGGTGGAACAAGAGGAATTAGGAGCTCAGATTACACTACAGGAAATAGAAGAAACAATTAGTTCGTGGAAGAATGGCAAAACCCCAGGACCAGATGGTTTTAGTAATGAATTCTATAAAAGATTCTACGAGATAATTTCTCCACGGTTGCAAGATTTATATATATACACTTTTAAAGAAAATAAACTGCCAGAAACACTAACTGAGTCAACTATTACACTTATACCAAAAAAGGATAAAGATCTAGAAGACCCAGGCTCATATAGAGCTATTGCACTCCTAAATACAGACCAAAAAATATTAACAAAGACCCTAGCGAGAAGATATGTTAGTAAACTAATAAATCCGGACCAAACAGGGTTCATACCAAAGAGATACTCATTTAACAATTTGAGACGGCTGTCCAATATAATGTACTCACATAATACTGAAGAAGAACTAGCAATTATTTCATTGGATGCAGAAAAAGCTTTTGATCAAATAGATTGGCAATATTTATTCAAAGTATTGGAAAAATTTAACATGGGAGATAATTTTATTTCATGGGTAAAATTATTATATGATAAGCCGATGGCTAGAATACTGACTAATAATATATTATCCCCGAAATTCCACTTAGCAAGGGGCAATAGGCAGGGGTGCGTGTTATTGCCCCTGCTATTTGCACTAGTGATAGAGCCTTTAGCTGAAAGTATAAGAAGCCATCCGAATATTTATGAGTATATTACCAAACACTCAAATAATAAAATTTCATTATATGCAGACGACATATTATTATATATTACAAATTCGCAAATTAGCATACCAAATGTACTAAATTTAATAGAGGAATTTAGTTCTTTTTCAGGATATAGAATAAATTGGAACAAAAGCGAAATTATGACGATAAAACCTCGAGAGTTGACACATCTGTTGAAATTCCCTTTTAGAATTACAACAGAAAAATGTTAGTATTTGGGCATCCAAATTACTAGGAACTATAAATCATTACTCAACGCAAACTATATGCCTTTATTAACAAAATTAAATGGGCTGATTAAATTTTGGAAGACACTGCCGATGTCTTTAATAGGCAGAATAAACGCGATAAAAATGATCTTCTTACCACAAATATTGTACCTATTTCAATCAATACCAATATACATACCTAAAAAATTCTTCAAAAAATTAGATTCTAGAAACATAGAAACATAGAAATTAGGTGCAGGAGTAGGCCATTCAGCCCTTCGAGCCTGCACCGCCATTCAATATGATCATGGCTGATAATCCAACTCAGTATCCCGTACCTGCCTTCTCTCCATACCCTCTGATCCCCTTAGCCACAAGGGCCACATCCAACTCACTCTTAAATATAGCCAATGAACTGGCCTCAACTACCCTCTGTGGCAGAGAGTTCCAGAGACTCACCACTCTCTGTGTGAAGAAAGTCTTTCTCATCTCGGTCTTAAAGGATTTCCCCCTTATCCTTAAGCTGTGACCCCTTGTCCTGGACTTCCCCAACATCGGGAACAATCTTCCTGCATCTAGCCTGTCCAACCCCTTAAGAATTTTGTAAGTTTCTATAAGATCCCCTCTTAATCTCCTAAATTCCAGAGAGTATAAACCGAGTCTATCCATATTTCTGATATTATAAACTTCATATGGGATTATAAATCACACAGAATTAAAAAAAAACCACTTGTGTAAATCTAAAGAATCAGGGGGACTGACACTCCCTAACTTATTTTATTATTATTGGGCAGTGAATATAACAAATATAATCTACTGGTTGGACAGTTCTGCCCAACAGGTAGATTGGATAAGAATGGAGAAAGAGGATTGTTCCCCTTATAATATAGGAGCGATCCTTCTTTCCCCGATAAAACTGAACAATGTAATATACAAGAAGAATCCAATTATTCATAGTATAATACAAATTTGGAAAAAAATAAAATTAACTTTAAAATTAAGAAAATTATCGCTTCTTTCTCCAATAGCTAAAAATCCGTCCATTCAAACCATCCATTATTGATAAAACGTTTATCCATTGGGAAAGAATAGGAATTAAAATAATGGGAGATATGCATGAAATGGGAAAACTTTTATCATTCCAACAATTACAACTAAAATATAATTTGAAAAGTAATCAATATTTCAAATACCTTCAAATTCAAGATTATTTGAAAAGGTATATACAAGGATATCAAACTTTAACCCCAGATCTATTGGAGGAAGGCAGAATCAAGCAATTTAATAACTTACTTATATAATATATTTCTAAATATAGAAACACCAATGACAGAAGCAAGTAGAAGAGACTGGGAACAAGAGTTATTGATAAAAATTCCGAACAATAGATGGGATAAAAATTTCTTATATGTAAACAAATGTTCAATGAATGTAAGACATAACCTAATTCAATTAAAAAATTTACATAGATTATATTATTCGAAAACAAGACTGCATAAAATATTTTCAAATGTTTACCCCATCTGCGACAAATGTCTAACTCAAAATGCCACTATAGCACATTCCTTTGTCTCTTGTACAAAACTGTACACATTTTGGAATGAAATTTTTGGAATTTTTACAAAACTATTTAACACAAAATTGAACCGCAATACCGAATTGATTATCTTTGGATCAATGGAAGAGGGAAGTAAACTAACTGTATTCCAAGAAGCTTTTCTTAATTATGGTCTAATAACAGCGAAAAAACATACTTAAATTTTGGAAAAACGCACCTACGCCAACATTCAAAATGTGGATCTCAAACATGTCTGAAACGCTACATCTTGAAGAAATGAAATTCCTCTTACTAGGCAAAGTAGACCAATTCTTAAAGATTTGGTCTCCGTTTATCAACTTTTTACAAGCATATGGTGCAACATAACATAACCTTAGAAATTAAATGGTTTAGAACTGGGTGACGGATGAGCAAAAATATGAGATAGGTAGATCTCTCCTAATCTCTCTTTTTTTTTAACTTTTTCCTTTTCTTTCAATGTTTTAACTTCTCACCTCTGTCCTTTATTTCTTTTGTTTTCTGTTTCTACTCGCTTGTCTATCTATTCCGACACTCTTTATTTCTTTTTTCTCTCACTGTTCTTTTATTATTGAACCAAAAGTATGAAGTTGTACAAGAATGAAAATATGTATTTATGTATTAGGTACTTAAGTACCAGACTACTGTACTTACTTCTAACAAAAATAAACAAACAAAAAAAAACAAAAAAAATTCCAGTTGACCCATTCTTTCATCATATGTCAGTCCCGCCATCCCAAGAGTGAACCTAAGCTGCACTTGCTCAATAGCAATAATGTCCTTCCTCAAATTAGGAGACCAAAACTGCACACAGGTGCGGTCTCACCAGGGTCCTCTACAACTGCAGTAGGACCTCCTTGTTCCTAAACTTAAATCCTCTCGCAATGAAGGCCAATATGCCATTAGCTTTCTTCACTGCATGCTGTACCTGCATGCTTACTTTCAGTGACTGATGTACAAGCACACCCAGGTCTCATTGTACATAGAAACATAGAAAATAGGTGCAGGAGTAGGCCATTTGGCCCTTCGAGCCTGCACCGCCATTTAATATGATCATGGCTGATCATCCAACTCAGTATCCCGTACCTGCCTTCTCTCCATACCCCCTGATCCTTTTAGCCACAAGGGCACATCAAACTCCCTCTTAAATATAGCCAATGAACTGGCCTTAACTACCTTCTGTGGCACAGAATTCCAGAGATTTACCACTCTCCGTGTGAAAAATGTTTTTCTCATCTCGGTCCTAAAAGACTTCCCCCTTATCCTTAAACAGTGACCCCTTGTTCTGGAGTTCCCCAACATCGGGAACAATCTTCCTGCATCTAGACTGTCCAACCCCTTAAGAATTTTGTAGGTTTCTATGAGATCCCCCCTCAATCTACTAAATTCTAGCGAGTACAAACCGAGTCTATCCAATCTTTCTTCATATGAAAGTCCTGACATCCCAGGAATCAGTCTGGTGAACCTTCTCTGTACTCCCTGCATGGCAAGAATGTCTTTCAGATTAGGAGACCAAAACTGTATGCAATATTCCAGGTGTGGTCTCACCAAGACACTGTACATCTGCAGTAGAACCTCCCTGCTCCTATACTCAAATCCTTTTGCTTTGAATGCTAACATACCATTCGCTTTCTTCACTGCCTGCTGCACCTGCATGCCTACTTTCAACGACTGGTGTACCATGACACCCAGGTCTCGTTGCATCTCCCCTTTTCCTAATCGACCACCATTCAGATAATAATCTACTTTCCTGTTTTTGCCACCAAAGTGGATAACCTCACATTTATCCATATTATACTGCATCTGCCATGCATTTGTCCACTCACCCAACCTATCCAAGTCACCTTGCAGCCTCCTAGCATCCTCCTCACAGCTAACACTGCCCCCCAGCTTCGTTTCATCCGCAAACTTGGAGATGTTGCATTCAATTCCCTCATCCAAATCATTAATATATATTGTAAATAGCTGGGGTCCCAGCACTGAACTTTGCGGTACCCACTAGTCACTGCCTGCCATCCTGAAAATGACCCGTTTACACCTACTCTTTGCTTCCTGTCTGCCAGCCAGTTCTCTATTCACATCAATACTGAACCCCCAATAACGTGTGCTTTAAGTTTGCATACTAATCTCTTATGTGGGACCTTGTCGAAAGCCTTCTGAAAGTCTGGATATAACACATCCACTGGTTCTCCCTTATCCACTCTACTAGTTACATCCTCGAAAAATTCTATAAGATTCGTCAGACATGATTTACCTTTCATAAATCCATGCTGACTTTGTCCAATGATTTCACCACTTTCCAAATGTGCTGCTATCCCATCTTTAATAACTGACTCTAGCAGTTTCCCCACTATCGATGTTAGACTAACTGCTCTGTAATTCCCCGTTTTCTCTCTCCCTCTCTCTTTGAAAAGTGGTGTTGCATTAGCTACCCTCCAATCCTCAGGAACTACTCCAGAATCTAAAAAGTTTTGAAAAATTATCACTAATGCATCCACTATTTCTGGGGCTACTTCCTTAAGTACTCTGGGATGCAGCCTATCTGGCCCTGGGGATTTATCGGTCTTTAATCCATTCAATTTACCTAACACCGCTTCCCGGCTAACCTGGATTTCACTCAGTTCCTCCAACTCATTTGACCCGTGATCCCCTGCTATTTCCGGCAGATTATTTATGTCTTCCTTAGTGAAGACAGAACCAAAGTAATTATTCAATTGGTCTGCCATGTCTTTGTTCCCCATGATCAATTCACCTGTTTCTGACTGAAAGGGACCTACATTTGTTTTAACTAATTCTCTTCACATATCTATAAAAACTTTTGCAGTCAGTTTTTATGTTCTCTGCCAGTTTTCTTTCATAATCTATTTTCCCTTTTCTAATTAAGCCCTTTGTCCTCCTCTGCTGGACCCTGAATTTCTCCCAGTCCTCTGGTAGGCTGCTTTTTCTGGCTAATTTGTACGCTTCATCTTTTGTTTTCATACTATCCCTGATTTCCCTTGTTATCCATGGATGCACTACCTTCCCTGATTTATTATTTTGCCAGAATGGGATGAACAATTGTTGTAGTTCATCCATGCCTTCCATTGCCTATCCACCGTCAACCCTTTAAGAATCAATTGCCAGTCTATCTTGGCCAATTCATGTCTCATACCCTCAAAGTTACCCTTCTTTGAGTTCAGAACCCTTGTTTCTGAATTAATGATGTCACTCTCCATCCTAATGAAGAACTCAACCATATTATGGTCACTCCTGCCCAAGGGGCCACGTACAACAAGGCTGCTAACTAACCCTTCCTCATTACTCAATACCCAGTCTAGAATAGCCTGCTCTCTCGTTGGTTCCTCTACATGTTGGTTTAGCAAACTATCCCGCATACATTCCAAGAAATCTTCTTCCTCAGCACCCCTGCCAATTTGATTCACCCAATCTATATGTAGATTGAAGTCACCCATTATAACTGTTTTACCTTTGTTGCACGCATTTCTAATTTCTTGTTTAATGCCATCCCGAACTCCACTAGTACTGTTAGGTGGCCTGTACACAACTCCCACCAGCGTTTTCTGCCCCTTAATGTTTCGCAGCTCTACCCATATCGATTCCACATCCTCCAAGCTAATGTCCTTCCTTTCTATTGCATTAATCTCCTCTCTGACCATCTACGCTACCCCACCTCCTTTTCCTTTCTATCTATCCCTCCTGAATATTGAATATCCCTGAATGTTCAGCTCCCAGCCTTGGTCACCCTGGAGCCATGTCTCCGTGATCCCAACTGTATCATATTTATTAATAACTATCCGCACATTCAATTCATCCACCGATTTACGAATGCTCCTTGCATTGAGACATAAAGCCTTCAGGCTTGTTTTTACAACACTCTTACTCCTTATACAATTATGTTGAAAAGTGGCCCTTTTTGATTTTTGCCCTGGATTTGTCTGCCTGCCACTTTTACTTTTCACCTTGCTACCTATTGCTTCTACCCTCATTTTGCACCCTTCTTACATTCTCTTCTAATCTGACACCATTTGGATAATAATCTGCCTTCCTGTTCTTGCCACCAAAGTAAATATCCTCACATTTATTCACATTATACTGCAATTGCCGTGCATCTGCCCACTCACCCAATCTATTCAAGTCACTTTGCAGCCTCGCAGCTCACATTGCTTTGTGTCATCCACAAACTTGGAGATGTTACATTTAATTCCTTCTTCTAAATTGTTAATATATATTGTGAATAACTGCGGTCCCAGCACTGAGCCTTGCAGCACCCCACTAGTCACTGCCTGCCATTCTAAAAAGGACCCATTAATTCCTACTCTTTGCTTCCTGTCTGCCAACCAGTTCTCTATCCATGTCAATACCCTATCCCCATACCATGTGCTCTAATTTTGCACACTAATCTCTTGTGTGGGACCTTGTCAAAAGCTTTTTGAAAGTCCAGTTACACCACATCCACTGGCTCTCTCTTATCCATTCTACTTGTTACATCCTCAAAAAATTCCAGAAGATTAGTCAAGTATGATTTCCCCTTCATAAACCCATGCTGACTTTGATCTGTCACTGCTTTCCAAATGCGCTACTTTAAACATCTTTAACAATCGACTCAAGCATCTTCCCCGCTACCGATGTAAGGCTAACTGGTCTATAATTCCCCATTTTTTCTCTCCTTCCTGTCTTAAAAAATGGCTATGCTCCAGTCCACAGGAACTGATCCAGAGTCGAGAGAAAATTGGAAAATGATCATCAATGCATCCACGATTTCTATGGGCACCTCATCTGGGATGCAGACCATCAGGCCTTGGGGATTTATCTGCCTTCAATCCCAACAGTTTACCTAACACCATTTCCTGACAAATGTGGATTCCCTTCAGTTCCACCCTCCCACTAGATCCTTGATCCCTGAGTCTTTCCTTAGTGAAGACAGAAGCAAAGTACTCGTTGAACTGTTCTGTCATTTCCTTGTTTCCTTTTGTAAATTCACCCGTCTCCGATTGTATGGGACTTACATTTGTCATGTATTTTGGTGACAGGAATCAAAAGGCAGATCCTTATCAAAATGAAGAGATATTGCAAATGGGTAAAGTGATTTAGGTATTCTAGCACAAACATCATGGAACGCTAGCTGGCAGTTCCAACAAGTAGCGAAGCAAGTAAAAATCATTTTGGCTTCATCGCAAATGAATTCGAGTTTAAAATAGGGAGTTCTTGTTGCATATATATAGGTTGTTGGTGAAGTGTCCTGCAATATTGCATATAGCATTAGTTCCCTTACCAACAACGGAGTTTCACCAGGCTAATTCCTGGGATGAGAGAGTTGTCCTATCAAGAGAAGATGAAAAGTTTGGGTTTGGATTTCTTGAAGTTTAGAAGAATGAGGGGTGACATTATTCAATAATAGAAGATCCTAAGGAAAGCTTGACAGGGTAAACGTTGGGATGTTTTCAGTTGTAGGAGAGTCCTGACCAAGGGGACGCAAGTACAGCATAAGAGGCCAGTCTTTAAAAATTGAGATGTGTAGGAATGTCTTCCCTGGTGCCTGGTTATACTGGAATTCTCTGCACGAGCAAGTGGCAGCAACTGGATAATTAGAAATAATTAAAGCGGAGATTGATAAATATTTGATAGCCTGAGGAATTGATTATTATGGTGAACTGGCACAGAAGAGGATTTAAAGCTAGCATTGATCAGCTATGATCAGAATGAATTGTGCCATAGTCTTGAAGGTCTGTTGGCCTATTCCTATTGTCTTGTTCTTTCATGTTCTTTGGTTACCACAGTCTGACATGTCTCCATTCTTGAAGATCACTACAATTATGTTGTGACTGAGGTCCCCTGATGTACTCGCCTTTTCCTAAGTCTGGATTCCTCAAAGCTCTTCCAGCTGAGTGATACTGTCTGCCCTGGAGTCCTTGTTATTTTTTTCATGGGGTTATAGAGTCACAGTTAAGGAGATCTTGGAGTGTTCCTTCCAATGCAAGATGATTGCTTCTCTGTCCCGGATGTGTTCATCCCCAATTTTGCTTCTCAATGGGGTGGGCCTTGGGTGTTTGGGCCGTTTATTAGCCCTGACAATTCTGAATGACCTGGACATATCAACGTTATTTGCGTCCTGCCACCTGCTCTTTGGGTCCGAGGTTTTGCTGGACCACAGCCATCGAGTTCCTATAGACCTGTTTACCTTCCCTTGAACTGTCATGGATTTTGCAATCCAAGAACACCTAATGTTTGTAGGTGAACCTGCAACCACATGGTCATTCTCTTTAAATTAGTCCTGATTTTCAGTGATAGAACAAGAGCTTCTTCACAAGTGTCCACAGTGGTGAATTGCAGCAGAGCTCGTGCTCTGTGGTCCAGCCTATAGCTCATCTAGGCTGTGCATCCAGTTCGCCTATATATCATTGTCAGTGAAGATCTGTCTTTGTGTTGAGGCATTCTTGTGGAACTGTCAAATTTATCACCTGCGCTACCAACTTCCACCCCGTCCTCAAAATCACATGGACCAATGCTTATCCCCACACCTCCAACCTTACTACCATCCAGGGACCTAATCAGCTCTTCCAGGTGAGGCAGAGACTCATCTGCAGTTCCTCCAACATCATTAATTGCATTTGGTGCTCTCATTGTTGCCTCCTCCACATCAGTGAGACCAAGCATAGACTGGACGACTGGTTTACCGAGCATCGCTGTCTTGTCCACATCTTGAGCTTCAGGTTGCATATCTATTCATCCCCCCTTCCCATTCCTATACCGACCTGTCTGTTCTCAGCCTCCTCCACCACCAGGGTGAGGCCAAATGCAAACTGGAGGAACAGCACGTTGTATTCCACCTGGGTAGTCTACAATCCAATGGTATGAACGTTGAATTCTCCAATTTCAGATATATCATCAGTCTGCCCTGCGTCATCCTCCCTTTCTTCACCTTTTCTATTCCTCCCCTTCCGCTTGTTATCTTCCCCCAACTACCGTAGTTCCACCTGACCATCACCCATGTCGCAATCAGTTTCTTCTCCCTTGGCCTACCCTTCTTATACCCTCTCCGAGCTGGTTCCATCCGCCCATCATTCCTCCTTATTTGGTTCCAGCGTCTGTTTCCCTCCGGCACTCACCCCGCAATTGGCTCCATCTGCCTAAAATCTTCTTTTCCTTTTCTTTCTCATGCTTCCACCTATCACCTACCAGCCTCTGTCTCAACACTCCCCTTTTCCCCACTGGCTTCATCTGTGCAGTCCGTCATCTAATTCCACCTTTTATCTACCTGCCTCAGCCCTCGCTCCCACCTCTTTATGTTGGCCATCCTCCCTCCACACTCGGTCCTAATGCAGGGTCATGATGCTAAACTCGACCATGCCGTTGCCCTCCACTGGCTGTCTTGCTGAGTTCCTCCAACACTTTGTTTCAAATCTGAAGAAGGGTCTCGAGCCGAACAGTCGCCAACCCATGTCGTCCAGCAAAACTGCCTGAAACTGCCAAATCTATGGAATTCATTGCCACAGAAGGCTTTGAAGGCCAAATCAACGGATGTTTTTAAGGCAGAGATTGAAAGATTCTTGCTTCGTATGGGTATAGGGTTATGAGGAGAAGGCAGGAGAATGGGGTTGGGAGGGAAAGATTGATCAGTCATGATTGAATAGTGGAGTAGACTTGATAGGCTGAATGGCTTAATTCTGCACCTATAACATGGATTTATGACCCCACTGAGTTAATCCAGCACTATGCAAAGATTCCAGTATCTGCAGTTCCTTATATCTCCATTTACTTTATTTTCTCTGTCTCCATCGTATATTTGCTTCGATGATGACACATTTAGCACAGGTGACTTTAAAATGTCTTCCTTCTTCCTGAGCTATGGCTTTGCAGAGCCCTGGACCACATTCCATTTATTTTCCACATAGTCATCTATACTGAGGTACAATCCACATTCGATATGTTGCAGGAACTGACTCGCACTGCATACATTACCACAAACACGGACACACACTAGGGCACAGGCCCACAAATATCACAGTCGTACAATCCCACACACATTATGTCACATTACAGTTCCACACGCTGCCCCTCACTGGAGTACTGTTCTAAGTTGATGCATTAGCCAAGTGGTGTTCTCTTTGCGTTAACTGTTTGTTTGCCATCCTCCAGATGCTGGAGATATTCCTGGCACTGCAGTTACGTCAGCACAGGGGGAGGCCGTGGATGGGGGGAGGGACGTGCTTTACTCAGTTTCTGTATATTAACCTTACCCACTGTACTGTGGAGGTCTCGACCCCACCCATGGTCAGACCACAGGGCCTTCACCTGACGGCCTGTGCCCAGCCCTACAAGGCCAGGGTAGTTTGGTCACACTTGGCTCGGCTGGCAGAGGAACCCTCAGCTATCAGCCATGCCTGCTCACTGCGCTGGCCAGTTCTGCCGAGCTTTAACACCAGACTGCTCTGAGAAAACACCGGGATAGTACTCACTCTGCAGGGTAAGCCACGGAATGGAGCCCTTGTGGAAACGGAGTGCTCAGCAAGAGAAGCCGCACTGTCAGTCGCTAAGGGGGCTGGCAGTGCAGGGAATGTGTCGGTGCAGAGGGTGCCAAGCATTAGATAAGTGTCTATTCTTGGCTGGGTTTGATTACACAGAGCCAGGCTAGAGCTGCTGTCAGGTTGGATTACACGAGCAGAGCTGTGTGATGGCCGTCATGTTGCTTTGGTTGAGGCAGGCAGTGGATAACAGCCCAAGGCTCTGTCTCCCCAGCTGAAGCAGTGGAACGGAATCTGCAAATCCCACTGCAGAGTAGCTGGGACAGACAACCCTGGGCCGGGCCAGTGCATTCAGACTCCGCCTCACAGCAAGCCCATGCTAACATCTGGGAACAGCTCACTGATCGGTTCCTGGAGGGAGTTACACCAACCAGCTAGAGGAGGGTGGGTGGAGCCGCAGAGGTGTTCACATGTTGACTGGACTCTTCACACAGGAGGCACACAGCTCCTTCAGACTGGGACACACGAACAGCAGATACCCAGAGACAGTCAGACGACCAGTACACGCTGCACTGAGCTAACAGTTCTTGCTATCATCTCACTCCATTTGCAAAGAGTTACTATACATTCATGCCCTTAAAATAATTGGAGATTTTTAAAAATTGTGTTAGGTGCAGAGTTTCCCTGATACATTTCCTAGCAACAAAGGGAAAGGGCAGTGCGAAAAGCATTTTGTTTTATTTAGTTTAGTTTAGAGATACAGCATGGTAACAGGCCCTTCGGCCCACCGAGACCGCTCTAACCAGCGATCCCTGCACACTAACACTATCCCACACACACCAGGACAATGTACAATTGTACTGAAGCCAATTCACCTACAGATCCGAATGTCTTTGGAGTGTGGTAGGAAACCGGAGCAACCAGAGAAAACACACGCAGGTCACAGGGAGAACATGCAAACTCTGTACAGACAGCAGCCGTAGTCAGGATCGAACCGGTCTCTGGCGCTGTGAGGCAGCAACTCTACCGCAGCGCCACCGTGCAGTATTTTGTATACTTGCCTTCAAACTCTGAGGCATTGACTATAGAAGTCGGGATGCCATGTTAGATCTGTACCAAACATTTGTTAGACCCCACTTGGAGTATTGTCTACATTTCTGATTTCCACACAACAGAAAGGATATGGTATCAATACCTGCCTCTGTCTCCAACTTCACCTTGCATCTCCCTCCTTCCCCGCTCCCCTACCCCCAATCTGCCCATATTTTATCTCCTTATCTGTTTTCACCCATCACCCACCAGGCGCTGTCTCCAATCTATTCCTTCTCGTCCCCCATCTGCCCATCATCTCCATCTCACCTGGTGCCGTCTATCACTACCAGCCCCTTATATTACCCCTCCCTTGGACCTCTTTATACTGGTGCTCTCTCTTCTCCACTCTTAGTACCGATGCAGACTTTCAATGCAAAAGATCACCCATCCCTTTGCCTCCACAGATGCCGCTCATCTGTCTGAGCTCCTCCAGGTTGAGTTCACCCCAGATTCCTTGCAAATATATGGCTGCTCCTTCTATCATTGCTGGGGCTTAACCCTCCCCCCGGAACAAGACTGTCCTTCCCCAACAGTACCACAGAGCACCTTCACCAGAGTTCAAGAAGATAGCTTCACTCACCTTCTCAAGGGGAAAACACATGGATGTAACCAATGTACTCAGTGCAACATTCTCATATAAACCTTCAATGGAACACTGCCTGATATAATGCCCAGTCTGACTGTCTATAAGCCTCACACCCACACCCCCTCTATAATCTTCTCTGATATATCTTGTACCTCAACTGCATCACCCACTAAAATATTCCACAGCCTCATTCTCTGATATTACTCAGAGCCTCAACGAGGGACTCATTGAAATGTACGGAATAGTAAAAGGCTTGGATAGAGTGGATGTGCAGAGGATGTTTCCACGAGTCTAGGACTAGAGATCATAGCTTCAGAATTAAAGTACATTCTTTTAGGAAGGAGATGAGGAGGAATTCCTTTGTTTAGAGGGTGGTGAATCTGTGGAATTATTTGCCACAGAAGGCCGTGGAGGCCAAGTCAATGGATATATTTAAGGCAGAGATAGATAGATTCGCGATTAGTTCGGGTGTCAGAGGTAATGGGGAGAAGGCAGGAGAATGGGGTTCGGAGAGAGCGATAGATCAGCCATGATTGAATGGCGGAGTAGACTTGATGGGCCAAATGGCCATATTCAACTCCTATCACTTACAATCTTATGAATGTAAGGTTGTTACAATCCATTCTGTCAAATAACACTGGCATAATCTACAATCTCACTGTAACTCTTTCTGATATAACCTGCACTCTCCCCATAACCCTCCAATATGTTCCACACCATTGCTGTAACCATATTCTCACTGTAACACTCTGAGATATAACCATCACCTTAACTATAGCCTTATCTGATGTAAACAACGACCTAAATGTAACATTGTCTGATTTAATTGATATGGTTACTGTAACACTCTGATATAACCCACAACCTCATTTAACCGACATACAAACTGCAGATGCTGAAATCTCACGTGGAATACAAAGTGCTGGAGTAACTCAACAGATCAGGAAGCATCTCTGGAGGGCATGGATAGGTAACATTTCAGTCGGGATCATCTTTCAGACTAATGGTAGTAAGAGGGAGAAGGCTCGATAAGGGGCCAGGTTGGGACAAAGCCTGGCAAGTCATAGGTGGATACAGGTGAAGGAGGTTTGGTTGGCAGAAGGGTGGACAAAGGCTTGAGATGAAGGAAACACAAAAAAGACAATAAGAAGACAAATAAGAGGAGTGAAATGTAAAGCTAGAGAGAGGGATATAGCTGGAAGGGGTCAGAGGGCGGAAGGGAGGTACGATAGAGGGAGGAATGGGTGCACTTCCCAGGGAAGGGGAGGGGATTGGTGCAGTTGACTAGATACCTAAAATTGAAAAATGTTCATGCCGTTGGGTTGTATGCTACCTAAGCAGAATATGAGGTGGTGTTTCTTTCAGTTTGTGTCTGGCAATGGAGGAAGCCCAGGACAGAAAGATCAATGGGAATGGGATAAAGTGCTTAGCAACCTGAAGATCCAACAGGCCAAAGGCAAGTTTTTGGCAAAACAATCGCCTAATCAATGGGTTACACAAAAAGCTGGAGAAACTCAGCGGGTGCAGCAGCATCTAAGGAGCGAAGGAGATAGGCGACGTTTCGGGTCGAGACCCTTCTTCCTTCTTCCAATCAATGCTTGGCCTCACAGAGGCAAAGGAGGCCATATCAGGAGCACTAACTGGGGGCACGCACAGACAGAAACGCATACATGCAGAAACACGCACATATGCAGAAGCACATAAACATGCAGAAACATGCACATGCAGAAGCACGCAGACACAGCATCGCGTACACATGCAGAAACATGCACAGATGCAGAAACACGCACGCATGTGGAAACACGCATGAACACAGAAGCATGCACGCATGCAGAAACACGGACTCATGCACACATGCAGAAACACACACGCACATGCAGAAACACGCACATGCAGAAACACGCACACACACCAATGCGTACACATGCAGAGACATACACTAATGCAGAAATAGGCATGCATGCAGAAACATGCACAAACATGCACTCATGCAGAAACACACATGCAGAAAGAAATAAACACGCACACAGAAACACACACATATACAAACACACACAAACATACAGAAACACGCACACACAGAAACACACACACGTACAGAAACACCACACACACACACACAGATGAAACATGCATGCATATAGAAACACACTGACACACAGTGATTTCAGCACATACAGGTATATGGAGTCTATGCTCGCTCACAGAGTAATTCTATTCTCCCACTAACTTTCTTGGAGACCTTTTGTCATCAACTTACCCCCATATTCCACCACTCACCAACACACCAGGGGCCATTCACAGCCGCTAATTAACATACCTGCAAATCTTTGAAACCTGAGAGAAAAGTGGGAGCACCCGAGTGAAACCCACAAGGTTCACAGGGAGAATGTGCAAACTCCACATAGTCAGCACCCGTTCATGATCTAACCCACATTGCTGGAGCTGTGAGGTAGCAGCACTACTTGCTGCACCAGTGCTCTGCCCCGTGGCCCTCTGAACACACTTAGCAGCCTTTTACATACAGGTCCCACTGGGCGACAAATAGGTTCCGCTTCTACTGATGCCCTAAGACGGATTGGTTTGTATGTTGGAAAATACACACAAATCACTTGAAACGATAACCAAACCTATTAACGATAACCAAACCCATACAATACTGTGATAAACGGCATCAAAAACCATGTAAAACTGATAAGTAAGAACAATTATTAATATTGGAGAGGGAAAGAGAATTAGGTCACCATTCACATGCACAATATTAGTATGTATGTCAGACTTTTAATTGAATAATATTATGGGAGTTAGTGCATTAATCTTCCTCAGGGTCATTTACAGAAATATTAGAATGGTCTCGAACGCACACACAAGCTGCCAATTATGCACACAAGAGATTCTTGCACGTACATCATGAATAATGAATAAATTAATAAGTTTATTGGCCAAGTATTCACATACAAGGAATTTGGCTTGGTGCTCCGCCCGCAAGTGACAACATGATACACAGTGACAGTTAGGAATAACACATAAAACATTAAACATTAATAACAAAACATTATTGATTAAACATGTGAATTAAATAAAATACCAGAGCAAAAGGAGACTACAGAATTTTGGTTATTGAGTAGAGCAACTACTCGTGGAAAAAAGCTGTTTTTATGTCTGGCTGTGGCAGCTTTGACAGTCCGTAGTTGCCTTCCAGAGAGAAGTGATTCAAAGAGTTTGTGGCAAGGGTGAGAGGGGTCAGAGATGATCTTGCCCGCTCGCTTCCTGACCCTTATAGTGTACAGTTCGTCAATGGAGGGAAGGTTGCAGCCAATAACCTTCTCAGCTGATCGGACGATTCGCTGCAGCCTCCGGATGTCGTGCTTGGTGTCTGAGCCAAACCAGACCGTGATGGAGAAGGTGAGGACAGACTCTACGATGGCTGTATAGAATTGGACCATCATTGCCTGTGGCAGATTGTGTTTCCTCAGCTGCCGTAGGAAGTACATCCTCTGTTGTGCTTTTTTGACTGTGAGTCGATGGTAGATCCCCACTTAAGGTCCTTGGAGATGACGGTTCCCCGGAACTTAAAAGACTCCACAGATGTGACTGTGGTGTTGTTGATGGTGAGTGGGGTGAGGGGAGGGGGAGCTCTCCTAAAATCATGGTCTCTTGCACTACTTTGGTGACTGCTGAGTCACACACAAAGTAGTGTTTTGCACAAATTAGCTTTCTGGATTCTGAGCGTGAGCTTGAATGCAGCTTGGTGATCATTTTCCAATGTTCAATAGATTCAGGATCAGTTCCTGGGTATTGGAGGATAGCTAATGTTATCCCACTTTTCAAGAAGGGAGCGAGAGAGAAAACGGGGAATTGCAGACCAGTTAGCCTGACTTCGGTGGTGGGAAAGATGCTGGAGTCAATTATTAAAGAGGTAATAATGGGGCATTTGGATAGCAGTAAAAGGATTAGTCCAAGTCAACATGGATTTATGAAAGGGAAATCATGCTTGACTAATCTTCTGGAATTTTTTGAGGATGTGACAAGTAAAGTGGATGAAGGGGTGCCAGTGGATGTAGCGTATCTAGACTTTCAGAAAGCCTTTGATAAGGTCCCGCACGGGAGACAATTAGAGCACATGGTATTGGGGGTAGGGTGTTGACATAGAAAATTGGTTGACAGACCGGAAGCAAAGAGTAGGAGTGAACGGGTCCTTTTCAGAATGGCAGGCAGTGGCGAGTGGAGTGCCGCAAGGCTCGGTGTTGGGGTCGCAACTGTTTACCATATATATATATTAATGATTTGGAAGAGGGAATTAGGAACAACATTAGCAAGTTTGCGGATGACACAAAGCTGGGTGGCAGTGTGAACTGTGAAGAGGATGTTAGGAGGTTGCAGGGGGACCTGGACAGGTTGGGTGAGTGGGCAGATGCGTGGCAGATGCAGTATAATATAGATAAATATGAGGTTATTCACTTTTGCGGCAAAAACAAGGGGGCAGATTATTATCTCAATGGGGTTAGGTTAGGTGAGGGATGAGGTACAGCGAGACCTGGGCGTCCTTGTACACCGGTCACTGAAAGTTGGCGTGCAGGTACAGCAGGCAGTGAAGAAAGCTAATGGAATGTTGGCCTTCATAACAAGAGGATTTCAGTACAGGAGTAAAGAGGTTCTTCTGCAGTTGTATAGGGCTCTGGTGAGACCACATCTGGAGTATTGTGTACAGATTTGGTCTCCTAATTTGTGGAAGGACATCCTTGTGATTGAGGCAGTGCAGCGTAGGTTCACGAGATTGGTCCCAGGGATGGCGGGACTGTCATATGAGGAAAGATTGAAAAGACTAGGCTTGTATTCACTGGAGTTTAGAAGGTTGAGGGGGATCTTATAGAAACTTATAAAATAATAAAAGAACTGGACAAGCTAGATGCTGGAAAAATGTTCTCAATGTTGGGTGAGTCCAGAACCAGGGGGTACAGTCTTAGAATAAAGGGGAGGTCCATTAAGACTGAGCTGAGAAAAAACTTTTTTACCCAGAGAGTTGTGAATTTATGGAATTCCCTGCCACAGAGGGCAGTGGAAGCCAAATCACTGGATGGATTTAAGAGTTGGATTGAGCTCTAGGGGCTAGTGGAGTCAAGGGATATAGGGAGAAGGCAGGCACGGGTTATTGATAGTGGACGATCAGCCATGATCACAATGAATGGCGATGCTGGCTCGAAGGGCCGAATGGCCTCCTCCTGCACCTATTTGCTATGTTTCTATGAATTCGGTGGCCTTGCACCCTGCTTGAAGTGGTAGGAAACAGCATTTGAATTTGGTGGCCTTGCACCCTGCTTGAAATGGTAGGAAACTGCATTCAAATTTGGCGGCCTTGCACCCTGCTTGAAATGAAATTTCAAGGAATAGCCGTGAGTTAACTGCTCGCCCACCAGCCGTGAGTGAGCTGCCAGCACATCAGGCTTGAGTGACTGAGCTGCCACCCCAAGAATCCATTTGGCCCACAATACTTATACTAGCACTCCAGAAAGCCTACCCCCCCCCCCCCCCCCCCACCGGCCACCAATATTAGAATTGGTGGAATATTGTGTTGGGGGACCAGCCCTCCCGTGTGAACATGGGACCCAACGGGTCCGACTTAGTCTTAGTACACACCTAAATCTCTCACACACAGTAGCCTTTTACGTAGACGTAGCCAATTAGACACTTACACTCACATAGCATCCTCTCACGCACACATGTAGCATCCTCTTACATACATGTAACATCCTCTCACACACACATGTAGCATCCTCTTACACACATATGTAAGATTCTCTCGCACACATGTAATATCCTCTCACACACACAGTATCCTCTTACAAACAGAGAGCAGCCTCTTACACATACACACAGTGGTCTACATATCAATAGATGCCCCTTATACACACCAAACATACAAAAAGTGGCATCATACACATATGGTGGCCCCTGACACAGGCTGTGTTCTCTTGCACCTACAGTGCAGTTTACATGCACAGTGCAGTCTCATATACTCTCACAGTGATGTTCTGCATTCACAAAGCAGTCTCTTCTAAACATCGATGTTTATTGCACAGACAGAAATATCTAACACAAAGAGTGGTCTCAAACACATGGAGGTTTATTGCATGCATTATGCCCCTTGAACATCTTGGCTTCTTACATACACATATAGAAAACTCTCTCACATGCACATGGAAACCTCTTATATACATAACACCTCTGTACTCATGTATGGTGTCATTTTACACACATGTAACACACATTTTACACACACTGACAAAGCAGTCTCAATGCAAGGTCTTACACATGCATACAGTCCTTGTCAGCATATGTAATTTTCCCATATAGACACACATTGCCTTTTCATGCATACTTTGTGTCATCTTATTCACATACAGCAGCATCTTTATACACAAAGCCATTTGCAGACATTGAAGTTTATCATGCAGGACATACTGTTCTTCTTCATACATACTGGCCTCTGACACACGTGATGGTCTCTTTCACACATATTGCATGCTTGCACAGACATGCACGCACGCGCACACACACACACACACACACCTCTTACACACATGAAATAGCTTCTTGAACACATTTTTTAATTTAATATTTTTATTAGAAGCATTGCATATTATCTAAGGTACAACAGCACTTCAAATACAAATCAGACTTATCACAAACCTTGTACAGATATTACGGGATAATTTATATATGCTACTGTTTTTGATTTTTTTGGGAAGGTAAGGGAGTGAAAAAAAAAGTAAAAGTATAAATCAATAATCAAGACGTTGTGATTAAATAATAATGATTATATAATAAAAAATAAAAAAGAATAAAGATAAACAAGAAAAATTTAAAAAAAATTTAAACAATTATTATATAATAAAAAATTTTAAAAAAGGAATACATCTTTAAATTGAATGGAACAGTTTCATATAACAATATCTATTGAGACGTGTATACAGATCCTAATACTTTTTTCATCTAATCCTACACCAGGGTACTTATTGAGTTACGGTGCTGAGCTCAGCTACCCCTTTAAGCAATCAATTAATGGAGACCATATTTGTTCAAAAAGTTCATATTTGTCTATTAGGACAAACCTAATTCTCTCCAAATGCAACAGTCCACATTTTGATTGTGGGGGATAATGTTCCCTTCCAGAATTTTAATATTAATTCTTTTTCAATTATCAAACAGTAGTCAAGAAAATTTCTTTGACTTACTGTTAATAGTAAGCTTGAGTCAGGGACTCCTAATATTATTAACTTTAGATCAGGGTCCAATTTAGTTTTAAGAACCTCAGAGATGATTCCAAAAATATCAGCCCAATAACTATTCTTGAACACATATTGTGGCTCCTATACACACAGCTGCCAATTACCCATATATAGTGGCTATTTACACAAACATGTCATCTGAAACACAATGGGCTGCCACTTACACACATGTAGTGGCCTCTTATATACACTCATAGTTATCTCTCGCACACATATTGCAGTCCATTACATGCTTCCAGTGGTCTTATACTGACGTTTACATTCAAGTTCAATGCCTTAAATATTTACAGCATCATGGTGCACATATAAAAAACCTGTGGTATTGCCACTCCAGTCCCTTATGCAACTGAAGCATCCTATGTCAGCTTAGGTCCTCTAGTGTACCTGAACCATTGTTTCACAAGCAGAGCAAGGAGGGAAAGTGAAGGTGAGCTTTTGCCTGTTTACGAGTATGTGCTACATCATCTCGTCCTGAATCTCCTTCACCCTTCTTTTAACTTCTCTGAATTGCCCTCACATTGATAGCTGGCATTATGTCCTGGGCACCCCGTGCACCCTAGATTGACAAACACAGAGCAGATGGATTATTTAGCCCTAAAGAGAAATGCCCTTACTGCCAGTGTGTGGGCAGCAGCAGATTGCACCATGTTCCAACATGCAAGCTTTGTGCAGACGTACATCACAAGGTGTGAGGAGAGCAGATGTAGGGACAGAGCCTGTGGCACACACAAGGTGGCAGTGTGGTTTAAAGCTTCACACTCACACTGCTTACCATGGGAACACAGCCAAGCTGCACCGGTCACTGTACAGAGCTGCAGTAAAGGCCTGTCCCACTTACGCGACCTTTACAGGCGACTGCTGGAACCCGTGATAGGTCGCCAAAATGTTCAACATGTTGAAAACTCAGCTGCGACCAGAAAGACGCTACGGCTCTTTGGAGACCTCTCACGAACATACAGGCAACCCCTGGCGACATGTCGCGGGTGACCTCTCGCCCGTATGGTCACAGCCTGTATGGTCATGAGAGGTCTCCAAAGAGTCGTAGCATCTTTCTGGTCGCCACTGAGTTTTCAACATGACCTATCAAGGGTGCCGGCAGTCGCCTGTAAAGGTCGCGTAAGTGGGACATGCCTTTAACGTTCTCAACATCAGGGGATGATCATCTCCATGGAGTTTCATCACCTTGAAGGTCTGAGGTCCATTTACTGTGGTGTCTGTCTGTCTGTCTGTCTACCTGACCAGCTTCTGTGGTTTTACCATGGAGGAAGGAACTGCAGTTGCTGGTTTACCACCGAAGATAGACACAAAACGCGGGAGTAACTCTGCGGGACAGGCAGCATCTCTGAAGATGTGTCTCGACCCGATATGTCACCCATTCCTTCCCTCCAGAGATGCTGCCTGACCCGCTGAGTTGCTCCAGCATCCATCTTGTGTGGTTTTACCACAGCCTCTGGTCCCCGACTCAACTTTCAGTGAGTCTGTCATTCTGTCCCAATTGGTTAGAGAGGCTAAGATTGGATTTGAGTGGCAAACAGATGACAACAATATTAGCCAGCCAACCTCAGTCAGTGCTGTGGTATCAGGCACTGTTTGGTGTGGTCAGAGCCCATGAAATCCACAGTACATTGCAACATCCACTGAAATAATCCACAGCCTAATTCTCTGATGTTACTGAAGTTTAGAAGGATGAGGGGGAGATCTTATAGAAACAGATAAAATTATAAAAGGACTGGACAAGCTAGAGGCAGGAAAAATGTTCCCAATGTTGGGCGAGTACAGAACCAGGGACCACAGTCTTAGAATAAAGGGAAGGCTATTTAAGACTGAAGTGAGAAAAAACGTTTTCACCCAGACAGTTGTGAATTTATGGAATTCCCTGCCACAGAGGGCAGTGGAGGCCAAATCACTGGATGGATTTAAGAGAGAGTTAAATAGAGCTCCTGGGGCTAGTGGAGTCAAGGGATATGGGAAGAAGGAAGGCACGGGTTATTGATTGGGGACGATCAGCCATGATCGCAATGAATGGTGGTGCTGGCTCGAAGGGCCGAATGGCCTCCTCTATTTCTATGTTTTTATGTCACTCAAGTACATAGGCCATAGAACAATACAGCATAGGAAGAAGCGGTTCATCCCACAATGTCCATGCCAAGTAAACTAGTGCCAAGTCAAACTAATCTCCTCAGCATGTACGTGATACATATCCTTTGATTCCCTGCATACCTATGTGGCTACCTAAAAGCCTCTTAAATGGCACCATCATATCTGTTTTCCCCATTACCTCTGGTTCCAGGTACCCACCACATTGTGTAAAAAACTTGCCCACACATCTCCTTTAAACTTTCTCCCGCTAACATTAAAGCTATACTCTCTAGTCTTTGACATTTTCACCCTGGGAATATATCTTGAGCAAGGTACAGCATGGAAACAGGTCGTTCAGTCCAAGCTGACGAGCGATCACCCGTATACTAGTTCTATTCTACACACTAGGGACAATTTACAAAAGCCAATTAGCCTACAAATCCACAAAGGTTTTGACTGTTCTACCCTATCTATGCCTCTCAACATTTTACCTACTAGTATCCGGTCTCCTCTTAACCTCTGGTGCTCCACAGAAAACAATTCACATTTTCTGATCTTTCCTTATAACCAATAGCCTCTAATGCAGGAGCCATTCTGGTAAATCTCTTTTGCACACTATCCAAAGCCTTTGCATGCTTCCTGTAACACGGAAACCAGAACTGCACACATTACTCCAAATGTGGTCTCACCAAAGTTTTGTAAAGCTGCATGACATCCTAAATCTTGTACTCAAGGCCTCGACCAATGAAGGCAAGCATATCATATGCCTTCTTTGTCCCACTATCTTCTTGAGTTGTCACTATCCACATAAAGCCCAAGATCCCTCTGTACATCAGTGCCATTATGAATGTTGCCATTGACCATCGCACAAACCAACTTCCATTCCATTGACTCCATTCACACCTCACGCTGCCTCGGCAAGGCCATCAGCATAATCAAGGATGTCGCATCCCAGCCGTTCCCTCTTCTCCCCTCTACCATCAGGCAAGAGATATAGAAGTGTGAAAACGGATTCAGGAAAGTCTCTTCCCAACTGGGGGGGAGTTCAGTTACCCTAGTGAGGGGCAGAGTTTTGTTACGTCAGTAGATATAACTCAGTTACAATGAAGGGTATATTTCTATTACCCTTGTGAGGGGGCAAAGTTTGGTTACCACAGTGACGGGTAGAGCTTTGTTACCCCCAGTGAGGGTGTGGGGTTCTGTTATCACAGCGAGGGGTGGGGGACGGGGGTGTTGAAGGTCTGCACCCTCAGTACGGGGCATCTGTTCCCCTCATGAGGGGAGCTCTGCGGAACATTGTGTGTTAGTTGGGGAGGAGGGCTGGGGCGGTTGGGATTGAACTGCTGCCTCTCAGTGTTCCTTCAATCACCTTGGAGCAGAGCTGTGACTGGGGATATCTTTTGCAGAATAGTCGTCCCATCTCACAAGAAATCAGAGCCATAAATGGTGAACTGCTCGGGGTTTTAAGTAAGAGACGCATCGACTTAAATGGCGGTGTGCATCCTCCAGCACTCTGGGGTGTTGGTGGAATGCTGACACTTTCTTGCCGTAAGTAGCTACTGATATTTAGTCTGAGCTGGGCCCTTAGAGGCTGGCTATTGAAGCAACCAGAACAGCTTAGGAAAGGGCTTTAAATAGGCCCAGGACCCCCGAGAGGCAGGGCCAGGAACACCTGTTTCAGGCAGGCAGGCCGTCTAAAGACAGCACCCCAGATCCAAAATGACGTATTGTTCCACCAGCAAGGGAAAGGCAGTAGTTGGGAACCTGCTCCTGCATGAGTAGCACGCTGCCCCTGCCCCTCTCATCACTCACACCCCTTCTTCTTGTGTATGGCATGCACAGCCTAAAGTCAGACAACTTGTTCTATTTGATCTTCTTTGATTGTGCACGCTGGGTTGATTGCATTTGTCGAAACAGGGCGGACCACGTGAAGGTTGCAATCTCCCACCCTACTCACACCCCTCCTGTAATACAGCTCCTCCTATAAAATGATGGGATTAAAAGTAATAGTAGCAGATTTGCAGATGATGCAAAGGTGGGCGGCAATGGGAACTGCGAAGAGGATGCTAGGAGGTTGGAGGGTGACTTGGAAAGGTTGAGTGAGTGGGCAGATGCATGGCAGATGCAGTTTAATGTAGATAAAAGTGAGGTTTTCCACTTTGGCGGCAAGAGCAAGGAGGCAGGTTATTATCTCAATGGTGTCAGATTATGAAAAAGGGAAGTGCAACGAGACCTGGGTGTCCTTGTACACCAGTCACTGAGGTGTACAAAAGTCACGTACAAAAGGCAGTGAAGAAAGCTAATGGCATGTTGGCCTTCATAACGAGAGGATTTGAGTATAAAGAGTTTAATCCTCGGGATGGCAGGACTGTCATATGAGGAAAGATTGGAAAGACTGGTCTTGTATTCACTGGAATTTGGAAGGATGAGAGGGGTTCTTATAGACATATATAAAATTATAAAAGGACTGGACAAGCTAGATGCAGGAAAAAAAATTCCAGTTGGGGCAGTCCAGAACCAGGGGCCACAGTCTCAGAATAAAGGGGAGGCCATTTAAAACTGAGATGAGAAAAAACTTTTTCACCCTGAGAGTTGTGAATTTGTGGAATTCTCTGCCTCAGAAGGCAGTGAGGCCGATTCATTGGATAAATGTAAAAGAAAGTTAGATCGAGCTCTAGGGGCTAGCAGAATCAAGGGATTATGGGAAGAAGACAGGCATGGGATACTGTTTGTGGATGATCAGCCATGATGACAATGAATGGCAGTGCAGGCTCAAAGGGCCAAATGGCCCCCACACGCACCTATTTTCTATGTTTCTATGTTTCTGTAACACAGAACTTCCCATCACACAGACACCTATTACACAGACCCTCCCGTCATACCACTCCTCCCATTAACAGATCCCTCCCGTATCTCTGACCCGTCCTATTACAAAGCCCCTGGCCATCATCAGCACTGTCCCCCACTCCCCAGAGCCGTAACTCCAGGACTCCCCGTGACATGCCGGCCCCCTTTCCCCACCACACTCATCACGTGTAACCTTTAGCTAAACACGAGTTCCCGCCCAGTCACTCCTTCCCCGTTCTATTCTGGTTATTCAAGTCATCCAGACCATCGAGTGGACGGAGATATTGCCTGTGAGGCTGGAGTGGGGGGCGAGCCAGGAACCGGCTCCAATTAGATGAATGTTGGCGTGTCAAATGTCACAGCTAGTAGATACCATAGTCTGGGCCCCAAAGGAGGTAACTGAAAGCTGGGAAATGCCCCTAATTTGGCTCTATCAGGATCCAGCAACGCCTGATTTAAAATTAGTTGCAGTAAACTCATATACTATAGCCTGCCTGCTCTTACCTTCCCGGCTGGATCGGTTTGGTGCTGCTGTTATTGAGTAAGTCCACATCAGACGGGCTGAAGTCATTTAAAGACCAGATGAGAAATGTTGATCTGGTGTTTGCTCTGCTGGCTGGGGGGAGATGCAAGATCCCCCAACCCGAATCCCTGACCCTGCGTTCACTGGCCTGGCCTGGCCTGGTTTGGAAGAAGCCTGTGCATAAAGCAGGCTCTTGGATATTGGGTTCAGGGTAGAAAATCCTTAAAAATTAAGCTTGAGATAAATATTACTTTGCTGTAGGCACAGCTTTGAGGATAAAGAATATGGCAAGGGATTCCAAATCAGAGTCTCTGGAGAAAGACACAAGGTGCTGGAGTAACTCAGCGGGTCAGGCAGCATCTCAGGAGAAAAAAGGAAAGGTGACATTTTGGCTTGCGACCCTTCCCCGACCTGAGACACCGGCCTCAGTGTTTCAGTGAAGAACAGGAATCCTAGCTTTAATGTAGCAGCTCTGTGCTTTTACCACAACCCATGTCACACACCGGATACTTCAATATAGAACGTAGAAAATGCAGACAGGAACTGGCCCTTCAGCTCACAATGTGTGTTCCGATTATGATGACGAAATAAACTGCCTTCACATGATCCAAATCCACCATTCCTTGCATATCCATTTGTCCATCTGAAAGCCTCTTAAACACCACTATCATTTGCCTTGCCCATCAACTTTCAACTTTGGCCCCCTTTATGGTCTTTGTCTTTGTCATTTGTCTTTGACATTTCCACCCTGGGGAAAAAGGTTCTGGCTGTCTACTCCATCCATGCCCCCCATGATTTTATATACTTCTATTAGGACTCCCTTCAAACTTTAATATTCCAGAGAAAACAATCCAAATCTGTGCGACATCTCCTTACAGCTAATACTCTCTAATCCAGGAGCAAGGGCCGGTGGAAAGGTGATGCCTCCAGCGCCTTCACGGTTGGATGTAGGAGGTGCCCTTGGGACACAAAGATGGCCGGACAAGGAGAGGGACGTTAGTTTGTGGGAACTGCTCCAGTACATCGAGCATGCGAGACAACCGGACTTCCGACTTTGGAAATGGCAACAAAACATGGCGGTGCCTGCATGTGTAATATATGCAAAAGGATTTTCACTGTGCAGTGGCATACGCGACCAAAATGCAGCATTGAACTATTGAACCATTGTGGTAAACCTCCATCGTGTTCTTGACACTGGGGCATTGTCCAGAGATGTGTGCCAGGTTTTCTTGGAACATTTCGCACCTCCTCCATGTTGCCATTTTACTACATTTGCCCTCCCGAAGCTTGTCATGCAACTGGTTGAGTACAGATTATACCTTTGCAAGAGTTGCAGGGCAGGCCGGTCACGGTGGCGCAGCAGTAGAGTTGCTGCCTTACAGCGAATGCAGCGCCAGAGACCCGGGTTCGATCCTGACTGCGGGTGCTGTCTGTACAGAGTTTGTACATTCTCCCCATGATCTGCATGGGTTTTCTCTGAGATCTTCGGTTTCCTCCCACCCTCCAAAGACGTACAGGTTTGTAGGTTAATTGGCTTGGTGAATGTAAAGATTGTCCCTAGTGGGTGTAGGATAGTGTTAGCATGCGGGGATCGCTGGTCGGCACGGACCCGGTGGGCTGAAGGGCCTGTTTCTGCGCTGTATCTCTAAACTAAAGTAAACTAAAAGTTCATTGATAGATTTGTGAACTTTTCAGTTATTGTTATACGTAATCCAAATGTTTGAGAGTTTATCTTCCTGTCTATCTTTGGCACACAAAGTCTGCCCATTTTTGAAACTCAAGGCCTCTCCAATTGTAACACCTGTTGCATGGTTTCTGCCTTACATTTCCAAGGACACTCAATACAGTTCAGGTGGCTCAATGACTATTGAAACTCTCAAGGGAGAGCCAAGGCTCCATGAACCGGTCTTCATCAGAGCAATGGAGAGATCTAAGAGCTTCAAGTTCCCCGGCATTCACATCTCTGGAGATCTGTCCTAGGCACAGCCAATCAGAAAGAAAGGTCCTCAACAGAAGTCCCTCAGAAGTTTGAGGAGATTTGGCTTCTGAACAAATACTCTTATCGAGCTTCCACAGGTGTACGTTGGAGAGTATACAGATTGGTTGTATCATGGCCTGGTTTGGTAATTTGAACACTCAAGAATAAGGGAGACTGCAGAAAGTGGTGGGCATTACCCAGTCCACCTGTGTAGGAAGGAACTGCAGATGCTGGTTTAAACCGAAGATAGACACAAAATGCTGGTGAAACTCAGCGGGACAGGCTATCTCTGGATAGAAAAAGTGGGTGACGTTTCGGGTTGAGACCCTTCTTTAGACTCCCCACTATCAAAAAGATCTAGAGGAAATATTTTGCTTTGCTGGCTTTACCTTACACTAAATGTTATTCCCTTATCGTGTATCTATACACTGTAAATGGCTCCATTGTAATCATGATTTGTCTTTCTGCTAACTGGTTAGCAAGCAACAAAAGCTTTTCACTGTACCTCGGTGACAATAAATTAAGCTGAACTGCTGCCTCAAGAAATATATAGGAAGGAGCTGCAGATGCTGGTTTAAACCGAAGATAGACACAAAATGCTGGAGTAACTCAGCAGGACAGGCGGCATCTCTGGAGAGAAGGAGTGGGTGACGTTTCGGGTCGAGACCCTTCTTCAGACTGAAAGTCACGGGAAAGGGAAAAGGGAGACGATGATGTAGAGACATATAGAGCAATGAATGAAAGATATACAAAAAAGTAACAATGATGAAGGGAACAGGCCATTGTTGGCTGTTTGCTGAGTGAGAACAAGAAGCAGGTGTGCCTTGGGTGGGGGAGGGATGGAGAGAGAGGGAATGCAAGGGTTACTTGAAGTTAGAGAAATCAAAACTCATGTCACTGAGTTGTAAGCTGCCCAAGCGAAATATGAGATGCTATTCCTCCAATTTGTGTTCAGCCTCACTGACAATGGAGGAGGCTTAGGACAGAGAGGTCAGTATGGGAATGGGAAGGGGAACTAAAGTGTTTAGCAACCAGAAGATCAGTTAGGTTCAGGTGGACTAAGTGAAGGTGTTCGCCAAACGATCGCTCAGTCTACGTTTGGCAACATGCTCATAAATCTTCTCTGAAGCCTTTCAAGCTTGACAGTATCTTTCCTATAACATGGTGCCCAGAAATGAACACAATACACCAAATGCGGTCTCACCTACAGAACGTCTTATACAACTGCAACATGATCTCCCAACCGCTATACGCAGAATGCATTTGTAAATGTGCCTGTGACGTTGCAGCAAGTAAGAATGCATTGCTCTGATCCTGGTGCATATGACAAGCACTCTTGACTCTTGAGGAGGATCCAGCAAACAAACTTAATTCCGAGACGCTGAGGAGATATTACGCATACAACCAAGAGTTTAATCAAGGGTCAAGTTCTGATCCAGCTCAGATTAAAGGTGTGCAACCAGAAATATTAGCTCTGTTCCTCTCTCCCAATGTTGCCCTACTGCTGAGTTTCACCAGCATGTGCTGCATTTATCTTGACTCGGGAGAAAGGTTTTCAGGAATTTTCAGAGGGAAGTAAAGAGAGAGAAATATTTATGCTGAGAATGACCAATCTAGGGCTTGGGTGATGGAGGAGACACACTACAGGGTTCCTCTTAAAGATGTGTGTAGAGAAACCAATGTTGGAGTGTGAGCAGTCTAGGAGGGTGGACAGGTGCAGGACTGTGGGGAAGATGAGAAAGAGGATGAGGATGTCATAACAAGGACTTTCCTTCCCGGGAACTTTGTGATTCACTGAGTACAGGGCTGAGGGGTGAGTGGGATGGTGCAAGTTAGGACCCCAGAGTTTGGGTTGTAATTCACACCATGGCACAAGTGATGGTGGCCGAGATCGTTGCTCCATTGAAAACTAAAGCATGGGTGAGGGTTTCAATGGCCGAGACCAGATGATGTGATGCGTGTGTGGTGATGTGCGATGGTATGCGTTATGACTTTTACACATAGTTGTACCAGCCATTGCTGCCTTTAATAAAGGATGTTATCTTGATAGCTCTTGAAGGAAAATGCAGAATGGATCATTGTTTGCTAAGAGTAGGTGACAAAGCATACAGAGATAATAGGGACCAGACAGACTGGTCAGAGAACTAGGAAGGGGAAGAAATGGAGAGAGAGGAGCTTGAAGTTCGAGAAGGCAATATTCATACCGCTGGGGTGTAAGCTGCCCAAATTAAATAGCAGTGGTAGAGATGTGGTTGGGGGAGGTGGGGGAACTGTGCAGTGATAGGTGGCATGAGGGGGGTGGGGGCTTATACTGGTAGGTTAGGTTAGGGTCACACACAATGGACATAATAGGCTTATGTTGCCCTGTAGTTTTTGATGATCATTGTTAGCCAGGATTTTGTCATAAATGCCATGTGCCTTTTCATGCCTTTTTTTGATGATTTCAGGAAGATAATGCATTTTTCACGCCTAAATCAGCCTTTTTTTGTCATTTTAAGTCTGTAAGTGAGTGTTAAGTGGTGATTGGAGAGGGGTGCATGGGAAAGGGTCCAGTCTTTGCAGACTGGAGTCAAGCTTTAAGTCGGTGTGAAGTGGTGATTGGGGAGGAGCAGGTGGGGAAGGACCTAGTCTTTTCAAACTGGAGTCAAGCTGTGAATAGGTGTGAAGTGTTGGTTGAGGATGGGGTATGGGGTACCAGGGTTAAGTTTCTGTTTATCAAACCTGCAGTAGAACTCGTTCAGGTCATTGGTCAGCTGACGATTGTCCAAGGAGCGGGGGGTTTTCCTCTTGTAGCTTGTGATTTCTTGCAAGCCCTTCCGCACTGAAGAAGTCATTTGCTGAGAACTTGCTCCTCAACTTCTCAGAGTACCTTTCCTTGGCAGCTCTGATTCCTCTTCTCAGCTTGTACTTGGCCTGCCTGTAGAGGTCTGCATCCCCGCTCCTGTAGGATCTACCCCTGCAAGCGCCAAAATGCCTAAAGTCAAATCAACGCCTTGTAAAAAACTGAACGATTTTGTGAGAGTGTACGGGAATGCTATATTCTTTGCAGACAACTGTGTGCAGTTTTGCAAAGCATGTGAGAAAGCAGTGAATCATGAGAAGAAATATTTAATCTCCCAGCATGTACAGACAGCTAGTCGACAGCAGAGAAACTGAAGGTGGGAAATATGCAAGCTTGTCTCCTCACAACATTTACTGCTGGCTCCAGTCGCAAATCTGAGTTTGAGTGATCTGTGCAAAGCATTCATTGATGCTGGAATTCCACTGTGGAAATTGGAAAACAAATCTCTCAGAGGTTTTTTAGTGAAATACACAAAGGAACCTATACCGAGCGAGTCATCATTAAAGAAAAATTATGGTGACAGCACCTTCAACATTGTTGTGCAGAAAATTAGAGATGAAGTTGCACGCAACAAAATATAGATCTCAATAGACGAGACAACCAATGCTGTTGGCAGATATGTTGCCAATGTAGTCAT
This sequence comes from Okamejei kenojei, assembly GCA_035221665.1. Classification (NCBI taxonomy): domain Eukaryota; kingdom Metazoa; phylum Chordata; class Chondrichthyes; order Rajiformes; family Rajidae; genus Okamejei; species Okamejei kenojei. The sequence goes on from CM069161.1 coordinate 577,208, forward strand.
CGGTACACTGGAGGCAGGTCAACCATCAAAGAAGTATTTCTTGACATCGGAAGTAATGGAGAAGTCAAAAAGCACAACTATTGCTCAGTTGTTTACATCTTCACCTGTGTACTTTGTACTTAAAGTTCGTGGCGATGTAGGTAAAGACATACAAGGAAAATGTGAGAGGGGGATTTTAGCTAGCAAAGATCTTGAAGAAGTACAAAACATAGCTACATTTCTCAAAGGTAGTTGTAATGCGCAAGATATCAACATGAATGTAGAGTTTGTAGCTTGTTTCAGGAATGCACCAGTGACCTCAGCTGGGATAGAAAGAAGTTTTTCACAACTGAAGCATATTCTGTCTGACAGACGGCATAGTTTAACACCAGATAATTTGAAAAATTGCGAGTAGTTATGTGCAACCAGGCAATAATGTAGTATACCTTTATAATTATGAGCAACTCTCTGGGGTTACTAAAGAACCATGGGTCTAGCTACAGTCCCTGAGACACTGCACTGTGACTGTGGGTGAGAGCCATAACCCGAGGCTGCTGCCTTTGGTAATCCCCTGCAGATACACTCTCCACTCTCACCAGAAAGGAACAAACTGAGAAGATAAATAGGTGTTTTTTCAATTTTAATTTGTGGTATAAACTCATAAATTAAGATACAAGTTGCTGGCCAGTTGGAGATAGGCTGCGAGCGATGGAGCATGTCCTGAGATCCGACACAGCACAAACAGGAGAGCAGGCAGAGTCCAGTGTTAACGGCAGGTCTAGCCGGTGATAGGTGTTCACTTGCTGGGTATTGTCAGGGTGGCAGCAGCAGCAGTTGTTGAGGGAGAGATTGGTCGTGGGGCACCTTCTTCACCAGCAATTGCACTGTAAACTCGCTGCAAGCAGTAAGAGTGAAGAGTGATCAGCACATAGAAACATCACTGGCACAGGACAAAACGGAACTTACACAGCCACACTGTCCCATCACACACTCCCAGAGCATGGGTAAGACACACAGTCAAGCTCTTTGTGGGTTGTAAATAGGGTTGCTAACTGTCCCATATTAGCCGGGACATCCCGTATATTGGGCTAAATTGGTTTGTCCCATAGGAGACCGCCCTTGTCCCATATTTGACTGCTATTACTCGGGTGGAGGGGACTGTCGGATCAGAGCGCCACGTCCGGCCCCGCCTCACCCGTCCCGATGTAGTGCAGCCCATGGAGTGCAGCAGCAGCTCCTCGCCCGTGGCCCCGTCGGTCGGCAGCCCGGCCAGCTGTCCGACCTTCAGACCATCGCCTCCCGCCGACACCACCGCCCCTCCTTCTCACGGCCGATCATTGGTTAATGAGTTGGATGGGGTGCTGGACTTTGCGCGCAATGTCGCGTGGGCCAAAACTCCTCAGCTGGCCCGCCGGCCAGGCTTTGTGTGAAGTCCAGCACCCAGGCCAACTCATCAGTCACCCAGCCACGGCCAAGTCAGTTAACGAATTGCCGGCGGGAATTTGTCCCGTATTTTGACCATTGGTCCCTTAATTGGGAGTGAGAAAGTTGGCAGCCATATATCACATCCAAAACGATCCAATTGTCTCACTCACTCACCGGTCTGATGCCTTTCATCCTGATAATATGTGCTTAGCGAAAGCTGTAAAAGTAAAGAAACAAGATTACCTCAGTTTTGTCACATTAGTCACAGTAAATCACTGGATTCTGCAGTTAATTCTCCCTTCCCACCTCCCCATTCTCACTTCCCACACTCCAGGAGTTGCCGTATCAAATCAGATCAGAGGAGGAGTGAGTGAGGGAGTGTGCAATGTGAGTGAGGGAGGGACTGCAAAGCGGGTGAGCGAGGGGGGTGTGACTGGGTGTGAGGGAGGGACTCAAGTGGGAGGGGACGTGAGAGGGTGAGGAGTGATGGGAAGAGTGCGAGGTGAGAGGGAACTCGGGTACTGCACTTGCCCACAGTGGGGGGGGAGGAGGAAGAGAAGGAGGAGGGACCTCAGGTCCCGACATACCCTCGTAGTTGATGCAGCCGTTGGAGTCCTCCTGCCCCACCATCAGCTGCTCCACCTCGCTCTCAGACATCTTCTCTCCTGTGGATCAACGTGCTCATTAGTTGAGTAGTTTGCTCATCGTTCCTCTCTGCTGGTAAAGTTCAGCAGGAACATGGACCTCACTTTTAAAAATGTTTACATATTCCACAATAGTCAAAGCAGTCGACTTCTAGAGGCAGAGTTAAAAATATTGTGCTGGAATTTGCGAAGCATTTAACGAGTTTCATCATTGAAATGCCCTTACTGCATGAATTCAGTGGGAGCATTCTCAAATTATTAGATTCATACCTGGACACAGGAAGAACGTAGGAGGTTGGTCAGTTAGCCAGCTGGCCGTTTGTGCCTGCGCCAAATCATGGCTGACCATGGGACGGCACGGTGGCGCAGGGGTAGAGATGCTGCCTTACAGCGCCAGAGACCAGAGTTTGATCCTGACTATGGGTGCTGCCTGTACAGAATTTGTACGATCTTCCTGTGACCGAGTTGGTTTTCTCTGAGATCTTCAGTTTCCTCCTACGCTCCAAAGACATACAGGTTTGTAGGTGAATTGGCTTGGTATAAATGTAAAATTCTCCCCAGTGTCCGTAGGATAGTGTTAATGTGCGGGGACCCGTTGGGCCGAAAGGCCTGTTTCTGCGCTGTTTCCCTAAAACTAAATCTACCACAGGGCCATTTCCCTGCACAGCCCCAGAGACTAAGACTGCCTGATAATTCAGAACGCTCTGAATGAACTTCGTTTCTGAGCCTCCACCGCCCAGAGGTGAAGTGTTTCAAACCTTCGCAGCCTCGGATATAAATTACCTCTCCCCTGCATTCAAACTTTACTCTCAGCCAAGGCAAGCACCATCCCTTATAAAGAATGTTTCAAATTTCAATGCGATTCTTCCAATCCCTGGAGAATGTAGGGCGATCCCTCCTCCGGTGGCAAACTACCACCCCAGAAGCTAGTCTGGTGAATCTTTGCTGCAATCCATCCAGGAAGGTCCTTATTTAGGTTGAGACCTAACTCTCCACATAATCCTGGTGCAGACAGATCCAGGCCCCATACATTAGCAGTGAGACAGACATCTTTAGTCAAATCCTCTCCTAAAGACCTTTCTGAGACTCTGCCTCCCCTGCATGTGGGCTTTCAAAGTCAAACACTCCTCTGTCCCTTTGAAATTCCATGTTTCTTCAACTGTCACCATTGAACACTCTGTTCAATTAATATTCATATTGATTTCTCTAACTTCAAGTAACCCTTGCATCACCTCCCTCTCCATCTCTCCCCCACCCTAGTCATCGTACTAGTTTCACTGTCATCCTGTTGACTTTCACTGTCTGTATAACACCTAGCCCACAGCCAACAATGGACTATTGTGGGCACCACCTTCCTTTAATCATCGTTATTTTTTTTACATGTCTATCATTCATTTGTTCTATATCACCGTCTAAATCTCTCGTTTCCCCTTCCCTGAAACCTCACCTATTCTGTTTCTCCAGAGATGCTCCCTGACCAGCTGAATCGTTGGTTTAAATCAGCATCTGCAGTTTCTTTCTACACACTCTGTTTCCTTGTTTGTTCACTAAGGTAGAGGAACGTCCATTTTCCATTTTATATTCCCTCTGACACGTTCTCACCAATTCACAGTTTGTCCATTTCTCCATAAGTCTCTTTACCCCTCCCTCCTTATAGTTCCACCCATTCTGTATCTTCAGAGCACTTGGAAATAATGCATTTTATCTCCTTCAGCCAAATGCAGATGCAATGGTGGATAGCTGGGTCCTGCTCCTGACAGCCCGACAACTTCAAAAACAGTTTAATCCCACTCTTTGCTTTCTGTATGAAAACCATCTCTCCATGCAAGTCAGTGCAGCTCCCCAAGTTTGTGTCCTGTCACCTTGTTGACCATACTCCTGTGTGTTGCCTCATCAAATGTCTTATGTTAATGCAAATTCACCTTAACCACTGGTTCCTTTCATCTATTCAAAGTACACCCTCAATGAATTAGCAGCGGATTTCAGAAATCCATGTCAGTCTATTCTTTCCAATGTGTCCCGTTTGCTGCATCCTTTACAAATGTCTGTTGTTTCTCTTTACATGTGCAGAAAGGATCTGCAGATGCTGGTTTATACAGAAGATGGACACAATGTGCTGGAGGCTGCAGTCTGAAGAAGGGCCCGGACCCGAAAGGTCACCCACCCTTTTTCTCCACAGATGCTGCCTGACCGGCTGAGTTACTCCAATACTTTGTGTCCATCTCTTTGCCTTATATTAGTTTAATGACTATCGCATAATGTTCAATTCCATTTGAAACTCCTCAACCAACGTGCAACGTGCCTGAATGCATCAAGATCTGCAAGACATTGGGCAGCACAGTTGCTGCTTTACAGCACCAGGGACCCGGCTTCAATCCTGACTATGGTTGCCTGTCTGTACGAAGTTTGTATGTTCTCCCCGTGACCTGTGTGGGTTTTCTCCAGGATCTCCGGTTTCTTCCCACACGACAAAGACATATAGGTTTGTAGGTTAATTGGCTTGGTATAATTGTAAATTGTCCCTTGTGCATGTAGGATACTGTTAGGCGAAGGGCCTTGTTTCCGTACTGCATCACTAAACTCTAAAGAAAAACTCCAATACAGGCATGGACTGATAAACATTTGTGCCACATGAGCAACAAGTATTGATCAGCTCCAATACCTCATCTTTGTATTTAATGGCACTATTAACAAAGCTACTACCAAGAATAACCTGGGGGTCAGCATTGCCCAGGAACATCAATATTGTGGCTGGAAAATCAGGTGAGAGGCTGGGCATCCTATATGAGTGGCTCAACTCCTGATTCCCAAAGGCATTCCCAACAACTTAGAATGATAGCTAACCTACAATATGATAGCAAGATATATGATAGCAAGATATAGATCAGATAGGAGGTTGGGGAGTTTTGACAAAATTGAATTTAATTCTGACAACACCGACATATTAGGAAGTCAAATAGGGGCAGGACATATGCAGTAATTGGTACGGTACAAAAGAATATCGGTGAGCAGAGGGACCTTGGGGTCAAGTACATAGTTCCCTGAATATCGCAACGCAAATAAAAGGCATAATGCATGCTCTCTTTCATAGGTCAGGGCACAGAACTGACAAATTGGGAAGCCATTTGCAATTTTGCAAAACACTGCTTGGATACACTGGTCTCAACGCTAGGAGAAAGATGTGATAATGCTGGAAAGAATGCAGAGAGGATTCACCAGGATGTTGCTGGGATGGAACATTTAATTTATGAGTGGAGGATGGGTCTGTTCTCCCTGGAGTGGAGGAAGAGGGGACATGATTTAGGTAGAATGAGAGGTAGACCTCAGAAAACATTTCCCCCTATCAGAGGTGGATAAAATGAGGGGACATAGATTTAGGGGAAGGAGAAAGATTCAAAGGAGATTTTTTTTACCCAAATGGAAAACACTGCTAGAGAGGGTAATGGAAACAGAGTCGGCAACAACACTAACGAAAGCTCTAGATGAGCACTTGAATCATCACGCATTGAAGAGTCAGGGCCGAGAGCTGTAAGGTGGGATTAATACAATGGGTGCCCACTCGTCAATATGGAAGTGGTGGGCCAAATGGACTGTGTCAATGCTGAACAACCCCATAACTCAGTAACACCATCAAGAGCAAAGCTGCCCACTCCATTGGTACCTTGCCAACCACTCTAAATATTCATCCCTGCACCAGTGGCACACAGAATGCACTGCAGTCACCTACCCAGGCAACAGTACTTTCCAAACCTGCGACCTCTGTCCACAATGAAGAATAAGAGAAGGCTGCAGGTTCCCCTTAGAGTCCAACGCCATCCCCGACTAGGAAATATATCAAGGTTTCTTTAATAATGCCGGGTCTAAATCCTGGAACTCCCTTTCCATCAGCACTGTGGGAACACCTTCACCAGAGCGACTGCAGTGGTTCTGATGGACCAATCACCAGCACCACCCTGGTGGTCATGGAATTGAATCCATCAATAAAAAAAATATATATATATATATATATATATATATATATATAAAAAAATCACTGGCTGGAAACTGATCATGGTTTTGAGTTTTGTAGTGACAGGAAGCAGTGCAACCAGGCTCAATGTCAGTAATCTCTTTTGAAAATCATATTCTAAATCATACTTGTTATATATCAGCCTGTGCCTGACCATTCTTCACATCTGGCTGCTTGCAGTCGCAGCTGCTTCACATTCTGGGCAGATACAAGGTGCAATCATCAGCAAACAACAACACTCTTGGCTTCACGACAGAGGGAAGGTCATTGATGAATTCTGGCAAGGATTGCAATGCAGAGGGTGTCTATGTGCACAGATTATTGAAAGTGCCAGAGCAAGTTGAGGAAGTGATTTAAAAAAAACCCAGGTTGTCTCACAAGTTCTCCCGTGGGTATTCTGCAGAGGTTCCCCACAGACCCTCCCCTTCATTAATTCTCCAGGAACTCCCGAGGTTTAAGCAGCTGGCAAAGTATTGTGGGGAGATTGAATTAGATGCCTTGTACTGGGAAAGGTGAATCACTCAGCATTGTTTCACCAGTAGCTCTGCATATGACATGGCCACTGGCAAAGCGCAGACACTGTACAGACACTGGGAGACAATGAGACAAGAAGGGAGTTAGAGGACCACTGCAGTCCTTCTGGTGAAGGTCCTCCCACAGTGCTGTATGGCGAGGAGTCCAGCATTTAGTTTAGTATAGAGATAATTTTAGATATACAGCGCGGAAACAGTCCCTTTGGCCCACTGTGCCCGTGCCGACTAGCAATTACGTACACACCAGCACAATTCCACACACTAGGGACAATTTACAATCTTTACTGAAGCCAATTAACCTACTAACCTGTGCGTCTTGAGTGTGGGAGGAAACCAGAGCACCTGGGGAAAAACCCACGTGGTCACAGAGGTCGCAGGAAACTCCGTACAGACAGCACCCATAGTCAGGATAGAACCCAGCTCTCTGGCATTGTAAGGCAGCAACTCTATCATTGCACCATCTTGCCACTGCCAGTGATGAAGATTGGACAGTGATATTGGATGTGAATATAGGTGGCATGATTGGTATGAGGATGTCACAAACATTGTTGATGCAGTGGACACTGAAGAGAGTTGTTTAAAATTACATCAGGATCTAGATCAATTGAGACAATGGGCTGAGGAAAGGCAGATGCAGTTTAATTCAGATAAATGTGAGGACTGCATTTTGTAAGGCAAACTAGGGTAGGACTTATGCAGCAACTGATAGGGAGCAGTGGAGTAGAACAGAGAGATGTAGGGATCAGGTACATTGTTCCATGAAGTGACAACACAGGCAGACAGGTGGTGAAGAAGGCATTTAGCAATCTTGCCTTCATCAGTTTGGTATTGGGTACAGGAGTTGGGGCACCATTTAACCAATGTACAAGATGTTGGTATGGCCGGCCTTCCAATGTGGCCTTTCCAACATCTTGTACATCAATAACATAATGTCCCAACTCAAGAACCATGCACAGTTCTGGTTGCCCTGCTATATGAAGACATTCATTAAATTAAATTAAAAATATTTACATGGATGTTACCAGGTGTGGAGGGTTTGAGGTTAGAGAGGCTGGATAGCTTCCTGCAGTATAGGAGGCTGAGGGGTGACCTTATAAGGGTGTACGGAAATATGAAGGGCATAGATAAGGAGAGTAACAACATTTTATTTAGTCAACATTAGATGATTGGGGGGGGGGCTCTGAAACATGCTAGAGGTTTAAGATGAAATGGGAAAGGATTAAAAGGGATCTGAAGGGCAACATTTTCCACACAGAATGCGAGGCATATATGGAAGCAGCTGCCTGAGAAAATGGGAACGGCAGGTACTGTTCTGACATTTAAAAGATATTTGGACAGGTACATGGATAGAAATAGTTTGGGTCAGGCACAAGCAAATGTGATTAGCTTGAGTTGGCAACTTGGTTGGCATGGCCAAATTAAGCAGAATGGCCTGTTCCCATGCTGTATAACTCTATGACAGGCCACGTCAATGCTCTACTAATTAGTTGCCAATTTTCCACGAACTATCCAAGAACTAGGTGCCCTCCCTGGGCTGTTGAAGGCTGAGTCTGCAGTAATATAACCATCGACTGGAAATTGATTGAATATGTTTGGAGAGAATTGTTGATCTCATCTGTGGTCTGTGTGTTCACCCCATGGATGTTCCTTGTGCATTGGGATGGCATCAACCAAGACTGGAGCTCGCAGGAAGTTCTTTAATGGATATGTAGATTTAGAAGACGTCCCTTCCACTAGACGTACTACTCTACTGTTTCACGGACACTGCCAGATTCATTTCATAGTTTATCTCTGATCATTATCCTCACCTGGTTACCAGCCTGTGGAACCCTCCCGTGAAGAACCTGCACTGCCTGGCCCACCCCTGCCTAACCCAGCCCACCCCTTGCCCTCTCTACCCCACAAGATGTCCTGCTGCTGATTAGACGCTCACCTGGACCATGTGTTTCCTGACGGTGGGTGGGCCCCAGCCCACCATCCCATCCACAGATCCTTCTCCATCTACCTGTGGACTGGGTAACAGAGCGGCAAGTAATTACTGGTAGGGATGGAACTTCTAGGTTTCTGTCCTCCCCCCACCCCTCCCCAGTGCTGACTGTGGTGGAACAGAAACAAGTAGATAAGTGATTTAGCCAATGGGGAAATCATGTTCTGGGACCCTTGTGAGAAGAGTGAGCTGAAAGGGGAGAAGATGAAAGATGCCAATGAGTGTGGTTCGCTGAATTGTTATCTGCAGGGAACATGGTAGAAGTCATTTACCAGTAGAAATGTAAGCTGAATGTTGGAATGCTCAGTAACACACTGGGTCTACATCCGGCGCAAAACCTACTCACCCAGCGTTGCAAGGACGTGACGAAGCTCGGCCCCCATCACCGTGCCATCTCCTTCCTTGTCGAAGACTCTCAAACCTTCTATAAAATCTTCCAAAGTGCCCTGGTCCTTGCTTCTGGAGATGTGTTGCAGCATTGGGAGAAAGGTCTCAAAGTCCAACATCTTCTGGTTCATCTCTGTGTGGGGGGACAAGCAGAGGTTCAGGCTGACCGCTGGGGCAGCAAGGCTGGGCAGCTGGGGATAGAATGGGCTGTAGACGGACCATGGAGCGGTGTTGGTCTAGTGTCCATTGGTGAGGCTGTTCCTGCACCTGTGTTCATGTATGTGTCCATTTGCAATTACCATTTAATTTAGTAAATTTACTCCTCCACCTTTGTGATCAGAGGTGTGTAGATACAGTACATGTGTGTCCATGTGAATGGGTGTTTATCTAATCTAATCCGTCTCGTCCCACATCCATCTGAGTTGAACTGGTGGCTATTGCCCACACTTGGTGTCATGGCTGGTTTTATTACTGCCAGCGTCGGACGGTGGGTTGAAGGGTCAGTATGGACGGGTGCTGCATGTCCCCGAGACTGACCTTCCGGTTTGGGTTTGTCGAGCAGTTTCATAACCTCGGCATTGGTGGGGTTCTGCCCAAGGGCTCGCATCACATCACCACACTGGGCGTAGGTGATCTTCATCTCACAGGACGGGGTCCTGTCGAAAAGGGCAAAAGCTTCCTTGAATTCTGAAAGTAGAGGCAAGAGGAACGGATTGGAACCATAGACGTGAGAAACATCAGACCACAGACATCAGAGCTAAACTTGAGAGCTGGCTACAGGGCCTGGGTACTGGGAATGGTGCAGCGATTAGTGCAGGTAAAGGGATGGTATGCATAAGCACAGATAGTGACAAGGTAAGATATAAGGACAGGTAAAGGGGGGTGGTACAGGTATAGGGACAGATACACATACAAATGTAGGAACAGGGACAGGTAGAGTTTTAGGAACAGGGAAGGTACCAGTATAGGGGCAGAAATTGGGGCAGGTGCATGTACAGGGACAAAGACAGACAGAGGGACAGATAAAGAGACAGCTGCAGGAACTGGTATAGTGGCAGGTACAGGAACAGGTAGAGATTGAGCCTGGTACAGCTATAGGGACAGTATCTGGTATAGGGACAGATATAGGGATAGGGGCAAGTGTGGGGTTAGGGACTTGCCCAGGTATAGGAACAGATACAACCAACCAGAATCAATTAATATTGATATACTTCAGAATAAAGTATGCAGATACGTAGTCACAAGCAAACAAACAGGTGTCTGTGCTGTGAATGAACATTAATTAAACAGACAAACTCAACTCTGCCAACACATCAAACTTACGGCAAGTAGAGGAGACAAAATCAGTTTCACTGGGATAGGAATCAGAGAGTGAATAAATAATGATCCCGGGTGTGTCAATGTAAGGAATGAGGTCAGTGTTAGATGACAACAATATTTGGATTGGGGCTGTCCCCGGTGGCTGGGGTCAGGGTAATTGTCTGGGGCTAAAGCTGCAGTCCGTGCTCAGGGTGGGGGTGTCGTGGTCGAGGGTGAAGGTGAAGGTCGGTGGAGCAGGTCAGTAACCGGGCAGAGGTCGAGCTCAGCGTTGGGGTTGGAGTCACTGCCTGACATCAACTCACCTTCAATCTGGTCGTTGCTGAATTCAATCTGAAACAAACAGTAGGTCAGTGTTACATTACGGGGAGCAATTGGTGTACATTTACACTGCATCTGCTTTCCTATCCACCTCACACTCCTTCATACTTCACACACCAAAACTGTCAAAGCCTCTACCTGCAGCCACACCACTCTGAACCTCTCCTTCACTCCCAGTGTTTCCCCAACTTCAGCGCTTTGCAACAAGCTGCTCAGAGTTGACTTTCTTTGAGCTCTTCACCTGTTCTTACTCAGTCCGTCCTCTGATCTGAAGTGCACCATTTTATTTCTACTGTATAACTGTTACGAGTCATACAGCATGGTGACTGGATCTTCAGGCCAAATTGTCTATGTTAACCAAGATGACTATCTATCCTCGTTTCATATGACCGCCTTTGACCCATTCATCTCTAAACCTTTCCAATCTAAGTATCTGTCCAAATGTCCTTAACGTGTAATATTGTAGGTATAAGCTGGAGTACTTAAGGCGAATGTCCTGCACTATCGACAGAATGCCCTACGGACGTTAGAGAAACCCCAACAGTTTCAGCAAAATCCTCCAAATTCACTGGAAGGGTGTGTGAACCTACATCTGTGTCCTCTCCCAGGACAATATCCCCAAGGGATTTTCAGTTGGCTAAGGTGGGCAGCAACGGCCTTTGTTTGCACATCACCAGACTCTATGGGAAGAGATTACAGGTGGACAGAGAAAAGAATCAAGGATGGGTTTCAAAGCCTCCTGATCACTGGGAATCCCTGCTCTCTGACTGCTCGAGCTGTAGAGAAAGCATTCGCTACGGACCTGGAGTCCTGCATTCTACAGTCCCTCACTGGCCTCAGCCGTGACCTCAAAAGAAGTGGAGACCATGTTACAATTCCCAATAACCCAGGTGGGCAGATGTTTCTCACCTGCACTGTCCCTGCTCTGGGAGCACGTGGTGGGAAACTGTAGGCATTCTTCACTCTGTGTGCCCAACCTCGACTGCTCATTATAATGTATCAAACTATAAGCCAATTACACAGTATCAAACAGAAGAGAAATGGTATATAAAATCAGAAGGATAATGGCCAGTCGTTTCGCCAGGGTAGGAAGAGTCTAAAACTCGGGAGGAGATGTTTAAGATGAGGAAGGAAAATTTTAAAAGGGATCTGAGGGGCAATTTGTTCACACAAGTTGGGTAAATGGAACGGCACTGATATAGAGGGGGATCGATCCAAGTCTGCAGCTCCCTGAAAGTGGCAGCAGATAGTGGTAAAATAAGGCATATGGCGTGCTTGCCTTTACCGGTCGGGACATTCAGTGTACGGGTTAGGAAGTAGGGGTCGAGTGTGAAGAAGGGTCTCGACCCAAAATATCACCCATTCCTTCTCTCCTGAGATGATGCCTGTCCAGCTGAGTTATTCTAGCTTTTTGTGTTGGGGTTAGGAAGTCATGTTGCACTGGTTAGGACCCGTCGCTACTCCGACCCCGTCCCCGCTGTCTGGTGACCGGACAGCGGGTAACAGCTGTCCAGACCACAAGAGCGGCGGCTCAGTTACCGGACACAGACTCAGTCACCCCGGCTGCCCACGGGGCCGCTCGCCCATTGACCGGCAGTCCCGCTCCCCCTGGGCCGGCTGCCCCGACCCCACTCTCCGTCCCTCTCCATCGACCAGCGGAGGCTGTGATGAGATGGCGGGCGGAGAGGTCAGTCCGGCTCTGGCAGAGACTCAAGCGGGTTCCGCCGCTCCCACACGCACGGGGGGGGGGGGGGGGGGGCACTGTCCGGGCTCTGGGGGGGAGGGGGCACTGTCCGGGCTCAGGGGAGGGAGAGGGGGGCACTGTCCGGGCTCAGGGGGGGGGCAGAGGGGGGGCACTGTCCGGGCTCTGGGGGGGGGGGGGGGGGGGGGAGAGGGGGGGGGGGGCACTGTCCGGGCTCAGGGGGGGGGGGAGAGGGGGGCACTGTCCGGGCTCAGGGGGGGAGGGGGGGCACTGTCCGGGCTCTGGGGGGGGGGGGGGGGGGGGGGGGGGAGAGGGGGGCACTGTCCGGGCTCAGGGGGGGTGGGGAGAGGGGGGCACTGTCCGGGCTCAGGGGGGGGTGGGGAGAGGGGGGCACTGTCCAGGCTCTGGGGGGGGGGGGAGAGGGGGGGGGCACTGTCCGTGCTCAGGGGGGGGGGGGGAGAGGGGGGCACTGTCCGGGCTCTGGGGGGGGGAGAGGGGGGGGGGGGCACTGTCCGGGCTCTGGGGGGGCACTGTCCGGGCTCTGGGGGGGGGGGGGGGGGGGGGGCACTGTCCGGGCTCTGGGGGGGGGGGCACTGTCCGGGTGACGTCCAGGAAGGTTCCCCGATGTTTGTCGGGCACCCGGTGGCCTCGCACGGTTTCCACCTCGGTGACCCCCCCTTCTCCTCGGTCTGACTCTGGCCCTGTCCGGCGTCTCCAGTGACCCCCCCCCCCCCCCCCCCCCCCCCCCCCCCGGTGACCCATTACCGGCCACGGCGCGGGCAGCGGGCGGCCTGGAGAGTAAGCGGCGGCGCCGGGCCGGGGACGGAGCGGAGATGGCGATGCGGCGGGACCGGGACAATAGCGGAGCCGCGCTCACTCACCCGCACACTCTTTGGGTCGAAGGCCGGCTCCTTGGGCGGCTCGGGCTCCGCGGGCGGGGGAGCGGGCTTGGCGGCTTCCTTCTTCACCTCTTTTTTGGGGGCCATGTCGGGCTGGCTGTCGGGCTGCGGGCGGGGGAGGCAGGGAGGGAGCAGGGAGGGAGCGGAGCGGCTGCGGCGCCGGGATGAGCCGCGAGGTTATATACGGGAGCGGGGCGGCGGCGTGTGACTATAGATGGAGGCGCCTCCGCTCATCCCCCGGGACCAAGGCTGTGGCTGGCGGGCGGCCTCGGCGCTGACACAGGGCGAAAGCAGCGTTGGCCCGGCCGGGGAGAAGGGGACTGGAGTGGGGCAGGGGTGGGGTTTGAGGGAGGGGAGGGGAGGGACGGGCCGGGTGCGTTTTATTCAAAGAGGAGGATTGGACAGAGGGCTCGAAGAATGGACCTGACTTGATTGATGAGTGCGGGTGTCAGGGTTATGGGGAGAAGGCAGGAGAATGGGGTTAGGGGGGACAGAGATAGATCAGCCGTGATTGAATGGCGGAGTAGACTTGATGGACCGAATGGCGTAATTCTGCTTCTGACTCGGTCCGACCTCAGATCCGCGAGACTGGGCCGGGGACGCAAACAATGTACTGCGTGCTCGCACCTGGCCCCTGTCTACTGACCCCTTTACCTTGCCCCATTGACCTTTCCTCACACTGATGGAAGGTCCACATTTGACCCATGTCCCAATTGACCACTGACCGCCGACACCACCGACCCATGTCGCCACTGACTTATTTACCCTAACCCATTGGCCTCTCTCCCTACTGATAGAAGGTCCTCATCAAAGATCATCTCGCCACTGACCCTACGACCTGGTTCCCATTTAATCCCTGCCACCACAATCCCCCCTTCATACCCGTCTCCATTGACTGCAAAATCTGGTTTACAAAAAAAGACATAAAGTGCTGGAGTAACTCAGCGGGTCGGGCGGCGTCTCTGGAGAACATGGATCGGCGACGTTTCAGAAAAGGAGTTAGAGGAGGGGTGAGGCCAAGAAGAATGTTTCACAGAGGCAGAGGCCGTGGCTGTGGTAGTGAAGGCAAGGCGTTCACCCGCCTTCACTCAAGGAGGATGTTGCCAGAATCCCCAGCATGGGAACGTGCAGGTCAGATTGTGGGAGAGCGGAGAATTCAATAAGAAGAGCTACTGGGAAGCAAAGTGCCGGAGGACCCGACGTCTGGACAACATCTGTGGGTAGAGTAGATAAGAGATGTTGCAGGTCGGGACCCTTGTTCGGAATCGCTTACACTTAGTAGAACTTAGTTAGCTTACACTTAAGTAGAACTTAGAACTGTACAGCACAGGAACGGGCCCTTCGGCCCACATTGCTTGTGCCGACCACCATGTCAAGCTAAATTAATCCAATCGCTTTCGCCTGTACACGATCAAAATTCCTCTATTCCTTGCATTTCCACGTAGCTATCTAAAACGTCTCTTAAACCCCACTATCGTATCTGCCTCCACCCCCACCTCTGGCAACACGCTCCAGGCATCCAATGGAATAAAAATATACAAAGTGCAGCGGGCCAGGCAGCATCTCAGGAGAACATGGATAGGTGACGTTTTGGGTCGGGACCCTTCTTCAGAACCTTCATCCTTATATTCAGACTCTTTATCCTTACATTGGATAAATCCCCTGGCCTAGAGGGGTAACATCCCACGGTGCTGGTGGAAATAAGCGAGGACATTGCATAGATCCCTCACAGGTTCAGCGATGTGCACTTGGGCTGGGAAGTTACAAGTGTCTTGTTCAATAATTACAGACCGGCAACATGGCTACATCAGCAACATGGAAAGTCCTTCGCAGCCACTTGGGCAAGCGTGGATTGACGAGAGAAAGCTGACTTGACACAGATTTGTTAAAGGTAAATCATGTCTATCTTGACGTAAGTTCAAACGTTATAGGAGCAGAATTAGGCCATTCGGCCCATCAAGTCTACTCCGCCATAGATTATGGCTGATCCATCTTTCCCTCATTCTCCTGCCATCTCACCGTAACCCCACACAAGCTTACTATCAATCTCTGCCTTTAAAATATCCATGGCCGGGCCTCAACCGCCTTCCGTGGCAATGAATTCCACAGATTCACCAATCTCCGACTGAATACATTCCTCCTCATCCTCTTCCTAAAGGAAGGCCCTTTAATTCTGAGGCGAGGCTCTCCGGTGCCCACTAGTGGACACATCCTCTCCACAGGAGACAAATTGGTGCAGAACTCAGTGAACTAGAAGACGAACACATTGAATGCTGAGCTTGTGTTTATGTGGGGGACACGCCGATACAGAGCAGGTTTCATCAGTCTGTATAAGATACCTCGTGTG
The DNA here is from genome assembly GCA_035221665.1 of Okamejei kenojei. Classification (NCBI taxonomy): domain Eukaryota; kingdom Metazoa; phylum Chordata; class Chondrichthyes; order Rajiformes; family Rajidae; genus Okamejei; species Okamejei kenojei. The sequence continues at coordinate 592,758 of CM069161.1, forward strand.
CCGCGGATATGCATTGCTGAGTGACTCCAGCGCTTTGTCTTTTTTTTTGTCAACTTGCAGTTGCTCATTTCTACAGGGATGAGGCTGTTCATGTTATCGTCAGCCTGTCTCCCATTTGTGTCTTTCCGTTCTCCTTTGGCCAGCTGCCTGCTCAGCATCATGGAGGCTTCTTTCGTAGAGCACAGAGGGAGATGTTCTTCTGCTTTTCAGTAAGAACCATTTACCATGCAAGATGTAATCTAGAGACTGGTTGCCATAGCATTTTCTCACGCATCTTATGGGCTACAAGCCAGGAATAGGGTGAGATTCACAAGCAAATCACAGGACTCTTAGCCTAAGTGTAGTCAAAGTCAAAGTCAAAAGAGTTTATTGTCATGTGTCCCTGACAGGACAATGAAATTCTTTCTTTGCATAGCACAACAGAACATAGTAGGCATTTACTACAATTATATACGTAAATACACATTAATTAATAAATTAATAAAGTGCAAATAACAGATGGAGCGGTATTAATGTTCAGAGTTTTGTCCGAGCCAGGTTTAATAGCCTGATGGCTGTGGGGAAGTAGCTATTCCTGAACCGGGTTGTTGCAGTCTTCAGGCTCCTGTACCTTCTACCCGAAGGTAGCAGGGAGATGAGTGTGTGGCCAGGGTGGTGTGGGTCCTTGATGATGCTGCCAGCCTTTTTGAGGCAGCGGCTGTGGTAGATCCCCTCGATGGAAGGAAGGTCAGAGCCGATGGTGGACTGGGCAGTGTTTACTACTTTTTGTAGTCTTTTCCTCTCCAGGGCGCTCAAGTTGCCGAACCAAGCCACGATGCAACCGGTCAACAAGCTCTCTACTGTGCACCTGTAGAAGTTAGAGAGAGTCCTCCTTGACAGACCGACTCTCCATAATCTTCTCAGGAAGTAGAGCCGCTGATGAGCTTTCTTAATAATTGCATCTGTGTTCTCGGACCAGGAAAGATCTTCACAGATGTGCATGCCCAGGAATTTGAAGCTCTTGACCCTTTCAACCATCGACCCGTTGATATAATCAGGGAATGTTGCAATGGATTGTCGAAGAGCCAACCTGAAAAAGTACTGTTTAATAAGGATGGGGAAGCTCACCTTTTCTCAATCGTTCTCACTTAACTATTACATTTGTGTCACACAAACATCCTGCAAGTCTTCATAACTAATGGGAAATGATTCAGCCTATGAATGACAGCGATGTGGAGGTGGTCAGTAGCACGAAGTTCCTGGGGGTGCAGATCACTAACAGTCTGACCTGGCCAAATAACATCTCATCAACAGTTAAGAGAACGCAGCAGCGGTTGCACTTTCTGCGCCGGATGAGAAGAGCCCACCTCCCCCATCCCGTCCTCACCACTTTCTACAGGGACACCATAGAGAGTATTTTGACCAGCTGTATCTTTGTCTGGTTTGGGGACTGTAAAGCCTCTGACTGGAAGTCCATGCAGAGAGTGGTGAGGACAGCGGAAAAAACATCGGGACTTCTCTCCCCTCAATCGGGGACATTGCGACCAAACGTTGCGTGTCTAAGGCCAGCAGCATTATAAAAGACCCCACACATCTCCATCACGGACTGTTCACTCTGCTGCCCTCGGGCAAAAGATATCGTAGCATAAGGAGCAGAACATCAAGGTTCTGCAACAGCTTCTTCCCACGAGCCATCAGACTCCTGAATGCCATGTAATGGGCTGCCACCATTGCCTATTTTATCCTTTTATCCATTTTATCATGTTGCACGGGGTGCCAAATGCAACGGAATTTCGTTTGGAATTGGATATATCGATGTATTTCTAAATGACAATAAAGTTTGTTTGACTTTGACTGTTTGACTACATAACAAGGTACTTCAATCTTCAAGAATAGAATAAAGCAGGAAAATAGAGCAAATCACCAAAACAACATCATATGCACAGATGAGAACCAAAAGATCACAGAACAGGAAGCAGGGAGCAAAAGAGGGAACAAGTGAGGTAGAAATGAGAAAAATTGTCAATAAATATAAAATAATCCACAAATCTGATTGTATCTACCTTGCTATTGTCCACATACTCAACTTGCTTATATCCCCATGTAGACTCTTATCATTTTCACTACCACTCACATTCCAATTCTGTTTTGAGATCACCAAACCTAGGATTTTAGCATATGGTTCCCTCATTCTTTCAACTCATTGACACAGATGGTGAATAGTTGGGACCCCTAGCCCCTGTGATACTCCACTAGTTGTAGCCAGCCAACCTGAGGATGACCTGTTTATTACCATTCTTTGTTTTCTATCTGTTAATCAATTCTCTATCCATGACAGTATCTTACCACAATTCCATGTGCTCTGATCTTCGTTGCCATCCTCGTTTGTAGGACCTTTTCAAAAACTCCTTTAAAGTGCATCACCTACAGTCTGTCTGTCCCTTCCTGCTTTGTGTTTTAATAGATAAAACAGGAGACCGACTTCGGGAACTCCAAGCCGTGGGAGCTTCTACCGCCCCGATGCGGGAACTTCGATCGCCCCGACGGATGGTTCGACTGCCCCAACCGCTGGAGAATAAAGAGCAAGATGGGACTTTTTTGCCTTCCATCACAGTGAGGAATGTGGGGAATCTGCTGTGGTGGAGGTTTATGTTAACCTTTATGTATTTGTGTGTCTTGTTGCTTTTTTTTCATATGGCTGTATGGTAATTCGCATATCACTGTGCCTTAATTGGTACATGTGTCAATGAAATACCTTTGAAATCTTTGAACTGCACCAGCTCGTCTGGCTTCCTCCTCATCTACTCGACCAGATCCTCAAAGAATTCCAATAAACTAATCAAATGGAAACCTTGTCATAGGCCAATCCTACTGTTATTTACTGTCTTAATGCCACATTCTTTTTTTATAGATTCAGCAATTTCCTGGCGATCAACAGCAGGCTAATGTTTAAGAAAGAACTGCAGATGTTGGAAAAATCGAAGGTAGACAAAAATGCTGAAGAAACTCAGTGGGTGAGGCAGCATTTATGGAGCGAAGGAATAGGCGACGTTTCGGGTCAAGACCCTTCTTCAGACGGGCAAACAGCAGACTAATAGTTGGTCACTCCCTGATTTCTCTCTCTTTCCTTCCTTCAATTAGCAGACTCACATTTGTTATCCTGACCTCCAGGAACCATTGCATAGTCCACCTGGGGGAGGCTGGGACTTCCTCAGCAGAAGCAACCATGACATTGCCGCTTTGCTTATCATGCCCAACCTCTGAGTATTACTAGCATTTTCTGGTTTTATCTCTTCCGGTGTTACTTTGTGCAGTTTAAAAGATTTACAGCTCTGCAGAAATTTGATTTGGGAACACTGGAAGAGATAGACTTCACAATGAATTTGGTGAAATCACTAAGATCAGAGAGCTTAGTTCAGCCTTTATAATTTACCATGTAGTAAAGAGCAAGTGGCTGCATCATGTTTATTAAGAGGTTGTCCTACCTAAAGGAGAATGTTTCCAGGAAGGCACATTCCCAAACCGTGAATCCCTGCTGGGCTTCATTCTTGTCAATTCAAAGGCCTCCTCTGTGTCAGCCACATTGTATAGCAACCTGTTAGGAGTTAGGTGGCCATCTGCAGTGAGCGGAAGAGGCAGTGAGCGTGACAGTCTCAACAGGATCTGTACACCACAGTTTGAAGACCATAATTGTGTTCACATTGTTGGGGAATGTGAGGGGAGACAGAGCTGGAATGAGAAACGGAGTAAATATTACTCAGTCTAAGGAGGAATTTGATCCTGTCAGTCAGCCACATCAGGTGGCTCATCGATAGACAACCCACATTAACCCACTCATTCCTTTCCACTTTATTCATCAGACTGGAGAACACCCAGCTCCACAAGTCATTCTTTATGTCAACCTGGCTGTGATGAAGAGTGTTGGATCCTTCCTGCACCGTCGGAACCTCACTACCAGCGCACGCTGCCCTGGGGTCGGCTGCTATGGAAAGGAGACGGTTGCCCACCTCTTTGCTGAGTATGGATTCGCTAAGAGAGTCTGGAGAGGTCTGCAAGGGTCCCTGTCACGGTTCATTCTGAACAGCTCCGTCACAGAGGACTGTGATTTATGGACTGTTCCCAGGGACGCATTCAGAGACGGACATGTAAGGTCATCAACTCAGTGGAAGACACTCTCTGGTCTGCTCAAGTGTTGTTGACCACCCAGCGGAGCGAGATGTTCGTCAGGGAATGGTGCCGACTGGCCTGAGTACATACTGAGGGACGCACTGAAGCTCGGTGCAGCCAACGTCAAGGCTCAGTGGGGGAGGACCACAGTCTAGGGACCTTCCGCTGCTGGACATGGGTGGGGCAGGGTGTTCCCAGGGAACCCCTCATAATAAGCGAAGGGATTCCATGCCAGTGAGCCACATGAGTGGCAAGGGGGTGGGGTAAAAAAATTGTGATTTGGGGGAACTATATTGAATGTATGTATAGCCTGTCAGATGGAGTTTTGTAAGGATCATGTATTGCATATATATTTTTCTCGAATAAATTATATTTTGAAATAAAAAAAAGTGTTGGTAACTGTTGGTAATAATATGCGGTTCAGTGACATCCAATGGATGGCTTCTGACAACCAAATTATAGGTTAGGAGGTTCAAGAACATATGGTGGGAGAAAATAGACATTCAGGTGTGTTCTCAATATTGTTCCAAATGCTCATGAGATTTCACGGCTTCCAATATATCCTTTGTCCAGCTGGTCATCTCTCCTCCAGTGACTCCATGTCCTTCTTAAAGAACATTAATTGTTGGAAGACAATGTCATGTAGTAAGCACGGGTAGTTGATGTAGGACCTTTGACCTGGAGCCATAGAGTTTTACAGCACAGAAACGGGCCATTAGCTTACCCACCCAGGCTGACTGTGATGCCTAATTCCGGTTATACCTTTACCCACTGAAAAGGACACGGAGTATGACTTTCCCCACGATGAACAACAATGGACCCCTTTGTGGTTATCATAGTTGCATATCTCTTAAAGATGGTCACACTACAACATCTCCAAGATCTTCAGATGTTGGAACTAAAACCATGGATTTGCGATTGTAGAGTAAGTCGAAACATTCCACAATGACGTTGGCCACTATTCACTCTTACACTTATTGTTATGTGCCAATTTTCCAGCTTCACTGTATTGTCTGACCGCTCCTCTGGATGTAGCCACAAGTTGGCCGAGAACCATGCTCGAGTAGAGAAAGGCAACGTCAATGGGTTGATGTTGAATTGACATGAGCTGCTCAGGGGACGCCTCTAAGTCGGCATCATAGCTGGGTTTCCTGTATGCTCCCAGCTGCAACTATGGGAACTCTGGCTGCAGTACTGGTGACACCCCAGATCCATTCAAGGAATCTGACTGGGGCCTCTTGCAATGGCTAACATCTAAAATGGTAAGGCTGCTTTGTGCGGTAATCTTCAGAACTCTAATTAAGTTGAAGTTGTCAGTTGAGCCAGGATTCTCCTTGAAGGGATTCTGACCCACAAAAGAATGGCTACATTGGTCCTACTCCAGCTCTGATGGACAAGCAATGAATCCAACATCAACAGCCAGTGAAAGACTCAGCTGAGCCAAGTGACTGGCTACAGCTCAAATGCTTAAGTTAAAAGCTGGTACAAAAGCTGCATACATGATGTAGTGCAGAAGGGTTTCACATAGTTGTAACCAAATGAAACTTTAATATTGATTGACTCTGAATAACTAACAATTCAGGTACAAAGGGATTTCATGTAAGGTAATAAAACAGTGAATATTTCACGCTCTCAGTGTGATAGGAGAGATGAAGCACAGCATCTATCTATAACAGATTCCAGAACAGTGGCTCTGTTTTCAAGATGGTCAAGAAGTGTGTGGACGGTATCTCTGCATTGATAGCAGGTTTGAGGACTGCTGCTGAACTCATGGTAACTGGTGGGAAAGGTGCAAGGACAATGCTTTCGTACTCACAAGAATAAGAAAGCTACCTCCTTAGAGGCCCGTCCCACTTACGTGTCATTGGCATGCAAATTACTCGACCTCGTCGTCGCGTTGAGGCGTACAGGCATCGTATGGCCGCGCGGGGCCGGTCCTACTGAGAAGCACGGAGGGGTATGTAGTTGTGCGCGACATTGCGCGGGGCTCCGAAATGTTTGTAGCGAACAAAATCTTTGCGCGCCAACGGCCTGTCGCGTAACTGACGGTCAAAGTGGGACAGGCCCAAGACCCTGGCGCGACGCAACGTCTCACCTCCAACAACAGCAGAAGCAGGGAAACGATCGCCGAGCTCGGCCTGGGGCTCACGGCCGTTGCGGTCCGGATCCTCCCTCACTTCTACTCCCAGAGCGGGGCCAAGAAAGTTGAAGGTAGACACAAAATGCTGGAGTAACTCAGCGGGACCGGCAGCACCTCTGGAGAGAAGCAACGGGTGACGTTTCGGGTCGAGACCCTTCTTTCAGACTGAAGCGTCACCCATCGCTTCTCTCCACACGCCGCCGGTCCCGCTGTCACTCCTGCATTTTGTGTCCATCTTCAAATTACGCCATGCGCTCCAGACGGCCGTGCGGGCGCATGAAGTCGCGCGCGACCTTCGCGGGTCCGTCACGCCTCAACCCGATCACGAGGTCGCGTAATTAGCGTGCCAAGGACACGCAAGTGGGACAGGGGCATTACTCACGAGAGGTGAGACCAGGTAAGGATAATCACTCTGTTCTCACATAAGATGTGAGCGCAATGCTTCAGCGCTCACTGGCTGCTGGTACAGTAATAGAAGGGTAATGGTTGTGATCTGAAATCTCTAGTATTCAAATACAATGCCCTCCATAATGTTTGGGACAAAGACCCATCATTTATTTGTTTGCCTCTGTACTCCACAATTTGAGATTTGTAATAGAAAAAATCACATGTGGTTAAAGTGCACATTGTCAGATTTTATTAAAGAGTGTTTTTATACATTTTGCTTTCACCATGTAGAAATTACAGCTGTGTTTCTATAGTCCCCCCCCATTTCAGGGCACCATAATGTTTGGGACACATGGCTTCACGGACGTTTGTAATTGCTCAGGTGTGTTTAATTGCCTCCTTAATGCAGGTGTAAGAGAGCTCTCAGCACCTGGTCTTTGCTCCAGTCTTTCCATCACATTTGGAAACTTTTATTGCTGTTTATCAACATGAGGACCAAAGTTGTGCCAATGAAAGTCAAAGAAGCCATTATGAGAGTGCAAAACAAGAATAAAACTGTTAGAGACATCAGCCAAACCTTAGGCGTACCAAAATCAACTGTTTGGAGCATCATTAAGAAGAAAGAGAGCACTGGTGAGGTTACTATTCACAAAGGGAATGGCAGGCCAAGGAAAACCTCCACAGCTGATGAAAGAAGAATTATTTCTATAATAAAGAAAAATCCGCAAACACCTGTCCAACAGATCAGAAACACTCTTCAGGTGTGGATTTGTCAATGACCACTGTCTGCAGAAGACTTTGTGCACAGAAATGCAGAGGCTACTCTGCAAGATGTAAACCACTGGCTAGTCGCAAAAATAGGATGGCCAGGTTACAGTTTGCCAAGTAGTACTTAAAAGAGCAACCACAGTTCTGGAAAAAGGTCCTGTGGACAGATGAGATGAAGATTAACTTATATCTAAACATGACCACTTTCATTTACATGGCATTGCTGTGTCCCAAACATTATGGTGCCCTGAAATGGCGGGGGGACTATATATAAACACTGCTGTAATTTCTACATGGTGAAACCAAAATGTGTAAAAATTGTCTTTATTAAAATCTGACAATGTACACTGTAACCACATATGATTTTTTTCTATTACAAATCTCAAATTGTGGAGTACAGAGGCAAATAAATAAAGGGTCTTTGTACCAAACATTATGGAGGGCACTGTAAATCAACGTACAGGTGGTGGTCCCTCACCCACCTAAGCTGGTTTGATGTGCACCCTCACTATTCAGCATCTATTAGTGCCACACTTCATTGTAAATCAGCAAAACTGCCATTTTACATTAAAAATACAAATAAAGACCATTGGCATCACCAGGCCCAGTTTGAACAACATGTCCACTTTCAGAAGTCCCAGTCCTCCACCTCCAGCTGGTCCAGGCTAGACACAAGTCCGGTCATCCCTCGCAACTCATGTGGGTCAGCACCTTCCAGCTCTGTCACGGGCGTGACGGGTCGCAGCAGATCGGGAAGCACTTCCACCACTCGCAGCTTCAGCTGGAAGGACAGAAGGTGGGTCAGTGATCTTGTACAATCAAACACATGCATGGAGCTTAATGATTTCACATGTTAGATGGCTTAGAACCTGATGAAAACCCTCCCTCCTCTGGCCCTTTGCACTGAAACCCCTTCTTCATTGACTTTATATAGAGCCTCCAATGGTCTGAAACTCAAAGGTTGCTGTGCTTTTGACTATGAGTCATGGTGTATTTACCAAAAAACATATCTTCAAATAGCTGGTAAGAAAAACCCCATCAGGTCACAAAAGATGTCAATCTAGTAACCTATTGAGATGAGTATTTTGAAGGTTCTACCCTACTCTCAGTCACTCATTATTATCTTAGACAATGTCTTCCTCACCTCTTCTCCAGCCTCCTGTCTTATTCCCCAAAAGGATGCAATGACATCAAAGGATTGGAGTCTTATTATGGCTCAACCCCAAATGAACATCCAATAAATGGAACCGCAGGTCTGTGCACAGATTGGGTTTGAATAATGGAAGTTTATTTTACCAATAACTTGCATTAGGGTTAGGGTTAGGGTTACCATGTACATACCTGCTTGACAAATGAATGATTGAGTAATGCACTGGCAGAGGGTCTATAAAGAACAAAGACAAGAGTTAGAGGACTGAAACAAATAGCATCACTTACAGCAGTATTACAGTGGAGGAGCTGCACAGTTAGTTACACAGATAAAATGTCCACCGGAAGTGGTGCAGCTGATTAATGTGCCAATGAGTAACCATCACACTTGGTCAAAACATTAAGATCATCAGAAACTGAAGCAAAAGTATGCCTGCTCTGCCATTCAACAAGATCACAGCTGTTTTTTGTTGCAGTTGTGCTATCATGCACTAATCCATGTCTCTTGAATGAAAGTCAACTTATCAACAAATAGCAGCTACTTTCACCAAGCACGTACCTCTGCTCAGGCTCCCGTTGCAAGCACAACTCCACAAAGTTGTGAAAGAGCCTCGAGAAAGTCCTGTTGTACGGGTGCTGCACTTGTTCCCCATTCGTTGTTCGCATGTCACAAGTGGCCGAGCTTTCTACGATGCCAGAATCCACCGCTGATTGTGAGTTTGTCATCAGAAGCTCCTCCTCGGGAATTGTTGTGGTGTCCAGCAGGCAAGGCACAGTACCATTCAGCTTCTCCAGCAGCATCTGAAACACAGGTAAAGGCAATCAGAACATCTCTCGCCATTTAAACATCACAATGAAAAAAAAATGAATTTGTCATGTTCAGGAAACACTTCAAATATTGCAAGTCATTAAACGTGTTTGGTACTTTGCAGCCTGTGTAGAGAAGGTCAGCATTACAGAAAATATTGGCCACAGCAACTGGACATTCTCCTCACGCCAGTTTTCATCATACTTACTTCCTCAAGGACCACATTGTTTCTAGCTCTTCAATTATTTCTCCTCTTACTCTCCAATCCTCTCCAGATTTCCTGACAATTAAATTTTCATAAAACTGTGCCCTTTATTTGTTCTTGTTTACAGAAAGGAGGGTATAGGAATTTGATCAGTTACATCTTTACATGTCACACAAACTGGAAGAAAAGCATCTGATATTCCCATTGGTAACATACAACGCAATGGTACCAACTATGAATTCTCCATTTTCATGTAATAACCTCCAACCCTAGAGGCTATTTCCTCTGCCCCACCATCCTGATGCATACACATTTTTCCCACCACCTGTCACCCCACTCCATTCTCCTCCTTCATACACATACCCCCTCACCGAGCCCCACGTCTCTTTTATCCCCTTTCCCCTCCTTCCTGTTCCCTTCCGTCCATATCGTTCCCTCTAGTTTTGCATTTCATTCCTCTTCTTGTTTCTTTATCTCATTTTGTCTTTTTTTTTAACATTTAAGCTTTTGTCACTTACTCCACCCATCTGCCAATCACCACCCTATCTCCTCTCGCCTGTATCCACCTATCACTGCCAGGTTTTGTCCCACTCTATCAAAGTTTCTCCCCCTACTGTAATCTGCCTTAATAAGGTCCTGACGATCTGTCTTTTTTCTCCACAAATCTTGCCTGACCTGCTGCTTTCCTCCAGCACTCTTTGTTATTTACTCAAGATTCCAGCATCTGCAGTTCCTTGGGTCAACAGTTCAATCCTGTTTGCTCTACAATAAATGGAAAGTTTCAAAACCTTCATTGTATCTAAAGTAACATGAAAGTGAAAGACGTTGTATCGATTGATCCTGAACTTCATCTGATGTGGTTTTTGTATCCAGGTCACTCACCCAAGTCAATAAGGGTCACTCCACTCATTACACTGTTCCAGGTCGTACATTATCCCTGCCCATTGCTCTTCTTATCTTACTGGCAGTCTTTACTGGCAAAGCATCTCAAGCTTCACCAAGGAAACCCACTGTTTTAACCCTCAAGTGGCAGATGAAAGAATTTGGAAATGTAACTACAACTCATATACTACATCAGCGCCTGCATGGAAGGCACTTTTCAAAATAAAAGCTTGTATATTAGTCAGAAAAAATCTACTTCTCTGGAAACCATTCCGTTGCCATATACCAAGACTATTTTCCTACAAACAATTGAGTTTTCTCTTGCTCATTTTGCCATTGACTGATCTTAAAACAAGCTTTTTGTCTCTAATCCATTTTTCTTATATCACTTTCTTCACAATACATTCCACCATCCATGTACTCCCAGCAACATTTTGTGTCTACTTTTGATATCAACCAGCATCTGCGGTTCTTTCCTGCACATCATCAGCAACTTCTCCGCTGCCCCTCATGACTACCATTGAATTCAGAGATCTTATCCCCAGTTTCACTCACATTTGTTGCAGCATGTATTTTATCCCTTCAATTTATTGGTTTGGAACAACTAAATTACCTTAATATCTTCTAATTGTTAATATGTGGAGCATCACAAGATAATTACAGGTAAACAAGTCATTCAACACACCAACTTATTCATCCAGATGATATAGCAATTTCCCCTTGGTGTAGCTTTTAATTACGGAAATTATTTAGGTTCTTGGGTTTCAACTTTTACTCCACTTGTTTCAGTTATTCACCTTCATACAAACCTGAGCTTCCTAATACAACTTTGCCTTTCACCAGTTTAAACTCATTTCTCCTTGTTCTGATCATCTTCTAGATTCCTCTCTTCTATACATTTGATATAATTGGGAAAGACAAAGACACTGCCTAATTGGCCACAGCACTGCTCACAAGCTGTTCTGACATACTCTACAGATTTTGCTGAATACAGGTGTCCTCTGGGTTTCAGCGTGGTCCCATTCCTGTGATCTGCTCATAACCTGGACAGTTCACAAGTAGGAAATGCGGTCACAAACTGAGTTCCAACGCGGCAGAAGGTGCCTGCAGTCCTGGCAGTCTCGAAAATGCTCGCATGTATGCACGATGTGTACATAAGTCCGTGTCCTTAACCTGGGGAGGACCTGTACATCTTCACCCTTCTGATTGTGTTGATTACTGCTCCACCTGCTGGACACTGAGGAGAGTCTGTTAAAGGCCCAGCGTTGTGTTCTCTTGTGGTCTCACTATTTTTTAGTTTCAATTGCAATATAAAACCACTAATTAAGGTTTAGTTCATCGTTTAGACCTTCGCTTGGAATTGCAACCATTGGCTTTTTTGTTCCGAACATTTCTTTTCAATGCATTCAACCCATTACGTCCTATCTTATCTAACTGGCAAAGAGCACTGTCAGAAAATACCATGCTTCTTTGTATTCAATTAAAAGGGAAGATTGAATTAAATGGAGTGCACACTTTGAATAGTTCTCAATCTGTTAATTTAACGATTCTTCATCTTTTTCCTTGTCTACAGAGCCTGATATTCAGGTTTTACCATTATCATGGGACAACCAACGCCAAGGTGGCAAGACCTGCAGTGCAGTTTGTGTCTTGACAGGTTTTCCATAGCACCTATACCTGAGTTGCAGGCATATTTTTGAATGGGACATGTCCATTAGCCAGCTCACATGCAGTTATTCCCAGGCTGTAAATATCAGATTTGGCATCATAACCCTGTAGATTCTGTAGAAAAACAAAGTCAAAATTGTAAAAGTACTTTAGTTACCATCTACAATCAACATTAGTAAAGCACTAGAACCCATTTCCCAAATGGTTGACATGTGACCAGTTAACATGTGACCAACCCACTGTAAAACAGCAGTACTGACATGCTATTAAATACCTTAAATTTAGATTTCTGAATGGCATTTACATTAAAGAAACACCAATTTTATATAAGAATGAGAATTTTAGAGATTATTAATTTCTCACAACTTATTAAACCCAAAGCACCCAAACATGCACAATTATTTCCAATAGTAATCGAGATGTACTTTGAAACAAGAGATTAATAAACACTATCTTCCTCGAGCGTTTAAGGATGGTAGTTGCATGGGTACGTTAATACAGACAAGATGAAACTCTTTAACTTCTCTGACTGATCGGCTCTTAAAGATAGCGGAGTCAGGGGATATGGGGAGAAGGCAGGGACGAGGGGTACTGATTGGGGATGATCAGCCATGATCACAATGAATGGTGGTGCTGGCTCGAAGGGCCGAATGGCCTATTCCTATTGTCTATTGAATATTGACCAGCTGGAACAAAATAATTTAATTAATTTACGAATCTTTGACATACAAATAACAAGAGCAGATCCTGCCTTGGCTGAGTCCAAAGTTTTGAAATGCCTACCTAATAGCTCCAAGTACGATAAACTGACCATAACAAAACCGGAACAGGAGTAGGCTTTTCAGCCCTTCAAGACAGCTCCACCATTGAAAATGATCACGACTGATCCAACTTTCCTCAAGACCACTCGCCCACCTACATCCATAACCCACGATTCCTTTACTGATTAAAAGTCTATCCATCTCAGCTTTGAATACATTCACAAATTCAATCTTTACAGTTTCCCATGGCAAGTGATATCAAAGGCACACAAACCTTTCATAGAATAAATTCTTCATCTCAATCTTCATCTCGTTAATTTGAGTGAAAGGGAGACATTCTCCCATCATATACAAAATCTTGTATGTTTCGATAGCCTCTCATTCTCTTGAACCTCATCGAGTGCAGATTCGATCTATTGAACATTTCTTCTTGAGACAGTCACTCCATATACAGGTTCATTCTTGTGAACCTTGTCTGAACTGCCTCCAGTGATAATACATATTTAAGTAAGGTGACCAGAACTGTACATAATACACTCCTGCCTTGGATAATAGCAAGACGACTACTCTGCTTCTATATTCCACTACCTTGAAATATAAGCCAGCATTACATTTGCCGCCCTGCTTGATCCTGTGTATGCTGGCTTCACATGCGGGGACCAACATTCTGTTTCTTCCCTCCAAAGCTTAATATCTCCATTTACTTTCTTGATTTGGTTATTTATGTTGATTCATTCCTCCTTCCACCCTTCAGAATCTTTCTTCATTAGAATATATTTTTGCTAGGAGTCATGAATTCGCTCCTTACATTTCACCACTGCTTTTTTGTTGTCTTTTCTGCTAATTTATTTGCCTAATTAATTCAGCAACCCCATCCTCCATTGCTTTGCAATTACCTTTATTAGGTTTAGAACATAGGATTGTATTGCACAGGAATGGACCCTTTAACCCGCAATGTTTGTGCCAAACATGGTACCAAGTTAAACTGACCTCATCTGCCTCAACATGATTCACATTCCTCTATTCCTTGCACTTCCATATGCCTGTCTAAAAGCCTCTGAAACGCCACTATCGTATCTGCCTCCACCACCATCGATGGCAATGCGTTCCAGGTCCCCATTACTCTCTGTGCCCTGCACATCTCCATTAAACCTTCTCCCCTCTCACCTTATAGCTATGCCCTCTAGTGTTGTACATTTCCACCATGGGGAAAAATGTTCTGCCTATGCTTCTCATCATTTTATACACTTTTCTACACTGAGCAGTAGTGATTCAAGGTGATGGCTCAGAGACAGTTTATGGGCATTTGGGAATTGTTAACATAATGCTGGCCTTGGCAATAATGCTCATGTCCTCTTAGAATTGTGCAGCTCAGAAACTGGCCCTTCAGCACACCTTCTCCAAACTAATTGTGATGCCGAACTATACTAATCACATTTGCATGCCCTAGATTTGCCTTTCCAATGCAAACCTGTGCAAATACCTTTTAAACATTCTAACTGTTTTTGCTTCTACCATCATCTCTGGGATCTCATTACATTAACAATAGCCCCGTGTAGAAAAAAGTTCCCCTCAGATAGCCTTAGAATTGATCCTCCCTCACTTTAAACCCGTGACCTCTAGCTCTAGACTCCCCTATCTTGGGAAATGACTCCATCTTTGCTCTATGCCCCTCATAATTTTATAAACATCTATGTCACCCGTCAGCCTCCTACGTTCTAGTAGAAATAAACCTACCCAAGTTCTGCTTACAGTGTTCCATTCCAGCCAACATTGCAGTGATTTGCTTCTGCACTCTCGCTCTCTACTACATCCTCCCTATAGTGTGGCGACCAGACTGCTCACAGTACTCCAAATACAGTCACTACTGTTTTGTAAAGCAACACTATCACATACCAACTCTTCTTCTCAATGCCCTGGCCTTTGTAGGCAAGAATACCCTATATATTCTTCATTACCCTATCCACTCATGCCACCACTTTCAGCAAGTTGTGTACTTGCACCCCAGGGTCTCTCAACATTATGGCTCCTGGCATTTAATGTGGGAAAATGCAAAATATCCCAGTTTGGTAAGTGAATGGCGCCTGCCTGCGGCGACTTTTGCAGAGCTCCAGAACCTAGAAGGCTTAAATACAACTTCAATCAACTCACCTGGCTCAGGAAAACGGCAGAAAATGGTGCCGTTTCAGACAAGCTGCTTGAGCATTGCTGGAGACTTCAATAAGGCAAATCTAAAGAAATCACTCCACAACTTCCACCAACATGTCTCCTGCTGCACCAGAGGACCAAACACCCTCGACCACTGCTACACCACCATCAAGAATGCCTACTGTTCTATCCCTTACCCTCACTTTGGTAAATCCGACCATACCACAGTGCTGCTTCTTCCTGCCTACAGGCATCAATTAAAGAGCACACCCCCAGAGGTGAGGACAGTGCAGAGCTGGTCGGGGGGGACAGAGGAACAACTACAGGACTGTTTGGAGTCTGTAGACTGGCAATGTTCAAGGACTCGGCAACGGACTTGAACGAATACGCCACAGTCGTTACAGACTTCATTAAGAAATGTGTGGAGGACTGCATCCCCACCAAAACCTTCCGAGTGTTTCCCAATCAGAAACCTTGGATCAACTTTGAGATCCGCACTCTTCTGAAGACCAGACACCGGGCATTCATGTCTGATAATACAGTGGTCTATAAGAAGTCCAGATACGACCTTCGTAAGGCCATCAAAAAAGCCAAAAGGGACTTCTGCTCCAAGCTGGACGATGAGACAGATGCTCGGCAGCTGTGGCGGGGGCCTGAATGCAATCACCTCCTACAAGGTGAAATCAGGAATGTCGGCGAAACATCACTCCCTGATGAGCTCAATGCGTTTTACGCAAGTCTTGATAGAGAGAACACCGATGTGCCTTCCCGAGCCCCCATTCGCTGTGATGGTATTTCAGTCTCAGTCACAGAGGCCGACGTCAGGAAATCCTTCAGTGGGGTGAACCCTCGAAAAGCGCCTGGACCTGATGGTATACATGGTCGTGTTCTAAAAACCTGTGCGAACCAACTGGCTGGAGTTTTTACGGACATTTTCAACCTGTCACTTCTGAGGTCCGAGGTTCCCACCTGCTTCAAAAAGGCATCAATTATACCGGTGCCCAAGATGAGCAAGGTGACATGCCTCTATGACTATCGACCTGTGGCACTAACACCTGTGGTGATGAAGTGCTTTGAGAGGTTGATCATGGCGCAAATCAACTCCTACCGCGACAAAAACCTGGACCCACTGCAGTTCGCTTACCGCCACAACAGATCAACGGTGGACGCGATCTCGCTGGCTCTCCACTCCACTCTGGACCACTTGGACAACAAAAACTCATATGTCAGGCTGTTATTCATCGATTACAGCTCGGCATTTAACACTATCAGCCCCTCCAAGCTGGTTACCAAACTCGCTGAACTGGGTCTCTGCGCATCCCTCTGCAATTGGATCCTCGACTTCCTCGTTCACAGACCACAGTCTGTTCGTATTGGTGGAAATGTGTCGGACTCGATAACAATCAGCATGGGAGCACCTCAAGGCTGCGTGCTCAGCCCCCTGTTGTACTCTCTCTATACTCATGACTGCGTAGCCGGTCACAGTGCGAACTCCATCATCAAGTTCGCTGACGACACCACTGTTGTGGGACGTATCACTGATGGGGATGAGTCAGAGTATAGAAGAGAGATCGAGCAACTGTCCATATAGTGCCAGCGCAATAACCTGGCCCTCAACACCAGCAAAACCAAGGAACTGATTGTGGACTTTGGAAGGAGTAGGATGGGGACCCACAGTCCCGTTTATATCAACGGGTCAATGGTTGAAAGGGTCAAGAGCTTCAAATTCCTGGGCGTGCACATCTATGAAGATCTCTCCTGGTCCGAGAACACTGATGCAATTATCAAGAATGCTCACCAGCGCCTCTACTTCCTGAGACGATTACGGAGAGTCGGTTTGCCAAGGAGGACTCTCTCTAACTTCTACAGGTGCACAGTAGAGAGCTTGCTGACCGGTTGCATCGTGGCTTGGTTCGGCAACTTGAACGCCCTGAAGAGCAAAAGACTACAAAAAGTAGTAAGCACTGCCCAGTCCATCATCGGCTCTGACCTTCCTTCCATCGAGGGGATTTACCGCAGTCGCTGCCTTAAAAAGGCTGGCAGTATCATCAAGAACCCACACCATCCTGACCACACACTCATCTCCCTGCTACTTTCAGGTAGAAGGTACAGGAGCCTGAAGACTGCAACGAGCAGGTTCAGGAATAGCTACTTCCCCACAGCCATCAGGCTATTAAACCTTGCTCGGACAAAACTCTGATAACTAATAACCCATTATCTGTTATTTGCACTTTATTTGTTTATTTATTCATGTGTGTATATATTTATATAATGGTATATGGACACACTGATCTGTTTTGTAGTAAATGCCTTCTACGGTCTGTGTGCTGATGCAAAGCAAGAATTTCATTGCCCTATCACGGACACATGATAATAAACTCACTTGAACTTGAAATGAAAACGGCATATTATCCAAATGGTGGAAGACTTTAGATCTCCGAGGATGATCAGGATGTCCAAGTGAATGATTTACCAAAGACTAGCTAACAATATTATCAATAATTACAAAGGAAATTCAAATCCAAAGTAGGGTGCTTATGCTTTTGTTATATAGGGCATGCGGAGATCTTATCTGAAGTAAGGATTACTAGACTGGAATGGTAAGTCGTCTTATGAGGGAAAAGTGGACAAACTAGGTTTGCATCTACTATTGTTTAGAACAGCAAGGACTTATTGAAACATACAAGATCCTGAGGAGTTTGGACAGATTGGATGTAGAGATTATATTTCCTCAAGTGAGGATCCAAGTCTATGAGTCCCTTTAAAAAAAAAGGATTACACATTTAACATGAAGAGGCTTTTTCTTTCCCCCTGAGAATTGAGTGACTTTGGAACTCGTTCTCAAAGAGCATGGGAAATTGAATCTTTGAAAGCTTTATAGGCAGTGGTGGGTAGAATTTTGCTAATTAAGGGTTCAAAGATTACTATGGGTTGATGGGAAAGCAGAATTGAGGTAACAATCAGCAGCCATGACACTATTAAGTGGTAGATTCATTCATTATCGGTGAAAACATTAGCGACGCAGTGGTGCTGATTTCCGACGAGCATGGTGATTTCATCATTCCTTACAATGCTATGTACGACAGTGATCACCCATCCACCCTTTGACAGGTCTTGATTTTGGTCTGGCTGGGGATCCATAGTCCCTTCCTCACCCAGCAAACCAGGTTGGGAGACGGTTTAGTTGCTGTCTATCTGACCGTGGAGCAGGTAGCAAATGATTACATGGTCCCCGTGACAGGGGAAACCCCCCCACGTCCTGACTGGTAGAGTAGGTTTACTTCGTCTCCTAATTAGTAAGTGTATGTAGGTGTGGGCTTACCTGCTGCAACAACTCAGGGCTCAGCCATGGTAATATTTTAACACTGTATTTTGGGAAGTCATGGATCACACGTAGTCGTTGTCCATGGCTGATCATACTGAAAATACTGCGAAGTCCTGATAAATAAACCTGTCCCTCTGATGATATTAGAATGTGACTTGCTTGAACACTCCTGAAAAGAACAAAATAAGTTGATTACTTTACCATGCTGATGATACAGAGACTGGGCAGGCTGGAAAATTTTACACCAGTTAAGGTTGAGGGGAGATTTAACAGAGGTGTGCAATTTATTAGAGTTAAAAAGCAGGAATTTAACTAAAGGAGGCTAGAAAAAAAGAACCAGAGACAAGGCGACCAGGTAGGAAGGAACTGCAGATGCTGGTTTAATGCAAAGATAGACACAAAAGCTGGAGTAACTCAGTGGGTCAAGCAGCTCTCTGGCTAAAAGGAATAGGTGACATTTCAGGTCAAGACACTGCTTCAGACTGAGAGATAGATTCTTGATTAGTACGGGTGTCAGGGGTTATGGGAAGAAGGCAGGAGAATGGGGTTAGGAGGGGGAGATAGGTCAGCCTTGATTGAATGGCAGAGTGGACTTAAATGGGCCAAATGGCCTAATTCTGCTCCTATCACTTATGACCTTATGACTGAGAGTCAGGGGAACAGACGGTGATATAGAGAGATATAGAACAAATGAATGAAAGATATGCAAATAGTGACAATGATCATAAGGAAAGGTGGAGCCCACAATGGTCCACTATTGTCTGATCTTTTATCGGTGGGGGATTCGGCGCACTGCAACTAAGGACAATGGAACTAGGATGTAGAAAGATTAGGGAAGTGTAACTCATTATGCAGGCTCAATGAAGAGACAGCTTGATCCTTTGACTGAGTGAATTGAGCCCAATCAACACTTCTTTCCTTGCCAGGTGCCCCTGCTTTGTGCAATGTACATTGGGGATCTCGTTACACGAAGATGCCACTTGTGCAAACTTATATTGTTTCTCTGCGCTTTACAGATCTGCAAATGTTGTAATAGGGAATCCCTGCAGTATTCATTGTCACCTCCTACACGCATTCAGTACGTGCACCATGCTACAAGTTCAATTTTATCTGTGGTAACCTTTCACCTCCATTTGCACCACTGTGTTCAACGAGTGTACCCACCACTCCTTCCCATTGCTGAGTTTGCTGTCATCAACATCCTTGGGAGTCATGATGGGAGAGGGAAGTCACCATTGATTACAGATTCAACTGGACCAAACACCATGGTGACATAGTGACAAGGTGGGGATAAAATATACTCTCATCCTGCCTTTCTACAAGCATGGATTAGGGGTGCATTGATGAGTGCAATTCTGGATGTGCAATTCCAATAATATTAAACAATGTGCTGAATAAAGCAGCCCACTCAATTGGTTCCTCATCCACCACTATTAGCTTCACCACCGGTATTCACTAGGTGCAATGTATGTCTTCACAAAATGCTAAATTTACTAATTCATCCAAGCTATTCTACCATCTTCTTAACCTGCAATGTGTACAGTCCAGGAGGACAAGGACAGACGGTGAATGGCTGTATCACCAACTGCATGTTCTCCAAGTCGCATACCATATTGACTTAGAAATATATTGCTGATATATCATCATTGCTGATAAAAAATCTTGGCACTCTCTACACAGCAGTGAGACTAATTCACGACAATGTCATCCTTGCCAGAGGTGCCTGGATATTAATAAAGGTATAAATTATAAAAATAAAATTGACCCCAGAATGCGACTGACTAACATCAACTGAAAAATGAGAGAAAGGGCAAGCACAATTCCAGTGATCAGTCTTACACCAGAAAAAAATCTTAAGAATCTACTGGATCCTTGGTAAATGGGACTAGCTGAGATGGAACATTTTGGTCGCCATGGACTAGTTAGGGCGAAGAGACTGTTTCAATACTGAATGCTTCTATGACTGGGCTATTGTCAGGTACTTGGAAAATACATATGAATACACCTATGAAGAAAAATTATGAAGAAAAAAAAGGTTTTTCTATTATACCAGAAAATGTAAGGGTGATTTGATGAAAGTATCAAACCAAATACCAAGAAACAAACAGCTTCATTCTATTTCATTTTTTTGTATTTTTCAATACCAGTTTTACATAGAATTCAAATCTGGCTGTGTAATAGTATGTTTAAATGCTGAATCACATAAATACATTTTCAAAAGTAGACTCACTCAATTAATTTTGCTTGCAGTCTGAGCCGCAGTACATTACCTGTGCACATATCCCATTCTATGAATATAAACCAAGGCCTTTAGCACCCCTTGCAGGATGTAGGCAATTGTGGGCTCATTCAGACCATCAGTAAAATGGGTGTTCATCAGATCTTTAGCAGAACCTGTTAAGGAGACCACGTAACATAATTAACATCAATTTAAAATGGAACACATCTGTGCACGACAGGTTTGGAAATCTGTCAGA
Organism: Okamejei kenojei; assembly: GCA_035221665.1. Classification (NCBI taxonomy): domain Eukaryota; kingdom Metazoa; phylum Chordata; class Chondrichthyes; order Rajiformes; family Rajidae; genus Okamejei; species Okamejei kenojei. Next base: position 613,622 of record CM069161.1, read on the forward strand.
ACTAGACTGAAACTAGTGTTTATACGGGAACAAGAGCATTATCAAGCAAACTTTGACACTGAGTCACCAGAAAATATTAATACAGGTGATGAAAAATTTAAAGAGGAGGTTTTTGTTTCAAACAATGGAATTCTGGTATCTGAAGACCCAACAGTCAGTGGTTGTGACTAAATTTGAGGATGTTCAAGGGGCAAATATTGGAGGAACACTTAGAGGATATTATACAGGTAGGAGGGTGAAGCCATAGGAATTTTAAAATAAGGATGGAAAAACAGAACCAAGTGTTAACACAAGTTGTTGAGTGAATGGAACATGCAACTTAGGGCATGGGTGGCTGAGTTTGGGATGTACTCAGACTAATGGGAGAGAGAAGATAAGAAGATGATCAGGATGCAAGCCAAAGTCAGGTGATACAGAGGTAGAAACAAGCAGCCTGGTGACAAACTCATCACAGTTACATATGGCCCCAACTTTGCAAGCAGCATGGTAATCAATAACTTTAACATTGCACAATCCACAATTAATGGATTGGAAAGAGCTCAGCAATGTGAAAATGTAACACGACTTTCAAAGCCACAATAATCTCCATGACTGATGTGCCAAACTCACCATAGGCCATGAATGGAGTCACTATCCACACCTCATTGTTGGCGATCAATGTGGCTTTGTATGGCAATATATTGGGGTGGTGAAACAATTTTGATATGTGGAGCTCATCCTAGTGAATGAAAACAGTTGGGTTACAAAATAACATGCTTTAGCAGCTAATGAGTTAATAGGGTAAAAGTGTCCACCAAGCGGAGTACTTAACACATCTTTCTCCACTATTCTGTGCATCTGTTCAATGCACTATTCTATTCTTTCTTTGACAATTTTGTGTTAAATTGACATTATTCACAGCCAATTAGAAGTTTATAATAATATACTGAACAGAAAGCACAATAGACAACCATCATTACTTCTAAAGTTCTAATATCCCTGTAAGGTGCCAACGTGGTTCATTTCTCACTATTAAAAATGTTATAAATTCAAAGCTCTCACCAAATTCACATCAAACATCACATTTTTATGGGTTTTTTTGGCATGAATTCATGCAGCTTTGGAGAGCCTTTGGATCTATTGGTGTGCAAGAAATGAAAGCTTGCTGTCTCCATGCTGGCTGCTCTTCTGGGCTTGTGCTTCTCTGCAAAGCCTAGTCTGTAGAATTTCAATGGGACTATTTGATGGTTAATATGAATACCCATTTAATCTCTCTAAACTATTGAAGAATATAAAGCCAGCAGGAAAGAGCCCACACAGGAAATATAAAGAACCAAAAGGAGCCATGAAATGTTATTGGCTAGTCGGATTAAAGAAAATCCCAAGACTTTTTACATGTACATTAAAAACATGGAGGTAATTTGGGAGTAGCGAAGGAGTCCCCAATCAAGGACAAAGGAGTCAATTTACACTTGGAGTCAGAAGATGTAGGAAACCCGTACTTTGTATCTGTATTCACCACGAAGGACAAGGACATTCATACCCTCTGTATAAATAAATTGCCCTTCAGGTCCTTTTTTAACTTTCCCCTCTCACTTTAAACCTATGCCGACTAGTTTAGTCTCCACTATCTTAGCAAAGGGAATGTGGCCATTCACCTTTCCGTAACTAACAGGACCTTACCTGTAATAAAGCAAGCATCTCGTTGGTGCAGTTGTCCAAGTTCATTCTCCGAACAGCCACCTGCTGGCCAGTCCGTTTACACCTCCCCAGGGTTACAGTCATGATGTCATCAAACCCTTTACCTGGGCGAGAAAGACAGCCTTTTTTTTAAAAATGCCACAATTAAAGCAAAGTCGGTGCGGAATCATCTCAATAGTTGTGGTTCACAACTACATCCACCCAAATTAACAGCGTGATTCATTCTGTTTGCACACACTCCATTGGCAGATGTTTGCCTCATACTTCTTGCTCTGGATGACCATGGGTTAGTTCATCGGTTTCTCAAAAACCAAAGATCAAATATTCATGGCTCCATCCAGAATGTAATTAATTGCACAACATTAGCCCATTCTCCACTGCAGTTATAAGGAAGTTAGAAATAATCAAACTTTGGCTTCACCTGCCTGCATGTGATCAACTGCATGAAAATACTTTTATGGTAGGATTTTTTTTCTGGTGCATGGATTAAGAGTTCTCCTTTAAACATGATAAACAAATTACTGGGACATTCATGCAATAGCTTTTTCTGGAATTGTGTTATAAATGCCTTTCTAAGTTAATCCCCCACATAATGCTTCACTAAGGAAAGTGCTTTAAGGTATTTCCTTTCAAGACCAACAGTGCTTTAACATAGTGAAAAACATTTTGTACAAAGTTGTTCACTGGCAACAATACCCGAAAAAGCTCATCTCCTTTTAATTCTGACCTATGCCTTAGTTGTGATCACTTGCAGATGTTGACATGGGGAAAGAAAATGGGAGAAATATCGTCACTGTAAAGCTTTGTTTACATAACAATTCCCTATTTAATAAAATTGGGCAAATTCACAGCACATTGCACCGTAACACTGAACATTTCAACGTGTTGAAGTGAGAGATTTAATAACAACAAATTTGTTATTTACTTAAACTCTCCCAAAAAAATGGAAGCAAAAAATATCCCCCCCCCCCCCCCCAAAAATAAATGTCCTAAGTAGTGGCCACTATTTATAACAGAAGGAAGAGTTAAATTCTGATGGTGGAAGTTCGGTAAACATCGGTGATACAGTAAAAAAATATTTTACTGTATCACAATAAAATATAGGGAGAATATTGCTTGATCATCAAAACAATACTTTAATACCCGACTTAGTTCCTCCTCTTCGTTGCGCATTATACTGTAACTCCTTGGGTACATCAGAGACTTTGATATGGAGTTTCAAGATCTATGCTCAGCAGCTCCAAGCAGAGATTTTATTTTCCAGGAATCCAATGATTATAAATTACCTGGCTCAATCCAGTTCACAGAATCTCCTGTCAGCTCCTGGACAATCTCTGGAATTATATGATCATGGGGAAAAATTAACCTGACCCAATGTGCAAAGATGTTAATAAGTTGAATGCAATCCTGGTTATTTTTACTCTTAGAAAATTCCATTCTATCATTATGTTGGTGGTTGGAGACTACTCGGCGTTTAACTGTTCTAGAAGGTGTAAGCACTTATTTCCAATCCAAGGTGAAACCTTTTATCAGAATCTGACTGCATTGTCTTCTGCCACAAAAGGACTTCAGCATCAACAGTATGGAACCACCCCATTACCTTTCATCAGTCTATCTTTTTACTATTCCTTCAAAATTGCTGGATCAAAATTTTTAACTCTCTGCTTGAAAAGATATAATGGAAAAACGTTCTTGCATAAACATGCACACATGTTCACAGACACACACACCACACACATTACCTATTGCAGTCAGTAGTTCATAGGAACCACTGTCTGCTGGGTAATTGTTCATGGTGTCCCAGTTCTGGGGAGGCACAATATTTTCCGATGAGCGTTCATCTGTCTAAGGGAGAAAAGAAATAGATCATCAGTAATACCACTGACTGGTGAATTCCAGTAAGGTGGGCTTACAGTAATATTCAACTTAACAGGATAGCTCCAATCCTCTCCAACTTTTTGATAAAATTTAGCAATCTAAGACAAAGTTGTACTATAACACTGAATGATTCAAAATGTAAACAGGTGCAACTGAGAAAGAACGATGAAAGAGCCTGTCTGCAGGCAGTGAGTCATAAAGGCAAACATTTAATAGAATGTAGTATTGAGCAAGGTCATGATGGAAGATGATGCACTGAAGACAGGTATTGAAGAAAGAAGGAACCGAGGGTTGTGGTAAGATCGTTGTTGGTTGATTATCATGAAAGGACAAGTTTCTTGGACCTAAGGGTCTTCACATTCTTCAAGTTCTCCAGTTTTCCCTTTAATGGCAATAAGTTAATTTATATAATTAAAAATATTAAGCAGATTTGGTAATTCAATCCTGGCAATAAATACCAGGGCCACCCAGAAGTCCACAGCTACAAAGCCCCGCACAAAATTTCCATTAGGTGCATTGCACCCTAGACTTCAATAGGGCAGGATTTGTGTTGTGCAACTTTTACAGATTATAATCAAATGCAGCAGAACGTGCAGATTAAACAGACATTTTCACTGTATATCAGCACACGTAACAATAATAAATCAATACCAATTTATTTTAAATAAACTTCTTAGATTTACAATTTTTTTACCTCACTTGCTACATTCTCATAACCTCATTACTGCTCGTATAAACATTCATTATAGCAGTTGTTTAAGAAAGAACTGCAGATGCTGGTAAATCAAAGGTGGACACAAAATGCTGGAGTAACTCAGCAGGTGAGGCAGCATCTATGGAGAGAAGGAATTGGCGACGTTTCGGGTCGAGACCCAAACATCACCAATTCCTTCTCTCCATAGATGCTCCCTCACCCGCTGAGTTACTCCAGCATTTTGTGTCTACCATTCATTATAGCAGCATGTGAGTGGCTTTTAGAAAATCATATTGATGTACTTGGAATGGAGGGATATAGATCATGCACAGACAGAAGGAATTAGTTTCAATTGGTATCATGTATGGCACAGATATTCTGTTCTATTGTCCTTCTGCAGTTGTACAGAGCCCTAGTGTCCTTCTGTAGTTGTACAGAGCCCTAGTGAGACCACACCTGGAGTATTGTGTGCAGTTTTGGTCCCCTAATTTGAGGAAGGACATTCTTGCTATTGAGGGAGTGCTGCGTAGGTTTACACGGTTAATTCCCGGGATGGTGGGACTGTCATATGCTGAGAGAATGGAGCAGCTGGGCTTGTACACTCTGGAGTTTAGAAGGATGAGAGGAGATCTCATTGAAACATATAAGATTGTTAAGGGCTTGGACACACTAGAGGCAGGAAACATGTTCCCGATGTTGAGGGAGTCCAGAACCGGGGCCACAGTTAAGAATAAGGAGTAAGCTATTTAGAACGGAGACAAAGAAACACTTTTCTCACAGAGAGTGGTGAGTCTGTGGAATTCTCTGCCTCAGACGGCGGTGGAGGCAGGTTCTCTGGATGCTCTCAAGAGAGAGCTAGATAGGGCTCTTAAAAATAGCGGAGTCAAGGGATATGGGGAGAAGGCAGGAACGGGGTATTGATTGGGGATGATCAGCCATTATCACATTGAATGGCGGTGCTGGTTCGAAAGGCCAAATGGCCTAATCCTGCACCTATTATCTATTGTTTCCGTGCTGTACTGCTCTATGTTCCACGTACAAATTCATCTAATTATGTGGCCAGCAGAGTTCAAGACTAAAGGGTCATTTGGAGAAGAATCAGTGAATTTGAGGGCAGGGATAGTAAAAGTCCAAGCTCAGTGATTTCACATCCCCCTTGTAGGCTATCGGTTCAAGCCACATGCGAGACTTAAAAATTAAATTTTAACATTCTTATGGATATGAACGCGTCTGGTTAATGAAGGAACTGGAGCGGAGAGCATGAAAGATCAACAAATATCATTGAATAGCAGAGCACGCATAAGCGGCGAGTGTTTTTACTCTGATCCATACTCTTATGTTCTCCCACAGTGCATCACCTTGCTCCCTACCTTATATAAGCAGCTCACCCATCCTTTGAGTTTTACTCCTTGAGGCCACTTAAAGCCCATCTCTAATAAACTTATTGATTCTCACAGGCTAAATATGTTGCCAAAAGCTGAGCTATTAGCTAGTTTCTACTCATTATTCGTTCTTCATTTTTATTCAAAGAGGGGTGAGGAGGTTAAATTCCTTGCATCAAAGGATCATGCATCATTCGTTTGTCCTGTCATGCAGATGATCCTCTACTGGAAGTTGAACCCACTAACAAGCAAGCAGAGGTGCAAGAATAATGATTTCCTTTGAGGGAATTTCCTGTTTTTAAGCCTAGCACTCTGCCACACAATATTTCATCACAGATAAGTAAAAGATTTCCACTAACTATAAAAAAGCTGAAGAAAGGGATTAGGCAAACAGCATCCATGCACTGGGGTGCAAAGGAGTCTACAATGGGCTCAGTGACCTTAGCCAATGACTCACACTACAGAATAGCCAGGCAGAAATTCACAGCAAGGGCTTGGTAAAGCTGAATATCAAGCAATACAGGAGCACATGGCGCAACAATGTCTGTCATCAGTGCAAGCAGTGTATAATAAACAAGCCTATCAGAGAGCCACCAAAGTGAAATAAAAGAAACTTACTCAAGATATCAGTTTGCACTTAGAGCACTTTTTACAAAGTCCTTCCCCCACCACATCCCAAACAAAATTCAAACAAAAATGGCAATTTTTAAAGCAAATACACTTTGGCTCAGATCTCCAGATCAGCCTAATGAAGAGAGTTCCAGCTCGGCAAAGAGCCATGAATCCAGTGCTAATAAGGAGTGCAGCACCTAGGAGGCCATCTTTTGAAGGAAACATTGAACATAGCTCCCCCCCCCCCCCCCGCAGTTAGAATTAAAAACAAATCACAGGCAATTGCTTTCATCAGCTAAACATGTACCACCAGATTCAGGAACAGCTTCATCTCTGCTGTTATTACACAATAAATAGTATTCCTAATACAATACAAAATTTTCCAACTTCTGAATTTTTATTCTCTCTGAATATGGGAGCTGCCATTTTTGCACTGTCATTCAACTGAGATTTTGGCTCTGATTTCCCCCCCCACACCCCCCTCTCCATTAACACAGCCTGATGACTATTTGCAATGCATCACAGTTCTTTGTCCCCCTCTAAATGCTCCATTAATTACTCATCTTCATAGCAACGCAGGCCTCAACCTATCACAAATGTAGGGCGGCTTCCTCATAGATCCAGAGACCCAGTTCGCTTCCGACCTCTGGTGCTCTCTGCGTGTAGTTTGCACGTTCACCCTGTGACTGCATGCATTTCCTCCAGGTGCTTTAGTTTCCTCCCACATCCCAAAGTTGTGTGGGTTTGTAGGTTAATTGGCCTCTGTAATTTGACCCTAGTGTGTTGAGAGGGGATGCAAAAAGTGGGATAATATAGAATTAGTGTGAACAGTGATTGATGGTCAGCATGGGCTTGGTGGGCCGAAAGGCCTGTTTCCATGCCTTTTCAGCAGCACACCCACCTTCCCTGTTAAAGTCTACTCCCCCCCCCCCCCTTCTTTCCACAGATGCTGCCTGATCTGCTGAGAGTTTCCTGCATTTTCTGATCAGAGATGATTTTAAGAATGAAGAAAATACAGATCATCAACAGCTTTGGCTCGGACAGTACTAGGCAATTTCATGGAAATGTTGATCGCTCGAAGGTTGTACTTTTTCAGATTTGGGGAGATGCTCTATCCTCTCAAGTTCTGATATGGGTTATTAACTCCTGGCTAGGAACACATCTTTAAAGAAAGATAATCTTTGTATGAAAACAATTAAAATGAAATTGCGATCTTAATCCAATAAACTGTAACGGTTATGTTGTTTTGTCTGATTTCCTTTCCATCACATTTAGCAACCTCATCCTGACATGGTGCACTATTCTCAGCTGTCAGCAGTTGTCGGCTTCCAAGTTGGAGCTTGGAGGTGCAGCAGAGTCACCTGCCAGTTATAATTTTTCTCACTTGGAAATTGTCAAAACTCTTGCAGTTCTGCATCTCAATCAGTAATTCAATGTCTGGCATATGGTTTCGGTGCAGAACTAGTGATTCTAGATGACAGATCCAAAAGATTAAATTACCTCAGTAACAGGGGAGTTTAAAGTTAATAAGTCAATAAAGTCAGATGTCTTAAAAACTTATCTGCAAAGGAAATTGTCTTTTTTGTCTCAAGATTCAAAGTGATATTTACAGTTAACTGCACTCTGAAATGGCTCAGGACAAGCACAATGTAGGGCACCGCAATTCAACCTGTAAGGGCAGTTCAGAACACGGTTGCCTGCCACTATAATTTTCAGTCCCATTTCCACTCTAATCTTTTTGTCTAGCCTCCTACACTGTTATAACAAGGCCCAATACAATCTTATGGAATTGCAACTCAACTTCTGCCAGACATTTTGCAGCTATCTCGACTCGATATTCAATTCTGTAACTTTAGATAACTTGCGTTTTCTCAGTATCAGAACTGGCTAGTTCTGCTGGGTGTCATCCATTGCTTGTTTTGTCTCCTTGTTTGCACAGCCTGACCTGCTGATATGACCCATTGCTCTGCACTTTGCAACTTTTACATTGCTTTGTTCTAATTGCCCTCATTAACCCGACTAAGTGACCTCATCCATAATCCATCAGATGGCAACCCTAATTTTACCCCATCATGGAATATTTATTTTGTCCCACCCAACTCTCTAGCAATTTTATACAAAATTTGCTTTTTCACTTTCTAAATTCTGATAAAGGGTCTCCATCTTCAAACGCCAACACTAACCTGCTGAATGCTTCAGCATTTTGTTTTTATTTCAGATCTTCATCTGCAGTTTTTTGATTTTCTACAAATCCTAGAAATGTGTAAAAAGTAGCTGCTGCACAAAAGCACAGCCCACAAGAAGGTTCTGAAGCTTAGCATTGTGAAGGATTGAGCCATGAGTCATGAGAGGATTCAGATATACAGCAGAATTTGACAGAGCTCCCTTTCCTTGGACTTAGGTGCTTAGTTGAGCAACTGCAATCAATTATTTTCCAAATTTCAAAGTGTTTTATGATTTGTATTATGAATTTAGTACAGCAAAATGAACTGCCCCGGAAATAACATACAACAATGGAAATTTGTACAATGGAAAAAGTGTAAATGCAATGACCTAGATGGATGATAGCAAGAACTGAGAGATACTAAATCAAAAAAAAATTAACAAGCTGGTAATTTCTTTCTCCAGAAAGGCAACTGGTGCAACCCGAATACATAAATCTAAAGCGGTTTAAATGGGTAGATGTGGACAAATCTTGCAAAGAGAGCCAAAACTAGACAATCAACCAGCCAGCGTCAAATCCAGAGTGCTGAGAAATTGCAACTTCCTCCACACAGACTGCCTGAGGTAGAGGAAACTGGATAAGTATAAGGACATCTGGATAGCGTGTGGTGAAAAGGAATGCAAGGAGGGAGGGTAATGGGTTGGGTTGAATGCCCCTTTTTTACACTGTATATAACAAACTTGCCCCATGCAGAAACAAAACCAAAGTTGCTATGAAATGTGAACACAAAGTAAAATGCTTTGCAGCAAATGACTGACATGCAGGAGATCAAACTTTATATTTCCTGTAGTCAGAGTCATATACCACACTGCACAAAGATTCACATGCAATCAACACAAGACAGCCTTTTGGTGGAGAGTACTCACCTTCCTGTGATACTCCGCTCGAGGCCGCTCTGAAGCAAAGAAACTAAAAGTTGATTTTTAGTATTAGGGCAAAACAACTAGCAAACAAGACTGGTAAACCTGACCATAGGTGTCATCAATCCAAGTCACTGCCATATGGTGCGAGAATTATAGATCGATGAGAGCTATGAAAATGCCTTTTATCAACAATAATGGTATTTGAAGGATGAGATTTTGATGTCAGATGATTTAATAATCAAAGTATCCTTCTCACATAGACATTACAGTCTCCATGTATAAAAAAACGGGATGACCATTACCACAGAATAAATGTATAACTGGATACTATAGAATTCTAAGAGATCAGAGCATAGGTTGCAAATGATAGAAAATAGGAAATGCACCATACATTTAAAACATCACAATGTTTCCCTCCCATAATGTAGAGACACCATTTAGATAAAACTACTAAAGTGGATTGCCTGCATGATTGCTGTGTGCATCCAAAGTAAATCACATCACATGTGGGAAGAGAAAAACTTGCACCATTTTTACGTTGCAACTTGCATTATTTTTACGTTGCAAGAATTGTTTTATGAGGATTCGTGAGAGGGAAACAACAGCATGAGGGAAAAGCCTAGAGTAGCAAGGATAGGAGATATAAGAGATCATTGTTGTAGCCAAGAAAGGGTCTGCTGCAAATAAGTTGAAGGATATGGATGATAAATGAATTACTCCAGAGACAAAGACACTGAAGACAGCAAAATAAAAAGGCCAACAATACCCCAACCATACATATCTCCTTACCCACCGGTATCAAATCCTCCTGGTGAAAGCAACAAATGATATTTGCAGCGAGTTTCCAAAAATGAAATGGGTGCAGGCAACGGATCTCCTTGAATGTTCTTCATGATTTTTTAAGATCAAATTAATGAATTCATTTGTACTTTCTTGCCTTATACCCTGTAGTTCAATGTCTCCTCTGAAATTACTTAATGACTCCGGACTCAAATAGTTCAGGGAGTTACAAAAGACATACAACAATTCTAAAAGCCCTGTCCCATGGTGTGAGTTCATTCCAAGAGCTCTCCCGAGTTAAAAACAATCAAACTTGTGGTAAGCATGGAGAATGAACGTAGTGGGTACGTCAGAGCTTGGGGATGTCTCTTAGCGCTAACGGCAGGTGCTCGGGAAGACTCGCTAACGGCAGTAAGCACAGGAAGACTCGTGAAGATTTTTCAACATGATGAAAAATGTCCACGAGAGCCCAGAGTACCGACAAGTGGCCATTACCGTAAATATCCGAGTTCGAATCAGGGCAAACTCGGGAGTACTCTTGGAATGAACTCGTACCGTGGGACAGGGGTTTAACTCATCTCTGTCTTTTATGTTGATTTTAAATCAAAAAACTGCAGTTTGTTGATTTTTGAGCAAACCTATAAGTGTTGAATACAGAAAATGCTGGGAAAACACAATAGGTAAGCAGCAGCTATGGACAGAGAGACAATCAACTTTTTAGGTCAATAATCTTTCATGAGAACTGCAAATATGAATTCTGGTTGGTGGGAAAGCTTGGAGACTACACACAAAATCTCTTATAGGTTACCATGCTTGCCCAAGTGACAGTGCTTTTAAAGTTGTTTACCTGCCATGTAGTGTAAAAAACAATCTGATCAATTTTGGTAGTGAACAAAATGACACAGTGTAGGCCTTGAAAACCTGTTTTCGAAGCTCCCTGGACAACCTGTACTACATCTGTGACAGACATGGACACGATTGTGCATTTTCCTGTTGAATTTTTAAACTGTGTCATTATCTGATGTGCCATTACATAATCTTGAACCATAAGAAGAAACTCGAGTGATGCTAGTCTGGAACATGGAACCATCAATATTATGCAATTGCACATGATTATCAATTCAAAAATTACTACCACATGTACCATAATAACTGGTAATGCAGTTGGGGGAAATCACTTCATCCCTCAGTTACTGGTTATATTATCTGATCTACGTTGGACTATTGCAATGTTTAAGATGCAGTTAGACAGTTACATGGATAGGACAGGTTTGACGGGATATGGACCAAATGCAGGCAGGTGGGACTAGTGTTGCTGGGACATGTTGGCCGGTGTAGGCATGTTGGACCTGTTTTCCTACTGTATCACTCTATGACTCTACCTTTGCAATTTGTTCCCTGTACAAATGTATTACCCTATGAGCATTAACAAGGCTCCGGGGGGGGGGGGGGGGGGGGGGGGGGGCGTACGATGGCTGCCTCGCCAACTGTCTGTCTCGTTTTTTTCCTTCTTTGTGTTTTTAGTTTGTTGTACAATGTATGTTTTAATTTATCTTTAGTTCTGTGTTACGTGGCGGAAACTTATTTAATCTCTTTCCTCGACGGAGATGAGACTGTTTTACCATGTCGTATCATCGTGGAGCTGGCAGCATCTTGCTGGGACCTCGGAGCTCCAACTGAGGGAGTCTGCGGACTTACAACGTGGAGCTTACGGTCCCGGGGAGCCATTGTGGTGGAGGTTTATGTCAAATTTTTATGTAGTTGTGTGTCTTGTTGCTTTTTTTGGTATGAATGTATGGCAAACCAAATTCCGCGTATGTTGCAAAACATACTTGGCTAATAAATTCTGATTCTGATTATGATTATGAAGAACAATCATTACAAGATGTTGGCCTTAATTTCTCAGTGATGTTTCCACGGTCAATTCTATGTTGATTACTCCAGTATTGGGCATAAAAATAATCAATACATTTTTTACACTAAATTAAAAAGAAAGTATATCCTGAATCACTTCAATATTTTACTTCGGAGTCATGTGAGTGACTACGTGAAGAAGCCCCGCCTGGCGCTGGAACGGCATTACGTCGACGCTGACGGCAGAAGCAAGAGTTGCAGAGGCAGCTCCTCGCAGCGGCCGGAACGGACCCGCAGGTAAGTGTAAGGAAAAAAGGGGACGTTCTAAAAAAGACGTTACGCTGGTAAAACCAGCAAAAGAGAAAGTAAAATTTAAAATCAGAGTCACGCTGGCGTACTGATTTAGCCAGATAATGGAAAAGAAAAATGGAGAAGTCTCAAAGGAAAATTTTGCAGGGTAAAAAGATCGTCCCGGGGTGAAGCTAAAGAATCGGGACAAGAGTTTAGTGCGGATCCGGTTCCGATACCGGTGGCCGCTGATTCACCCGTTAGTGAGACAATCATTTCTCCAGAAATACAAACCACGGAGGAAAATGTTCCTAGAAAAAGTAAAACGAAATCCGTGAGGCCCCTTGGTTTCTGATAATGACTCTGATAATGAAAGTCCTCCGGATAATAAAGCTATATGGCTAAAAATGGAACATATGGAGAAAGTGCTCCAAAATATAATGAGACAAGGGTCACAGTACCCAGAAGTTTCCCAAAATGACCCTGAGGGGTTTGAATATACAGAATATGGCTATGTGCCAAATTGGGAATTTGAAACTCCGGACCCAGGATTAGGGCGGAGGAAGTCTCATTGGATATAATTCCAAGTGTATCAGGGCTGCAAAAGACAGACCCTGCAAGTGGTGATGTGGATTATGAGTGCACACCACGAATAAAAAAGAGGAGGCCAGATGTGCCTGAGATGGCAAAAGATTTTGCTATACCTGAACGAAGTGGTGAGCCTATGGAAGAAAACCTAGCTGCCAGTATTAATTATATGGTATCTCACCAACTTCAAGATTCTGAAGGACAAGAAATAAGATTTCAAAGAATCCTCAAATTGATTTCAGCTGCCATTACTGCTTTTGGAAGGCAAATGGAGGGGTTGGAGATGGATAAAATCCAAAAAGATACTTTGGGCTTATTATGCAATTCCTTCTATGAAATTAATTGTGTGAGGAAAATTGCGATTCGGCCCATATTTCATTCAAGGTTTGCAGGTCTGTGTCGATCAAGTGGTGTTCAAGCTCCTGGTTATCTATTTGGAGAAAACCTGCCTAAACAAATGAGAGAAATGGATGAAGAGGCTAAATCTATTAGCCACATGAGACCTTTTGTCTTTGGACAAAAAAGGTATTTTTCGTCAAGAAGGGGATTTGATTTTGGAAACAGAGGCAGGAGTATGATAAGAAAATATTATCATCCGACACAGCCTAATGTTCACCCGTATACGGGGAGAAGGAGACCACCACGTTCATATGGAGAGGTACAAAAAATTTATTCTATGCTTAAAGAAACTGTGGACAAATCTCCAGTTGGAGGGAGATTACAAATGTTTTATGATGAATGGCTTGCCATCACATCTGATCGGTTTATTTTACAAACAGTTTCAGGAGCTACTATTACATTCAAAGAAGGTGTTAATTATCCGGTACAAAATAAACCTGCTTATGGTTTCATGTTTTCTGCAATTGAAGAGGCAGAAATTAATGTGGAAATTGACAAATTGTTTAAAAAAGGTGTTATTGAAAAAACTGTTGAACATGAGCATCAATTTGTGTCAAATATATTTCCAAGAAATAAAAAAGATGGTGGTTGCAGAATTATTCTGGACCTTACAAATCTTAATAAATTTGTCAAGTATAAACATTTTAAAATGGAAACATTTAACACTGCAAGACATTTGATATCAGCAGGTTGTTATATGGCTACAATTGATTTAAAGGATGCGTACTATTCAGTACCAATACATCAGTTCTTTCGAAGGTATTTAAAATTTAATTGGCTGGGACAGCTGTGGCAATTCAAAGCTTTACCAAATGGGTTAAGTTCAGCTCCCAGGCTCTTTACAAAGCTGTTGAAACCAGCTGTAGCACAATTAAGAGCACAAAAACACATCATTATGGCTTATCTGGATGACATTTTAATCATCAATAGTAATCAGGAATCAGCTGAAAAATCAGTTTCAGCAACTAAAACTTTATTTGAGAAGTTAGGTTTCTTGATTCATCCAATTAAGTCCTAGCTGCAGCCAGCACAGTCAATTAACTATTTGGGGTTTGTGATTAATTCAGTTACTATGTTAGTAACTTTGCCAACAGATAAGATTGATGATATTTTAGTGACCTGTAGGGGTCTCATTCACAAACCTTATCCCTCCATCCGAGAAGTAGCAAAGGTTATTGGTAAATTAGTGGCAGCATTTCCTGCAGTAGAATTTGGTCCATTACATTACCAAAACCTTCAAAGGGACAAAATAAGAGCTCTAAAAAAGAGAGCTGGCCATTTTGATAGGCCTATGCAATTAACAAAGAAGCTTTATTAGAATTACAATGGTGGATTGAAAATGTCCCACAAGCTGCTAAAAATATTCTGATACAGCAGCCTGAAGTAATTTTACAAACAGATGCTAGTGCTCTCAGATGGGGGGCGACAGATTCATTCACCAGCTGTGGGGGCAGATGGACTGTCCAAGAGGAAATGTTTCTCCAAACATATGGTATTAACTATTTAGAATTATTGGGTGCATTTTATGGGTTGAAGGCCTATTGTTCTACAAAAAAGAATCTGCATGTACTGATACAATTAGACAATAAAACAGCTGTTGCATATATTAATCACATGGGTGGAGTCAGATCGGTATCATGTGATTGTTTGGTCTATCAGATATGGCAATGGTGTATTAAGCACCAAATTTGGATTTCGGCAAATAACATCCCAGGTAAAGACAATGTGGTGGCAGACAACAGATCAAGGATGTTTAAAGACAACACAGAATGGATGTTGAACCCAGTAATTTTCAGTAAAATTGTGACTCAATATGGGTTACCAGACATTGATCTGTTTGCATCAAGACTAAATCATCAATTGCCTAAATATGTGTCTTGGGAACCAGATCCAGATGCAGTAGCAGTAGATGCTTTTTCACTACACTGGGGGAATATGTTCTTTTATGCTTTTCCGCCATTTGCTCTGGTTCAGCAATGTCTGAAGAAAATAGAACAAGATTCTGCCACAGGATTATTGGTGATTCCAAATTGGCCGACACAACCATGGTTCCCATTGATGTAACATGATTAAAGATCCATATATGTCAATTCCTAGCAGCAGTGATTTATTGATAAAACCAGTAACCAAAGAAATTCATCCATTACATGCTTATATGAATTTGTTAATCTGCAGGTTTTGACCAGACCACTACAGGAGCTTGGATTGTCGGATAGAACTATGGATATTATAGTCGCATCATGGCGAGATAGCACTCAGAGACAATATATGACACATATAAAGAAATGGGAAAATTTTTGCAGACAGTCAAATATATCCTATCATACTGTGAACATTGCAAACATATTGGAGTTCCTTGCCGAGTTGCATTTTGAACAACACTGAAGTTATAGTGCCATTAATAGTGCACGTAGTGCCTTATCATCTTATTTAGGACAAATCTCTGACCAGAAATCAATTGGATCACATCCATTAATATCCAGATTTATGAAAGGAATCTTTAACAAAAATCCACCCAAACCAAGATATACAGAAATTTGGGATGTTAGCATTGTACTTACTTTACTTAGGCAATGGACTCCAATCGAAGTTTTGTCATTGGAAAAGTTAACATTTAAATTAGTAATGTTAATGGCATTGGTTTCAGCTCAAAGGGTGCAAACATTACAAATGTTACGTTTAGACTGTATGCATGTGACTGCAGATAACATTGTGTTCTATGTTTACGATCTGATCAAACAAAGCAGACCAGGGAGAACTGGAGCGAAGGTAACTGGAGCGAAGGTAATTTCAAGCTTATCCCATTGATCCAACGTTGTGTGTAGTTAAACATTTGAATCAGAATGTAAAAGTTACCAAAACTCTTCGAGGTGATGAAAAAACATTAATGATTACGCATAAGAAACCACACACAAAAGCTTCAGTACAAACAATCTCAAGGTGGTTAAAACAGGTGTTACTTTTAGCAGGAGTAGACACTGATGTGTTCAAATCTCACTCCACCAGGGCAGCAACTACATCCGCGGCGAAGTTACAGGACGTACCACTCGAACATATTTTAGAAACCGCAGGGTGGTGTAAAGAAGAAACTTTTTCAAAGTTCTACAATAAACCTGTTCACACAATGACAGGCTTTGGACACGCGGAGTTGGGTTCACTATAATCACCTGCTTTGTTTCACTATTAATTGATATTATCAATTATGTTATCACTTATATCTTTTATCACTTTGTAATGGTTCCCTCAGATGTAAAAAGAGGGTTATTATATGTTCTTTTATCATTAAAAGATTAATGGAAAGAACTAAAACTAGTCTGGTTTTTCTCATGTATGTGTTGACCTAGCCGGACTGTCGTATGGAAGAATTCTACGACATGAAAAACACAGAAGCTACAAAATCTTCACGTAGTTACTCACGTGACTCCGATGTAAAATAGTAAGATTAAACGAAAACTTACCAGTTCGAAGTTTGATCTTTATTTTATGAGGAGTAACGATGAGGGATTACGTGCCCTCCACTCCACACCCTCATAAAATAAATGATCATCTGGTAGTTCTAAATCTATGATGAGCCTTACTATCTTACTCCGGCTATTGTGTTCTGTGTTTTTCATGCCGCTGCTTTGAAGTATGCCGTTCCAGCGCCAGGCGGGGCTTCTTCACGTAATCCCTCATCGTTACTCCTCAAAATAAAGATCAAACTTCGAACTGGTAAGTTCTTGTTTAATCTTACTATTAAAATCTATTTATACATTGTGCATGTGTACACTACCACATAATAGGAAATATATTAAATGTGATTTTTGCATATTTATTTTGTGTGCATATTGTAATTGGTAACTTTAATTTTAACCCCCAGTAATATAATTCAAGGGATATTTAACTTTAAGGTTTATTTAATTTACAAGGAGTGAAATAAAACTCAACTACATGATAAATGAGAACACCATGATTGCCAGCATGATAACCTGAGTGACGATGGGTATTGCAGTCAGTTCAATAATACAATGAACAATAAAAATTTGAAGCCAAATATCGAAAATGCTGGAAGCTTTCAGAAGTTCAGACAACTTGCATCCAAAATTTTCTCTTTCAGATCTGATCATGTGGCTAAGAAATTACTGCTTTTGCTAGAATTCATCATGACAAACAACCAGCGCAATACTCAACCATTCCACAACCATCGCCGAGGGTTCATTTAGATAAGTACTGGGAAGCATTTGCTTCACTGATTGGTATGAGAGCTTTACATAGACACAACGGATGTCTTACAGGAGAACCAGGGAAATATTGAACAGTAAAGAAAATTAAATACTACTTAAATCATACGAGTCAAATCAAAAAAGTTAATTTTCTTTTGGCAAGTGGGTTGTGGAAGTAGGGATATCATGCAAAGAATCTCACACAGGTTATTATACAAGTATATAATATTGAGCTAGAGCACTGACAGGCTGAAGGTTAAAACACCATTAAAAGTGAAAAGGCACCAGACACAAGTGTTACGTGGGCTTCAGCATAAATAAGTTTATTTTGCAACAGTGTCCAAAGAAAAAGCAAATGGAAACTATAATCTTAGACTATATAACATCTGAACCAACTGTCTGAACTGAATCCGATGATATATGGTATCCACATTGATTCCACATTTCAAAAAAATAAAATGAAAATGCATTTGGAGTTCTTTTGGGAAGCTTCAATCAAGACATGTTTAGGTTTGAATATAACCGCAAATATTTTATTTTGATGTCTTGACCCATCCATGAAATACAAACATCATTGACCCTTGCAACTCATCTGCTTCGGAGGATGGTATTTATGTTGCATTAGCTCATTGATTAATTTAATTATGTGCAATTGATCAGATGTTTTAGGTGTTTCTTTGAAACAAACTAGCAGTGTATAAAAAGGGAAATCAACAAGTGAACATAATTGCATTCAGAACATCAAAGATATTAAGAAAGAAAGTTACCATGTATACCGTGTTCTCTATGAGCTTCATGCAAACAAAGTGCTTCATTGCATCCTATAACAATAAACTAATCTGAATCTGACGTAACCTAGACAGAAAGAGTCAAATTGATCTCTTAGATGTGATTCAACAAAACCTTACACCAACCTCTATGTCAGTTTTCTGAAATGTAAATTTATGCCTGCCAACATTGGCACAATAACTTACCACCAAATAGTCCCACGTCCTGCAGGCTCTCGACACCTAGCTTTTCAGACACCCACCGCTAGGGCAGCAATTCCAAAAAAAGACATGGTAACAAAAAGAGAACCATCATTAATAGCTTTACTGTACACTTCTGTGATATTTTACAAGGCTTTCATTGTGCTAAAAATAAACAAATAGCAACATCAGAACCAGATGAACACCATGTAATGCTGAAGAACCCATGGGGTAGATGAAAAACACCATTGTGAATGACACACTACCACCATGGAGATGCCAAAACCTGCCTCCAATGAGTGTCACTGCGATGGTGAAGATGAATACCACCCTGCCCACCAGAAATAACAGAAGGTAATGACTTAATAAATTCCACAACTCGGATCATACAAGACCACAATGGAGGAGGGTACCTCAAACTAGAGGAATAGATACAGGTGTTTTTCTCTTCTGTTTTTCATTATTAGAAGAATCCTGGTGAATTATAGTTTGTGGCCAATTGTTATCTTTGTGCAGAACCAGACAAAACACATTTGGTTGTTAGGCAGTAGGCATTCAATAGAGATATTATCTCTTTCGCTCACTCTCTGCATCCTTCTGTTTAATAAGGCACTTTGTTAATTATAATCACTGACTATTCTAGAGTATTTTAGATGGAATGTTGGTGGTATCTAGATTTGTCAGCTTGCAACCACCTTCAATCTTTACAATGGCTTTTGTTTACAAAAACACTTTGTTGCTTTCATTTGACCCTGATTTCTAACCATTTCTGGTTCCTTTGAGAAGATATCCATAACTGTTGCATATATTTCAGCCATGTTTTCTTTCACTGAAAAACTGATTTGATAAGAAAGATTTTACCCAGCATTATGAATCCTAAATATAGATCTAACATGAAACAAGTGTGATTAAGGGGAGAATCTTATAGCGGTTTATAAAAATATGGGGGACATAATTGTGAGGGACATCATTTGGAGGGACATAACCCGACTATTGGACCCCACCTAATGCACAGACCCTCCTCACAGAACAGCCGACTCCATTTTCCAAATCGCGGATCCGACTAGAAGAAGCCACTCACCTAGAAAATGTGGGAGATACGCTGGTTTGCAGGCGAGACTGAAACAACATGGTTTCAAAGTGAAATGGGAGAAATTTAAAGGAGATCTGAAGGGTACATTTTTCACACTGAGATTGATAGTGGTCTGGAACAAGATGCCAAAATATCAGTAAGGGCAAATACAATGACAATGTTCAAAGGAATTTGGACCCACTTGGATAGAAAAGGCATAAAGGGACGCTGGCCTAATATAAGCAAATGGAATTAGTGTAGATAGGCATCACAGTCTGCATGGCTAATGTTGGCTGAAACAACCCATTTCTGTGCCGTTTGATTCCATGGTAGGAAACTATGGGGTATTGAAACAAGGAACAACATGAACTAAAATGAAACTTGACTTACCAAAAATGACATGGGAAAGCTGGATTGTCACTAAACAGGCACTTCCATTAGGAGATCTAGTTTAAAACAGGAAATTGTAATAAGCACATCGGGAAGAAAATACAGTTATGCCATGTTGGTGAATATATGAGGCAAGAGTGCTGGAGTAGCTCAGAGGCAAGACAGCATCTCTGGAGAACATGGATAGATGACGTGTATGGTCGGGTGTATTGAGAAAGATAGTGACTTTGTTTTAAGTCCAAACATCCCTGAAGGAACAACACAGGTGGGTATGCTGATGAAGGTGGCACTACTTCCTTCTTTAGTTTGCTTCCTTCATTAGTCAGGGTGAAGAACAGAAGTGCATGGAGATTATAAATAAGAGCATGGAGATTGTAAAATATTGATTAGGCTAAAATAACTGGGGTACTCTGCACAGTTCTGGTTAACGCACTATTGGAAAGGCTTGATTGCACTGAAGAAAGTGCAAAGGAGATTCAAAAGGATGTTCCCTGGGATGGTGCTTTTCAGGTATGAGGAGGACACTTGCAGGGGTAGATTTCCTTGGACTACAGGAAATTGAGGAGGAACATGATAAAGTTGTACAGAATGATGAGAGGCATACGTAGGATAGATAATAGGAAACTTTCCTCCATGGTCAAGCTGTCTAAAACTAGAAGACATAGCTTTAGAATAAGGGATAAGAGATTTTGAGGTGAGCTGGAAAATACTTTTTTTTCCAACCGAGTGGGTGGAATCTGGAACCCACTGCCTGAGGGGTGGTGGAGGCAGATATTTAAGAAATATTCAGATGACTATTTATTTTTTCCTACCTTGACTGCATCTTTTCTCTCCTGCTTTCTTTCCCTTCCAACCTAAACCTTCGCAACTTTTAATTTCCAATTCCTGGTCCCAACTAGACGGTCTTCACCATGAACATACAACCCCTCTACATCACCATCTCATGTCAGAAATGTCTAAGGGCTCTCTACTAATTGTCTATTGTCTATACTAAGGGTGACCATGAGCTTTGCATTGCCTACGACTTCATCTCTGATATTGTTCTGTGGCACAGTTCGTAGAGACGCTGCATCATAGCACCATAGACATGGGTTTAATGTTGACCCAGGGTGTTCTGTGTGGAATTCTCCTCCAGGTTCTCAGTTTCCTCCCATATCCCCAAGATGTACCGTTGGTAGGTTATGCATAGTGGAGTATGTGCCCCAATCAGCATCAAATGGTTGAGAGCCACAAGCTCCATGGCGTGACTCCATCTACAATTCATGTGCCTCGGAAAAAGAGCCAACATAATCGAATAATTATCCCAGTCCACGGTCATTCTATTCCTAGATGTCATTTAGACTTTGCTTTATTTTAGAGATACAGCATGTAAATAGGCACTTCGTGGACTCACCGAGTCCACGTTCATAAGCGACCACACCATACACTAGCACTATCCTACACATTAGGGACAACTTACAGAAGCCAATTAACTTACAAACCTGGAGACGCAAAATGGTTTTGTAGAAGGAACTCGACCCAAAACGTCACCCATTCCTTCTCTCCAGAGGTGCTGCCTGTCCCGCTGAGTTACTCCAGCACTTTGTGCCTACCTTCGATTTAAACCAGCATCCGCAGTTCTTTCCTACACAACCTACAAACCTGTATGCCTTTGGAGTATGAGAGGAAACCAGAGCACATGGAGAAAACCCATGCGGTCACCTGGAGAACATACAAACTCCATAAAGACAGCACCCGCAGTCGGGATCAAACCCGGGTCTCTGGCACTGTAAGGCAGCAACTTTACTGCTGCGTCACTGTGCCAATTTTCTATTTGGTGGTGTTTCTGATAGATCCAAGGTGATATTTAGGTAGCTGGGCTACAGTTCCCTGGACACATCCTACGCCCCCTTTTCACATGAATGCATTGTGAGTGCTGCACAAGTCCTCCGTCATCTTAATATTCTATTAACCATTGGTGGCAGTGTGCCTGCTAATTTTTCTTCCAGATTTTATGTATAAAATGCATATGCAATCCATCCAGAATGGAAGCTTTATCACATTTGGTCTGTTTATTTGTGAATTCACTTGTTTTCTCCTCCTCCATCATCTCATCATCCCATGTTCTATTTCACGTCGATACTAAAGCAAAATTCAGGCAACCACGCATTATGGGGGTGGGGGGAAAGAACAAAGAGAAAGGGTTTGTGTTCCTAGAAAATGCTCTACATTGCAATTTTCCTTATCATGAAGTCAAGTCATCTGTGCATATGTCAAGAAATGAGTTGGAAAAAGAGTGATGATTTATTTACTTTTCTATTAATTCAGTGAGAGAAAATGTAATTTCTTATCAAAAACCTTTGGCAATGGGCAAATATTGGTAATTCAATTCAATTCAACTTTAATGTCATTGCACAGATACAAGTATGGGTACAACGGAATGCAGTTTAGCGTCAGTTCGTAGTAATAGCAATATATAAATTGATACAGAATGCAGACAATGTGGACGGAGAGACTGGAGAAATCTATCGGCGGGACTCCGAGTTCAGCAGTGTGATGGTGTTGTTATAGAAGCTGTTCCTCATCCGACTAGTGCGGGACCTGAGGCTCCTGTACTGCCTCACTGATGGTAGGAGGGCAAACAGTCCATGGTTAGGATGGGAGGGGTCTTTGATGATCTTCCCGCCCGTCTCAGACACCGTTTTCGGTGGAGGGCATCCATGGCAGGGTGCGGGGCACCGATGATGTACTGGGCGGTTTTCACCACCCGTTGTAGTGCCTTCCTGTCTGCTACGGTGCAACTGCTGTACCACACCGTAAAGCAAGTGGTCAGGATGCTTTCGATGGTACAGCGGTAAAAGTTGGTCAGGATCTGTGGGGACAGGTGGGCTTTTTTGAGCCTCCTCAGGAAGTAAAGGCGCTGCTACGCCTTTTTGATCAGCTTGGAGGTGTTGAGGGACCAGGACAGATCCTCCGAGATGTGTACCCCGAGGAATTTGTAGTTGGAGACCTGCTCCACCTAATCCAAACATAACATGGGGTCACCTGCAATGATCTGACATTTCTGCCATCTTTGTGATACTTAACTCACAATCCCTGAATATACCTGTTTCCATTCCAGTATGAGGAAGGGTTCTGAGCAGAAAGACACCTATCCATGTATTCCAGAGATGCTGCCTGACCCGCTGAGTTACTCCAGCACTTCCTTATGTCTCCATTATTATCTTTTTTTTTTTGCTGGGTTTAGGGTTTAAAATAATATTGTGCTATTTTATTGTCCTTTATTTAACTTCTAAATTCCACTTACGGTTGTTTTTTTTTTACTTCTTTACCAATCCCTTTGTATAGTCTCTCACCGTAGACACCTCAGCTGATTTGAACTTAGACGACAATTGTTCCCTTTATCTTTACTCAGCCATGGACTCTCACAAATGTCCAGTTTGTTTTTTCTTGCATCAGAACATTTCCTGCACTCCATTTCAAATGTTCACCGACTTTTAGCTATTTTACCCTTCAAGTTTAAATCTCAGCCCCTCAAAAATCAGTTTTACTCCAATTTATAAATCATGTTTATACCCATCTTCACCTTAAAGCACAATATTATGATTTCTATTGGCTCTATGTTGTCTCATCTTCACTTCTACCAGCCTTGATTAATTATTTATTAATCAAAGCTTCTGGCAGATGTTGAGGTGTGAATCACTTCCCCCTAAAAGGGTAAAAGAAGTCGTGGTGCCCAGAAACAACCCTGCAGCACACAGTAACATTACATATTGCCAGTATCAGGCATACAGCCACAGATCTTCCAAAAATTAACTGAGGCAGCACTGCTCAGGAGAATGGGTGGTGGGGTGAGTAGGGTCCCAGACACACCACCAGCTCAAATAGAATGGCCCTAAGAACAAAGAGATATATAATTTGGACTGTTTTACATACCACATGAAGAGACGACATTTGAAACTTGGAACGTCAGGATCATCATGGACAACCCTAATCAGAATTAACCTGATTGCCATTCTACTTAAATTGCAGGTAAGTTTGCAATGTGATACACCACCGGGTGGCGCCAGCAATGGCCTCCTCGCCAACCGTCTGTCTGTCCTTTCCTTCTTTGTGTTAAATGTGATTTTAGTGTTCTTTAGCTCGTTTTATGTGGGGGGTTGGGGAAACGTTTTCTAATATCTTACCTCGACGGGGATGCAATCCATATCGTATCTCTGTCTGCACTGTGGCCTAACATCAAGGAGTTGGCAGCCTTTGCTGCAGATCTATTTTGAGAGCTCCACCGCGGGTCGCATGCAGACTTACCACCAATGAGCCCACGGTCCCTTTACCAGGGGTCAACCTCGGAACTCCATGCCGCGGGGACTCCGACCGCCCCGACGGATGGTACGACTGCCGCGACCGCGGGAGAATAAAGAGGAAGAAGATTGGAAATTTCTGCCTTCCATCACAGTGAGGAATGTGGGGAACCCACTATGGTGGATGTTTATGGTAACTTGTATAGTTGTGTGTCTTGTTGCTTTTTTTTTGTATGGCTGTATGGTAATTTGCCTATCACTGTGCCTTAATTGGTACACGTGACAATAAAAGACCTTTGAAACACTTGACCTTCTTCTGGAATGGGAATCCAGAAGAGAAAGTGTGCTTTGCTGGCATGAATAGGTTACTCAGGTGTATTTTTATCCTGAGCTGCTGTCTCACTCGTTGAGTTACACTAGCAGTCTGTGTCTATATTTGGTATAACCCAGCATCTGTAGTTCTTTATTTCTCAAAAATGGCACAACTGTTTGAGATTGAATGACTACAGGAGACTCCTGAACAATTTGGAGGTCATCCATCTCTTTTTTGTACCTGATGTGCCAACATGGTACAATCTATGACATTTTCCACATCACCAATCCTCAATGCAGTCAGAAAAGAGTTGTAGCTGGGCACATTTCCTGCAGGCATGGTCACCACAAAATGGAAATTACCTGATCTCACAAATCCAGCAGGAGCACACCACTGCCCTAGCTTCTATATCCTTTATTCCCAGTCCCTTCTACTGAAAATAAAACCCTAACTAGTCACCTCCGTCCCTCACCAAAGCCAGACAGTCACCAAAGCCTGTAATTTATCTTTACTAAGCACACATACTCTATGCTTAATTTTCAGTACTGATTCATATTAAGTCACCTCCAATGTTTGATTGCCTCCAGCTTCCTTGTTTTATACTGAGCACCGTGTGCAAAGCTTTGCAGACAAAAATACTAATTTTTAAAAGGATTTCATCATCTAAATAGCTAACCATCACTTTAGACCCATTTCTTAGCTGTAACTGCCCTTCCTTTATTCTTGTTAATGCTAGTTTCAAGTTCAGTTTATATTTCAGCTTACATTTCATTTCCTTTTCCCCTTCTTACTTGCTTAAAATCAGCACCCCTTCTTCAAGTTCAGGAAGGGCCCACCCCCAGTATCAGAAATGGTGCATTAATGCAATAACTCTTTCCCACAGCAGCTCATGAATTCTCCTGATCCAAGTACTTCTTTGCCAATTTGCACATGCTCTGGGTTTGCTTTTAACTTGGATCCTATTACATGATACTTTTTCAAAAATATCTTATTTTTCTTCCTACCAATGCTGTTTGTTTCAGGTCACAACAGTGCATTTTCCCTCCATTTAGGAGCTCTTTTCCAGCAGCCATGAGGACAACACAACCTTTAGGATTTGTGTTCTTGGTTATAGACCTTTTATTTTTTCCAAGAGCAACCCGATTGTAGAGTCCCCTAACATTCTATATTTCTATCTATTCCATCCTTGTTCAGATAGCCTTCTTGGCCAGGAACGTGGGATAACATCTAGTTTTTAAAAATATTGCAAAAGAAATTCTTACATCCATCAATATAATATATGGATTTCAAATGTATTAATTTATTGTATGATCACACATCAATAACGTGTGAACAAAGATGCAGTCGAGCGTTCCCTCAGATCACAAAGCTCTAGATCTCAACTTTGTTTAGTTTAGAGATTTAGCACGAGTCTGCACACTAGGGACAATTTTACATTTACACCAAGCCAATTGACCTGCAAACCTGTACATGTTTGGTGAATATATGGACCGAAGTTGTAATACAACCATTACAAGTTGTAAGATAGTCCCATTGGTCTGTGCTTGGCTCGTATCTCACCAAATCTTTACTATCCATGTACCTATCCAAATGTCTTTTAAATGTTGTTATTATACCTTCTTCAACTACTTCATTTGGCAGCTTGTTCCATATATCCACTAGATTTTTCACCACTCATTTGTAACCAATGCTACCTAGTTCTTGACTGCCCTATCCTGGACAAAAGGCTGTGCATTTACCCTATCTGTTCCCCTCGAGATTTAATGCACCTCAGGAAGATGACCCTCTCATTCTCCTGCACACCAAGGAATAAAATCCTAGCATGCTCAACCTTTCCGAGAGTTCACGCCCTCAGGTCCTGACAACATCCTTGTGAATCGTCTCTGCAGTAGTCCCACCTGGCTGCATTTGGCACATATCCCACTAAATCTATCCTATCCATGTGCCCTTCGAAATGTTTCTTAATCGTTGTGATAATAACAGCCTCAACTACTTCCTCCGGCAGCTCGGTCCATATAACTACCACCCTTTTCTGTAAAAAAGGTTGCCCCTCAGGATACTATTAAATATTCCCCCCCCCTCACCTTAAGCCTATGTCCTCTGGATCTTGATGTGCCTACTCTGTATAAAAAAATTAGTGCATTTACCTAATCTATTCCTCTCATGATCTCATACACCTCTATAAGATCCCCCCTCATCCTCCTGAGTGTTCCAAGGAATAAAATCCTAGCCTGCTCAAACTTTCTTTAGAGTTCATGCTCTCAAGTCCAGGCAACATCCTCGTGAATCTTCTCTGCACTTTTTCCAGCTTAATAGCATCTTTCCTGTAGCGGGGTGATCAAAACTGAACACAATACACCAAGTGCAATCTCACCAACATCTCGTACACCCACAACATAATGTCCCAATTTCTATACTCAATTCCCTGACTGATAAGGCAGCATGCCAAATGCTTTCTTTAGCACACAATCTACCTGCCACTTTAAGAGAACTATGTTCTTGTACTCCTATATCTCTCTGCAACCCTCATCTGTGCCTAATCGTTCACTGTGAAGGACCTCCCTGGTTTGACATCCAAAAATACAACACCTCATACTTTGCTGAATTAAATTCCATTAGCCATTCCTTGGTGCACATACCCAGCTGATCAAAATCCTACTGTACCTTGTGGTAGCCATCTTCACTATGCACAATATCACCTATTTCAGTGTCTTCTGAAAATTTACTAATCATGCTGTGCACATTGTCATCCAAATAATTGATATAGATGACATATTACAATGCGCCAAGCATCAATCCCCAAAGCACCCTCCTAGTCACAAGCCTACAGTCCAAAAAACAACCTTCCATCACACTCTGCTTCCTTCTATGAAGATAATCCAGTCGTTAGCTCTCCATGGACCCATGCAAACAAACCTTTGAGAGCATCCTACGATGCAGAACCTTATCAAAGGCCTTGGATTATGTCTGTGCCGTGCGCTCATCAAACCTTGGTTACTTCGTCCAAAAACTCAATAAAATTCATGAGACACAACTTCCTCATACAAAACCATACCGATTATCCATAATCAACCCCTTTTTGCAAATCCATGTGCATGCATATTCCTCACAACCTTCTTTAGTGACTTTCCTACCACATTTGCAGGTAAGCACTTACCATTGTTTCCAGCGTAGGGGGCCTGTTGAAACCCGCCAAAATTGTCAATATTTGCGCTGTAAATAATTATGGAAATCGGGATAAGCATGAGAGACATTTAGCCTACTTCAGAATTCCAAAAGTGAGGAGAAATGACGGTAGATAGAAGCGAGAGCTGAAGGGATAACACAGAGTACTTAGCAAACATTGGCCGTATGCTCACTGCATTTCATCAACTAAGGCATTATTTGTGTTTTTTCTTGATTCCTTTGGCATCTAAAAAGTTTCAGAAGTGATAAATCTGGCTGTAAAATTTTTAAATCGCCCATGGTTCTCAAGTGGTTTTTTACATACAAAAAGAAAACGCCTCTGAAGCAAAATTTACAGCCAGATTTATCACTTCTGAGACTTTTTAAGATACCAAAGGAATCAAGAAAAAAAACACAAATAATGCCTTACTGTTGAAGAAATGTAGCGAGCCAACGCGATAATTCCCAATATTTTCAATTCCGATATCTGCACGGCCAAGTCTGAAGAAGGGTCTCGACCCGAAACGTCGCCTATCTCCTTCGCTCCTTAGATGCTGCTGCACCCGCTGAGTTTCTCCAGCTTTTTGTGTACCCTCTGCACGGCCAATGTTCGCCAAGCATTGTCGTCTCTTCAGCTCTCGCTTCTCTTTACCTTCATTTCGCGTCACTTTTGGAATTCTGAAGTTGGGTACATGTCTCTCACGCTTACCCCGACTTCTTTTACAGCGCAAAAATTCAACATTTTGGCGGTTTTTAACAGGTAGGAAAGTACGCGTTCCTTGCATTAATACCATATACCGGAAGTTGCGGATGTCCTCCAGATGGATTGAGCGGCTCCGTGCGTCAAGCCCTATGATCCAGTGACCTTAATTGCACACCCCCTATAGTTCCCAGGTTTTTCTTAGCAGCTCTTTATCAATCGAGGCCCAACATTAGCCACACTCCAGTCTTCTAGCACTTCATCCCTGTCCAACAATAATTCATTATCTAAGCCAGGATTCCTGCAATTTCTTCTTTAACATCCCACAAAAATTGGTGTCCTGATGTTATGAAAGACCCGGGAGATTTATCTATCATCATGGTCCTGTATAGTTCTGAACACCACAATATAGGAAGGACATGATTGTACTGAAGGTGCAGAGGATATTCTGCAAGATGCTCTCTTGGATAAAACTTTTCAGTTGTGAGGCAAGCCTGAATTTGTTTACTTTGGAGCAGAGGAAGCTGCGAAGGAACCCAATTGTGAAACACAAATTATGAGCAGCGTAGATTAGACAGGTAGCAAACAAAGTTATTTCCTTTGCAAAGACATAGAAAACCAGAGGACAGAGGCTTTTTCGTGTTGTCAAACCAGAGTTGATATTGAGGAGCATGAGCAGATGATGGTGTAGGAGAGATACAAGGAAGAATTTATTTCACCTAAAGGATGGTTGGAATCTTGAATGTATTGCTTTAGAGGAAGAGACAAGGCCTGGATCTCACACTTCCTCTTGCAATATTGCACCCGAGAGTCAATCAACCAGCTCTCAAATCTGACACTTCCGCCTCTGGTAATGGACTGCGGCACCGATTAAATGCGGACAAAGTGCCGTCTCTAGTAACCACCCGCAGGTCCGCGCCCCCCAAAGGCCAAGCCGCCCGAACGCTGCGGCTGCTGCTCGACCCACCTGCCGCAACCTGCGGCCTGGCTTGGCCTCCTCACACACGGCCGCTCGCCAGCAACTGGGAGTGCGAGCACCACGAGCCCTGGCTGCCTTGCCTTGCCGCCGCCACGGCGGGCGGGCGGGCGGGCGGCGCTGACCGGGCGGCGCCTCAACCCCTCGCTCACTCACCTCACTGCACCTCGGCCAGCGCTCCCCTCTGGGCGGGAACATCCGCCGGATGTCCCGCCCACACAAGTGACCGCCATTGGTGCAGCTCCAGTGCGTGACGTCGGTGGCCAGTGATTGGAGCAGCCAGCCATCAATCATCCTCCACCTGCCCCTCCCCCAGCGCTCGGTCGCCAGGACGTTGCTAAATACAATCCCGGCCTCCATTACTTTTCGATTAAAAAAAAATAACGAACGATCTTCTGCACGCAGCAGAACTCCAGCTGTTATTATCCAGGCGCTTAGTGATCGACGCCTTTTTGTGTGTGTGTGTCGTCGTCGATGCACTTTGACCCAGTGACATCACGTAGTTTAATAGCGACGTGAAGTGTTGTCTGAGTTTTTAAGTTGGTGGCGCGGGTGAAGCTGGGCAGGAGTTAGAACCGGGCCGAAGGAGCCAAGTCGGGGTTCAGACGGCGACTCCGTGTGTGGGGCCGACGGTGGGCGGTGGGCAGTGCGCAGGCGCGGCGGTGGGCGGGCGGGTCGGCGGTGGGCAGTGCGCAGGCGCGGCGGTGGGCGGTGCGCAGTGCGCAGGCGCGACGTTGGGCGGGGCTGGGGCCGGCGGCGCGCAGTGCGCAGGCGCGACGGCGGTGGGCGGGCGGGCAGACGGACGGCGGCCGTTTCGCTGCTCGGTGTGAGGGAAGGAGGAGGAGGAGGAGGTGGAGGTGGAGCGGCTCCGACCCTCACACACACACCCCACCCACCGAGCCATAGACACACCAACGGAACCGACGGCGTCGTCATCGCCACCCAACCCCACGCTCACGCCACGATCTGCTGGGTAAGGTGTTAAACTCCGGCGATGTGCTTTTCCAGTGGCCAGGCTTTTCGGGCCTACTTTTGTTCAAGGCCTAGAGTGGCGCTTGGTCAGCCCACCCCAACCTCAGGCGTCCCACGCTACATCCCAACTCCACCATCAGTCTGAAGAAGGGTCTAGACCCGAAACGTCACCTATTCCTTCTCTCCAGAGATGCTGCCTGTCCCGCTGAGTTACCCCAACATTTTGTGTCATCTTGGGGTTTAAACCAGCATCTACATTTCCTTCCTTCACATCCCCAGCCCGGCAGCGGTTCCACTCCCACTTCACCCCTGGTAGTGAACATAAGGTAGGCAAGGGCAAGGAAGGAACGTGGTACCATAGAAGTATACTGTGGGGTCAGAAGAAGGGTATCGACCTGAAACGTCGCCCATTTTTGCTCTCCTGAGTTGCTGCCTGTCCCGCTGAGTTACTCCAACATTTTGTGCCTATCTTCGGTGTAAACCAGCATCTGCAGTTCCTTATACGCATGATATTGTAGGTTTCACAATAAATATAGAAACATATTGCCACTAAAGAGACAATATTGATTTATTGTTGGATCATATGGGGCCTGTGCCAGTACTACTTCCTTATTTCACAGCAAACACATTTCTAAAACTTCCAACCAAAAATGTAGATGGAGAAATACCACTAAAAGGAAAATACTATCCAGCATGATCACATGTAAACATGATCCTCTTGCAACTTAACCAACCCCTAACAGTCAAGAGCACCAGACTCGGGAACAGTCTCTCCCCCCCCCCCCCCCCCAACTGTAATCAAGCTACTGAATGGTTATTCCATATGCTGGGGACATTGGACTTTGTCTATGGAACTACTAGGCTACAATGCTGAGAACTATATTCTGTACTATGTACCTTACCCTTTGTTGTATCTATTATATTTGAGGTTGAACTGACTGTATGTGGTATATCTTATCTGTTTGGATAGCATACAAAAAAAGTGGTTTGCAGTACCTCTACATTGTGATAATAATAAACCTAAACTCAATGTTGTTGCTTTGTAAAACTCTTAATGTTTCAATGCTCTGCTCCACTGTGTACTATTATGTAATATACAATAGTATGTATATAATATATATGTATGTATGTATTGATCGAGATAGATAGATAGATAGATAGATAGATAGAGTGAGTAACATACTAGGATGGATTCTCAAGATATAATGTATGTCGTAGCTATATAATTAGCTACCTACCAGCAGTTCTGACCAATCTACATTATCAAACTAATATTTCTTTGTTATTTGTCATAACTGATGATGTTGAATAGTCTTTTTCTTAACAGATTTGCATTCTAGTGAGCAGCTGCTATGTAATCTCGTGCCTTTTTAATGTACAGGATTTATTTTCTTTTTCTCATTTCAAAGTATTAATCTAGGGCTTTGAGGAAAAACTTTTTAACTTGTGGAATTCTCTGCCTCGGAAGGCAGTGGAGGCCAATTCACTAGATGCATTCAAAAGAGAGTTAGATAGAGCTTCTGGGGCTAGTGGAATCAAGGAGTATGGGGAGAAGGCAGGAACGGGGTACTGGTTGTGGCACTCAGCAGGGCTGGTTCAGAGCAGCTATAACTCTGGGGATGAAGCTGTTCCTAAGTCTGGAGTGCGGGTGTAGAAGGCCTTGTAACATATCTATGCATTCTGAAATTGTGAGAGATGGGTTAAATGGACTAAATGACCTTTTTCTATATGTCATGCAAGATAAATCTTTGATTTCAAAGTTTTATGGAGTTTCAGTAATTCTCATTTTGTGTTTATGCAGCTAAACAATGAATTGGAACAAAGGAGGTGGTGGTGCAAAGAGGGGTTTTGGTTTTGGTGGCTTTGCTATTGCTCCGGGGAAGAAGGAAGAACCAAAACTACCAAAGACATCACACTCTGTATTCGGTTCACTGGGGCCAGGAGGTTATGGAAAAACCCAACCAGCTCAGACACCTTGCTTCTATAAAGTAGGATCTAAGCGGCCAAACTTCGATGAAGAAAATGCGTGAGTATTTTAAGGAACTGTTTGCTGATTGTGATCACAATTCAGATGGGAATATGCGAATGAAATAACTTAATTACTTCCAAGAGCAAGGATTGTGACTAGGAAGAAACTGCCGATGCTGGTTTAAACTGAAGATAGACACAAAATGCTGGCGTAACTCAGCGGGATAGGCAGCATTTCTGGAAAGAAGGAAAGGGTGCCGTTTCGAATCGAGACCCTCCTTGTGACTGACTAGTTTGAAATTCACGGCTGAAAATTATTTTCATTTCGTTCTTTAAAATGTTCAGTTCTGCATTGTGTATCGTGTGTGGTCTTTTCCCTTTATCATTTCCTGGATGCAATGCCTTTACGTGAAAGTAATTAATGCAAGCTGGGCACCTATATCATAGTAATATATTTTTAGTATATTAATCATTCAATATCTTCAATGAGAATTCCAGAGGGAAAAGATAAACCATTTCCAGAGATACTTTGCTAAATTGGGAGCTGAAAATTGGAAGATACTTAATGTGGAGAAATGCAAAGATAATTAGTGGGAATATATAGGGAATAGTGTGTAATAGAGGAGAGTGAGGTGAGTCATAGGCTGAAACCATCCAAATAATTAATCCACACTTCTACTCTAATATTTTTGACTTTGGTATACTTCTGTCCCCATTTATATTATTAGAATTGTTGGTTATTCCTAAATTTACAGAGGTTCAGAACATACCCTCAAAAGTGTTTTTAAAAAAACGTATATTTTTTTAAATTCTTATTATTTAAGAGTTAGCAATGAGAAATTCCCATAATGGGTCCTTAAAAATTCTTCTCTGTTAATAAAATTAATATTTTGCTTGTGATTACTTGACATTACAGACAGATTTCCATTGTTTCCTGATAACTCCCAGCTGTTTGTTATAGGTGGTCCTTTTTGGATTAACTAATTTCCATTCTGGTTCCATGGATTCTGTACTGGCTAATAAGGCCAATGTGGAATTCTTCCATGGATGGGTTAGGTGGTGGCTAATGGATGGTGTGAGTTGAAGTTCATAGGGTGGTCCACATTTTATGCTGGACGTTTGTGCTACTTGCTTTACAAATGCTCCTCGACTTTGAATGGTCTTTGGCCAGAGACCCAAGAGTCAGTGTGAATGTTGCACTTCAAGGAGATTTTGAATGTATCCCATAATCTTTTCAGTTGTGTGCATGATCATCTCTGGCCATTGCAGGAGGCTGGTGTTGAGCATGAAGATTACAGGACCTCCCCAGCAGAGTTAGTGTATTTAGGGTCTCTTTGCTGGGGATGTTGACCTGGAAGAAGAAATTCTGACAGTGGTTCAATGGTCCTTCCACAAAATGTGTTAAATTTTGACAAGAGTGCTCTGGTATTTTTTCAATGCCATGAAGTAGTTACTGTAAATAATCTAAGGCTCAGAAAATTGTAGAAATCTAGGGATGTGAGTGCTGCCCAGTATACCATGAGTTTTGTGCTTAGTTCTTGGTTACTTGGTCCTCCAAAATATTCCAACCGGAATTTAAACTGGAGGTGGTGAAGGGAGGGGTTTAGCCAGAGAGGGTTATTGGGAAGAAAGTGCCACTTTAAATTTAGTTGCATCTGGCTGGGCAACCGTGGTTTGGTGGAGATTATTCCATGCTTTAATAGTGCGTGGGAATAAGCTTAAATATATAAGATAGTTTATCTTATATATTTCATCATCAATGACTCCCTCAGCTGACAAGTGGTTTCTGAGCTATGGGAAGCCGTCCATAATTTCCATGATCCCACTATGGACTTTAATTGTTGGAAGCCGGTGTGGTACAGTAGTACCAGGTGGGTAGAGGACCATTGCCTTGCAGATTTTGAGTGTAGAGCCCATCTTATTATTGGATAATAAGGGTTTGAAACTTGACTTTGGAGCATTCACGAGTGTTGGCTGCACGCTGCAGCTTAACTACTGAGGTTCAGGTAGTCTTGGTTCTACAATGTAATCATGGTGGTTGATCCAGTTTGCATGCCATCGTGGAGAAAATGGCTATACATTTTTATGGACAGCTGAATTTGAGGATAGACAAAAATGCTGGAAAAACTCAGCGGGTGAGGCAGCATCTATGGAGCGAAGGAAATAGGCTATGTTTCTGGTTGAAACCCTTCTTCAGACTGGATTTGAGGAGTATGTTCCACAAGTTTGTGTAAGTTCATATGAATTGCTACTGTCAAAGGTACTGGTTAAATTGTATAAAGTCTGCTGCTGCTCCATGGATTTTTCTTGGAATTATCATGCTAAGAAAATCATACCCATTGTGCATCTGGGTAGATGGAATCTACACTGATATTGAGAGCAACTCTTTGATTCTGGGAGGAATCATTTTGGGAGAATTCTGATTTCCTCTGTGGTAGACATAGAAACATAGAACATAGAAATTAGGTGCAGGAGTAGGCCATTCAGCCCTTCGAGCCTGCACCGCCATTCAATATGATCATGGCTGATCATCCAACTCAGTATCCCGTACCTGCCTTCTCTCCATACCCTCTGATCCCCTTAGCCACAAGGGCCACATCCAACTCACTCTTAAATATAGCCAATGAACTGGCCTCAACTACCCTCTGTGGCAGAGAGTTCCAGAGACTCACCACTCTCTGTGTGAAAAAAGTCTTTCGCATCTCGGTCTTAAAGGATTTCCCCCTTATCCTTAAGCTGTGACCCCTTGTCCTGGACATCCCCAACATCGGGAACAATCTTCCTGCATCTAGCCTGTCCAATCCCTTAAGAATTTTGTAAGTTTCTATAAGATCCCCTCTTAATCTCCTAAATTCCAGAGAGTATAAACCGAGTCTATCCAGTCTTTCTTCATAAGACAGTCCTGACATCCCAGGAATCAGTCTGGTGAACCTTCTCTGCACTCCCTCTATGGCAATAATGTCCTTCCTCAGATTTGGAGACCAAAACTGCACGCAATACTCCAGGTGTGGTCTCACCAAGACCCTGTACAACTGAAGTAGAACCTCCCTGCTCCTGTACTCAAATCCTTTTGCTATGAAAGCTAACATACCATTCGCTTTTTTCACTGCCTGCTGCACCTGCATGCCTACTTTCAATGACTGGTGTACCATGACACCCAGGTCTCGCTGCATCTCCCCTTTTCCTAATCGGCCACCATTTAAATAATAGTCTGCTTTCCTGTTTTTGCCACCAAAGTGGATAACCTCACATTTATCCACATTATACTGCATCTGCCAAACATTTGCCCACTCACCCAGCCTATCCAAGTCACCTTGCAGTCTCCTAGCATCCTCCTCACAGCGAACACTGCCCCCCAGCTTAGTGTCATCCACAGTAGGGAGATCCATCTCAAACTCCAACCTAATTTTAAAGATTATCATGGTTGCAGCATCTCTTGAGATCTCTGGAATATGCTAGTCTTGAATGTAGGTTAGTTTATAGTCTGTCTTGGGGGGAAACTTTAAATTTTCTATGTCGGGGAAGGGGGCTGGGTAGGGGGGAAAATGTTTCTCCGAGTCGCGTCCTCGCCCCCCCCCCCCTCCTCGCGGCCTACCACCTGGATCGGAGCGGCCTTTCCTGCCGGGGACCAGGAACCGGACCAGAGCTACAACAGCGGCGGCGCAGCGCTGAATTCACCGTGGAGCGGGCGATACCTACCTGGATCGCCGTTTGGAGCTCCGGAGCGTTGGGCTGTTGCTCCAACATTGTGGAGCTGCGGTTTGAGAGAGCTTCCAACGTGGCCGGCGCTGACCGTCATCGCGGAGTCCTGGGGCCCTTTGCCGAGGGCCGCCAGTGTTGCATCTCCGCCCAGTGCGGCCAGCGGACTCCGGTAGGAGGGGGCCGACTGATGTCCACGCCGCTGAGGATGTCTACCAGCCCTGACGTCAGACTTGCATCATCCAGGCAAGCGGGCCTGAACATCGGCCACCCGTAGCGGCGACTGCGGAGAGCTCGGGGAGGCCCCGACCACGGGTGAACATTGGGGAACATTAGAGGAAGAGACTGACTTTGGTGCCTTCCCTCACAGTGGGCAACTTTGATTCTGCTGTGTGGGGATGTTTTTATGTTTAATTCTATCGTGTGCTGTGTTCCTTATTTTTATTTTATAGCTGCATGGAAATCACATTTCACTGTGCCATCTGGCACATGTGACAAATAAATATATCTTGTCTTGTATCTTGTAGGTGAGGTGGCTAAGGGTTTATGACTGAGGACTTATAACATTTAATTTCTGGGTTTCAGTGGAGATGCTATCAGTTGCCATGGATATATATTTAACTTTTCTGGTGTGGGACAGGGCTAGCTTGGAATGGAGTCAAGTGTGGTCACATCAAACAGTGTATCAGACAAGGGAGGTCCTCCCAGGCCTATGTTCCTGATGAGGTGATTTTATGTGCTGTATCAGAACAACCAGGTCTGTGGGGTCCCTGAGAACTTTGGCACTGGTCTTCCATTAACCTTTAAAACATAGAGCAGTACAGCACAGGAACGGGCTCTTCTGCCCATTATGTCTCTGACAAATGTGATGCTGTTAAACTAATCTTTGCCTGCAGGTGATCCATATCCCTCAATTCCCTGCCTATCCATGTGCCTATATAAAAGCATCTTAAATGCCACTATTGTATCTGCCAATACAACCACCACCACTCCTGGCAGAACATTCCAGCTTTGACACATACTTTACTGTACTCCTGGTCTCTGGCTCTGTTGCACACTGATGTTCTCGGGTCCCAACTCCCTGTCCGTGGTTCCAACCGCCCACACCTAACCACGGTAGTACATGGTTCTACTTGCTTACTATGTGCAAGGGCCCCTTATGATGTGCATATATCTCACTACACCTGCTGCTCACTCCAGCACACATCTAATCGCACTAGACCCAGCCTTTCCATCCACCCAGGTCTGTGGTTCTATTGCACACCCGTATGCACAGGACCCTGACCTTGCTCCTACATCTCACTACACCTGTCCTCCATTTCAAAACACACATAATCACACTAATTCCTAGGCTCACTAACCACTCTGGTTCCTAGTGTTCCTAATCCTTGGTTTTGTCCATACACCTAATCATATTGATCCCCATTTTCGGCCACCTAATCACACCAGTTTCAGATTTGCCCACACACCTAATCGCAACAGTTCCTGATTCCATCTGTAATTCTGTTGTTACTGGTCCTTGGCATGCCCACATACCTCTCTACACGGGTCCTTGGCATTGAACCATATTTTCTCCTGTGTAATCTCATCAAATGAAAAGCTTACATCTAGTTCTCATCAACTTATTTTTAATTACTGCTAGTATTAAGAAATCTTTACTCTGTTGCTTGGGTCTTCTAGGTATTTTGAAGATGATGATGATGAAGAAGACAGTTCAGCTAACGTTGACTTGCCCTACATACCTGCAGAAAACTCTCCAACCAGACAACAGTTCTCCAGTAAAGCTGAAGACCTTGAAGACAGTGAAGAGGACCCTTTGGATGCGTATATGGCTGAAGTGGAGGTGATTTAAAATTGCTAATTACTTTTGCTTTAATTTGGTTCTGGTAATTGATATTTGCAACATATACTTATGCATGTCCAGAAATTACATTATGCCCATTGACTGCAACAAAAGCATAGGCTGCTGGCAAGTGAGACATTCCTACTGCATTTCAAAATGTATAGTAAGCTGCGGTCACAGACTAAAATTTACGCCAATGTAATATATTCCCATTTCTCAATGGCCTAAAATGAGAAAATTAATTTACACCATTATTGATTATTCAGCTGCAGGCTGCATGTAACTGTATTACTTCAAGTAATGGAAGTAGACTGAACACAAGTTTATTGTATCGATTTTTGAAGTGACTTGAAAAGAAAATCTTTGCTTCGGTTGTGGAAATGTGTCCAGCTGATTTTACAAACTCTGATCAAGATAAAAATGTCAATTTAACTGTGGGTCATTTTACTTTATGTCTATGTACTCTATTTACTGGGTCTTGACTTCCCATGCTTATTTCATGCAAAAACCTTGTATCATACAGATTCTAGACCAGTGACATCCACCCAATTAGCTATCATGCGATGTGAACCCAAGTCTCAGATGAGGTTCACCTTATGTGTGCCCTGTTTCTATTGGTTTTAAGGTTACATTCCTCTTTTCATTCACTGTTAGTTGAGCTATCCAAAATATAGGCAACTGTAACTCTCAGTTAATTGAGCACTTTTGGGACTTTGGTGCAGAACTAACAGTTTTTCTAGAGTGTGTGATGTTATTCTATTAATCTTCCTAGAAGAATGTATTTTATTTTACAATGTTACATCATGGAATGATATTTTTCCAGTGACCCTGGTAAATTTGAAGCAAGCGAGGAGAAATGGTACCAGGTGAGTTTAAAGGGAGCAGGA
This sequence comes from Okamejei kenojei, assembly GCA_035221665.1. Classification (NCBI taxonomy): domain Eukaryota; kingdom Metazoa; phylum Chordata; class Chondrichthyes; order Rajiformes; family Rajidae; genus Okamejei; species Okamejei kenojei. The sequence continues at coordinate 652,299 of CM069161.1, forward strand.
GAACCAGGGGCATGGGCAAATGCAAGGGGAATATTGGAACCAATGTACCAGATGAAAAGAATGGGAGAACAACATCAATTGGTGAGCCATGCTCTGTACCATTGGAATTTTGGAGAGCTTGATAGTGCATTATTATTTACTGCATTTGCAAATTTTGAATGTTAAATCTCCCAGTCCCTGTATATTGCAACAATAGATATTGTAAAACTTACAGCGTGGCAAATATGTCCAAACCCAAACTGAACATCTGATTATGGGTGGTGCAGCTAGAAGAGCTGCTGTCTAACTGCTTTTGTGAGCAGGTTCACTTCCGACCTTGCAGACTTCACACAGGCAGCAGCTAAGTTCTTCCTGTGGCCGCATATGTGTCTTCCAGCTATTCTGTTTTCTCTCACGTATGGTTAGTGGTTTTCTCTCCTTCTCTCCAGATCTGATCTGCTGAGTTACTCCAGCATTTTGTGTCTACCTTTGATTTAAACCAGCATCTGCAGTTCTTTCCATCGCATGGTTAGTGGGTTAATTGGCTGCAGTTAATTTCCTCCAGTTTATAGATGAATGGTGGAATGTAGAGATAAAAATGGGTGCTTGACAGTTAGCTTGGTCTTGGTGGGCAGAGGAGACTGGTTCTGTGTGAGACTGCCATTTTTGACCATCACCAAAGTACCATCACCAACGTCTCTACTCCAAAATTATATGTACAAAATAGGCCCTTCAGCCCAACCCGTCAATGATGACCAATATTTCTTCTTAAACCATTTCTGTTTGCCTGCATTTGATCATATCCTTCTAAACCTTCCCTTGCTAAGAACGAGTCCAAATATATTTAATTGTTGCAATAGTACTTGCCTCTTCTATGTCTTCTAGCAGCTTAAACTGAATCAAATTCATTGATGTCTGAAATGGTGCACCAAGTCATTTGACAGCCAGAAATTGAACAGTTATAATGATACCTTGTTTTTTTTCTCTCTAGGATCAAGCAGCAAAAGATATTAAAAGACTCGATGAAAAGGAGTGCGAGAAGAAAAATGCCAAGTAAGAACCATTTCTATTCTAAGTCTTAATTTTGCACAAGCTCATTTGTAATTACATTGTTGGGGTAACTGAGTTTACAATTCACTAATGAGCCCTAATTAACTTACCTCAACTACCTTACATTTTATCTATAATGAAAAAGGGAAACAAGACAAAGTTGACAACTCTTGACAAGCCCAATTTGTGACTGATCATAGAAAATGACCAAACAATTAAACATATTGCTAAAATTCTTCTGTGATTGAGATTTGGCTATCTTGGGCTGAAGTCATAAAGCAATGTTGAAAAGATGTTTTGTAGTCCAAGATTCAATATATCATAATCTATAAATCATATCTCCCATACCCTCAACCTTCTTTAGTATTAATGGTAGTTTTAATAATGCAGCAAGGGTAACTGGGAATACTTTCTATTTTAAAAAAAAATGATAGTAAATTTTGAAATGCAAATTAAGAATCGACTTGAAGTTGAAAACATAAGCTTAGAATTCGATCACTTGAAATAAGTAATGTTACAGTTGCCAAGATTTGCAGCTGACCAAAAACAATTTGTTTGAGAAACACTTTTTGGATTTCTTTCAATTTGAGCATTATTATGAAATTAATATTATTTCTTGCATCTGCATTTAAGTAGTAGATGTAATTTAAGAATATTATGTGTACTTATATGGAATGTCATTGTATTAAACAAAAAAATGTAATGCTGGAATTATTTTGTAGAATACATTTTATCTATAATGAAAATTGGTTTATTTCTAAAGATGCTGCATGGAAAAGTCCATGTTATTGAAAAATTGTGAACACAAGTCAGTTTTATATTTTGTCTCTGATTTTAAAACAGGAACAAAGTTTATAAAAGATTTTCAAGAAAATAGGAACTTCTAGGTGTATTCACTGTGATCATTTCATGCTTTGCTGCATTCACGCTGGGTCTGTTGAACACTTGTAGGGAGTTGGTTTTTCCCTTTGTTTTTGCAGGGGTATAAGGGATGACATTGAAGAGGAAGATGACCATGTGAGTTCTTGTACTGTCTTTATTGCCTATACCAAAAATAATAATTCACTGTTGTGTATCCACTGTAGCCTTTAGTTTGTCTCAATTCTTAGTATGCAGCCACAGCCCGATGAAGATGCCTCCTTATTCTATTTAGTAACATTGAGATTTTTCCATTGTTTGCATCTACATACTGGAACTGGATTCTACAATCCTGCTTTTTTTTGGATCTTTTTTTTGATGGATAAACTCCCTTACAGCTAGACATCCAAGTGGGGTGGGGGGGAGTGGGATGTTGAAGGACAGACTAGCGTTCAATTGCTAACTGTGCCCAAAATTGACAAAACAACCAAATTAGCCCTTCTTCATAAGTTTGTTCTAATCTTATACTTTTGCAGTTACTAGTGCACCACTTTCCTGTGAGATGTTATAACCATGCTACCATTCATCATTGAAATGAATTATTTGCCTTGTGAAAATGATTAATATATTGATTTCTAGCCATATCAATGACTTGGTGCTAACTCTAGGCTGCAGTGGAAGGAAAAATTCTGTATAATTAAAATGACTGAAAATGTTTTATTTCTTTTAATTGGGAAGTGTAATAGGTTTTCACTTTTTTTAAAAAAATCAGCACCTAAATGCTATTCCTTATCTTTTGGGGGGCTCTATTAATGCAACTTGTTTGCAATTTCTCCCACTGCTGTTCTTATGTTGATGAGTAAATTGTATATCTCTCAATATTTATAGCAGTTTCGGATGTGGCTTTTACAATTTATGAAATCACAGATGTAATTAAAGATGTGATTGACTCCCACTGCATACACTTAAGACAGTAGTTTTGTAGCAGGTCCTTGTAATGCTTTTTAATGAATTTTCAAATGAAAATGGTAGAAATTCCTCCTGATCTGTAGTCTTGTATCTCTCCTCAGAAGAATGCATTAGTGCTTCCTTTACCCTGCCATATCTTTTCAAATGCCATGCTTTAAGTAGAGAAATAAGCAGGAAATGTGAACATGGAATATAAATTAAAAAGTGAAGCCTGCAAATTGGGAGTGGTGGATGAAAGATGGAGGTGTAGATGTGTATGTGTATGTGTGTGAGAGAGAGAATATCAAAGAGTGGGAGGCAAGTGAAACCAAAATAATGAGCACAGGGAGCTGAATGAAAGAATGACTTAAAGGCAAGTGTAAATAATACTTGAATAATTGCTAACGAAGAAGCAACTGAGATGAGACAAACAAAAGAGATGGGGATGGTTCAGACTGAATTCCTGAGAAATAAGTGATATAATTATGAAAATAATCTAAAATCAATATTTGTTATTATAAACTGAGAAAAACTTATCACATTGCATTGCTGCCATTATTAAATGAGTCCAAAGTACTTGATGTCAGTTGACTGCAGTGCCACTGGAGTAAAACCAAACTCTGCTCAGATTCAAGCTCATTATTGTAAGACCTGCTGGTATTTGCAGTAACTGATTTACAGATATATTTGATTTGGTGTTTCTTAGATATCCTAAAACAGTCAGTGATTTTGTCACCAGAACAGCTGATTCTCCATACATGGACACGTAATTTTTATTCTACATTGCCACATGCATGCACTGAATTACTGGTTCGTAAGCAGCAGTAAAACCCAGGAAAAATTGTATTTGAAGGGAGTAAAGGTAAGATAAATTTGTGGATTAAAATGAATTAGCAGAGAAAAGACAGAGAACACCAAATACACACTTTTTTAAAAGGAAGAAAAATGTCCAGGGTGTCCAAGTGATACTTGGGAAATTACAAGCTTTAATAGGGTGATTTCCCCTCTCTGTATGTGAAATGCATTTAAGAAATAGAAGTTAATGGCCACGGTGACACTTCAGATTAATTTCCATGCGAGTCCCTTTCAAATTATTTTTATGTAGCTCCTACTATTGTGTATTAGCTATTCTGTCATATTGATCCATTTAGTGAATACTGTTTGAACGCCATTGTATTTTCAAGGAAATTGATGTAGTTTTATGGAAAGCTCAGTGTAATGAGCTTTCTCAGCGTTCTCTCTCCAGTTTGACTTGTGGATTGCATTTTTGTGCAGGAAGCCTATTTTCGCTACATGGCTGAAAATCCTAATGCTGGTGTGGTTCAGGAGGAGGAGGATGATATTGACTATGATAGTGACGGCAATCCCATACCTCCACAGAAGAAAGCGATTGATCCATTGCCTTCCATTGACCATACTGAGGTAAGTAAAAACCTGAAGAGATTCCAAGTCGTGTAGTATTTGGTCATCAGGGTGAATTGAATGTGAGCCTTCTGAAGGGTCTCGACCCGAAACGTCGCCTATCTCCTTCGCTCCTTAGATGCTGCTGCACCCGCTGAGTTTTTCCAGCCTTTTGTGTACCCCCATTCTGAATACGACTATCTGTTGTTGGAGCACTCTATCCTATGAAATGGTTTAATTTTTAAATTATATTTTTGAACATATCCTAATGGATTTTTTACAGTAGCATACTAGGAAATATATTTTTGTTGGGTATTTTCAAAGTGTGCAAACAGCTCTCTATAAATTGTCCCTGCAGATGTTTGAGAATTTCACCAACTTTTCTGGATTCTTTGCCTTTACAGTAGCTTTCAGCTGTTGAAGAGTTGATTTATTTCTGTAAATTAATATTCTTCATCACTTTGAACTATCTTGCCCAAACCCTATCCCAACCCAACTTTGGATCAAATAGCAAGCTGAATGATGAGCAGTTCAGTGATAGAGTTGAAAACTGATAGAAAGCGCAAAAAAAAAGCATCAAGAGAGAAGGTGGAGGCACTTTATATCAATTCAATTATATCATCCAGACTGCCAGTGCTGTAATTATTTAATTGTTATTTTTAAATATATTTGGATTTTGGAGAGTTTGCCTTGTTCAATGTAGTGGTGACAAATCTTCAAAGTATGATAAATCCTTTTGTTCATTCATAATGTTTCTAAATTGAGTTATTTTAGAAAATAACCATATAACATATAACCATATAACAATTACAGCACGGAAATGGGCCCTCTCGGCCCTTCCAGTCCGTGCCGACCATTTACTTTCTCCTAGTCCCATCTACCTGCACTCAGACCATACCCCTCCATTCCCTTCACGTCCATATACCTATCCACTTTACTTTTAAATGTTAAAATCGATCCTGCCTCCACCACTTCTGCTGGAAGCTCATTCCACACAGCCACCACTCTCTGAGTAAAGAAGTTCCCCCTCACGTTACCCCTAAACTTCTGTCCCTTAATTCTCATGTCATGCCCTCTTGTTTGAATCTTCCCTTCCCTCAATGGGAAAAGCTTATCCGCATCAACTCTGTCTATCCCTTTCATCATTTTAAAGACGTCAATCAAGTCCACCCTTAACCTTCTGCGCGCCAAAGAACAAAGACCTAACTTGTTCAACCTTTCTCTGTAACTTAGTTGCTGGAACCCAGGCAACATTCTAGTAAATCTCCTCTGTACTCTCTCTATTTTGTTGACATCCTTCCTATAATTAGGCGACCAAAATTGTACACCGTACTCCAGAATTGGTCTTGCCAATGCCTTGTACAATTTTAACATTACTTCCCTACTCCTATATTCAATGCTCTGATTTATAAAGGCCAGCACACCAAAAGCTTTCTTTACCACCCTATGTACATGTGATTCCACCTTCAGGGAACTATGCACAGTTATTCCTAGATCCCTCTGTTCCATCGCATTCCTCAATTCCCTACCATTTACCATGTACGTCCTATTTTGATTTGTCCTGTCAAGATGTAGCACTTCACACTTATCAGCATTAAACTCCATCTGCCATCTTTCAGCCCACTTTTCCAAATGGCCCAAATCTCTCTGTAGACTTTGAAAATCTACTTCATTATCCACAACACCACCTATCTTAGTATCATCTGCATACTTACTTATCCAATTTTCCACCCCATCATCCAGATCATTGATGTACATGACAAACAACAGTGGACCCAACACCGATCCCTGAGGCACCCCACTGGTCACCGGCTTCCAACCTGACAAACAGCCATCCACCATTACTCTCTGACATCTCCCATTCAGCCACTGTTGAATCCATCTTGCTACTCCACCATTAACACCCAAAGATTGAACCTTCTTAACCAACCTCCCATGGGGAACCTTGTCAAAGGCCTTACTGAAATCCATATAGACAACATCCACTGCTTTACCCTCATCAATTTCCCTCATCAAAAAGTTCAAGAAGGTTTGTCAAACATGACCTTCCAGGCACAAATCCATGTTGACTGTTCCTGATCAGACCCTGTTTATCCAGATGCTTATATACAGTGGCTTGCAAAAGTATTTATACCCCTTGAACTTTTCCACATTTTGTCACGTTACAACCACAAAAGTAAATGTATTTTATTGGGATTTTATGTGATAGACCAACACAAAGTGGCGCATAATTGTGAAGTGGAAGGAAAATGATACATGGTTTTAAACTTTTTTTACAAATAAAAAAACTGAAAAGTGTGGCGTGCAAAAGTATTCAGCCCCCTTTACTCTGATACCCCTAAATAAAATCCAGTGCAACAAATTGCCTTCAGAAGTCACCTAATTAGTAAATAGAGTCCACTTGTGTGTAATCTAATCTCGGTATAAATTCAGCTATTCTGTGAAGGCCTCAGAGATTTGTGTTCCTTGGGCTTCATGATGCCCAAGGAACACACCAGACAGGTCAGGGATAAAGTTGTGGAGAGGTTTAATGCAGGGTTAGGTTATAAAAAAATATCCCAAGCTTTGAACATCTCACGGAGCACTGTTCAATCCATCATCCGAAAATGGAAAGAGTATGGCACAACTGCAACCCTACCAAGACATGGCTGTCCACCTAAACTGACAGGCCAGGCAAGAAGAACATTGATCAGAGAAGCAGCCAAGAGGCCCATGGTAACTCTGGAGGAGCTGCAGACATCCACAGCTCAGGTGGGAGAATCTGTCCACAGGACAACTATTAGTTGTGCACTCCAGAAATTGTGCCTTTATGGAAGAGTGGCAAGAAGACAGCCTTTGTTGAAACAAAGCCATAAGAAGTCCCATTTGCAGTTTGCCACAAGCCATGTGGGGGACACAGCAAACATGTGGAGGAAGGTGCTCTGGGTTTGATGAGACCAAAATTGACGTTTTTGGCCTACATGCAAAATGCTATGTGTGGCGGAAAACTAACACTACACATCACCCTGAACACACCATCCCCACAGTGAAACATGGTGGTGGCAGCATCATGCTGTGGGGATGCTTTTCTTCAGCAGGGACAGGGAAGCTGGTCAGAGTTAATGGGAAGATGGATGGAGCCAAATACAGGGCAATCTTGGAAGAAAACCTGTTAGAGCCTGCAAAAGACTTGAGACTGGGGCGGAGGTTCACCTTCCAGCAGGACAACGACCCTAAACATACAGTCAGAGCTACAATGGAATGGTTTAGATCAAAGCATATTCATGTGTTAGAATGGCCCAGTTAAAGTCCAGACCTATTTATCCAAATTCTCTGGCAAGACTTGAAAATTGCTGTTCACAGACGCTCTCCATCCAATCTGACTGAGCTTGAGCTATTTTGCAAAGAAGAATGGGCAAAAATTTCAGCCTCTAGATGTGTAAAGCTGGTAGAGACATACCCCAAAAGACTTGCAGCTATAATTGCAGCGCAAGGTGGTTCTACAAAGTATTGACTCAGGGGGGCTGAATACTTTTGCACGCCACACTTTTCAGTTTTTTATTTGTAATAAAATTTGGAAACCATGTATCGTTTTCCTTCCACTTCACAATTATGCACCACTTTGTGTTGGTCTTGGTCTATCACATAAAATCCCAATAAAATACATTTACGTTTGTGGTTGTAACGTGACAAAATGTGGAAAAGTTCAAGGGGTATGAATACTTTTGCAAGCCACTGTATATTATCTCTAAGTATCCTTTCCATTAATTTGCCCACCACTGACGTCAAACTAACAGGTCTATAATTGCTAGGTTTATTCTTTGAACCCTTTTTAAACAATGGAACAACATGCGCAGTACGCCAATCCACCGGCACTATTCCCGTTTCTAATGACATTTGAAAGAAATTGTTCAATATCTCCCCCATCTCTTTTGGCTCTGCAGATAGCTGTCCATTCTGGCTCTCTAATGGTTCAATTTTATCCCTCGTTATCCTTTTGCTATTAATATAGCTGTAGAAACCCTTTGGATTTACTTTCACCTTTCTTGCCAAAGCAACCTCATATCATCTTTTAGCCTTTCTAATTTCTTTCTTAAGATTCTTTTTACATTCTTTATATTCTAGCACCTCATTTACTCCATGCCTCCTATAATTATTGTAGATATCTCTTTTTTCGAAACAAGTGTCCAATTTCCCTTAAACCATGGCTCTTTCCAATTTTTACTATTTCCTTTCAACCGAACAGAGACATAAAGATTCTGTACTCTTACAATTTCCCCTTTAAATGTCCTCCATTTCTCTTCTACATCCTTCCCATAAAACAAAATGTCCCAATTCACTCCTTTTAATTCCTTACGCATTCCCTCAAAGTTAGCCTTTCTCCAATCAAAATCTCAACCCTTGTTCCAGTTCTGACTCTCTCCATAATTATATTGAAACTAATGGTACTGTGATCACTGGTCCCGAAGTGCTCACCAACACATACCTCTGTCACCTGACCTACCTCATTTCCTAACAGGAGGTCCAGCACTGCCCCTTCTCTGGTCGATACCTCTATGTATTGCTGCAAAAAACTATCCTGCACACATTTTACAAACCCCAAACCATCCAGCCCATTTACAGAATGTGTTTCCCAGTCTATTTTTGGAAAATTGAAATCTCCCACAATCACTACCTTGTGCTTACTACTAATATCTGCTATCTCCTTACATATTTGCTCTTACAATTCTCGCTCCCCATTTGGCGGTCTATAATACACCCCTAAAAATCATGGCATGTTACTATATAACTACAAAGTCAAGGGAATGGAAGAAAGATAAATTTTTACGAAGATAAATATTTCTTAGATTTTGATCCTTTGCCATTCTTTAACTTATTGAATTCTTTAAATTGAGTCAATTGAGACCGATAACGTGGTTCTTCTTAGATCGAGTACCAGCCATTTGAAAAGAATTTCTACATTGAACATGATGAGTTAGCAAAGCTTTCGCTCGAACCTCTAGATGAACTCCGGCAGAAGCTGAATTTGAAAGTAAGTCTGACCTTTCCTCTACCAACATTCTATGTCAATGGGAATTATGGGATCCAGTAGGAAGAAGTCTTAATTGACATTTTCTGTTGCATTTCCAAAGTGAATATTGGTTTAATCCTGCAGTTGCAGTTGATTTAGTGTTGCTGATCAAATTGCTGAATGTTTGCTCTGATCTGTTTGCTCTTATCTGTATGATCATATTTTATAAAATATGTATTTCCATTTTACACTTGACAAAATTAAAGATTTTATCAATGAGATTCTTATCCTATGTTTTGATCATAAATTTGTCAATTGCCAAGTAATTAAACCTTCTCAAGATCATAATGTGCAGTGAAGAATAATGCATGCCGCAATTTCTTGGAATATTTTGTTGCAACTGTAATTTCATCTCCTTCAATGGAATTTATTCCACTCTAAATTTAATAATCCTATCTTCGTTTATTTGTGATGCATTTCCTGTGGATATCACATGGACAATGTTAATGCTAGTGCCTGTCATGCATTTTGAGGTCAGTATTTTGAGATGTGACTTGATGATGTGTATTTTTGAGCATCAGTAATACTACAAAACTGAGCTAAGAACCTGCTTATATTGATGCAAAAAAATGCACTTTATCGAAATTAAGGGTTCAAATAAAAACTAATTTTGTTTTGTAACATGAAGTTGGGAGATAAAATGGCTGTTTCCTTCATGAATCATATGGTGAAATTCAACTAAAGTAGCTGAAAATTTAAATTCAAGCAATTAAACATCTGGAATTGGAAGTACAGCTCATATCTGTAATGATGACTGAACTATCATGTTGTTAAAAAGCTATCCTTTTGTTTGTTGGTAACCTTCAGGGAAGAACATTTGACATCATGTGTAACCTTTGCGTAACATATGTGAATCCAACCCATAAATATAGTTGACTTAAATGTATACTGTATATTCAGGGCCAACTGAGGATGGATAATAAATATCACCCTTATCAGTGACATTCAAATCCTGAGGATTAACACAATGCAATTTACCTAGTTACAGCATTGCCCAGGTGGTCATTCTTCATCTTTTAGTCTCGATTGTCAGAGTTCACATTATGAAATAATACAAATGTCCACAAATCCGACAATAAGTAAAAATTGTGATTTTATATAACTCCATACACAATGAAATGTGGTAAGGTAATTAACACCACTATTATTGTACAAATATTTGATGCTGTGTCACGGCTTAAAACAGGCTTCATTGTACCGGGGGGGGGGCAGAGGAACAACTCCAGGACTGTTTGGATTCTGTAGACTGGGCAATGTTCCAGGACTCGGCAACGGACTTGAAAGAATACGCCACAGTTGTTGTAGACTTCATTAAGACCTGTGCGGAGGACTGCATCCCTACAAAAACCTTCCGAGTGTTTCCCAATCAGAAACCTTGGATCAACTTTGAGATCCGCATTCTACTGAAGACCAGACATGTCTGATGATACAGTGGTCTACAAGAAGTCCAGATATGACCTTGGTAAGGCCATCAAAAAGCCCAAAAGGGACTTCTGCTCCAAGCTGGAGGATGAGACAGATGTTCGGCAGCTGTGGAGGGGCCTGAATGCAATCACCTCCTACAAGGCAAAATCAGGAGGCAGCTCGAATGTCGGCGAAACATCACTCCCTGATGAGCTCAATGTGTTTTAAGCACGCTTTGATAGGGAGAACACCGATGTGCCTTCCCGAGCACCCATTCGCTGATGGTATTTCAGTCTACGTCACAGAGGCCAACGTCAGGAAATCCTTCAGAGGGGTGAATCCTCAAAGCGCCTGGACCTGATGGTATACCTGGTCGTGTTCTAAAAACCTGTGCGGACCAACTGGCTGGAGATTTTACGGACATTTTCAACCTCTCACTTCTGAGGTCTGAGGTTCCCACTTGCTTCAAAAGGGCATAAATTATACCTGTGCCCAAGAAGAGCAAGGCGACGTGCCTCAATGACTATCGACCTGTGGCATTAACGCCTGTGGTGATGAAGTGCTTCGAGAGGTTGATCATGGTGCAAATCAACTCCTACCTCGACAAAAACCCGGACCCACTGCAGCCACACAGATTGGATGCGATCACGTTGGCTCTCCACTCCGCTCAGGACCACTTGGACAACAAAAACTCATATGTCAGGCTGTTATTCATCGATTACAGCTCGGCATTTAATACTATCATCCCCTCCAAGCTGATTACCAAAATTGATGGGGTTCGCACTGTGACCAGCTATGCAGCCATGAGTATAGAGAGAGCACAGCAGGGGGCTGAGCACGCAGCCTTGAGGTGCTCACGTGCTGATTGTTATCGAGTCTGACACATTTCCACCAATACGAACACACTGAGTGAAGAAGTCGAGGATCCAATTGCAGAGGGATGCGCAGCGACCCAGCTCTGCGAGTTTGGTGACCAGAAAATTGGTTGGCAGACCGGAAGCAAAGAGTAGGAGTGAACAGGTCCTTTTCAGAATGGCAGGCAGTGGCGAGTGGAGTGCCGCAAGGCTCGGTGTTGGGGCCGCAACTGTTTACCATATATTAATGATTTGGAAGAGGGAATTAGGAGCAACACTAGCAAGTTTGCGGGTGACATAAAGCTGGGTGGCAGTGTGAGCTGTGAAGAGGATGTTAGGAGGTTGCAGGGTGACCTAGTTGGGTGAGTGGGCAGATGCGTGGCAGATGCAGTATAATATAGATAAATGTGAGATTATCCACTTTGGCGGAAAAAACAAGGGGGCAGATTATTATCAATGGAGTTGGGTTAGGTAAGGGGAGGTACAGCGAGACCTGGGTGTCCTTGTACACCAGTCACTGAAAGTTGGCGTGCAGGTACAGCAGGCAGTGAAGAAAGGTAATGGAATGTTGGCCTTCATAACAAGAGGATTTCAGTATAGGAATAAAGATGTTCTTCTGCAGTTGTTTAGGGCTTTGCTGAGACCACATCTGGAGTATTGTGTACAGTTTTGGTCTCCCAATTTGAGGAAGGACATCCTTGTGATTGAGGCAGTGCAGCATAGGTTCACGAGATTGATCCCTGGGATGGCGGGACTGTCATATGATGAAAGATTTAAAAGACTGGGCTTGTATTCATTTGAGTTTAGAAGGATGAGGGGGGATTTATAGAAACATATAAAATTATAAAAGGACTGGACAAGCTAGATGCAGGAAAAATGTTCCGAATGTTGGGTGAGTCCAGAACCAAGGGGCACAGTCTTAGAATAAAGGGGAGGTCATTTAAGACTGAGCTGAGAAAAAACTTTTTTACCCAGAGAGTTGTGAATTTATGGAGTTCCCTGCCACAGAGGGCAGTGGAGGCCAAATCACTGGATGGATTTAAGAGAGAGTTGGAAAGAGCTCTAGGGGCTAGTGGAGTCGTGGGATATGGGGAGAAGGCAGGCATGGGTTATTGATAAGGACGGTCTGAGCGGACTGAGCGGACGATCAGCCATGATCACAATGAATGGCGGTGCTGGCTCGAAGGGCCAAATGGCCTCCTCCTGCACCTATTTTCCATGTTTCTGTGATGCAATTATCAAGAAAGCTCATCAGCACCTCTACTTCCTGAGAAGATTACGGAGAGTCTGTTCGTCAAGGAGGACTCTCTCTAACTTCTACAGGTGCATAGTAAAGAGCTTGCTGACCGGTTGCATCGTGGCTTGGTTCGGTAACTTGAGCGCCCTGGAGAGGAAAAGACTACAAAAAGTAATAAACACTGCCCAGTCCATCATCGGCTCTGACCTTCCTTCCATCGAGGGAATTTACCGCAGTCGCTGCCTCAAAAAGGCTGGCAGTATCATTAAAGACCCACACCATCCTGGCCACACACTCATCTCCCTGCTATCTTCAGGTAGAAGGTACAGGAGCCTGAAGACTGCAACAACCAGGTTCAGGAATAGCTACTTCTCCACAGCCATCAGGCTATTAAACCTGGCTCGGACAAAACTCTGAACATTAATAACCCATTATCTGTTATTTGCACTTGATCAGTTTATTTATTCATGTGCGTATATATTTATATAATGGTATATGGACACACTGATCTGTTTTTGTAGTCAATGCTTACTATGTTCTGTTGTGTTGAGGCAAAGCAAGAATGTCACTGTCCTATCAGGGACACATGACAATAAATTCACTTTAACTCAGGCACGTGCCGTGAGTAATTACTCAGGGTAGGCAGTCAGCCAGCTTTTTTAAAAAAAATCTTAAATCTCGCATGCGCAGATTGTTCTCTTCGTAAAAAATAAAAAATAAGTAACAATTCAATTTTACCAAGGCTTTGCAATCTCCTTCATTTTCTAATCACTGAATGGGCGGGGGACGGAGGATGAAGGCAGGTGGAGAGATGGTGGGGAAAACGGGAGCACACCGGGACGTTGAATCAGTTGTCATCTTATTGAATGACAATACTAATTCAAGGGTCCATTTGTAGGGAGAGTTCCTTCCACAGCATGTGGAGAGTCTGTGCCTGGGGTTAAAGATGCGGGGAGGGCAGGAGTGTTGAAAAGGAGGAGGGTCAGAGATCATGTCAGACTCACCGCTGCCGCAGCGCTCCGGGCACGGACAGCAGAACTGGCCGCCACTTCCGAGGATAGAAGCAGCTCGGGTGCGAGCAGCCGCCGGGACCCGACAACAGAACCGGCTGCCACTTCAGCGCCTTCTGCTGGCCCGCTCACCTCTGGCAGTTCTGTCCGTCTGAACATCTCTCACCTGCCGCTCGCCGGCTTCGCTCATGTCAACCGCATCCCGCAAATCCTTAAATTCCCATAGCTGAGTAACCTCAACTGGTCCCGTGAACGCGCTGTCGGAATTTAAAGATTTGCGGGATGCCGGCCGGCGAGCGGCTGGTGAGAGATGTTCAGACGGAGAGCACAGCCAGAGGAGACGGGGACTAGCAGACGGGGCTGAAGTGGCAGGGTCCCGGCGGCCGCTCAAAGTCAGTCACCCGAGCTGCTTCCTTCCTCGGAAGTGGCGGCCAGTTGTGCTGTCTGTGGCCGGAGCGCTGCGGCAGCCGCCCAAGCTAATTCACTCCCCGGCCACAATAAAACCATATAGCAGTCTGAAGAAGGGTCTCGACCCAAAACGTTGCCTATCTCCTTCGCTCCTTAGTTGCTGCTGCACCCGCTGAGTTTCTCCAGCATTTTGTGTACCCTAGCAATTACAGCACGGAAACAGGCCATCTCCGCCCTTTTACTCCGTGCCGAACACCTACTCTCACCTAGTCCCATCTACCTGCATTCAGACTGGAGCGTGGCAAGTGGGTTACTGACCCCGAACCTCTCCTTCACAACGCCAGACTCCCCAAACACTGTGAACGGAGCTCTCCACCCCCACCCCGGGAAATACAGTATTTATAAAAATTAAGCACCAAGAAATGCACTTAGGTACATTAAGTCCATTCTTCACTCTTTGTTTCCTGAGAAACTATTAAAATAATGGCAATCCATATTCGAAAATCCCGCCAAGAAACTCGCGCTGGGCATGCGCAGTATACTGCTGCTCCTGCGCAGTACTGCAAAGGCAGAATTCCTGCTGCCTTCAGCTCCCCTTGAAACTGACGGCTCAGGCAGCGCTGACGGCCCGTGGGCAGCACAGACCTTCCCGTGTTACAAGCGCTGCGGACGAAAGGCACGGAGAATTATGCCTACCTAAGAGATCCATCTCTTAGATAGGCATAATTCTCCCATGCCTTTACTATTTATATTTAATAATTGCCATTTCATAATCTTAGTCAGGGTAGGCAGTGCCTACCTTGCCTGGCACGTGCCTGCTTGAACTCATGGTACTGGAGGTCAGGTATTGAGCCTGCTGGAGCTGCGGTACTTGACATTGCTGCACTGAGCTGATACCGAATTAGTGCAAGTAGTTTTGGTTATAACCTAATATATTGTAAAGTCCCTTGAAGCATATTTGGGGAAATTGAAAGTGCCTACTGACTGGGTTCCTAATGCTTAGATACTGCATTGTGCTTATAAATCAGGTTTAAATCTTAAACTTGATATCTGTCAATAACAATGATACCTCTGTGTTTGCAAGAATATCTTTTTGCTGTTTAATTTGTTACATTGTACCATATTTCTTGCTGAGATTGTGGAGTATGTTTTGGAAACGAGCTTTTGGAAATTATAATGTATAATTGAAAAAATGTAACTGAGGAAAAACGTGAGAATTTTTAATTCTGGGATATTGTATCTGAATTTAGTTTTAAGAGTATTTAACAGAATTGGCCGTGTTCCTCTGCAGGTCTCTGGCGCTGACCCTCCCAAACCTGGCAGCAGCTTCGCTCATTTTGGCTTTGATGAGCAGCTGATGCACCAAATTCGAAAGTCGGAATACACCCAGCCTACACCTATACAATGTCAGGTAAGAGACTGGCTCTCACTCGTGTCATCATCTTCCTTTGCAGTTCTACTGCCTATAGAATGTTTTTATTTTCCATTTTGGTAACAGATACACCCACAATCTGCCTTGCCATATGTAATTTCATCATTATACAGCAATGCTTATAATTAGAGTAGTTGAATATAACAATTTGGGTTCTAAATATAATACACTGCATTATGAATTCAGTCCTCCCTGTCCCCTCCCAGGGAGGAAATAATGTCCTAATGTTTATTGAATGTTTATTTGGATGCAGGGTGTTCCCATAGCGCTAAGTGGCAGAGACATGATTGGAATTGCCAAAACTGGTAGTGGTAAAACTGCTGCCTTTATTTGGCCGATGTTGGTTCACATCATGGATCAGAAGGAACTGGAACCTGGGGATGGACCTATCGGTGTAATCGTCTGCCCGACTAGAGAACTCTGTCAACAGGTACAGTAATGATAGCGATCATGGAAGCAGCACAAATCTATGCACCACTGGCAGCAAGTGCAGCATTGATGAGAAACATAGGAAATGTCTGCATGGTGGAATCTGTATCACCTAAGCCTGTGGTTTTGAAAATAATACTGCTGTCGACTTTAAAGTTGTGTCTTTGATTCTTCACTTTTTTAAATCCTCATTTGTGAATAATTAGCAGAATTGTTGAAAAGGAAACGTGGCACGTGGTTAAAAATACAATGTTCATAATTTGAAGTAAATCAAGAAGCAGTCGTTAACATCTGTCTAATGAAAGGCTGACTTTTTTCCACGCCAGATGTTGCTGATGAAATTGTTTCGTGAATTTTCTTTTTTTGTATCTACCTAATTTGTATACACCTCCTTTACTTGTAGACATGCCATTCTGAACTTTAAGAGGTCGCACACTTGTTTTATTTGTGTAGAAATGGCCTCGCATTCAGTTGAACATGTCATGTGTTTATCTTTCACGTGAGTGATAGCCCCAATTCCACAATCTACCCTCTTGCCGTATCCTTATATGCTCATTTCACCGCTACAGAGCTACAAACTACGCCAGTGTGCTCAAATCAAAATACTGTACATGCTAGAAATGTAAAATAAAACATAAAATGCTGAAAGCAGCATGTTTGGATAGAGACTCCGTGGTTATTGTGAACTCTTGTTCCTTTTTACTAATGATAACTAATCCAATCAGCAAGGTATTAGTTTAATGAGCTTCCATGACAGTTGTCTTGTTTCTTGGATTGATTGCATTGAAAGTTCATTCCTAGTCACAAAATTCCGTTGCAGTATTTCACATCTAGGTCTTTCTGGGTTATGTGGGTTTGAATTATCAATTATTGGGCATTAAGATTTTTCCTAAATTCATGTATGCCACAGGAAAAGTAATACCGTGGAGTAAAGGGATGGGGGTATGTCAACCATTATTTCTCTCCAGATGCTGCCTGGCCTGTTGAGTTACTCCAGCTTTTTGTCTATCTTCAGTTTAAACCAGCATCTGCAGTTCCTTCCTACACAAAGTAATACCCTGATTCTCTGACATGTTGCACTTGTTGATGCTCTTAACTTGGCATCTAGCAACTCACCATGAACACAGAACACATGTATGTACAGCCTTCATGTATGTTCAGATCATCCACATCTGGTAAAGTATTCCTAGTTTACATTGATGGGGAAAACATTGGGGTTGTAACTACTAGTAATGTCTTAGACATGGAGTAACAAGCAAATATAGTTGAATTAAATTGCATATTTATACTTTGTCAGTGAAAGGTCAAATTTCAAGCCAGTTGGTGACACGTGTTGCAATACCATCATACCCAATCCCTACTTAATAATGCCTTGTTGATGCTGCACACTATTTTTGTGATGCGATTTGTTGATTTTAGTTTATTTTCTGTCATATGCAGATTCATTCTGAATGTCGGAAGTTTGGAAAAGCCTACAACCTGAGGTCAGTGGCGGTGTATGGTGGAGGCAGCATGTGGGAACAGGCAAAAGCTCTTCAAGAAGGGGCAGAAATCGTTGTGTGTACACCGGTCAGTATATCAAATACACTTAACAGATCCACAATAATCATTCAAAGAGGTAACATTAGAGTTGTTGCTACTATAAAACAATTCATGCACTCGTAGACTTTTGTACCCCAGAATTAATGTACTATTTATTTATTTAGTTATTTTTACACTGTTTTACTTTGGATAATTTGATCCCAGCAGTAGAAATAGAATTGAGATACATCTCAGTTATACATCTTGGAAGCAGGCCCATTGGCCTAACTCATCCATGACAACCTAGATGTCCATCTGAGCTGGTACCGTTTGCCTCCTATCCTTCTAAACCTTTCCTATCCATATACCAATCTAAATGTCTTTTAATCATCGTAATCCCTTCCTCTGGCACCTTGTTTCATATATCCACTACTCTTTGTGTGGAAAATGTTGCCCTTTGGGGGGGGGGGGGGGGGAGGGATGTGACCTTCTACCTTTTCTGCTCCCTTCATGATTCTGTATACCTCTAAGGGCACTGCTCAAAAAAATCCAGTCTATCCAGCTTCTTGTAATGCAAGCCCTCCAAATCTGGTAACATCCCCATTCATTTTCTCTGCACCATTTCCAGCTTAATGACAAACTTCCTACAGCTGGGTGACCGGAACTGTACACAATACTCCATGTGTGCCTCGCCAATGACAAGGGCAGTACCATGGCACAGCGGTAGAGTTATTGCCTTACAGTGCTTGCAGAGCGGAGGCCTGGTTTTGATTCCAACTACGGGTGCTGTCTGTATGGAGTTTGTACGTTCTCCCTGTGACCGCGTGGTTTTCTCCAAGATCTATGGTTTCATCCCGCACTCCAAAGACGTACAGATTTGTAGGTTAATTGGCTTGGGTTTGTGTACTTCGTATACCTGTAAATTGTCCCTATTGTGTGTAGGTTTGTGTTAATGTGCGGTTATCGGAGGTCGGTGCGGACCCGCTGGGCCAAAGGGCCTATTTATGCGCTGTATCTTTAAACTAAATTAAATTTGTACAATTGTAGAAGATCTGAATGTTCAATTGATCAACTCTAGAAGCATCTTTTGAGGGATACATTTTGGAGGACTTGCCTGCTGTGTGAAATAGTAGAAATAGTAGTGTCTGCGGAACCATCTGAAATGGCAGGAGGATCTTGCATTACTCAAAGACAAAATAACTTTATTTTAAAAATATTTTAAAAGTGAAAAATCTTGCCTTGTTTGCAAGATTAAACTTACATTTCCTCAGAATTAGAAACATAGAAAATAGGTGCAGGAGGAGGCCATTCGGCCCTTTGAGCCAGCACCGCCATTCAATATGATCATGGCCGATCATCCAAAATTGCTAACCACTTTGCTTAAACAGCCACTTCAGTGTAAATTGTGGGTTTGTTTTAATGTTTCAATCTATCCACAAGTGGCAGTGTATTCTTTAATGCTGAATACCTTATATTTGCGATCGATAATTAATTAATTTTTTAAGTTGGCTGCATTACGTTGTTGGAAATTTGTATCAATATTTCAGAGGAATTGCTGTAAAATAATTGTTCACATGGCTCAGAATTATTAGGAAACATAAGTAATGTAATGTGTTTGGTGTAAATTACTGCGAGGATTGTTAAGATTAATATTTAGACTGCTAATTTCTTGCATTCGCCTTCCAGGGGCGGTTGATAGATCACGTGAAGAAAAAAGCCACTAATCTACAGCGAGTGACCTATTTAGTATTTGATGAAGCAGACAGAATGTTTGACATGGGCTTCGGTAAGAGGTTTCCATGTATAAAAATGTCAACCTTGTTTGTCTTTTGATTTCTTGTTGTAAATATCCTAATCATTTATACATCTTAAAAATACCAAAGCACATGTGCATTATCACACTGTTTCAAACCAATGTTGGGGTAAATGATCAAAGTTTGATCAAAGAGAGAATTAATGATTCTGAAAAGAATAAAAATGAGAGGGATGAATTTCAAGAGTTTGTGATGTTGGTAATGAAAGGAGAGACTGGTTGATCATAGAATAATCAAATGCACCATTGAATCAGATCTAGAGTTAGAGAATCATTAAGTCAGGACGGATGGAAACAAATCTTAGAGCTGGTAGGGTTGTAGCCTTGGAAATTTGAAAATGGATAATTTTAAAACAGTTGCTCTTTCAAGGTAGGAAATAGCTGTATCTTTGCATTCTTGATTCATTGACCCCCACTACCAATGAAAGCCATGTACACGCTATTACTTTATGTAAATAGGTACATGCCATTCAAATTTTGTTCTTTACTTTTGGATGTCACTTGTCAATATACAGAACACTCATTTTTATACACTGAAGCATTTACTGAGTGACTGAGCAATGATGGTCGTGTTCTAAATGTTGTTGTTTCTTTCACATTTTCAGAATATCAAGTCCGATCAGTAGCAAATCACGTACGTCCAGACAGACAAAGTAAGTATTGGTGCTTTGTTTTTCTAAGTTCATAACCAGTGATAGTTCATCTAAAGTTTGACATTAATAGTTATTTTAGAGAAATGTATTAATCGTGAAGTGGTTTCAGCTCCTATAAATCAAGGTGTATAACTTAAACAGTGTAAACTTGCTCAATGTGCTGGTGGTCGAAGGGAGGATCTTGAATCATCACATCTGGTTGATCTATAACTGATGTAACGAGTACAGAGGCTGTAGTGTGCTGATATTTAAAGGCAATGAATGATGTTCCTAGAAAACTTGAGCTAAAGCATGTTTTGTCTCAAAATCAGTTTAATTCATCACAGTTAAATTTACATCTTTCAGGGGGACATATGTTGCTAATTTGTATCATTGTGAAGAATAAATGCATCACTTGTATTAGTGAAACAAGGTCCATAGTGAGCATAACATAGGAAGAAGTGCAAAGACAGAAGATTAATTTTACCTAATGCAAAACGGTATTTTTTGCTACTCTCCCTGATCCTGCAAGCCTTTTAGATTTTTCAAAACAGCATTCTTTGTAAAGGAACTCCAGGAACATCCACTTGGGATGGACTGTTAATGATGGTCTTTCCCGCCACACCCAAGCACAAGAATCTGGATGAAAATTCACTATTGTAAAGCTAAGGCATAGACTGTTGGAAATGGTACAACAGGTAATCACAATATCCAGATAGCTTTATTTGATATTGGAGAGAGGGTGTTGCATAGATCAGAAGACTAGATGAATTAAATTATAATGTGGAATGCATTAGTTTTGCAGTATCCATGAAACTTGAAGAAATTTGAAGCATGTTTAGAAAATGGCGTTGAAAAGATTAATGCAGATGTACAATAGTTTCCCTTATTCACAGAAAACTATGGCTTCAATCACTCTTATTTATTTCCGTTCAATACTTGCCTTTAGTTTTATCCTTGGGCATTCTGCAGGAAGTGATCAGACTCTGTTCTGAATCTGCCTTTTGCAATTTGTAGCTGAATTTAATATTCTTGGTAAATAGAATTTCTCACCTATATTCTGATTGGCAACCTGTCTAAGGTTGTTTCCTTTTTCCAAAAACAAACTTAAAAATCTGAAGATAGTTAATCAGCTGCAGATTTCTGAACTTTCTCAAACAGATGAAGCAATTGTTGTAGGAAGGAACTGCAGATGCTGGTTTAAATCAAAGATAGACATAAAATGCTGGAGTAACTCAGCGGAACTGGTAGCATATCTGGATAGAAGGAATGTATGACGTTTAGGGTCGTGAATTTTCCAAGTTCAACGCTGTTGTTTTCTGACTGAATCGGAATTGGCCATTTTTGTCTGTCATCTACCTATGTTGGCTCAGTTTTTCTTTTTTATATCAGTACAAATTGCCTTTCTGGATATGTCCCCTCAGACCTGCTGTAAATAACGCTTAACACATAAGAAAGCATAACTTCTCTCCAATCACGTATACTCAATTGGCCCCCCCTTTCTAGAGATATTCTCTTTGTTTTACAAATCCTCTTAATTTTTTTGCTACTGAAAGCTATCATGATTTCTCTTTCACAGGTCTCCGACCAGATATGTTAACTTTGTTCCTCTCTTCACAGTTGCTTCCTAACCTTCTAACTGTTTCTCTCAATTTGTGTTTTTATTTCCATCACACTCTAGTTATTGAGGAATTCACTTAAATATGGGATTTGTGTTTCAGCTTTGCTCTTTAGTGCTACGTTCCGGAAGAAGATAGAGAGGCTGGCTCGAGATATCCTCAATGATCCTATTCGAGTTGTACAAGGAGACATAGGAGAGGTAATATGACTGAAAAATTGCTAACTTTTAATTCATATTAACCATAATAAAATGGGTCATTCACAGCAGCATTCACAATAATACAAAAAATAAAATGCTAAATTGATAAAAATGGAAGATAATTCACACTGGATTAGGGCAGTTTAAGAATTTTACTGAGTCAGTGAAATGAAGTAAAATAACAATTAGATTTGGTTTGCTATGCATGCAAGTGAATTTGCAGAGTGCAGTAAATAAGATTGGCAAGCTGCAGGAACAAACAGCCATGTGGGAATATGATGTGGCGCTAATAGAATTTTGGTTCAAAAGGAGTCGGCACTCTCCATTAAATATCCCTGATTACAAAGTGGACCCAATGGCCTCAGAAGTCATGTGACCATTCTATGATTAATTAGAATGTATCCAATTCTTTATTTCACTCCTTTCTAATATCTAATAACATAACATGAATGTAAGTCCCGAATTACTGGCCTCTCTTCTGAGATAAATTGCTCCTTCTTGTCCTCTGTCATGCTTCCTATAATTTTGTTCACCTGAACTAAATCCCCTTTATTTGTCCATTCTAAATGTTTCCATCCAGTTTTCAACTCTCCTACTTTCTCTAACCACTGGTATCGTCGTCTGGGATTCCAGTTCTGGTATTGCTGTCACTTCAGCCTCAGAATTGTCTGGTACCATGTCCATTGTAATAACGTTAATCCTCGTTAACATTTGTTTTAGGCAAACGAGGATATCACTCAGATCGTGGAGATTATGACATCTGGTCCTGATAAGTGGGATTGGCTTACAAGACGACTGGTGGAGATGACATCCCGAGGCAGTGTACTTATCTTTGTGACCAAGAAAGCTAATAGTGACGAACTTGCTGCTAACCTAAACCAGGAGGGTTATACTGTTGGACTGTTGCATGGAGATATGGACCAGAGTGAAAGAAACAAAGTCATCTCCGACTTCAAGAAAAAGTCAATTCCTATTATGGTGGCTACAGATGTGGCAGGTGAGCTTCTCTCCTTTCCTTTATAGAAAGAGGTGAATTTGTTCCACACCTTCTGAAATTAAAGAATAAGATGCATGTTAAAGCATTGGAACTTCAGAGCCTGGGTTGGGAAAGTGGTTAGGTGTGCAGCTAAAGTTTGAGCTTGGGAGGCAATGTGTTTGTGGATCGTTTCTATTGGGGATGTAGTTGGGTGTTTGAGCTTGAGTCATGTGGGGAATGTATCCTGGTGTATGGCTGCAGCCCGTGACTGCAACATGGCTGGTGTTTAGTTGAGCTCTGCAGCTTGAGCAAGCAAGGAGGAAGGCAGTTGGTAAGCCTGAGCACATGGATGTTCCCATGTATGTGTGAGCTTTGACATCCATGCAGCAGAGTCTGCAGTGGTCTTGTATCAATGCTAACTCTGTGAAGCCTGTGTGGTGACTGTGTGCAGTGGCTGACAATATTAAATGAAACATCATTCTGGCTACTTGCAATCCACTGTAAAAGGAATATCCGAACCTTTATAGACGATTGCAAAAATGATAGTCCTGAACACTGCTCTATTATCCTGGAACTCGGGCACTTTGACATCAATATCACTGCAGAAAAGATGGCCAGCTGAAAGCATGAGGCTTTGGGTATGCCCAGTGGAGGAACAAACCAGAAGAGGAATGAAACTACACGAGGAATGATGATTTGATGAATATTTAGAGAAACAGCGTGGAATCAGGCCCTTTAGCCCATAGTCCACGCCGACCACCAATCACAGCATACACACTAGAAACAATTTACAATTCTTACTGACGTCAATTAATCGACAAACCTACACGTCTTTGGAATGTGGGTGAAAACCGGAGCTACCGGAGAGAACCCGCGAGGTTTCGGGGATGCGTACAAACTCCGTACAGACTGGAGAGATCGGAAAAAGACAAGGGAGGGTTGGAAAATAGATAAACTATTAGTGTTTAATGTTATATACTTAATCTCAAAGAGTTTGGGGGATGGGAGATTGCAACCTTCATGTGGTCCACCTTGTTTTGACGAATGCAATCAACCTGGCATGCACAAGTAGAAGATCAAACAGAACAAGTTTAAAGCTTATAACTTTAGGCTGTGCACGCCATATGCAAGAAGTAGAAGAAGAGTTTAGTGAAGGGTCAGATGAGATGAAGGTATCGATTGTTTTGTTAGGTGTGGTTTCAGCTGATATAGAACCAGCTTAAAGAGACATGACTGGTGGCTTAGTGTACTCAGTTGCAGGAATTTTGCGTGAGAGAGGAGATTAAAAAAAGTGGGAGTGACAATATTGGATAAAGAAAATATAAGCGATAATGACAAGGATCAATAATAATAATAGGATTGGCAAACGATTGTCAAAAGAGCAAAATATTAATCACTTTGTTGGAGGGGGACAATAAACCATCAAATCTTGGAGGGAACAAATTAGGCACATTCCTGCAAGTGCAAAAATACTAAGACTAAAAGAAGGTGGAGAGGGAGGGTACAATTATTCTGACATTAACTGGTAGGGTCGTTTTAGAATTATCGAGGACACTTGGGATTTTGTAATTGCTTGCTGCAGATTACAATGGGCATCACAGGGAAAACACTCTGGAAGTATGATTCCAACCATGTACTGAAGAATGGTTGTAATTGTTGTAGGTCAATCAACCCAGGCCCAGAATATCGCTGAACGACTTATTCAGCGTCTAATGGTCTTAATGTTTCATCAATGACATTCCTACCATCATAATGTCATAAATGGGGATGTTGGCTGATGATTGTACAATGTTCAATTCTATTTACTACAAATCAGCAAAATAAGCAGTCCATACCTACATTGGTTAAGGACCAGATGACATTGCGGTCTGGGCTGATCAGAAACAAGTAACACTGGTGCTGCAAAAATGTAAAGCACTGATCACCTCCAATAGGATAGAGAGTCTATCCATCTTTACTTTAGAGATGCAGCGTAGAAACAGGCATGAATGCACCAACCAGTGATCGATCACCTTGTACATAAGCACTATCCTATACACTAGGGCCAATTTACAATTTTACTGAAGCCAATTAACTTACAAATCTGCACGTGTTTGAAGTGTGTGAGGAAACCGTTCGGAAAAAATTCACGGAGAACATGCAGACTCCATACAGACAGCACCCATAGTCAGGATTTAACCTGGGTCTCTGGTGCTGTCAGGCAGCAACTGTGCCGCAATTTTCCATTGACATTTGGAGAACAAGGAGTTGCAGATGCTGGGTGACAATTAAAAAAAACAAACCAGTTTGCTGGAGTAACGATGCGAGTCAGGCAGCATCCAAGTGGATAGGTTGCATTTTGGGTGGGGCCTGACTCCAAATGTCCTCTATCTATGTCATCCACATAAACTGCCTGATCAGTGTTGCTCCAACACTTTGTGTGTTCCATTGACATTCACCAGCCATCAACATTCTACGGCAAGGGACAGGTTGCTATTGAGCAGAAACTCAACTGCACCAGCCATATAAATCAAGCAGTCAGGGTAATCTGCCCGGTAATCTGCGTTGAGTGTTTTAAGCCCTTACACTTCTTTCTATGATCTACATCACATAAGCAGGAACATGATGGGATGCTGTCGACTTGATATTAGTTATTGATTTTTTGGTCAGGTGCACCGAGACACAGTGAAAACCGTTGCATGACATCCAAGCAACTCGTACCATATTTGAGTACATCATGTAGTGCAAAAGAGAAAAACAGATGGTTAAGGACAGCAGATGTATGGGAACACTACCACCTACAGATTCCCCTCCAAGTTGTACATCATGATGTCTTGAAAATATAAATCTCTTTCACTGTTGATGAGTCTAAATCTTGTAAGTTGCTGCTGACAGCACTGACAGAGGATCTTCATTAGATGGATGTTGGTGTTATCACTAGCTCACTGGGGATTTAAGGATGGGAATTACCAATAACACCTACATTCTAAAGAATGAATGAATCAAATTTGCACAGAACATTATTTGTGTCTTTTATCCCATTTTGCTGAATATGCTAGGAGCAGAAACTGGGCCGATGGGCTTCAGACATGGAGTTCCAAGAAACACAGACAGGTTTTTGGGGATAGCAAAATATTCAGAAGCTTCATTGGTGAGGAAAAGTAAGGTGCAGTCAGAGGAACAAAAGCCAGAGTAATGATTGAAGTTGTTAGTGTGAGGCCTGATGGCAGTATGCATGAAGGAGAGACAGGGATTTAACACTCGAAGAGAACCTATGCTGGATGAGATTAGTTTATTATTATATACACCAGGGTACAATTAAATTGCTGGTTCGTGTGAAACTTAGAGTAAATAATATATAGAGAATAATGATAAAAAACTGAGTGCAAAACAGCAGGCCATGGAAAGATCGTGTAGTGCTAAAGAATATTAAAATGCAACAAAGCAATAACCGTGGTGGTTAAAAGAGTAAATGTTTGCAAGCACCTCCAGGAATGGGATGTGAAAGGTGATTGGCTCAGGAGTCTAATAAAGAAAATGAATTAGCTTTCCCTTCCATGATGATACGGAAAGAGTTCACAGCTGATGATTAAGCAGTCTCAGATTTGATGGCAAATGGCATAGACAATCATTTGTATTCAAGAGTGCATCTTTTGGATTTAAGGGAATGAAGATGAGCCCGTACTTGGATTTGCATGCTTAAAGAGAGTGAGGGTTTTAATGACAACAGTTCATCTGCATTCTCCTCCCCC
This sequence comes from Okamejei kenojei, assembly GCA_035221665.1. Taxonomy (NCBI): domain Eukaryota; kingdom Metazoa; phylum Chordata; class Chondrichthyes; order Rajiformes; family Rajidae; genus Okamejei; species Okamejei kenojei. Next base: position 678,851 of record CM069161.1, read on the forward strand.
CCCCCCCGAGGAGATTTGTATTTATATTTTCTCTTTTTACCTGGCAACCACTTAAGTACTTCTGAAGTGTAGTTTCTGTAGTAATGTAGGAACCAATTTGTGCACTGAACACACTTGTATGAATTACAATTTTGTCATGACTCGGTAACACTTAATTAGAAACATGGAAACATAAAAACCATAGAAAATAGGTGCAGGAGTAGACCCATCGGACCTTCGAGCCTGCACCGCCATTCAATGTGATCATGGCTGATCATCCAACTCGGTGTCCTGTACCTGCCTTCTCTTCATACCCCCTGCTCCCTTTAGCCACAAGGGCCACATCTAACTCCCTCTTAAATATAGCCAATGAACTGGCCTCAACTACCTTCTGTGGCAGTGAATTCCACAGATTCACCACTCTGTGTGAAAAATTATCTTCTCATCTCGGTCCTAAAAGACTTCCCCCTTATCCTTAAACTGTGACCCCCTTGTTCTGGACTTCCCCAACATCGGGAACAATCTTCCTGCATCTAGCCTGTCCAACCCCTTAAGAATTTTGTAAGTCTCTATAAGATCCCCCTTCAATCTTCTAAATTCCAGCGAGTACAAGCCGAGTCTATCCAGTCTTTCTTCATATGGATTGATTAAATTGATTATTGGGCAAGTATTGTTAATGAGACTCAGCCAAGTCCACTGCTCAGCATTGAAATAGTGCCAGAATCAAGTCAGGTTTGTGTATGCAGAAGTATGGAGAGGTACTGGTTACTAAAGGAACTAGAGCAAAAAACGTACTTGCCGCAGCATCACATGCACATAGATCCGGGCAGACGAAAATCATCCGCTAAAACAAACACCAAAAACAAGAGTGATACTGAGAACTTTCAAACGGAAGGGATTAGTTTAAGTAGGCACAATATTCGGCAGAGACATCGTGGGCTGATGGACCTTTTTCTGTGGTGTTCTTGGATATTAATGCAAAACACAATTTGAAGACAACTCCATGGAAGTGCAAGACATTATCTGTTACTGAAGTAGGATTAGCAGGTGATGTGTAGTCCAGTTTAAGAACCTAATGATTGTAAGAAAGTGGCTGTTGTGTAGCAGATCATGCTTCTGAACACTCTGCCTGATGGTAGCAATGAGAAGAGAGCATCGCCTGAATGGCAGGAAACCTTGATAGGTGCTGTCTTCTTGAGGCAGAACCTTATGTAGATGCTTCCAATTGGTGGGAGGGCTGGGTCCATCAGTCTCTGCAGCCTCTTGCATTCCTGTGTGTTGGAATTGCCACACTATGATGCAGCCAGTCAGGATACCTACAGAGCATCTGTAGAAGTAGTATTTATTCCGTGACGTGCCTGATCTCTTTCAACTTCTAAGACAGTAGAGGCATTAATGTTCACCTTCTTGATTACATCTATGTGCTGGGCCCACTTGGGTCACTTAGCTTCCACCTGAAAAAAACAACCAAAGCTTCTTGTCTGAACACAGCATTCCTACTGCTGTATTTCAGTGTCTGCCTGGATATGTGATTGCAATTTTTTTCATTTGCTTTTAATTTAATCAGGAGTAATACCGACTGATCCAATATTGATTGTGTGAGCTAGAGCATCAAAGGTGAGGGTAAGGTTGTAATTTCTCCAGGGTACAAACATAGTGTCTGTAAATGTGTCAGTTTTATTTTCAATTATTGATGCAGATCTTGCAATAACTGTTGCATTTATTACAGCACGTGGTTTGGATATTCCATCCATTAAGACAGTAGTTAACTATGACGTGGCTCGTGATATTGATACACACACTCACAGAATTGGACGAACTGGCAGAGCGGGTAAGAGGTGTTAATTTCAGCACTGCAAAATGTTATCCAGCAAAAATCCTGCACCTAGTTCAATTGCATGTATGGGAATGGTTGCAACAGATAAATGTAATTTTCTATTAAATGCTGCCCATTACATTTTAGTCTATATCCTAATTTACAATATCCTTTGAAGTACTCCTTAGTCTGAAAACGAGCGGTAATTTTCATATACACTTGGTATCATGGTTCTGATTTGTGCAGGTTTTGATTTGGGTATTTTTCTTTTATCTCAAATTTAGTTTCATAACTTTAATTAATAAGGTGCCTGGAACATGATTCTATTTTAGCTGTTTCTAGCTTTTGCAATGATTTCTACAGTGCATTCAGAAAGTATTCAGACCCCTTCCTTTTTCCACATTTTGCTACTATACAGCCTTATTTTAAAATAGATTTTAAAAATGTTTTATCGTCAATCTGCACACAGTACCCTAGAATGAAGAAGCAAAAACAGGTGTTTAGAATTTTTTGCAAAGTAATTAAAAATAAGTAATTGATATCACATTTACATAAGTATTCAGACCCTTTGCTATGACACTCAAAATTGAGCTTGGGTACATCCTGATTCCAATGATTATCCGTGATGTTTCTACAACTTGATTGGAGTCCACCAGTGGTAAATTAAATTGATTTGACATGATTTGGAAAGGCACATGCCTGTCTATATAAGGTCCCACAGTTGACAGTGCATGTCAGAGCAAAAACCAAGCCATGAAGGCGAAGGAATTGCCCGTAGACCGCCGAGAAAGGATTGCGTCGAGACACAGATCTGGGGAAGGGTATAAAACAATTTCTGCAGCATTGCAGGTCCAGAAGAGCACAGTGGCCTCCGTTATTCTTAAATGGAAGAACTTTGGAACCACCAGGACTCTTCATAGAGCTGGTCGTCCGGCCAAACTGAGCAATCGGGGGAGAAGGGCCTTGGTCAGGGAGGTGACCAAGAACCTGCTGGTCACTCTGTGGAGATGGAAGAACCGTCCAGAAGGACAACTATATCTGCAGCACTCCACCAGTCAGGCCTTTATGGTAAAGTGCCAGACGGAAGCCACTCCTTGGTAAAAGGCACTTGACAAAGGCATGAGAAACAAGATTCTCTGGTCTGATGAAACCAAGACTGAACTCTTTGGCCTGAATGCCTGAATGGTCATGTCTGGAAGAAACCAGGCACCGCTCATCAACTGGCCTATACCATACCTGCAGTGAAACATCGTGGTGGCAGCATCATGCTGTGGGAATGTTTTTCAGTGTCAGGAAGTGGGAGACTGGTCCGGATCGAGGGAAAGATGAATGGAGCAAAGTACAGAGAGATCCTTGATGAAAACCTGCTCCAGAGTGTTCTGGACCTCAGACTGGGGTGGAGGTTCACCTTCCAACAGGACAATGACCTTAAGCACACAGCCAAGACAACGCAATGGTGGCTATTTGAATGTCCTTGAGAACCCGATCAAACATCTCTGGAGGGACCTGAAAATAGCTCTGCATTGACACTCCCCGTCCAACCTGACAGAGCTTGAGAGGGATTACTGAGCATGGGTGACAACAAGTGTGGCAGACAGGAAGGATGTATTATCCGGAAAACCGTGTGAAATGGCTGTCATACTATTTTCATCTGAATCTAAATGACAGTGTTGTATGTTTCACTTAAATCATTACCGCTTCATCTAGGGTGTTTGCTGTGTACTGGTGGAGTGTTATGAAGTCAGAGTACAGTCTTAAAGAAAATATTGAACCTAGGTGAATTGGCCCTACTCAACTGAAAGATTCCAAAGCCACTTTTTAAATTCTTTACTCTGTCATTTATTGTGTCACCAAAATAATCAAGCTGTATTGCTAGTTATATATTTTATGGAGTTGTGCACAGCTGATTTGCTTCAGTTATTTAGATTATGGTGATTGTACCTAATCAACTGAAAACTGCTTTGGAAGTCCTCAGGTCCCGGAAGTTTTAATGAGGCTGATTATTTGTATCGGAATAAATTATTTTTTACCCTGGATTTTTTTCCTCCTTCAAACCAGTGTTTGGACTCGGTGAATCATAACTTTTTCTTCGTTCTGCTTTTTCCCTTTTCAGGAGAGAAAGGAATGGCGTACACTATGATGACTTGTAAGGACATTAATTTTGCTGGGGATCTTGTTCGCAATTTGGAAGGAGCTAATCAGTATGTTTCCAAAGAATTGCTGGACCTAGCTATGCAGGTATATAAATATACACAAAGCGAACTTGGTTGTGTCTGAAAAAATTTAAACATTCATGCTTGTTTACATAAGAAAATTCCACATCTATATAAACCATTACCCCATCCAATTCAATCCCCATGTGTGATTATCTTGGATTAAATCTCCATTTATCTCCATGTTTTAAGTGACAATCATTGTACAGATCCCTCAATTTTCCTGGTCTGTTGAAAAACAAAGCTTTTTGTTCTTTTCTTTATCTTAGATACAGTGATATTGGTATAGTGATTTATCTTTTTTTTCTCTTTAGCAGTAAACTGCGAAAAGGAAGTTTACTTGCAATCTCCTTCTGCGGTTGCCCTGTTCACTTCATGCAAGGCTTATGGCTTTTGATACACCAATTAGTAAAACATTGGAATGCGATCTGATTTTTATAGCTGTACTTCTGTACTTCTATGTAATCTATGACAGAGTGTGTTGACAGCTATTGTTTTTCTTCCCTCCTGATGTGCTCAGCCTTGGGTTAAAGTATCAGCTGGCCCTCCATCAACTTTCCCAATGACCAATCTTTGTTTATGATATTATACACTGAGTGTGAACCTTACTTTCCCCTGACTTGGGGCCCATCCTTCTTTCCACGATGGTCTAAGCATTTACAGTGCTCTCCATAATGTTTGAGACAAAGACCCATCATTTATTTGTCATCTCTGGTGATGCTCTGCCAGACCTGTATTGCTGCCATCTTTAGCTTATGCTTGTTTTAGGGTCTAGTCCCCTTCAGTTTTTCTCTTCAGCATATAAGGCATGCTCAATTGGGTTCAGATCGGGTGATTTCCTTGGCCACTTAAGAATTGACCATTTTTTAGCTTTCAAAAACTCCTTTGTTGCTTTGGCAGTATGTTTGGGATCATTTTTTGCTGTAGAATGAACCGCCGGTCAATGAGTTTTGAGGCATTTGTGCAATTGGGATGTGTCCATAAACTTCAGAATTAATTATGCTACTACCATCAGCAGTTGTATCATCAATGAAGATAGCTGAGCGAGTACCTTCAGCAGCCATGCATGCCTAAGCCATAACACCCCCACCACTGTGTTTCACAGATGAGGTGGTATGCTTAGGATTTGGGCAGTTCCTTCACTCCTCTATACTTTGCTCTTGCCATCACTCTGATTTAAGTTAATCTTCGTCTCATCTGTCCACAAGACTTTTTTCCAGACTGTGGTTGCTCTTGGTACTTCTTGGCAAACTGTAACCGGGCCATCCTATTTTTGCGACTAACAAGTGGTTTGCATCTTGCAGTGTAGCCTGTGTATTTCTGTTCATGAAGTCTTCTGCGGACAATGGTCATTGTTTATTATTAGAGAGAATTCTTCTGTCATCTGCTGTGGAGGTCTTCCTTGGCCTGCGAGTCCCTTTGTGACTAGTAAGCTCACCAGTGCTCACTTTCTTCTTAATGAAGTTCTAAACAATTGATTTTGGTAAGCCTAATGTTTGGCTGATGTCTCTAACAGTTTTATTCTTGTTTCTTAGTCTCATAATGGCATCTTTGACTTTCTTTGGCACAACTTTGGTCCTCGTGTTGATAAACAGCGATAAAAGTTTCCAAAGGTGATGGAAAGGCTGGAGAAAAGACTAGGTGCTGAGCGCTCTCTTATACCTGCATTAAGGAGGCAATTAAACACGCCTGAGCAATTACCATCGCCTGTGAAGCCATGTGTCCAAAACAATATGGTACTCTGAAATGGGGGGGACCATGTATAAACAGAGCTGTAATTTCTCCATGGTGAAACCAAAATGTATAAAAATACCCTTTAATAAAATATGACACTGTACCAATGTTACAACATTTTGAGATTTAAAAAAATCAAGTCTGCAATTTTGTCCCGTTAGATAAAGCATTAAAAGAAGTTTAATTTGACACCTAATTCACTTTCATATCTTCAGTCTTAAAAAGGTTATGGCCATTTTCATACTCTGAAGTTAGCATCTTGTTCCTTATTGCTTTTCCATTGACTAACACAAAAGCTGTGATCGAGGACAGTCAAAACCATAGGTGCAGCAGCATCTATGGAGCGAAGGAAATGTGCAACGTTTCAGGCCGAAACCCTTCTTCAGACTCTATTTTCCATAAGGAGTTGGTAGAGTGTCAAATCCCAGTCTGCACACACCACTGCAGTGGTCAGCTTTCCAGTGATACCCCACGCAGTGCCCAGAATGCATTTTCAAGAACTTGAGAACAAATAATATTAGTGCTAAAAGGGGTCTGTATTGCATTATAAATGGAGAGACATAGACACGGGGACTACAGATGTTTGAAACTTGTGTAGAACACACAGTGCTAAAGTTGCTCAGCGGGTTAGGCAGCATCTCTCTGGAGGACATGGGTATGAGATGTTTCAGGTTGGGACCCTTGGCTATCCATGCCCTCCAGAGATGCTGCATGACCCACTCAGTTACAACAGCACTTGGAGAGATATGTTGCTGATAGGTGGCGATGATTCTGCAGGATTTAGTTATGTCAACATATGGAGCAGTCGCTGCCAATCCCCATAAATGGTCCACCCTCAAGGATTGATCAGCGGGCAGGCTTCAAGCCCACCTGTCAGCACTGAGTAGCAGCACCACATGGCCCACCTCCCTCCTGCAACCTCTCCGCTCCAAGCCACCGGATCATTCATTGATGAGAGAGGGCCAGCAGAGGGCAGACCAGGATCCCAGTCTAGCAGCTGTTATGCTGACCTGGGAGGGCACCTACCTGTAAGTGTTGGGACTGGAGGACCAAGAGCACTACATCAAATCAGCCTTCTGCAAGGTAGTGCTCAATGAGCACCATGGTAACAATTATCATCAAGGTGGTCAAATTCAGATTTGAATTGCCGGTAGTTTATTGTCATATACACCAGAGTGCAATGACATTCCTTGCTCCTATGATGCTCGCAGAGTAAACAATACATATAGAACACAGAACAGTACAGTAGAAACGAGGAACTGCAGATGGTGGTTTACACCAAAGATAGACACAAAGTACTGGAATAACTCAGCAGGTCAGGCAGCATCTCTGGAGAAAGTGTAAAGAAGGGCCACCCATCCTTTTTCTTCCGAGTTGCTGCCTGACCCTCTGAGATACTCCAGCACTTTGAGTCTATCTATAGAATAGTTCAGTACAGGAACAAGCCCTCTGATCCGCAATGTCCATGCTGAACATGAAGTCAAATTAAACTAATCTCTGCCTGTTCTGACTTCTATCCCTCCTTTCCCTGTATCTACATGTGCCGATCTAAAAGTTTCTTAAATACCACTATTGCATCTTTTTTCACGCCAGCGCATTCCAGGCACACATCACTATCTATAAACAAAACTTGCACTGCACATCTCCTTTAAACTTTTCCCATCTCAACTTAAAACTGTGCTCTTTATATTTCTGCCCGAGGAAAAAAGATCTAATGCCTCTCAATATATTTAATATCATTCTCTCAGGTTTTCTCTCAACCTCTGACGTTGTATGGAAAACAATCCAAGTTTGTCCAATCACTCCTTATAGGTATTACCCTCTAATCCAGGCAGCATTCTGGTAAACCTCTTCTGTGCCCTCTCCAAATCCTCCACAAACTTCCTGTCATTGGACAACCAGAACTATGCACAATATGTAGAGTATGTATACATACTGTAAGGATAAATGCAACATTAAATACAAATGGCAGAATGGTGTAAGATTCTAGTGCAATTTGAAGTAGTAAAAATAATTAAAAGTATAATAACGGAAGAACCAAATGATGTAAGATGTGGCAGCATTGCCAAGAATAAAGTGTGAAAGGCTAATTTGTTCAAAAGTCAGATAGCTGTGGGGAAGAAACTGGTATTGGATCTAGACATCTGTCTTTACACTCTCCAGTATCTTTTCTCAGAAGGTAGGAGGAAGCAAAGAGAATGGCCAGGGTGACTGGCTTCCTTGACAATATTATGCCACGCAAATGACTGGATGGAAGGAAGTAACAAGTCTGTGCTGGACCAGGCTGTACTCGGTCTGCAACCCAGGGCAGAGCAGCTGCCATATCAGATTGAGATGTATCCCATCATGATGCATTATGTCACACTTCTGTAGAAGTTCAAGACATTGTTCATGGACATTTCTTGATCATCGCAGATGCATATGGAAATAAATGCAGGCACTCCCCGACTTAAGTAAGGATTACGTTCAGTGGACCCTTGCGTAATTTGGGTGTTACGCAAGTCTGAAACTAGATGGAGGCCCTAAGGCCAACATCCCGGTGTTTGGAGATGAGCTAATGTGGTATTATGACGTCGAAGGCTGAGCTGAAGTCAGATTTTGGGGCCCTGGTTGTCAAGGTGATCCAGAGCTGCATGTAGTGCAAGAAAGATGGCGTAGTCCGTAGACCTATTTTTGCTGTACACACATTGCATGGGGCCCGTATTGTCCGAAAGACCGGTACTGACACAGGCCTTTGCTAGCCTTTCAATGCACTTCATTATGGTCATATGTGAGGACTACTAATAGTCATACTGGTGGTAGTCATACTAATCATATTCAAAGCGTTAAGATCTGCTGCTTTGACTGTGAATGGTAAAGAAAATTAATCAATAACATAACAAAGATTAGAGCATCTACAGGAAAATAATTCCCTCAGTGTGTTGTTGCAACAATGTAATTGTTCTTTAAGCACTGAAAATAATAGGTCTGTGCTGCATTTACTCTTTGTGGGACCCATTTAACTGTGATCAAGTCAATACTTGGATGGGGGATCACTTAGGATAAACTAGTGTACCAGCTTGGGTTCTTCTTCTTCTTTTGTGTGGCGTGCACAGCCTAAAGTTGTAGGACAACTTGTTCTATTTGATCTTCTGTTTGTGCACGTCGAGTTGATTGCATTAGTCGAAACAGGGCGGATCACGTGAAGGTTGCAATATTCCACCCCACCAGCTTGGCTACGCTGGGAACATGATCCAGTCAATCGATTGACTATGTGCTCAGCCATACTGTCAATTTGCAGGATCTTGAATGGGAAACTAAGCATTGACTCTCAAATTTCAGATAGTTAATAGCTGAGAAGGTTTAACTCCATGTGTTTACAATTTTTTGTTAGAATCCGTGGTTCCGAAAGTCTCGCTACAAAGCTGGGAAAGGAAAAAGAATGAATATTGGAGGAGGAGGATTAGGATACAGAGAGCGACCAGGACTTGGCGCAGATACCTCAGTGAGTAAATGATGGGTTTGGCATGTTATCATCATCAGTAAATATTTTCATTTATAACTTGTACACCTCAGTACATTGCCTCTTTTGCAGCTCAGTTCATTTTATTATAGTGTGCAAATTTAAGATAGAACTTGTGTCTTGAAAATTTTCATTGCCCTTTTATTTTGATGAAGATGAACTATTCCAGTTCCCTGCCCAGGGAAAAGGACTGTGAGTATTCACTTTATCCTTCCCCTTCTGCTGTAGAATTCAACCCTGTTAGAGACAATCTGTAGAATCTAGTCCTAGATCCATTGTATTCACTCCTATCCAGAAATGATCTGGTTTGAATCCAGTCAACTTGAGCAGCAGCAATGACTGCCCTGCCAAATAATGTTGAGCATTTCTGTTTAAAAAGGAAATAGATAAAGGGAGATTAAGGGAGTTGGAACTAATGCAGTAAAGTGGCGAAAAGGTTAAAGATTGGCTATGATATTATTGAGCGGCAAAGCCATTGCAGAGGACAGAGGCCTCAACTTTTTGTGTACTACTGATCCACCGTTAAATTCAATTGGCATGAGGAACGAGTTGAATCTTATAAACACCTGCATGGCTCACATCAGCTAATGTTGTCTTTGTGTTGACTGCGTAAACCTTTTGCCTGATGCATGATGACCAAATTGGTGAGTTTTCTCTCTCAGGACAGAACAGCCAGCCTTGTGCTGTCTAATTATGAAGCATACAAACCATCCACTGGTGCAATGGGTGACAGAATGTCAGCCATGAAAGCAGCATTCCAGGTAAGGGTCTTTTCATGAAGCTCTGGTGTGGGTTTGCAACAATTTTTTAAAGTATTGTCTTGACCTTTTTAGGAATTCTGCCTGAAATTCTTGGGATGGTATAAATTATCTTTGTATTTTTCACCATACCAAAACTCTAAATGGCTCCTGAAGTAACTGTTCAGCTTCTTCACAGCCAGGTGCTCAAGTCTTCATTTGAATTTAGTTTAGTATCGTGATACAGCGCGGAAACGGGCCCTACGGCTTACCGAGTCCGCGTCGACCAGCGATTCCCGCACACTTACACTATCCAACCCGAAACGTCACCCATTCCTTCTATCCAGAGACTGCCTGTCCCGCTGAGTTACTCCAGCATTTTTGTGTCTAAACCAGCGTCTGCAGTTCCTTCCTACACATATATGGATTGAGTCGTGCATAGATTTCCTTAATTAGTTGATGATGAGTTGAATCCTTAATTAGTTGATGAGTCCTTCATTAGCATTGGCATTAAGTCCACAGATGCAGTGGTGGTGCTACAAGTTCAGTACGCTGTATTAAGATTAATATTTAGGCTTGTGAAGCACTGAACACTAACATTGTTCTTGTTTTATTCCAGTCACAATACAAGTCACACTTTGTTGCAGCTACTGGAACTGCTCCCAAGATCACAGGCTCTGCCCCTGGTACTAGCAACTGGACTAGCGCTGGGAGTCTCAACATCATCCCGACATGTCCTCTGGGTAACCAGATCACTAATCAGCCTTCAGTCCCCAACAGCAATAGTGGAGCTACTGGACGGAACAAAGATGACGATCGTTCTCCTGAAGTCAAAATCAATCGCCCTATCGATAATAGCCCTAGTCGCTCCGAAGGTAGTGGTCGCCATGGCGATAGCTTTGGTCGTCATGGGGAAGGCTTTGGTCGTCATGGTGACAACTTGGCTCGCCATGGTGACAGCATGGGCCGCCATGGGGACAACCTTGGCCGTCACGGGGATAACTTTGGTCGCCACGGTGATAGCAGCAGTCGTCACAGTGATTCTGGCAGCCGTCATTCTATCAGTAAGTATAGTGATCGGGGTGGTGACGGCAGGCATGGTGACCGGAGTAGTGAGAGACACGGCGATAGAGGAAATGATCGGAGTGGCGAGAGGCACGTTGACCGCGGTGACCGGCATGGTGATCGGCGGGGCGAGAGCCGACACGGTGAGAGGCACGCCGAGAGCCGAAATGACAGCCGGCACGGTGAGGCCAGGAGCACCAGCCTAAACCGGAGCAGTGGGGAGACGGGACATGTTGATGAGGCTGGGAATGGTGGTGGGAGTGGGATTGGGGAAGGGAATGGGGATGGGAATGGCAACGACAGCAGGAATGGAGACAGCAGAAGCAGCAGTCGGAGCACTTCCACCGAGAACGATGGCTTTGCTGTGCCAGAGCCACCACCCAGAAAGAAGAGGAGCAGGTGGGACAATTAAAGCCCAGAGGAGATCTGCCCCAAATTCTCCTGCACACAAAGATGCTTACACTTCGAAGTCCTGTTAGAAACTTGGTGCATAGTTTTATCTGCATAACCATCAAAACAAAAAGGGACATTACTAAATGGAATTTCATTTAGAGTAGTCAGCTATGTATCTTGTACTTTCGTGCTGGTAGTTGAAGTGGGAAATTCTGTAAGTTTTGGTCAGCAGGAATTTTAAAGGTTGTCAGATACTTTCAGTACATTTGTTTTTGCCTTTGCTCTGCACTTGTTAAACAGTAAAGTCCTCTGAAAGATTTCTGAAACTGTAAAATCTGATTTTTCTTTTTGCTGATTTGTGTTGTGATATCCAACTGTGTTTGGGTTGAAGTTGCCTTTCTGGCAGGAGCAGGTCATGAAAAGGAAACATTCCTTTGCTGTTTCCCCAGACTGAGATCAGCAGCCATTGTCTTCACTCTGGTCTGAACTTCATCATCAAATTCTTCACTATTGTGTTTGAAAAGTTGGCTCCTTTTATATTCAAATAAAAGACACTTTTAAACATGAAATAGTTTAAGATTGTGTTTGAACTGATTTGCACATGAATATATGGTGCAGCATGCTGCTTTGTTGCTGATATGCATAATGTTTCCTTTGTCCACTCTGTGAAAGTAGGAAAAATACTAAATAAGATTATGAGGAAACAAGCATCCTACTTGGCTCTGCTGAGCGAACGTTACAATCCCACTTTTAATACAACAATGTAGTACCCAAGAGCATTGTATAAAAGATAACATGGGTGGCTCAAAAATTTAAATCAGGGTGCACAAATTGGACAATATATTCCATTCTTGTTCTTCATATGCAGCAGGAACATGGATCAAGAAAGTATAGTTGTAAACCTGCGGGAGGAACTCAGCGGGTCAGACAACATTTTGGGTTGGGACCTTTTTGCAGACTGATCCAAAATATTCTCTACAGAGTTGCCTCTTGCCTGCTGAGTAATTTCAACATTTAATGCATTTATTTCATTTTCTCAACATACACATGGTATTGTTCATTTTTGGAGGGATTAGCTGCCTAATGTAAGAGAGTATCTCTGTGAGAGTGAGAGGATCAGATACCATTGAGAAACAAATGTTCAGCAACCTCAGACTGGCAGGCACCTGTGTGATGTGTTTATGTTGTCTCTTGAGCATTTTGCCCTGCGTTCATTATCTCACCATCTGGTAGGGCTGACATTGAGGAGCACTGGCAAGAATCATTCAACAGCTCTGGCACCCAGAGGACTTCAGCCCCTTCGGACAGCACAGAAACAGACATTTGGGCCAACCATGCTAAAGCTGTCTCATCAGTGGCCCACCTAATCCCATGTAGCTGCACATTGTTCGTTGCCTTCTGTGCCTTGACAATTCAAGTGCTTGTCTAGATGCTTTTTGCATAACCTGTCACCAGGTAAAGAGGTGACATTACCTGCCTCCATCTTTTTAAGCAGTGCATTCCAGATTGCAACTGCCCTCTGCTTGAAAATATTTCTTCCTCGTTTCTCCTCTAAACCTCATCTTGCCCTGGGGAAAGATTTCTTACTATCTCTCCATGCATGCCTCACATGATTTTGTATACCTCCATCAGGTTACCCCTCAGCCTCCTCTGCTCCTATAAACCCAGCCTGTCCAGTCTCGCTAAACTCTCTGCTCCGCTTTACCAGCATTCTGGATAATATTCTCCTTCCTATAATTCGTGACTGGAAGTGCAGACTATATACCAGCTATAACTTAACCAATGTTTTATCAAATTATAAAGACCCTACTGTTATGTTTTATTGCGTCAGTAGAGGCAAGCAATGAATCCCATAACCCCTCTTCATCACTTTATCTCGCTGGGATGCCATCTTCATCTATTTTTTAACTTTTACACTGGGTCTGCTAGTGCCTCCATACTCCCAGGGCCCCACAATTATATGTCCTATTATTGAGCCCCCTGCCCACTCCCCCTCCCCCAAAGTACATCACCACACACTTATTGCAATTAGGTTCCATCTGTTCTTGCCCAGCCAATTTGCCATTAGATCAATACCAACCTGTATCCTAAGATTGCTCTCCTCATTATCAACAGCACTGCCAATTATTTTGTTGGTGTCATCTGCAAACTTGCTGATCAATGTCTATAGTTTTGGTCCCATGTGCCTTTATGGCAGTTTTGATAAAGTGTCTAAGATTACGCTACAATATTTTACGGGATAAAGTCTCATCATCGCACTTGTGGCACGTCCCATTATATTGTGTGCTAACTGGGATCGATTTAGAATCGGCACACAGTTCAAAACTGCATCCAAGAGGGTCATCGGCAACAAACAGAATTATATTCCATAAATTGGCAACGTGGTAGAAAGATGTTAATGAAATGGGGGAGTTGCACTAAGGAGAATGTCACAGCTGCGCAGAGAGAAGACATTTTGGAGGGCTTGTTTGATGAGGTCATGGGTAGGATTTAGAAGTAAAAGTGCAATCGCTGATTAGATTACAAGAGGCCTCCCAATAGCCAGTGGGACATAGTGGACCGATATGTAGGCAGATCGTGAAAAGATGTAAAGGGGATGGGTTGGTTGTAATGGATGATGTTAACTTCCATTTTTCCTTGCATCATTTCCTGATTAATGGCATCCTCCCAACAGCTGGATGACCAGCACTGTGCATAATACTTATGTGTGCTCTCATCTACTTGTGTACCTGCAACTTGATGTCTGAAACCTGTAATCAATGCACTGACTGATGAAAGCAAGTGTGCCAAACGCCGCCTTCACCAACCTGCCTCCCTGTGCCACTACTTACAGTGAACCTTATACTTGCCTTGTTTCACTCACCAAGTTGCAGCACCTCGCACTTCTCAGAGTTAAATTACATCTGCCATTCCTTGGCTTTGTTCAGGTAGATCCTGTTATAATTTTAGATAACCTTCACTGTCGACGACATTACCAATTTTGGTGTTGTCCACAAACATAATAAAGATATTAACAGTATCATCCAGATTTTTAATGTAGATGTTAATGAGACCAGCGGCACAAGAGAGTGTCAACATTTTATGAAAAGTTCCTCTGATATTAGCCAGCTGTGATAGTTTTTCCTCATTATCTGTTCCAACGTTGGAAAGTCATAAGCATGCAGGTACAGCAGGCAGTGAAGAAAGCTAATGGCATGTTGGCCTTCATTGCGAGAGGAATTGAGTTTAGGAGCAAAGAGGTCCTACTGCTGTTGTACAGGACCCTGGTGAGACTGCACTTGGAGTATAGTGTGCAATTTTGGTCTCCTAATTTGAGGAAGGACATTATTACTATTGAGTGAGTGCAGTGTAGCTTCACCAGGTTAATTCCCAGGATGGCAGGACTGACATGATGAACGAATGAGTCGATTGGGCTTGTATTCACTGGAATTTAGGATGAAAGGGAATCTAGAAACATAAAATTCTTAAAGGATTGGACAGGCTAAATGCAGGAAAAATGTTCCCGATGTTGGGGGAGTCCAGAACCAGGGGTCACAGTTTAAGAATACGGGGTAGGCCACTGAGATGATGGGAAAAAATGTACCCAGAGAGATGTGAATCTGTGGAATTCTCTGCCACAGAAGGCAGTGGTGGTCAATTAACTGGATGTTTTCAAGAGAGAGTTAGATTTAGTTAGGGCTAAAGGAATCAAGCCTATTATATGGAATCCTCAGGCAAGGCGAAAGGTGGTGCTTTCTGGTCAATGATTCGTGATGGTCTTAGCGCAATTCTGCTCCTTGATCAGGAATACTTGATGATAAAATGCCATCCGTTTTATCTAATGAGGAAATTAATCTTCATCATCTTGTTTGCAGTCTACAGCCGCCCCCATGCCAATGCCATGGTGGCACTGGATGAATTATACTTGGTCATCATCTCTCTTGAGACAGCAAACCCCAATGCCCTGTTCACCATTGCCAGTGACTTGAATCAAGCACATTTTTAGGCAAACATTAAGCAAGGTGTCTCGCTGGATCTCCACCCTGCACTGGACCACTTGGACAATAAGGGCACATTATTTTAAAATGTTTGGAATCAGGAGCCCTGCCGGATAAATGTTTCTTTGTTTTTTTCCACTTTGGAAAGGAGCTGAAAATAAAATATTAGGAGGAAGTGACAAAATGAGAAAGAAAGATGGAGACACAAGAAACTGCAATTACTGGAAACCTAAGCAAAAACGACTGCTGGAGCAAATGAGCAGGTCAGGCAGCAACTGTTGATGGAAATGGGACAGACATTGTCTGCAAGAAATGATGGTATGAGTGGACAGTGAAGAATGTAACAGCACAATCTAGATCCACTGGGGGAGTGGATAAAGGACTGGCAAGTGGAATGGGGATAGAATGCCCAGCTTGCAATGTCATCTGTCCTTTTCCCTCCACAGATGCTGCCTGACCTGCTGAAGTCCGCCATCAGTCTGATTTTTACTGGAGAAGGAAGGTGTTTGTTTACAAAGCAACTTCCGTGACCTCGACTCTGCCCAAATCAATTTACAGCCATCAGGTCCTTTCATGCGTACAGGCTGTTATTAGTAAAAAAATTTTTTTCATTTTAGTTTGAGTCTTGTGTTTAACATAGCTTAATTGCATATCCAGGATACGAGTCTGGAGCGGAGCAGATTGCATCTGGATTGTAAACTGAGATTGTAATCGAGCTCGATTTGTCCCAGGCTCCATGGACTTCCTGCGGCAGTGGGGGAACAGAACATGAGGTCTGAGATGGAAAATGTCATCTGCAGTTTAGTGATTATTCGCGTCAGCCTACGCAGGCTCTGTCAGAGCACAGCAGCTTAATGCTTTAAAGTCCTTTCAGATGGTTTATGGCCTTGAACTTTTAACTGTTGAATTATGAATTAGCTTTCCCATTGCCTGCGGTATTAGAGTTAAATATAAAATCGGTGAAGAATGCAATTGTTGGTTTTGAATCAAATATTCTGATTGTAATATTGCAATTGTTCTGTTTTTTGAGGGATGTGACAAATACAATGGATAAGGGGTGCCAGTGGATGTAGTGTATCTAGACTTTCAGAAAACCTTTGATAAGGTCCCGCACGGGAGACTGGTGACTAAAATTAGAGCACATGGTATTGGGGGTAGGGTGTTGACATGGATAGAAAATTCGTTGACAGACCGGAAGCAAAGAGTAGGAGTGAATGGGTCCTTTTCAGAATGGCAGGCAGTGGCGAGTGGAGTGCCACAAGGCTCGGTGTTGGGGCCGCAACTGTTTACCATATATATATTAATGATTTGGAAGAGGGAATTTGGAGCAACACTAGCAAGTTTGCGGATGACACAAAGCTGGGTGGCAGTGTGAACTGTGAAGAGGATGTTAGGAGGTTGCAGGGTGACCTGGACAGGTTGGGTGAGTGGGCAGATGCGTGGCAGATGCAGTATAATATAGATAAATGTGAGGTTATCCACTTTGGTGGCAAAAACAAGGGGGCAGATTATTATCTCAATGGGGTTAGGTTAGGTGAGGGGGAGATACAGCGAGACCTGGGTGTCCTTGTACACCGGTCACTGAAAGATGGCTTACCGGTACAGCAGGCAGTGAAGAAAGCTCATGGAATGTTGGCCTTCATAACAAGAGGATTTCAGTATAGGAATAAAGATGTTCTTCTGCAGTTGTATAGGGCTTTGGTGAGACCACATCTGGAGTATTGTGTACAGTTTTGGTCTCCTAATTGAGGCAGTGCAGCGTAGGTTCACGAGATTGATCCCTGGGATGGCGGGACTGTCATATGAGGAAAGATTGAAAAGACTGGGCTTGTATTCACTGGAGTTTGGAAGGATGAGGGGGAATCTTATAGAAACATATAAAATTATAAAAGGACTGAACAAGCTAGATGCAGGAAAAATGTTCCCAATGTTGGGCAAGTCCAGAACCAGGGGCCACAGTCTTAGAATAAAGGGGTGGTCATTTAAGACTGAGGTGAAAAAAAACTTTTTCACCCAGAGAGTTATGAATTTATGGAATTCCCTGCCACAGAGGGCAAATCACTAGATGGATTTAAAAGAGAGTTAGATAGAGCTCTAGGGGCTAGTGGAGTCAAGGGATATGGGGAAAAGGCAGGCACGGGTTATTGATAGGGGACGATCAGCCATGATCACAATGAATGGCGGTGCTGGCTCGAGGAGCCGAATGACCTCCTCCTGCACCTATTTCTATGTTTCTCTGTTTCCCTGCTTGAGAGGTGAATTTTAATCGCACTGTGGTCCTTATCATTTAGGTCAGTGTGGTGTCTTGTATTAAATGAGAGGCAGCCCAAAGTCCTGTCCAGGTAGGGCACTCTCTGGGCTGCAATGTAACAAAACTGCCCCCAGACTGAGAGCTTTATATGGGGTACCAGCTGGTCTGTTTTGTGAGATGATAGAGAACAGTGCAGATAATTGCACAGATCGTAATGTTCCTCATCATAGTGAGAAAGGAAGAACGGCAATCGACGTTTCATTGTGGATCACAAGGAGGCACACGGTGTCAATAGGTCATAAGGAATAGGAGTAGAATTAGGCCATTCAGCCCATCAAGTCTATTCTGCCATTCAATCATGGCTGATCTATCTCCCTCCTAAGCCCCATTCTCATGCTTCTCGCCATAACCTCGGACACCTGTACTAATCTGGTATTGTACGCAGGTGTACCTGGAATCTGGTCACCTGCTTCTGGGACAGGCCTGCCTGGTTTGGAGTTGCCGTTCAGGGGCCTAATATTCCTTTATTTAAGGTGCTCACTTAATGGGAAACTGCAGCCTGATAGAATCATCAAGAGCTACCTGTAAGGAGGAAGTGGTTATAAAGTCAAGCCCCCCCCCCCCCCCTCCCCCATCGCTCCACCAAGCATGCAGATAGAGATTTTGAGATACAACGTGGAAACAGGCCGGTCGACCCACCGAGTCCTCACCATCATACTGTCACTCCTATACACTAGTGGCAATTTACAGAAACCAATTAACCTACAAACCTGCACAACTTTGGAATGTGGGAGGAAGCCAGAACACCAGAAGAAAACCCACGCGGTCGCAAGGAGAATATACAAACTCCCCACAGACAGCACCAGTAGTCAGCATTGAACCTACGCCTCTGGCGCCATGAGTCACCAGCTCTACCACTGCATCGTCGTGCTGACCTAGGCCACTGCACAAGTTGTGGTCAGATAAAAGGCCAAGGGACCAGAAGCCCTGTGTCAGACTCCTCTCTGGAATGATTTAAAATAAAGCTTCCATCGTCCATCATTTTAATCTATTCTCTACCACTGTCATTGTTGTAGCAGGCAACCGTTTATTTGCCTTCCCTTCGGATTGCAAGCACAATCAACTCCTGAGTGCCAAGACCCCAACTCCCGAGGTGACAAGACAAAAACTGTGAGATAAGGATAGAAGATGTGCAAATTGTCCAGTCAGAAAGTGGTATACATGAAATATAGGTGGAAGTGAGGGGGGGGGGGGGGGTTGTTCATATGCTTGGGTTGTAAGTTACCCAAGTACAATATGAGGTGCAGTTCCTCCAGTTTGCATGTGAGTGCTCGCTCTGGAAATAGAGGAAGCTCAGGTCAGAAAGGTCAGTATGGGAACGGAAAGGGAAAACCTCCATTACATTGGTGAGACCAAACGTAGACTGGGCAACCAAACACTTGCACTCAGTCCACCAAGGGCTGCTGTGGATCTCCAGTTTCTAATGATTTTATCTCTCCTTCCCATTCCCCACTTTTCTCTCCCTCCAATCCCTGTGCGATTCTATTTCTCCCCGTGTGTGTAGGTGAGTGGTAGATTCTGAAGGAAGGTGATGGAAATATAGGGAGAATAAAATAAAATAGGATTTGTGTTTACAGGTGGTTAATTGACAGCTTGGACTCGGTGGGCCAAAGCACCTGTTACTGTGCTCTATCTCTCTCAGAAGTGAAACATAGGACATGGGAAAGCTCAAGGGAAACTTGCAAACTCCTGATAGAAACACAAGAGATGAAGGGTGCTGGAATATTGAACAAGAACAAACTGCTTGGCATGGTTAGCAACTTAGTGGATGGCACCAAAATTGGTGGTATAGTGGATAGTGAGGGCCAGCTAAAATCACAACAGGATCTGGATCAACTGTGAAAGTGGTCCAAGGATTGGCAGGTGGAATTTAACTCAGACAAGTGTGAACTGTTGCATATTGGTAAATTAAACTCGGTCAGGATTTAAAAAGTAAATGACAGGGAGCTTGTTGAGTTATTGTAGTACCAAAAGGCCTTGGGGCACAAATGCACTTTCCTTGAAAGTGGTGATACACGTATTCAGGATGATGAAGGCATTTTGAATGCTTGTCTTCCTTCGTCCAGGAATTTGCTACAAGAATTGGGATGTTATTTACAGCTGCACAGACATTGTACTAGGAGTATTGTGTGCAGTAACGTGTCTTCAGCTAATCCAGGCTCCCTGTTGCCATGGAGACATCATAAAGACAATTATAACCCTTGTGACCTCTGATTTTAAGGCTCTGGTCCTGCACTTTACCTGAAATTTAGGATGATGAGGCCTACCTAATAATGAAGCCTACCTAATAATGAAAAGCCCAGGTAGAGGGAATGTGGACAGGATGTTTCCAGGAGAGGGAGAGCCTAAAAATAGGGGGCACCGCCTCAGGGTAAAAGGATGGAGATGAGGTATTTATTTAGCCAAAGGGTGGGTAACTCTGTGGAATTAATTGCCACAGACGACGGTGGGGGCTGTCATTGAGTAGATTTAAAGTGGAGATTGTTAGGTTCTTGATTAATAAAGTTGTTCAAGGTTATGGGAAGAAGGCAGGAAACTGGGGTTGAGAGAGAAAAATCGATCTGCTGTGATTGAATGGCAGAGTAGACTCAATGGGCTGAATGGCCTAATTCTACTATGTCTCATGGTCTTATGATAAAGGAAGCTTATCTTAAAAATGTTACTCCCATGGATACTTTATTCCCTACTTGTACTGCTGAAGGTTCCGGAAGTTGCGGCGCTGCCTGGCAGCTGCGGCTCGCCTGCAGTCCGTCTGTTTTTTCTTTTCCTTTTGTTTTCTTATGTCTGTTTTAGTTAAGTTTTTGTTTATTAGGCTGTGTATGTGTGTGGGGGGGGGGGGGGGGAGAAACAAGGTTTTAGTCTCTCCCTTCGGGGAGATGCGATTTATCTTGTCGTGTCCCCCGTCACTGTCTCGGTCTGTGCTGAGGCCTAATGGCGGAGCTGGCGGGGTTCCAGCGGCGGAGACGGACCCGGCTTCAGAGCTGTGGTGTTCCAGTGTTCCAGCTGTGGCGTTCCAGTGGCGACTCCGCTTCAGAGCTGTGGCGGCGTCCAGCGACGGCAGACCCGGCTTCAGGGCTGTGGGTGTGGCGTTCCGGCAGCGGGCCCGGCTTCAGGGCTGTGGGGTTCCAGTGTTCCAGCGGCGGACCCGGCTTCAGAGCTGTGGGGTTCCAGTGTTCCAGCGGCGGACCCGGCTTCAGAGCTGTGCCGACGTTCCAGCATTCCAGTGTTCCAGCAGCGGACCCGGCTTCAGAGCTGTGGCGGTGTTCCAGCGTTCCGGCGACGGCAGTGGCGGCAGCCCAGCTTCAGAGGCTCGGCCGCGGGCCTAGTGGACAACAGCATCGCAGGCCTGGATCGCCTCAGCGCAGAAGACAAAGACTATGACTTTTGCCTCCCATCACAGTGAGGAGGTGCCTGGTGAACTCACTGTGGTGGATGTTAAATACGTGTTTATTGTGTGTTTTGTTTTTTATTATATGTATGACTGCAAGGCAACAAGATTTCGTTCAGACCGAAAGGTCTGGATGACAATAAAGGATACTTTGACGAGTCTTTAAGCTCAGCTATACAAAGCAAGATTCTTGAGGAAACAGTTTCTTGAGTAACTCTGAAGGGTAAGAAGGTAGACAAAAATGCTGGAGAAACTCAGTGGGTGAGGCAGCATCTATGGCACGTAGGGTGGGAATGTACTTTGTCTTACTATATGATGTTGCATTATATGTGTGTGCTACTGCCCATGTTCCATGTCCAAATGTGCCATAACTAATTCTTCTCTCACTGGTCAACTCCATTGTGTTTATTTGTTGCCATCATTAACGCACACCAGCGGTATAGGATTGTGTTTAGATGTTCACATCTGGGAGTCTGCATTGATATTAATATAATCTTTGTTTTGTTGGATGCAACCATGCATTAAATGTCCAAAGTGAAATGGTTCCCTGAGCCGTCGATTCATATTTCATATTTTCTTATGACATCTAAGGAGGCCATTATTTCCCTGTAACACATCTCTCATGCACACCCATCTGCTCCTGATTCTACCACCACTCACAACGCACGTGGTGATATAAAGCTGCCAGTTAACCCACATGTCTTTGGGAAGTGGGAGGAAAGCAGAGCATTTAAAACACGTGGTCACAGGGAAAATGTACAAACTCCACCAGACATTGGAGGTTGGGATTGAGCCCAGGTTGCTGGTGCTGCGAGGCGGTAACACAACGTGGTCAACCCACAGTGAGGATCTGTTGCTTGTTTGCTGTCTGCACTGTGTTGGTGAGGGTACCTGCCAGTTACAAATGTCTACCTTGCGCGAAACTTAAGCTAATACAGACCACGAGCCCTGTGGCCTCAGATGTGGTTCACTTGCTCCTGCTTGGTAATATAACCCTTTTATATGTGAATCAATGCCAACATTTCACTGGTCATACAATGTTCTTTTTATTCAGCTGAGGGAAGGTTGCATGGATAAAGCACTTCATTTTCTTCACGGGACCGTTTCCCATTGATGTTAGAGAGTGGGCTGGAACTATTACTCGTGCTCCTTGTCCTCACCTCTCCAGTCCCTGCTGGCCAGGCTGGGGGAGTTCAGGCACTTGTCCGAGGGGGATGTGTTTGCAGTGTGGCCGGGCAGCTTGATGAAGGAGTGCAGTGGCAGAGCACAGTGCCTGGCATTGCTGTGCACTATGGACTGGCCTCGTGTGGCGATGCTGCTGCTGATGCTGTTGGTAGCAAGAGAGGTCACAGCTCCGTAAGGGCAGCTACTACCTGCTCGCGCCTGCTGCTTAAAATTCAGACTCAGGTTCCGCCTCAACCAGGACTTCTTTATTTCTGCCTGAACCTGCAGAGAGCGTGGAATACAATTCCGAGTTAAAGAGTGGTGACTGGAAATACTGGGAATATTCCGCAAGTTAGACCATATCTAACACACTCCAGCACACCAACAGGCACTTTGGCCCATGATGTCTGTGTTGAACATAATGCCAATTTAAACTAATTTGTTTTGTCTCACGTGGTCCCGACCCCACAATTCCTTGCATATCCATGTGCACCGAGTTCATGCAATTGTTCAGTGTTAATTGGTTCTAGCATTGTGAAGGGATGGTCAAACATACGATGTCATGAATTGGCCCACCTGTTGCTATTATGATGAGATAATTGGATTTATGATGTGATTGTGAAGGGATATGATGTCAACAACTTGAGCAATAGTTATTTTTTTTAAATCGGCAAAGGATTACAAAGAAAGTGATATCTTAACACAAGGATCTTTGGACAATGAACTAGAGCTGAACATTTTCAATAAAAAATAACAGAATTAATTTGCATAGAAGCAGAAAATGAATTAAATAGAGCAATGATGAATGTAAGGACTGAAACATTGAACTTATGTTTTGTGTCAAAGGAAAGAAAAGACATAGAGGGCAGTTTGATAAATCTCAGTGTTCAGCAAATGGAGAAAATACCACATCCAGGAATACCTGTATTTTCAAACGAAGGTTGATAACGTTCCACTCATTAAACATTTTATGGGACTGGGGAGATATACTGGCTTGAAGAAAGAAGTGTTAAAACAGAGAGAAGATATAAATGTGTATTTACAAATATTTCCAGTCTTGTCTGAAATTCAATCTCCTACATCCAGAAGCACATGTAATTGCAGATCATGATTATGTTTCTGCCATTTACACCCATCTGGAGTGACCTTAACCCACTGGCTTTGTGTTGCTCTGACAAATCTTTATCCATTCAGATCATCACAAACATTCTTGTTCTCTCAATACCCTCCTTTTCTGCAAGTTAAAACCTAATTAATTCTAACTTGGTTCTGACAAAGAGTCTTTGACCTGAACCATTAACTCTCCACAGATGCTGCCTGGTCTGCTGAGTATAACTCGAACTTTCTGACAAGAACTTGCAATTAATATATAACCGAGGTTACTTAATATGGTCAGGGTGTGTTGGTACAATTGTACGGCTGCCTTTCATAGGTTGGATATTGCCATCACTGGCCTGATACCTTTGGCATAACATTTTGACCATGTGACAGCCTTGATCTCTGCAGTGTAGTGCCTCGTTGTAGAGATGCCTGTGGTTGGAGAGCACCTTTGGAGAACACGGACAAATGGTTGGAGAACATGGTCAAATTTCTCAGGTGCTTCGTAGACTGAAAAGCAGACAAAATTTGGCCTAGAGTAGGTGATCAGAGGGTGACGCAAGAGACTACAGATGCTAGAATCTGGAGATGAAAACAAATTGCCTAAGGATCTCAGTGGGTCGAGCAGCAACTGTGCTGTCTCACGGGTGCCATGCAACCTGGTGTGTTCCTCTAAATCAGGGGTGGGATCCTTTTCATGTTGGAAGGCCGCATTCTGGAGTAGTTCCTGAGGATTGGAGGGTAGCTAATGTAACTCCACTTTTTAAAAAGGGAGGGAGAGAGAAAACGGGGAATTACAGACCAGTTAGCCTAACATCGGTAGTGGGGAAAATGCTAGAGTCAGTTATTAAAGATGGGATAGCACCACATTTGGAAAGCGGTGAAATCATTGGACAAAGTCAGCATGGATTTATGAAAGGTAAATCATGTCTGACGAATCTTATAGAATTTTTTGAGGATGCAACTAGTAGAGTGGATAAGGGAGAACCTGTGGATGTGTTAAATCTGGACTTTCAGAAGACTTTCGACAAGGTCCCACATAAGAGATTAGCATACAAACTTAAAGCACATGGTATTGGGGGTTCAGTATTGATGTGGATAGAGAACTGGCTGGCAGACGGGAAGCAAAGAGTAGGAGTAAACGGGTCCTTTTCACAATGGCAGGCAGTGACTAGAGGTGTACAGCAAGGCTCAGTGCTGGGACCCCAGCTATTTACAATATATATTAATGATCTGGATGAGGAAATTGAATGCAACATCTCCAGGTTTGCGGATGACACGAAGCTGGGGGGCAGTGTTAGCTGTGAGGAGGATGCTAGGAGGCTGCAAGGTGACTTGGATAGGTTGGGTGAGTGGGCAAATGCATGGCAGATGCAGTATAATGTGGATAAATGTGAGGTTATCCACTTTGGCAGCAAAAACAGGAGGGTAGATTATTATCTGAATGGTGGCCGATTAGGAAAAGGGGAGATGCAACGAGACTTGGGTGTCATGGTACACCAGTCATTGAAAGTAGGCATGCAGGTGCAGCAGGCTGTGAAGAAAGCGAATGGTATGTTGGCATTCATAGCAAAAGGATTTGAGTACAAGAGCAGGGAGGTTCTACTGCAGTTGTACAGGGTCTTGGTGAGGCCACACCTGGAGTATTGCGTACAGTTTTGGTCTCCTAATCTGAGGAATGATATTCTTGCCATAGAGGGAGTACAGAGAAGGTTCACCAGACTGATTCCTGGGATGTCAGGACTTCCATATGAAGAAAGGCTGGATAGACTCGGCTTGTACTCGCTGGAATTTAGGAGATTGAGGGGGGATCTTATAGAGGCTTACAAAATTCTTAAGGGGTTGGACAGGCTAGATGCAGGAAGATTGTTCCCGATGTTGGGGAACTCCAGAACAAGGGGTCACAGTTTAAGGATAAGGGGGAAGTCTTTTAGGACCGAGATGAGAAGACCTTTTTTCACACAGAGAGTGGTGACTGTGGAATTCTCTGCCACAGAAGGTAGTTGAGGCCAGTTCATTGGCTATATTTAAGAGGGAGTTAGATGTGGCCCTTGTGGCTAAAGGGATCGGGGGTATGGAGAGAAGGCAGGTACAGGATACTGAGTTGGATGATCAGCCATGATCATATTGAATGACGGTGCAGGCTTGAAGGGCCGAATGGCCTCCTCCTGCATCTATTTTCTATGATTCTATGATTGTTAGCTGTAATCTAATAAGGCCGCATCCAAGAAACTTCAATTAGATATAAGATTATTTTGTTAAATCTTCTTTTACTCTTTGGTATTTTTAAATACGCTCATTTTAAGATTAAAATAAAAATAATAAAAGTCGAACAAAAACATATAAATAAAAATAAAAGCATTTGTTCTACAAAATTTGGATTCATTCAAAATGCCGCACTTAATGGTCTAGAAGGCCGCATGTTCCCCACCCCTGCTCTAGATGATCAGAAGGCTTGATCAAAGCAAAGGGGAGAGATGGGGAGAAAGAAGGGAATTGTGGAGAGAAGGCTGCAGGCAACTGAGGCAAGGCCATGGAGAGGTTACATTCAGGCAGTGACAGGGAGATTGCAGACTGGAAGATTTCGGAGCTGGAAGGAACCATGTGAGTGTGGTACCATGAGGATACCTGAAAGCAAGATTGAAAATTGTTCAAAGGCGCACTCTGTTTCTGACGTACATCTGGCCTGTAACTTACCTCACCATTACAGAAGCAGTAGATAAAGGCAACAAAAAAGCCCTGTTAGGAGAAGAAAATAACATAAGCTTCATGTTAAAAATGGAAGTCACAAGAGGCCACGTAACCTGACAATTGTACTGTACCCGTCTTACAAAGAACAATTTGACTCATTCAACTTCCCCTTTCTTTATCCACTTTCCAGCTACTTTTCTCTTGTCTTTATCCAATTCCCTATTAACGACTGTTCTTGGACACTGAATCCTGTGTAATGCTCACTTCATCTCTGATCTTTTAGCAATCAAATTAAATCTGTTACTCCTATTTATTCATCCTCCAACCAGTTTTTATTTACTGATTTAGTAAAAAAGAATAGCAGATTCTGGTTTATATCAAAGATCAAAGCAAAATGCTGGGGTAAGTTACCTGGTCAGGCAGCATCTCTGGAGAAATGGATAGGTGATGGTATCTTTCAGATTGAAGGATGCTGACTCGAAACGTCACCTATCCATTTTCTCTAGACCTGCTGAGTTGCCCCCGCTGGGGCAAAGATAGACAAATGGGACTAGGTCACAGAGGCATATTGATTATCCTGGATGAATTATGCCAATGGGCTTCTTTCCATCGCCGCCTATGGAGGTGACATCCCTACCTGAGAGGAGTTGAATAGCATCTCATAATGCATCTGGATCTGCCAAAGGATCGTGGATACATCGGTGTACGGCATGGCCATGAAAATCACATAATGAACTCCAAAAAGAGGCATGAGGACAAGTGTAGACTTCAACAGCTTTCTGTAAGAAAAAACAAAGCAGAATCAAGGTCAGAATGATCATGGATCATAGAATGGGGGCTGCAGATATCATCGTCCATCCCTGCTCCAGCGTCAGTTGATGGCGTTGGTCAATGAACAGGGTTCAAAGACTCAGTCTGTGATGAATGTGCCATTGGTTAGTAACTGTTGGTGATCAACGGAAGAACAATAGTCAGTGGCACGACAATGGCCTCGCTCGGTGATCACTCAATGGTCTCAGTTGGTGGTCATCTATCTTGATCAGTCATTAGAGGCAGTTCTGTCTATTACCAACTGTAGGCCGAAATGGCTCACCTGTACTGCTGCCGAGGACCCAGTTTTCCTGCATTTTTCTCCCACAGTTTTGATGCCAAAACTCGGACAATATTCATAAAGAGGAAGAAATTCACCTAAAGAAAGCAACAACGTTAGTTATTATAATTCTACGAGTTCCTTCTACTGACCCTAGACTTGGTACTGCATAGCTTCAAGAAATAGAGATCTCCAATACCAGTGAGAATATGTTGCATTTGAGCCCCATTCCAGCCAGCAATAGCTCTATCCAAGCAGAATCACCACCTTGGATCCCCATCCCAACAAGAGTCAGACCTTGTAGTGCGCTATTCCAGTGGGCAGTCTCTACCAGTAGGTCCCTATTCCAGTAGAGATTTGTTGAGTTTAGTTTCGAGATATAGCACGGAAACAGGCCCTTTGGCCCACCGAGTCTGCGCCGACCAACACTAGCACAATCCTACACACTAGGGACAATTTGCAATTTTATCGAAGCCAATTAGTCTACAAATCTGCACGTCTTTGGAATGTGGGAGGAAAGCAGAGCACCTGGAGAAAACCCACGCAGTCACATAGGGAACGTAAAACTCCGTACAGATAGCACCCGTAGACAGGATCAAACCTGCCTCTCTGGCCCTGAAAGGCAGCAACTTCACCATGCTGCCGAAAGAGGTTAGCAAGGTGCTGGCAGCTTGAGTACAGCTGGGGTCTATATAAATGTGCTTCTCCTGCCAGCTGATCTACTGGTTTGGCACAGACAACCCAGAGATCCCAAGCCCAGTGTCGACACCTCCTCACTTACCACAATGGCAGCAAGAATAGGAACCTGGTAAATCCACTTCACATTTCCAGCACTGAGGTCCCAGCATCTGACAGGGAGAAGAGTGAGAAAGAACATGTTGATGCAGGCACCGACATTGCTAAGCATTCAGCAGGGGTGAGACTGCATGCCCACATCTCCAACCCAGCTTCTTTCATCAACTTACGATTCATCACACTGGAGCAGCAGAATGAAAGCAATCTCTCTAGTTCCTACTTTCAATTGCCGTGAGAGAAGGGCAGGGCTGGTAGCCCAATATTCCAGGGGATAGAGGCTGCAGTGTGATGGAGATTGCAGAGAGCAGGGATGGGTGGTTGCCTTTTTAATGAGGGTGCTTAGAGAGGATGTTCTTGGGGGATTGTCTAGTGAGGGTAAATATGACTTTGCTGCTGAGTCTGTGCCCCTGATAGTTTGGAATATTTATATTGCGTACTCCCTCAATCCTCTGCAACATGGAAGGATGGGTGTTAGAGTGAGGCACAATCTGCTCAGGGAACATTTGCCCAAAATCTCACTTATGGTCCAGTAACATTTATTCTCCCTACATTCACTTCTTTTCATTTTAGTTACATCAAAGAAAACTTTCAGTCTCCAAATATTACCGAGAGAACTCCCAGCAGGATGGAAGAATAGCTAGAGGGATTTTGTATTCATGGCTTGGAGACCATCATGTTTCTAAAATGGGGTAAAAAGGAGAAACTGTTGGAAATACACAGTTGGTCAGTCAGCATCTGTGGAGAGGGTGGCTGGATCCTTTGCAGTTTGATAGTCTTTCATCGGTACTGGGAACATTTAGTCTCCACTCCAGTTCTTGTACATCATTCCCACAACACTGAATGAAATGTTTTTATTATTGTTTTCGGCCTGCAAATGGTGTAGAGGAAGATCCCACCAATGAATGAAGATTGATGTCACTTACATGGGAATTATGTTAAATATTGTCCAAGACACAGGGGGATTTCCTCTGTTCTATTTTGAGAACATTTACATCCTCAGCACTCTGTGCCTTGCACTAATATCTTGTGTGAATGCTGACATCTCGAACAGTGCACCCCTCTCTGTGCATTGCACAGGACTCACAGTGTGAGTCTTAACCCGGACCTTGCCCAGTCTCTGGAGCAGATCAACCCAGGCCCCATCTCCTAGTGTACTACCCCAGGTCCCACGCAACGGCAAACGTGTTGTTCACGTCTTGAGGCAGCTCCTGCTCCTGGAGCTCAGCAAGTTCACTACTATTGAGTCCAAGAGTGTACGTACAGCGTATCTGCCAGTGATGCTCTGGTGATTCCCCATACCGCCACCACCATCGCTGGGATCCCTGCAGAAGAGGCAAGAGAGACGCACCTGAGCATCCAGCTTTTCTCCGTCACTGCACGCAGCAGTTGTTTGTGTCCTTATCCTCCCATCTCAACCTCCATCCGGCACATCTTAACCCCAGCCCATCCCCAATTCCACCCCAACCCCCAACTCAAACCCCAATCCTCATTGCCAACCCCCACTTGCCACATCCCCACTGCCTCCCCCCGCACCATCCCCAAACTCCACCCAAACCTCCAGCCCTAATCTCCGCTATCTACCATCTTCCCCCAAACCCAAACTTACCACCAACCCTCACCCACTATAGCTCTCCATGTTGTCCCATCAGGTGATAAAACTCCACCTGGCAATGAGACGAACAGGGCCAAACCCCCAGCCGGTGAGATACAATATTCCTCCACCTCAAACCTTTCCCTGCTATCGGGGTCCCCCAATCTGCTGTCCGGCCATCCATACCCATGCCAGGCTCTGTCCACTTCACTCCTAAAGAGGCTAAATGACTCTAATGTGCCTTCACTCTGCACTGGATAAAGCTTTGTGATTATCAGTGACTGGAGAAGCATGCCTTAAGACCCTGTGGTTGGGAACAACACACTCACATCCCTGAGACAATCAAGTGCTTGACAATCAGAGGGAAAGAAACCATCATCGTGGTGTGCACCAGTTCATACGTTCTAGGAGCAGTTAGGCCATTCGGCCCATCAAGTCTACTTTGCCATTCAATCATGGCTGATCTATCTTTCCCTCTCAACCCCATTCTCCATCCATAACCCCTGACACCCCCACTAATCAGGAATCTGCCAATCTCTGCCTTAAAAATATCCATTGGCTTGGCCTCCACAGCCGCCTGTGGATCTTCTCATCCTTACCCCATCCAATCAGTGTCAGCGCCCAGAGATACTTCTTGTCTGATAAGAAAGCCATGAAGATCAGACTGTGCAGATAAAGGCCTTCAACCAGAATCCAGTAGTGATTGGTGGCGAGGAAGTAGAGGAATAGGATCACCGCCACCTTGCAGCCTGTCTGCAAAAGTAGAGCTCAGTTACCAGACCAGAAAGGAAGTGGGCACCACGCAGACCAGCCAGGGTTGGTGACTGGCCCAAAAACCGCCACCATTACATTCCCCAGAATGGCAGCCTCAAAACCTCCGTCCTTTAACCTGACGTCTGCATCTTGCTGGACTTGGAAGACGAACACATCTCTTGGCCCAATCTGATACCAGTGCGTGCCCTCTGCAAACACGGGTAAGGGAACTTATACTCCCAGCCACAAGATCGCAGGGCCCTGAGGCTGATGTCGCCCAGGCAAACCAGGCATGGCACCACAGTCAAACGGCCAGGGCAGTGAGTGTCTGCAAATACTGATCCAGGCCATCGGATAGACACTCCTGCCTGCCCTCCCTCGCCTCAGCAGCGGTGGACATGGGCTCAGCCACTGTCCAGGAGTCTGCCCATCCTCTGCTCTGTGCCCTGAGCTAAAGGTCTGTGTCAGCTACATGGCAGCAGGGTGGAGCTCGCCTCTGTCAGGCCAGGGCAACCACAAACTCCCTGCTGTGGAAATGTGGTCAGAACTCACTGCCTTGGCATGGTGGTGCAGCGGTAGAGTTGCTGCCTTACAGCACAAGGGACCCTGGTTCGATCCTGACCACGTGTGCTGTCTGCACGGAGTTTGTACGTTATCCCCGTGGCTGCGTGGGTTTTCTCCGAGATGTTCGACACTTCAAACACGTACAGGTTTGTAGGTCAATTGGTTTGTTATAAGTGTAAATTGTCCCTAGTGTGTGTAGGATAGTGTTGGATGTGCGGGAATTGTTGGTCGGTGCGGACCCGGGGAGCCGAAGGGCCTATTTCCACACTGTATCTCTAAACTAAACTAAACTTGTGTAAATTGGTCGCCAGCTGAGGCTCGATCAGTCCAAATGGAACACCTCAGCCTGTCACTGTACCTCGGTACACGTGGAAATAAACTAAACTCAAAGCAATATTTTGTGTGCAGATGGAACTTAATTAAACACACATGTCATGTGGCTGGAAAATGAAATGACGTGTAACTGGCATGTACAGTTACAAAAAAGCACTGCACCTCAGGATATGCTGTCTCCTTGACCAGCCATCAGGCCCAGAGACTTTCTCTCTAAAGCCCAGCTGTGGTTGTGCAGGACATGTACTCACGAACTGCCCCTCATTGGGGAGAGGCATCGAGTCGCCCACTAGATCTTCAACACGGAACTCCAACCCATTCATCGTCGAGTTCGAATAGACCATGGCGTCCTTGACAAAGATGCTGATTGCTCGGCACATGAAGGAAGTGAAGAGGTGCATGTGGATGTAGTTCCGGGTACAATGTAGCCGCCTGTGGTGGGAGAGGAGACCATGGTGTCAAACTGCAGTAAACATTCCGCGCACTGCTCCTGGGCCTGAGCCACCACTCTCGTCCATTGTAAACCTGCTCCCTAATGCAGTGAAACCTCAGGGACAGTGAGGAGAGGCATCGTCCTTGTGAGTGTGGCAAGGCAGCAGCGCAACCAACAGCATCTGTGGGAATGTTGGTGCACAAGTAGGAGTGGGAACCGCCATCTTGTGAGGTCAGAGTTGCGAGCTATGGAGAAGAGGGTCAACCGAGTTGTCTATTTCTCTTTCTCAGTTGAAGGTTTGGACAAGAAGGATATGGAAGCTAGAACATAGATGAGTGCAGCATGAGAACAAATCCTGCAGCCCATGATGTCTAGTTTAGTTTAGTTTATTGTCACGTGGACTGAGGTGCAATAAAAAAGCTTTGTTGTAGTGTGCGATACAGTCAGTGGGCAGACTGTACGCGGTTACAGTCACGCCGTTCACAGTGGGCAGATACAGTCAGTGGGCAGACTGTACGCGGTTACAGTCACGCCGTTCACAGTGGGCAGATACAGTCAGTGGGCAGACTGTACGTGGTTACAGTCACGCCGTTCACAAGTGGGCAGATACAGTCAGTGGGCAGACTG
Source organism: Okamejei kenojei (assembly GCA_035221665.1). Taxonomy (NCBI): domain Eukaryota; kingdom Metazoa; phylum Chordata; class Chondrichthyes; order Rajiformes; family Rajidae; genus Okamejei; species Okamejei kenojei. Next base: position 711,105 of record CM069161.1, read on the forward strand.
TACGCGGTTACAGTCACGCCGTTCACAGTGGGCAGATACAGTCAGTGGGCAGACTGTACGTGGTTACAGTCACGCCGTTCACAGTGGGCAGATACAGTCAGTGGGCAGACTGTACGCGGTTACAGTCACGCCGTTCACAGTGGGCAGATACAGAATAAAGGGAATAATGTTTACTGCAAAATAAAGTCTGATTAAAGATAGTCTGAGTGTCCCCATTAGGTAGATGGTTGCTCAGATGCTGATAGGGAGGTTCAGTTGCCTGATAACAGCTATCCAGAAGGTTAAGGCACATGGGACTCAAGGTGAATCCAAACTTGGTCATAGGAGGCAGAGGGTGGTGATAGAAGGGTGTTCTTGTCATTGGAAGTCAGCGACAAATGTTATAATGCGGGATCAATACTGGGACCCTTAGTATTTGTGATGACTTGGTTGTGAATGTATGATTAGTAACTTTGCCGATTAAAGGTAGCAATGTTACAAAATTTTGAGATTTTAAAGATCAAGTCTGCAATTTTTCCCATCTGATAAAGCATAAAAAGAAGTTTAACTTGACACCTAATTCACTTTCATATCTTCAGTATTAAAAAGGTTATGGCCATTGTCATACTCTGAAATTAACATCTTGTTCCTTCTTGTTTTTCCTTCGACTTAACACAAAAGCTGTGATCAAGGACAGTCAAAACCCATAACTTGCTTAAAAATTAAGAGAACTGAATGAAATGTTCAGTTACTATAGATTAAAGCAATCTGAAACAAATATGAAACTTGGATTACCAAATCTTGCTTGGATGACCTGAAATTAAAGCATATAATTAGCTAGTTACCTAATTGTAGCTAATTACAAAATTCAATTACTAGATCTAAACATCTATCCAATTCCATAGAAAAGGTTAACATTTTTAAAAAGCCTCAGTGTCCAAATAACATTTACACAAGAATTCACAATATAACATGATTTTTAAATCTCATCGTCTTGAATTTATAGGCCAAATGGAAGGAATTTAGCGTTTAATTTCCGTAAATTAATGGCCATTTTAATCATCTTGTGAGTGGGATTTTGTGGAACACGATCGATTGGAACGTTGTGGTTGCGGTGAATTTAAACCCCATATCGGCAGGAAAAACACTGCCGGTTTGTAAGGGTCCTAAGTCACCTTTTCGCAACGTGAAATTTTGATTATATGCATCCTAAGAAACAAGTTTATATGAAAAAATAAACAGCGTACCTTGCCTTGTCTGCTACGTGAGATCCGTCCCTGTTGTCGCCGTTGACGGCATTAGAAGATGATTTTTAATTTACTCCTGCTTTTAATTTTTCCAGCGCTAATTTTAATAAACTTAATAAAACGGCAGTCAAAGCGATTTTTCTTCAGCAACTAAACAGTCTGTTCAAATTCGATTTGAATAGTCTGGAGAAAAATCGCATTTTAAACCCGTCCCCCTCTCAAAGGCACCAAAGTCGCGCACACGGCCAGTGGCAGAATTACAGCGCCGCTGAAGGTAAGTTTTGTAAAATATCTACTGATTCAGCGCCAACACGTCTCCCTAAACCCACCTCCCCACCCCCCGACTCAACTTGGCAGCTGAGACAGAAAGGCAGCGACGTCGCACTGGCATTCTGATCATTCCCTCCCGATGAGCTTACCTGAAATAACTGAGAATGGCAACGGCGCCCAGCAGAGAGGCCAGGGAGATAGAGTAGCCCACCGTGTACATCAGGTACAGACGGTCAAATACAACCTGCAGATTGCATGGGACACAGGCATTTATTCACCATCTCGCTGTGTGCCACCGGGAGACGATGGCTACAGTACATTGCCCCCTCACACAGTGCTCGCTGGGGCAAACACCAGCAGTTCCCTTGTACAAAGGCTGGCTCCATGGCTGGCACTGAGATGTGGACTCCCCCTTCACCCTCCCCCTCACCTCCTCACCCCTCACCACCAACCCTCGCCGCCACCCTTGCCCCCACCCACCATCCCCACCATCATCCCCACCACCCCCACCCACCACTCACACCTCACCCCCATCTCCATCCCCCACCCCCACCTCCATTCCCACCCTCCCTCACTCCCACCGTCACCCACACCCCTCGCCCACAACATCATCCCCACCCCTCGCCCCCACCCCAGGCTTGGGAAGGTGTTGTCTACCTTTCGGTGCCAAAAGTCTGCCCACTTGAACTGGGTGCACTCGGTGTAGTTTGCCCAGGTTCTGTTCCTATTGGACACCAGCTCCCAATCACCATGAACACTGCACCTGCGATACGCATGCCCTGCCAAAGGAGGAGCAGCCGCGTTAGTGTGCAGCTTGGTCGCAGCAGTAACTTACTCGGCACATAGAGGAGCAGAGTGAGCGCGGGGCACGTGCAGAGTGGAGTGTGAGCAAGGTGAATTGAATGTCTAGAGTGAGCAGAGGATGTATAAAGTGTACAGAATTAGCAGTGAGTGTGCAAAGTGAGCACAATAGTGCATTGAGTGTGAGCAGAGTGGGAGCAGCCCAAAGAGTCATGAGGGTGACCAGAATGTGTGAATATTGTGAGCTTGGTGTGAGCATGAGCATTCGAACCATGAAGTGAACTCAGTGGGAGTGGGCATTGCCAGTGTGAATGTGGTGTGGGCACAGCAGGCATAGTGTGTGATTGACTTGCTCACAGCTGGTGTGAGCAGACTGATTCACCATTAACTCCATTGACCTCAGGTGCTCAGTGATGGTGAGTGGTGAGGGAATGACCACTGTCAGCACTGTGCCCGCTATCACTATGGGAGCAGTCTGAGAACAACTAGCACACTGTAGACGTAAGCTGCCTGTGAGCCTGGTCCCTCTGAGAGTGCAGGTACCCCGAGTGTGAGCATGGTGTGAACATGATTGTTCCGATGGAGGTGTGAGTACGAGCAGTGTGGTTACCTTTGTGGTTGAAGTCATGGATGTACTGGGGGCAGGAGATGGCGATGCTGTGGTTGGCTTGGGCTGGGGGCCAGCACACAATGCCATCCCACTCCGCCTGGCAGGCTGCCCCTGCATGGACAAATGGACACAGAGATCAGAAATGAACAAAGGCAGCATTTTCAAACCAGCAAAAAGACAATCACACCATATATAGAAAGGAGGTGGAGACACAAGAGACTGTTATTGCTTAAGATTCCAGTATCAGCAAAGTTCTGGAGAAACTCAGCTGATCAGGCAGCAACTGTGCAGGGAACGGACAGCTTCTCTCAAATTCACACACTCCTTCCACTAACCCTTCCCAACCTCACTCTCTGCCTCCACTAACCTCCCCAATTCCCTGCAACTCACAGCGGTAACCAGTTCCCAAACGCACTCAAGCTCCCATTGGTGACTTCTACACAGTCCAGAGACAGACGACCGTGGCCATGTCTTCAATTCACAGCGTTGCCTTTGTTAGTCGTCACCCACATTCCCAGTTCTGTTCCCAACACGATTCTTCACTACATGTCAAACACACCCTGCAAGAATTCACGTTCACTCCTCAACTTTCTGTAACTTCACGTTTATCCATGCTACACTGCATCTGCCACATGTCTGCTCGGGCACTCAACTTGTCTAAATCACTTTGAGGCCTCTTTGCATCTTCCTCACAATTTACAATCCCATTCCATTTCATGCCATCAGCAGCTTTAGGAATATTACCTGCGGTTCCCTTGTTCAAGTCATTGACATGTACTGGCAACGGGTGGGGTTTAGGTATAAAGGGGAAACTCATGGGACACTCTGCAACCTCCATAACAAATAGCACCGGAGGTCAGAATTTAACGTGCGTTGCTGATAAAGCTCCGTCCTCTGGTAATTTGTAAGTATCTCCTTAACCTCTCTTGTTAGCCAGATGTAGTTCACTATTCCTATTGCTCCATTCCTGCCTTTGCTCCTTGATCACTAACTATTGTTCCCTCCATCACTCCTTTCCATGAAGCTCCCCAATCCATCACTGCCAACCCACTCCTCATACTTGCATTGTCTGCTTTGAATAGGTTTACAGCTCCAGCCTCACTCCCTGCCACAGGGGTGAATTCTATCATTATTGTCACACTTCCCTGAAGGAGCACGAACACACTGTGTCTTCTTCTTCTTGCGTGTGGCGTGCACAGCCTAAAGTTGTTGGGCAACTTGTTCTATTTGATCTTATTTGATTGCGCACGCCAGGTTGATTGCATTCGTCGAAACAGGGCGGACCACGTGAAGGTTCAATCTCCCACCCCTACACTGGTGTAAGTCCACACTACAGTCTGTCATTACAGACTGTCCACACTACAGACTGATTTCAGCTCAAACTCGTGATTAGTGAACCGTTACCTGCTTTCTGTGCTGGTCTGGTTCTCAGATTTTTTTCACATTCTTCCTTTGCCTCAAACAGCAGGTAGATCTGCTCATCCTTAGTGATGACATCGTCAGCATCCACCTGTCAGTAACGAGGATTAGTTTAGTTCTGTCCAGTTTAGAGATACAGCATGGAAACAGGCCCTTTGGCCCACCAAGTCTGCGCTGACCAGTGATCCATGCATACTAACACTGTCCTGCACACACTAGGAACAATTTCCAATTATACCAAGCCGATTACGCTACAAAGCTGTACAGCTTTGGAGCGTGGGAGGAAACCGGAACACCTGGAGAAAACCCACACAGGTCACGACATTAAGACAGCTCCTGCAGTCGGGATCGAACCTGGGTCACTGCCGCTGTAAGGCAGCAACTCCACTGCTGCGCCACCGTGCTGGACCTCACAGTTCCATTGACCTGGCACCCAGGGTGTCTCTGTTAATCCACCTGCTCCCCCACTCCCCCCTCACCCTTGATCTATTGCTGGCATTCATTCTGCCCTCCCCCATTCTTGCATTGAAGATAGACACAAAATGCTGGATGGACTCAGAGGGTCAGGTAGCATCTCTGGAGAAAAGGACGTTTTGGGTCGAGACCGTTCATCAGACCGCACCTCCCTATCCATGAACTGATGCTTATCCTCAACTACCAGACTTCTCTCTCTGTAAGCTCACCTCTAGCGCACATTCACCCTCCCAATCTTCCCCCTGACCTGTTTATTTTCTCCATTTGACCCCATCCCAGTTTCACCTCTTAACCCATCCCAAGCACACACCCTATGACCCCCAACGCAGCATCACACCCTTTCACCCTCCCCTGGGTATTGCTGCTGCCAGCTTAGTTTAGAGATGGAGCATAGAAGCAGGCCCTTCGGCCCATCGAGTCCATGCTGACCATCAATCACCTATTCATATTAGTTCTATGTTATCTCACTAGTTCTATGTTATTTGCCCCACTCCCTACATGTAACAGGGTTTTGTTTTTTACAGAGGCCAATTAACCTACAAACCGGCATGTCTTTGGGATGTGGGAGGAGACAGGAGGACCCAGAGGAAACGCACATGGTCACAGGGAGAATGTGGGAACTTCACACAACACGGCGCTGAGAGGCAGCAGCTCTACTACCCCACTGTGTCGCATCTTGGACCCTTTTCACCACTCGACTGAAAATGGCAAGGACCTTGGCCTCATCCTCTTCAACTTGCATATGGCGTGCACACAGCCTAAAGCTGTGAGAGCGTGTTCTGTTTGATCTTCTGTTTGTGCACTCCAGGTTGATTGCATTCGTCGAAACAGGGTGGACCACGTGAAGGCTGCAATCTCCCACCCTGGCCTCATGAGAGAAGTTTGTTTACTGAGCATCTCATATTTCGCTTGGGCAGCTTACAGCCCAGTGGTATGAATATTGATTTCTCCAACTTCAGATAGCCCCGGCATTCCCTTTCTCTCTCCATCCCTCCACCAACCAAGTTTGCACCAGCTTCTCGTCTTCACCCAACAAACAGCTAACAATGGCCTGTTTCCTTTATCATCGTTACTTTTTTGCATATCTTTCATTCATTGTTCTTTATCACTCTACATCACCATCTATATCTCTCGTTTCCCCTATCCCTAACCAGTCTGAAGAAGGGTCTCGACCCGAAACGTCACCCATTCCTTTTCTCCAGTGATGCTGCCTCTCCCACTGAGTTACTCCAGCTTTTCATGTCTAACTTCTGAGATGTGTTCCTGGGCTTTGCCACTTCTTCCTCCTCCTCCTTTGTCCACAGCTCAAACTACAGGGAGCAACAGGACACTGAAGATCCATGCACCGTGACACTGACATTCTGCCCGCAATATGCCAGGTGATGTACATGGTGAGTATCAGCACAAGGATCCCAGAGAGAGGAAGGGAGCCATCCCGCTGGGCTGATCAGACTCTGCTCTGTTAGATGCTCCTGCCCTCTTGCCTCTCCCGGCCGTCTGCCTAAAGACATTCTTTAAATATTAAAGGTGACCAATATGCTACATTTTAAATTTAAATTAAACATCATTTATAATCTATCCGGAGCATGTTGTTGTGTGTGTGTGCGTGTGTGTGTGTGCGCGCGCGTGTGTGTGAACGTGCGTGTGTGTGCGCGCGCGCGTGTGTGAGCGTGCGTGCGCGCGCGTGTGTGTGAGCGCGCGTGTGTGTGAGCGCGAGTGTGTGTGAGCGCGCGCGTGTGTGAGCGCGCGCGTGTGTGTGTGTGAGAGCGCGCGTGTGTGTGTGAGAGCGCGCGTGTGTGTGTGTGAGAGCGCGTGTGTGTGTGTGAGCGTGTGTGTGAGCGCGTATATGTGTGTGAGCGTGTGTGCGTGTGTGTGAGCGCGTGTGTGTGTGAGTGCGTGTGTGTGTGAGTGCGTGTGTGTGTGAGTGCGTGTGTGTGTGAGTGCGTGTGTCTGTGAGCGCGCGCGTGTGTCTGTGAGCGCGCGCGTGTGTCTGTGAGCGCGCGCGTGTGTCTGTGAGCGCGCGCGTGTGTCTGTGAGCGCGCGCGCGCATGTGTGTGAGCGTGCGCATGTGTGAATGCATATGTGTGTGTGTGAGCGCGCGCGTGTGTGTGTGAGCGCGCGTGTGTGTGTGTGTGCGCGCATATGTGTGAACGCATATGTGTGTGTGTGTGAGCGCGCGTGTGTGTGTGAGAGCGTGTGAGCGCGCGTGTGAGCTTGTGTGTATGTGTGTGTGTGTGTGAACGCATGTTAGTATGTGTGTGTGTGAGCGCGCGCGTGTGTGAGCGCACGTGTGTATGTGAGCGAGCATGTGTGTGAGCGCGTGTGTGAGCATGTTTGAGCATGTGAGCGTGTGTGTGAGCGCGCGTGTGTGTGTGTGAGCGTGTGTGTGTGTGTGAGCATGTGTGTGTGTGTGTGTGCGTGTGTGAGCCTGTGTGTGAGCGCCTGTGTGTGTGTGTGAGCGTGTGTGTGAGCGCCTGTGTGTGTGTGTGAGCGCGCGTGTGTGAGCCTGTGTGTGTGTGTGAGCGCGCGTGTGTGAGCCTGTGTGTGAGCGTGTGTGTAAGCGCCTGTGTGTAAGCGCCTGTGTGTGTGTGTGTGTGTGTGTGTGTGTGTGTGTGTGTGTGAGCGCCTGTGTATGTGTGTGTGTGAGCGCCTGTGTATGTGTGTGTGTGAGCGCCTGTGTATGTGTGTGTGTGAGCGCGCGCGCGCGTGTGTGTGTGTGTGTGTGTGTGTGTGTGTGTGTGTGTGTGTGTGTGTGTGTGTGTGTGTGAGCGCGTGTGTGTGAGCGCACGTGTGTGTGTGAGCGCGCGTGCACGTGTGTTTGAGCGCACATGTGTGTGTGTGTGTGGGGTGTGTGTGTGTGTGTGTGTGTGTGTGTGTGTGAGCGCACGTGTGTGTGTGTGTGTGAGCGCACGTGTGTGTTTATATTGTGATTTTGTCAGAACGATTCAGAAGACATGGTTATGCTGAGTGCTGGCTGCAATTTAACTGTTTCACAGATACTCTGTTCATTAAAGTCCTAAATTCTCAACATAAAGACAGTGTGCTGATTTGCACATTAGCATTACCTGTATATTGTGGTGCACTGCATTTTAAACGGCAATGTTGGAACAAGGTGAGGCAATTCCTATTTACGTTGTTTCCTCAGATGTGGCTCTCCCTAACTTCCCCAAATAGTTCACATGAAACATAAATTAATCAGACATCCTGCACCAACGAACAGAGGTGCCTCCACAAAGCCTTTCTATTGATAGTGCAAGCATTTTTAAATTGTTCTTATTGTTGCAACACAGGAAAGACAGAACCAATTTATGTACAGCAAGTTCTCAAACCAACAGTGACAACCAATCTCTATTGGTGATGCTGTTTGAAGGACAATTATTCCAGGACATCTGGCCAATTCCTCATTTGTTTTTTCCAATAGTTTAAAAGGGTTTTTCACATATGTTTGAGTAAATTGAGTACGCGGCAGTTTAATAGTAAGATTAAATGAGAACTTACCAGTTTGAAGTTTGATCTTTATTTTATGAGGAGTAACGATGAGGGATTACGTGAAGAAGGCCCGCCTGGCGCTGGAACGGCATACTTCAAAGCAGCGGCATGAAAAACACAGACAATAGCCGGAGTAAGATAGTAAGGCTTCTCATAGATTTAGAACTACCAGATGATCATTTATTTTATGAGGGTGTGGAGTGGAGGGCACGTAATCCCTTATCGTTACTCCTCATAAAATAAAGATCAAACTTCGAACTGGTAAGTTCTCGTTTAATCTTACTATTTTACTTCGGAGTCACGTGAGTGACTACGTGAAGATTTTGAAGCTTTCTGTGTTTTTCATGTCGTAGAATTTATTCCATACGACAGTCCGGCTCATTCAACACAGTGACGAGCGAATAACACATTTTTCCCCAAACATTGCCTCAAGTTATGTGATAAATTATTTCACATTATAAAGAATAAAAGTAATGCCCTTTCCATTGAAAGGCAAGTTTATCACAAAATATCAATTGATATATATATTTTGATGGTATGACAAAGCAACAATTATAGAGAACCCAACACTCAGTGTCCAAACCTGACACCATGACTGGTTCCTTTTTACTTTAACATTAATTTACACCCTCCTGCGGCCTTGCATCTTTGCTCGAGCGGCTCATCCCGTGCCATTCCTGTGAATGTATCTACCTCATTAACAGAGTGATTTTCCACCTTTCAGTGTCTAGTTCCACTGAGTGTATCCAATTTCTAACCATCTAAAATACATTCCTCTAGAACCATCAGTTTTTACTGAACCTAATGTGGTTTTTGTGTGTAATAAGTAGTGCTGTCTCATTACCACAGAGACTCTTACCTACTTCAACATATTTCATCAATGTTCACACACACATACACACACAACTTAAGGCCGACAGGATATGCTTATAGGTTTACCTTGGTTTCAGCTCCTCTTGGTGTGCTTTGTTTGGTAAATTCATAAACATATATGATAATGTAATCTGTATCCACATGCAATTATAACGTAACATTTGTAATGTTTGCACTCTTATATTGATACTAAAGTCATCAGCATTATTATTTTCAATGTTAACTTTTTTGAATCATTAATAGAGTTAGAGTCCATTGCCTAAGGCAATTCAGGATTATTTATCTCCTGATTTATATATTACAATTTTGGACAGATTATACATATATATATATATAACTTTACTGTATACACAGACTTCCAATTTCTTATAACAAAATATTGTTTTTTAAACTTATTTCTGCAAATTGCAGGTATAACACTTCTTTTATACATAATTATTTTATTGTTATGTTGTTATATTAGTTAAACATTCATAGACTTCTTTGACCATCAGCTGTTGTAATGGTCTGGTCAACCTGCAGATAGTCAAATTCATATTTTCATGTCATGGATGCCTTTGTACAACAATAAATTACTGCAGGGTTACACAAAACTGGAGAACCCAGCGGGTGCAGCAGCATCCAAAGAGCGAAAGGAGATAGGCAATGCCACGGGTCGAGACCCTTCCTCAGACTTCAATAAATTACTGCAACTATGAATCATCACAAGTGGTTCAACATCACTCAATATTTATGAAACCATGAAGGATCCATATTAGGCCACCAAAATGCCTCTGGCTACATTTTCATCAGACACTGCCCTATCAAACAAAATGAGGAACACAAAGAACATCTTTTCCTCATGTAATTGAGAGAAAAGCATCCACCTTTCCTGTTCTTGGTTTACCCACAAGAAACATTTGAAAGATCGGTGATTTAATCTGTATGCAACCAGATTAATCGTAAGTAATCCATATTAATGACAATGTGTTTTTCCTCCCAAATTTGTTGTCTCCGATACCATTGTCTCTTCCTTAGAGATAAACAGCTGGACTAAATTTTTTAGAATATGCCACATCTGTTTACTCAGATAATCCCATGATTATTATTTGACTTATCTTGTGTGTTTTAACATATGCCACAGCCGTGGTATTGTTCACCTTGATACGACATGGACACTTCCATAATAAAACAATCGATATTTAATCCATAACTCCTTATACTTCAATAATTAATACAAATGTTTGGAAAGATTTCTTAGGACAATCCATTTATGCTCACCTGGTATTATTGTCCGCAGTCCCAACAAGAGACGTATCAATTATTTTTATAAGAATAGATAATATTCTTATCTTTACCCAAACATTCACAGAAGCTGTACATCATCTGTAACACTTGCTTCAGTTTGCAATAGCTGTTAAGCTTATAGTTGAAGCAGCTTGTGAACCTTTTTTACATTACTTTAATAATGATAACGTATCATTTGATATTTGCATAAGCCTCTCACAAAGGCATACATTTTCTTATAAGCTTCTGTATTCCTTCTTTTGGAGCTTTATTTACCCTTTACCTAACCTAATGGAGGGACAAAGTATGTCAACAACAATGAGACATATTTGTATCATGGAACAATTTTCCCCCTCTTATGGTGCTGAATTACTTCTAAATTCAGAATAGTAATTTATGAATATTTTATTAATGCCTAAGCATACGCTTTATTTTAAAGGTAGTTGAGGCCAGTTCATTGGCTATATTTAAGAGTGAGTTGGATGTGGCCCTTGTGGCTAAGGGGATCAGAGGGTATGGAGAGAAGGCAGGTACGGGATACTGAGTTGGATGATCAGCCATGATCATATTGAATGGCGGTGCAGGCTCGAAGGGCTGAATGGCCTACTCCTGCACCTAATTTCTATGTTTCTATGTTTCTATGTTTATATAATGGGTCAGGTCCTTGCCTTCCACCAGATTTGTAATTGCAGCACTAATTTGCAGCCGACTCTTATAACCTTCCAATTTAAATGTAATCAAGATAACCCATGACCATGACCTCATTAGTGCAAGTGCTGATCTTTTATCAGCATAATTGTTCCTCCAGTATTCTGTTTAACAGCCTTGAACTGGTTTAATCCTTTGGACAATGTTTTAACTTGCACAGCTTGACCCATTTTAATTAATTTCAAGCACCTGTAATATTGATTAACAATTTGTTAATAGCAACTGTATTTCCATGTTCTAGATGTTTCCATTTTAATAAATGTTCTTACACTGTGAAAGTGTATATAAAATGATGTTTTGTATGGTTTATACCATCAAATCTTTACACTGAGGTAATTTTATAATATATATGTACGTACCCCTTCTTTATTGGAGTTACTTTTGAGTGCAAACCTAAAATCAATTTTTAAGGTTTTCTTATACAGGTGAACCAATCCTTCCTTAGTTATATTAAATTAACGATCATAATACACCTGTAATCCCCCACAATTGGAGATTTCATTAACTTATTTTGTAACAAGATGTTTGCACCTCTTCAACGTACTTCAAGCCTTCTTTTCCCAATTATATGGGTTTGGATAAGGCTATGTTGGATTATACCACTTCTGCCTTTGTTTTGATCCATTATCAAATCTTTCATTGGATCATAGTTTTTCCCCCAAGTTTAAAGATCTTTGCCTTTGTTTTGATCCATTATCAAATCTTTCATTGGATCATAGTTTTTTCCCCCCAAAGTTTAAAGATCAGTAGTCTGTTCTTTTGTAATCAATATATTTGATTTATCATAAGGCAGGTTTATTCCATAATAATCAGGAGTTTAACATAACCTGATTTATATTGATCTGCGAATCTAGAGTGCAGATTTGGTAAATTATATATATTTCTTCCCATTGAGCTCCACAAACTGATGGCAATTTATTTTATTTTAAAAGTATTAGTTATTTGCACAACGTTTTATTTTATTTTCTTTTTCTTTTTGAATAGTAATGCCATGCACCACTTTGAAATACTTTGAAATTGTATTTCTTTATATCTCATATAATTTGAGATATGGATATCATAAACGGATTCACCGTTGATATCTTTATAAAACATAAAAGTTTTATCATATTCTGCTGTTTCAATCATTACAGCTTTGGTGAGTTTTTAGTTTCCATGTTTACTTTTCATGGCCTCACTCATCATTAGTTCTGCAGTTTTAACCATAACAGCTTTTAGTGAGAGACCAACTAATTTTGGTTTCCATGGTAATTTTCCATGGCCTCACTTCTTATTCAGGTGTTGTGCATACACCTGTGTGTGTATATATATATATATATATATATATATATTTTGGTGCTGTGGTGGGATTTTCACTGCCCTTGTTTCTCCTGAGTTTTTTCCCCCTCAAGGAGACTACCTTCAGAAATATCTGAGGTAGATATTCCCACCATATTTCATCATATTTTTCCCTTTTTATATGTGAAACCCCCTTAGGGTAGGTTAGGGAATATTTCCATTATTTTCCGTCTGAAGGCCTTTATTAACTTTTTAAATTATGGCCTTTCTGACTTATTTAAAATTCCTCCCCCCTGCCAAAAGTTTGTGGAGCATCTAAACCTCCCTAACGTATTTTTAACGGTCACCAGTATCGGAACCGGCCCCATAATTAATCTCCCGTCCCGATCGCTGGGTATTCCCCCGGGACGTTCTTTTTTAAACTCCGTTGTATTATACAGAGTATTTTTGTTCTATTTTACTCTTTTATTTTATTTTTGTTTTTAAATTCATTTCAAATCCTGGTTCAATACACCAGGCACGGAGTTTTCCAGACCCTAAAAGTTTTTCAACTGCACTTACCTGCCGGTTCCGTACCTACCGCTGTCGACGAGCTAGCCTCTGCAGCTCTTCCTTCTGCCGTCAGCGTCGACGTAATGCCGTTCCAGCGCCAGGCGGGGTTCTTCACGTAGTCACTCACGTGACTCCGAAGTAAAATTATAAAATGTGAGGGAAACGTTGGTATCTGATTATACTTTGTTGGTATAGACTGGTATAGTTTATTCCCCACATTTCCAAGTTAATTTCCAAAACCTCAGGTCTTCTGTGTCAAATGAATTTCCCAAGGTCGTGGCGAGCTGAGAGCAAGTGTTTTCCGACTGCACTCTGAGGAATCATCCTGGGGTAGAATCTACGAAGCTCCCCATCTTCTGGTAGAAATGTCCACAGGCAGCCAGTGTTGGGGCCAATAGTGGGGAGGGGCAGGGTGTGCCAGGGGCAGAGACAGCTGTTCATTCTGGTTGATTTTATTGAAATGTTTTTATTTCAGGAGATCTTAAATGTTTTAGGCTCCGTTATCATTGTTTAGATTTTAGACTAGATTTTAGATATACAGTGCGGAAACCGAGTCCGCTCCGACCTGCGATCACCCCTTACACTAGCACTATCCTACACACTAGGGGCAATTTACAATGTTACCAAAGCCAATTAACCTACAAATCTGTACGTCTTTGTAGTGTGAAAGGAAACCGGAGCACCCAGAGAAAAGCCCCAGTGGCTGCGGCAGTACGTACAAGCTCCATACAGATGCCACCTGCAGTCAGGATCCAATCTGGTTCTCAGCCACTGTGCCACAAAAAAAAAGTTTGTATTCTCTCAAAAGAGGTCATATGATCCTTACGATCCTATCATTCATGAGGCGTGCCCTAGTCTCATTATACTCTCAAAAAGCATCAATCATATTTGTCTGGATTAAATAAAATCTGCCATTTTCATCAACACATCATTATCACTCTGCAGGCTCCGGTCACCCTTCACACTGTAAACAACCCCACCGTCTTGCTGTAACCCACACTCTTGCAACTCTTGCCACCTACTGTACCTCCACATCCAAATCCTTCAAGTATTTCACATACATCAACAATCGCAGCTTCAAACCCTCTGGGGCATTGCTGGCCACAGTCATCCAGTCAAGAGGAACATCCGCGATCATTGCATCTTACTATTACCAATTCTGGACCCAGTTCACCAATTTACCTGGACACATGGGCTCTAACTTTTTGAACCAGTCCCACATGTTGGATGTTATTGAAATCTTTACTATCATCCATAAATCGCATCTCCCGCCCAACCCAGATTTGATACACTTTGTTACCTCTTCAAAGCATTGAAACAAATTGGCCTATGATAAAGCCACGTTAACTGTCTCCAGGTAGTTCTTGCATTCCCAAGTGATCACTAATCCACTCAGTCAGAATTAATCCAGTATATTCCCTAACAATGTTGTTGGGCTCACAGGTCTGTAGGTACCAGGCTTTCCTCCACACCCTTTCTTGAAATGTGGGACCACTTTTGCTGTCCTCAAGTCGCCTTACCAGGATTTCCTATCAGGATGCATCACACCTTGGTTTGCTAACAGCACTACCCAAGACCTCAGGGAGTTGTGGATGTAGCCCAGTCCATCACACAGACCAGCCTCCATCTACATCTACATCTCACTCTGCCTTGGGAAAACAACCAACATAATTACTCTGGCATTTTGTGTCTATCTTCGGTGTGGACTAGCATCTGCAGATCACTACCAACACAACATAATGAAGGATCATTTACACGCCTTGCCTATTGAAAGTATGTAGCGCCAAATTCAGGACAGCTTCTCCCCCACTGTAAAATATTTCTGAATGTTCCTCATAAACTAAACGTTTAATCTCAATCTCCTAACCTACCACATTGTATCCTTCATAGCATGTTGTTAGTTCCTGCACGTTCCCTGCAGTTTAACATTATATGATGTAACACTGTATTCTGGACTCTTTGCTCAATCTGTTGTACGTAATAGAACGATTGAATTCATGTACGGTCTGATTTCTGGATAGCATTGAAACAAAGTTGTTCACTTTATCTCAGTACATACAACATTACTAAACAAAAACTAATACCACAGAGATGATAGATCAGCCATGATCTACCTTATTGAATAGTGCTCTTTTGCGGATGCTTATGGAGAGGCCCTTTTGGTGAATGAGCCAGTGATGTTGGAACTTGGCTCCACGTCTGTGTGTTCACAAGCATCACTGCATACATTGACCACACACACACACATGCAAACATGTGTGCAACTCACTTGCAAGCACCCCCACACACATACATACACACATGCACACTCATGTGCACACACACACATTTACACTGCGCATGCTCACACTTGCACACACATGCAAGTGCACAGACTCACCCACATACACACACTTGCACAAACGTGCACACACATTAAAAGACATGCACACATAGACACATGCATGCACACCCCCGCTCGCGATCTCATAGACAGTCACTAATCGACAACTGCCTGTCCCTCACACACAAGTGATTAACAAAGAGATCTGCAGACATGCATTGGTTCATTCTCCAGCAGCAGCACCGACCTGCTCATTGAAACCTGGTGTTTTATAATTATTCCATCAAACTATCCCCATTTAGCCCCGTGGCAGAAGCGTCCACGTCGCGGGGCTGGAAACTGGAAGAATCCTGAGCTAATTCTGCCATCACTATCATTTGATATGCGACTCAACCTTCCTTCAGCATCTCCCAAATCTGCTGCGGAGATCATTCGAGGAGTGAGAGAAAGACGCAGACAGGCAGCTGTCTGCAGCTGAGGGGCCGTCGCACTAGGTCTGGCCCAGAGATTCTTCACAACCACACTCCAGTCTGCACCAGTCACTCTCAGCCACCAAACAAAACTTAGTTGTGAACTATGTCTGAAGAAGGGTCTCGACCCGAAACGTCGCCTATCTCCTTCGCTCCTTAGATGCTGCTGCACCCGCTGAGTTTCTCCAGCCTTTTGTGTACCCTCGATTCTCCAGCATCTGCAGTTCCTTCTTTAACAATTAGTTGTGAACTATGCAGGCAGGTATTTCACAGTCTGGTTAAACTCCCATCACTGCCCATCAGTAACCGCTGAGAAGCGAGAGTGATTCGATCAGAATACAGGCAATCTTGTCTACTCACTGATTTAACTGCCAGTTGCAGCCTTTGTACACAACACCCCACTGTGATCGATGCACATACATTTAATCCCTAAATGGATAGCCGTAGCACATGACAGCGTAGTCACGGTATTGCTGGAACAGTAATTTGGAGCGAAGTTTGCATCTGTCTCGGGAGTGGGTTAACACTTGACCTTTTCATTCAGAGAGTGCAGTGACCAGCAGAACCCTGGCTGGGGGTGAGTATCAGAGAGGTTCACAGTGTGACTGGGAATACATGAGCAACGCAGAGTACTGGAACAAGTGAACAACGAGGAGGTCCACCTGTGTGCAGGAAGGAACTGCAGATGCTGGTTTACACTGAAGAAGATAGACACACAATGTTGGAGTAACTCAGCAGGGACAGGCGGCATCTCTGGAGAGAAGCAACGGGTGGCGTTTCGAGCAGAGACGCTACTTCAGACTGAGAGTCAGGGAAGATAGAGAGACATAGAATTATGGAAGGGTAAGGTGTGAAGACGACCGATCAAAGTGGACGAAGTTCAAGGAAAATGTGGAATGAATCATGGTTACCTGAGGGCAAGGTGAGAATGAGTTCATGCATTCAGTAAAATTAATCAGGAGGACAGTGAAACCGGTCAGAGAACTAGGATGGGGGAGGGATGGAGAGGTCAATATTCATACCGCTGGTTTGTAAGCTGCTCAAGCGAGCCATTATACATTTTCCTTCAACTTCGTCTCCTTTGATCTCTCGTTTTCACGCACCCTTCCATATCTCTATGTCTCCCTCTCACCTGATTCTGAAGAGTCTGAAGAAGGAGCAGCCCATGGGGGTGTAGAGCATACACTATAGATATCAAACAGACATCAATCGGACAAGCTCTTAAGCAGGTTTACAGAGGGAGCAGAGGATTGCTGAGATTCCACATTGATAGTTAAAACCCAGTTTTACTTCCCCACAACATGAAACATTAATTCCGCTTCTCACTCCACACATGCTGCCTGCCCCACTGGGATTGTATTACATTACTCACTGAAATGACTCCCCTTTAGGGCAGGGTTGCCAGATTGGCTTTTTGTTTAGCGCCAAATTCAAGAAATCTGGCTTTTAAAATATGTGGTTGGCGTCAGAAAATTAATTTGGCTTTTGGGCTTTTTCCTGACTTTTTTTACATGCTAAAATTATCTGCACGAAAATTACATACCATCCCTTTTCTAAAACATTTTCCCATAAGAGAATTGTTTTATGGTCAGTTACATTTGGCAATATTTCGGCCTCCAACCAGGGGGGTGGGAGCACTAGGACCACCCAGCAGAGTCAGCCCACGTGCTGTCCACTGTGCATTCAATGTGCAGCATCCAAGCTACCATCAAATATTGGATTTTTACTGTCAGAAATACCCAATTGGTTTCACCGTAGTGAATTAAGACGAGAAGCATAGTGTGATGAACCCAGCTACAGAATTTGAGCCAACACGAACTGCCCCCGTCCCTTTGAAAAACCTTCATTTACGTGGTGGCTTGTGCGTGGAAATATTATGTTTAATATTTTGATGAACTGGGAAGACTAATTTCCCTTCTGCTGAACTGGCCCAATCAAAGTTAGATACAAAATTCAAAGCAAGACTCCTAAAGGAAATGTTGTCGACTACAAAAACCACTTGGACTTGAGTTGGCGACACCTGTGGTGCAGGAATTTGAAAGACTGAACAAACCAAAGCTGATCCTCGTGAATTGCACCAACAACTATTACACCAGAAGAGTCTTCAGAACAGACTGTATGATGCCAAAGGACAGAAAAAAAATACTCATCAAGTTGATTTTGGTATCAAGTTCTTAACAGCGTGTAATAAGTTCCTACAGCAGAACAATAAAATCATGTCAAAGATGTATGTCTATGCTAGAAGAAGCTTTCTGTCAATTTACACGTGAACGTCCGTCGGCAAGAGATACATTTGAAAGTTTATCAACAATGTGATAATAATGAATCAAATTCGAGGCCTAGGTTTTCCGAGTGCCCCTTTATACACCATGAAAGGAACAAAGCCAACACAACTGAAGGACAATACAGACAAACGCCTTTTGTGGATTGGAAATAAGAAGCTCCATTTAAGAAAGATGGACTCCGTACAGACACGGAACAGGTTTGGATTGGTGTACTTCAGCATCAGGCCTTTAAAAAGCTCGCCACCCTTGCCCTTACTTGCCTAATAACCCCTGTCAGCAATGCTGTGGTTGAGAGGATATTTCTCTTGTATCCTCAGTTAAAACAAATGCAAGAAACAGACTGCAGCTGAATCTTCTTGGTGCTGTTGTGAACAAGAGTACTAACACCAATCTGGCATGTTTCATGACAATTAGTGCTAGCTTTTTAAGAAGAAATCGTAGATTTTATTAACTGTATTTGAACAATTTATTAAGGACTTTAAGCAAGATGTGAATGCTTTGAGCCAAAACGGAAGAAACGAGGCTATCTACTTATGTGAACGCTCTGGAGATGCTAAGGTTGTTCTCCTTTGACTAGTGTTCACCCGGTTGCGGGGATTGCGTGACACAGTGAGACAGTACCGATATAACGGACCAAATGGCCTCCTTCCCTGCCGGAACAATCCATCACTCACCAATCGCTCACCAATTCACAACTCAATTGAGTTGGAGTTCTCCAGCCAACTTGGAAGATTTGGTGGTAAGTGTTTACTTCCTGTTAGTTACTCTGTGGCATTCGGCATTTGGTGGCTGAGACTCATTTTGATTTAAGGGAGACAAAAATGCTGGAGAAACTCAGCTCTATGGAGCGAAGGAATAGGTGACGTTTCGGATCGAGACCCTTCTTCTGAAGAAGGATGCTGCCTCACCCGCTGAGTTTCTCCGGCATTTTTGTCTACCTTCCATTTTTCCAGCATCTGCAGTTCCTTCTTAAACATTTTGATTTAAGGAGTATTTTTTTAAGAGGACAAATGTTGATCTTTCTTCGTACACTGGGATATGGCGTCCAACACCTGATACAGCCCCCAACACTTCCCACTTCCTTTAAAACGCGTGCAAGATTGTTTACCACATCTGTGGAATTTCACAAAATCTAAAGATATAAGACATCGTGTCACAGTGTGGTCCAGGATCGAACCCAGACCAAGAGACTCGTGGAGGTGTCTGCGAGAGCGTTGTAGTCATTGCAGGCGTGAGAGGCGGCGAGCGAGAGTGGCCATCCTATCCCACCTCACCACTAGCCTCCCACCAAGGTGACGATGACCAGATCTGAGGGCAATCTCTGGTCGGTAGGGGTGGCATTGCAGTCGTTACTCACCCTGGCACCTGTGGTCCGGAACAGTGCAGAGCAGAGCAGGAGCCCAAGCCAGCGGCTGGCGACCTCTCCCATCCCCACGGCGCAGCTTCCATCGGTCGGCGCCCCCTCGTCTTTAAACAGGAGCGCGGCGAGGCATCCCCGCTCCCCGCTCCGCAGACCTCTTCCCCGGCTGCCCGGCTGCCCGACGCCCGCCCCCTGGAGAAAGAGGAGACCCTTCTGCTTGTAAACTGCGTGTCAGTCACAACCAAACAAGCTTTGCACTTTTTGCACACACTTTTTTTTTCCTTCGGTGTTTTGATAATTTATCTAGAGATTACGTATAAAAATATATATATAGATGAATAGATAGGTAAAGAGAGAATTATAAATATAATAATAAATATAATAATAAAAGTAAGATAATGAATAATAATAGTAATATAAATGAAAGCTAGACAAAAAGCTGCAGTAACCCAGCGGGTCAGACTTCTTGAGACAGATGTA
Organism: Okamejei kenojei; assembly: GCA_035221665.1. Classification (NCBI taxonomy): domain Eukaryota; kingdom Metazoa; phylum Chordata; class Chondrichthyes; order Rajiformes; family Rajidae; genus Okamejei; species Okamejei kenojei. The sequence continues at coordinate 730,989 of CM069161.1, forward strand.
TATATGATGTATAATAATATATATACTAAAGATATACTAAATCATAATAATATCTGGATGTGGTGTCAGAGTCGCGGTGCCTGCGATGCTGATGCGAGCCGGATTCTCATTGTTCCCGCGCCTCGCTTTAACCTGTGCAGCTGACAATACATATTTGACGAGTTGAAGAGATTAAACCCAACGAGCACATGGAAACAACTCAAGAAAAGATCTGCGGAGACAACGAAACTGAAGCGAAATAAGACCATGTGACACAAATTACTTTAAGTAAAGCAATCTGAACTAAATTAAAATGCAAGATTCAAACTAAAATATATGTTCCAGGTTATACCAGACTATCTGTTCTCACCTCCGGAGCGGATTCACGCCATCCAGTCTCTCCGGGGTTAAAGCCGCCGCCCAGCTCCCTCCTCACCCTTCCCAGACCCTTCCCTCTTTCTGCTTTCTTATCTTTTCTTCCCCAAAATACTCGCCCACTACCTCCGCATCCCTCCGCCCCCCTCCCACGAAGACCTCTCTTCAGAACCGACCCGAAACATCACCTATTCCCTTTCTCCAGAGATGCTGTCTGGCCCGCTGAGTTACTCAGTTTTTTTGTGTCACTTTTCGGTATAAACCAACATTGCAGTTGCTTCTTACACTCGCGTGTGTTTAGTAACACCTCAGTATAAAGTCTGAGCCGGAGTCGGCGGCGGAGAGGGGTCTGAAGCGGCGCTTCCCCCACGAGAGGATGAGCGATGGAGCGGGTGCAGAGCCAGTTATGAAACTGAATGGATGAATGTGTGTGCCGGCCACACCCCCTGGAGTTGTTGAGATTACTGCCCGGGGGGCGGACACGTTGCCCCTGTCCCACACTTCCCAAAGGAATTAGCACTGGTCGATAAAACATGTCTCTCTGCATCAATGCCCAGCACGAGCAGGCTCTTCGGCCCACTGACTGGCTACTAGCCTTGTAAACCAACCTGACCAGCACAAAGTCCCACAGAGTGTTCCGTCGTGACACGGGTCCGCTCTGACCCCACAAGACAATCTGCCCACATAACTGATCCGGCGGAGCTGCCCGGATCACAGCCAAGATTCACTCTCGCTTATCGCCTTCATTCTGATAGCCAGTGGAACAATCTATCTTTCTTTTTATTGAACGCCAAACCCACGATCAAAACAAACAAACTGCTGAAGGAACTCACCTGGTCAGGCAGCACCCGGGAATGGGCAGATGCTGTTCTGTGTCACGTTGGAGAAGTGAAGAGAAGTGAACATCAACCACGCTCTGTATAAGAACTTATTCCTCAGATCCCCTCAAAATCTACTTCCTCAAACCGGACCCCCGTGCCCTCTGATTTTTGACACCTCTACCATGGAATAAAGGTTCTGACAGTCTACTTATGCCTCATAATTTGATAAACTTCTATCCGGTCACCTTCAGTCTCCTTCGCTCCAAGGAAAACCCGCCCGTCTTAACCAATCTATCCGAGAACCAAAGTCTTACATTCGGGCATCATCCTGGAGTATCTCCTGTGCAACCACATTCTACCCACAGTGAGACTTGTGCCCACTGCCAGGCATTGCTCTCCCACAGGGCAGTGCCACAGTCCAAGCCCAGGGCCAGACCCGAGTTAGAGCATTGGGCTTGCAGAGGCAACTGTCTCACTCTCACAAATGGTCAGCACTGAAACAGGCCCTTCGGCCCATCTTGCCCATTTGAATTTGATAATGTCGGCTGCTTTCCTGAGGATTGAGACCTGCTACATTCATCCAGCATAGAGTAGAGGCATATTGATTCAACGTGGAAACAGGCCCTTCGGCCCAACTTGCCCACACCGGCCAACATGTCCCAGCTACACTAGTCCCACCTGCCCGCGTTTGGTCCATATCCCTCCAAACCTATCCTATTCTATCCATGTACCTGGCCAACTGTTTCTTAAATGTTTGGGTGGTCCCTGCCTCAACTACATCCTCCGGCAGCTTGTTCCATACACCCACCACCCTTTGTGTGAAAAGTTACCCCTCGGATTCCTATTAAATCTTTTCCCCTTCACCTTAAACCTACGATCCTCGATTCACCTACTCTGGGCAAGAGACTCCGTGCATCTGCCCGATCTATTCCTCTCGTGATTTTATACACCTCTATAAGAACTCTCTCATCCTGCGCTCCAATAGAGTCCCTATTTGTAGTTCGTTTTTTTGCTCTAGATTCCATCATTGCAGTCTCAATCATCATTCCCACATCATCCACGTAACATTTTGCCCTAACCTGTTTTTGTATCAAAGTGAATAATCTCAGATTTCCCCACATCTGACAGATTGCAATCCTCTCACTTAAACAAGATCAGTACCCTTGCAGTCTCTTTACAACATCCTCTCAACTAAAATTCCCTTTTATTTTTGTACTACGGACAAACTGTACCTAAATCCATTTGGAGTGTGTATGTTCTCCCCGTGACCTGCGTGGGTTTTCTCCGGCAGCTTCGCTTTCCTCCCACATTCCAAAGACGTACAGGTTTGTAGGTTAATTGGTTTCTGTAAGAATTGTAAATTGTCCTTAGTGTGTAGGATGGTGTTATTGTACGGGGATAGCTGGTTGGTGCGAACTCAGTGAGACAAAAGGCCTGTTTCCGTATTATATCTCTAAACTAAACTAAAGTTTGACAATTTGACAATGGCTATGATCCCTGGGGCATGAATGCTTGTAGCTTCCTAATGTGAAAATGCCACGTTCATTTCTAACCCTTTCGTTTTTGAAAGCTAGCCAGCCCTCTATTTCCAATTCCACGAGCCCTTGCATGAAGTTACCTTTCACGTGGCCCTTTACAGAATGCTTATTGGAGAAAAAAAAATCAATTTAACCTCAAATTCCCCTTCGAAACGTCATCCATTCGTTCTCTCCAGAGATGCTGCCTGTCCCGCTGAGTTACTCCTGCATTTTGTGTCTGTCTTCGGTGTAAACCAGCATCTGCAGTTCCTTCCCACACATCCCCGTTCACAAAACCTGCCCAGTCATACACTGCTGTTCTAGATGTTCTGCTGACTATTTTTTTCATTGTTAATTTTCACAACTGGCGAGTAGTTCCCTGTTCTCGGTCTCCCTTCTCTCTTAATGAAAGCCGTTACATCTACTGTTTTTAAGTCTGTAATGGTCTCAGTTTGACTCCATCACTATCCCGTGAATCGTGTCAGCGGTAAATGTATGGATGGTATTAAGTTTAGTTTAGTTTAGTTTAGAGACAGTGTAGAAACAGGGCCTTCGGCCCATCGAGTCCGCACCGACTAGCGATCCCCGCACACTAACACTGTCCGACACTTTACAATGACACGCAGCCAATTAACAACACATCTGTACTTATTTGGAGTGTGGGAGGAAACTGAACATCTCGGAGAAAACCCACGCGGTCAAGGGGAGAACGTACAAACTCCGTACAGGCAGCACCCGTAGTCGGGATCGAACCCGGGTCTCTAGTGCTGCGCCACCGTACCGCCCCGATATTGGAGCTGAGCATAGCCACACGGTCGAGTCCAGAGTCAAAAGTGCTTCATTGTCATACGTATTGACAACGGAACAATAAACTTATTACTTACAGCAACTTACTGGCCTGTAAATGCAGTTAACATATAATAATCAAAAAATCTATAAATTAATAAGTGTAAAAGTAGGTAACCATAACCATAACCATAACCATAAGTGCAAACATTTAAAGTGCAACAAGAGACATAATCCTTAGATGATCATAATTGCTGAGGTTAGTGTCATGTACTGTTCATGAGCCTGGTTGCCGGGAAAAAGTTATACTTGAGTTATAATAGTCACAGTTTTCAGGCTTCTGCACCTTATTTCCAATTGCAGGTGCGAAATGAGAAGGTGCGAGGGTGATGTGGGTCTTTGATGATGTTGGGTGTATTTCCAAGGCCCCACCTTCCATGCTGGCTGATCAGTATCTGTAATGGACTGTTTCCAGTAACGAGTTTAAAGAGGAGAGCAGAGAGCTAAGTATGTATGCTGTACATGCAGAAACAGCATGTGATACCTGTTATAACTTGCTTGTTTGTCTTCTGATTAATGCAGTATATGTCAAAATCCCGTGGAGAACGGTTATACTAGTATCCAGAGAAGAAAGGTAGTGACCATTAAAACACAGGACTCAGTATGCCAGAGCAGATTCTATAACCAATACTGATATACTAACAGGATCAAATGTTGCAGCATGGTCGGTTGAATGGTGATAGCCAGAATATTGGAAGAACTGTGCAGGAAGGAACTGCTGGAGTATATTGAAGATATCGATACAAAAACGCTGCAACAACTCTGCAGGTCAGGCGGCGTCTCTGGATTTAAAAAAAACGTGACGTTTTGGTTCGGAACCCTTTGGAACCTTGCAGTCTAAAGAAGCGTTCCCATGAAACATCACCTATTCCTTTTCTCCCGCTGAATTACTCCAGCATTTTGTGTCTACATTGGGAGAACTTGGTCATGTTAAGGAATCTTTTGCATAACTTGTGAAGGAGCGCAGCGGGACCGGCGGAAATGTTGAGCATGGAGACATGCCCTTTGGCCCACACCATCATGTTAAAGTAGGGCCTAGCCCATGACGCATTTTATTCTCCCTAAGTACCCATCCGCTCTAAATCACTGCCTCTGCTCAGATTCTACCACTCTCTGACATTCTCACAATCATACAGTAAAACATCAATCTAGATCAATAAAACAACTTCTCACTGAGTCAGCAAGATGAAGGAGCTAGTTATTGACCAGGAAAAGAGGTGGTGTATACGCTCCAATCAGCATCAATGGTGTAGATGATCGGGAGATTCAAGATACCAGGTGTATCGCCAACAATCTGTCCGAGACAAACCACATTGCACCATGGCCAGGAAACCACACCAATGATGAGTACGTTTGGCATGTCTCTAACCAACTTCTACCGATGCACTGTAGATAACATCATATCAGGATGCATATCAAATTGGTTTGGCAACAGCTCTGGCTAAGACCACAGGAAATTACAGAGAGTTGTGCATGTAGCCCAGTCCATCAATACAAACCAATCTCTTCCCCACAGACTCCATCTACATGAGGTGTTGCCTCAGGAAAACACTCAACACATTCAAGGACTATTTACACCCCAGTCATTCCCTCTCCTCCCCTCCCCCCGTTGGGTAGATGAAGCAAGTTTGAATGCACGACCACCGGATTTAGGAACAGCCTTTTCCCTGTGGTATCAGACTACAGAACGGTCCTCTCGTAAACTAAGTGTGTAGTCCCAATCTCCCAACGACCTCCCACAAGTGTAGCCTTGCACTTTTTTTAAATTTCCACTTTCTCTGTACATTTAATGCTATAACGCTGTAACACTATATTTTGCATTCTGCTGGTTTTCTGATGCACGACCTGTTGTACTTGTGTATGGCTCGATTGTACTCATGTGAGCCACGATTAGGCTGGATAGCACGCAAACAAAGTTTTTCACTGTATCTCGGTACACGTGACAATAATAAGCCAATAACAATTGCAAATGTTGTACAGAGCCCTCTGGAACTCCCAGCTTTCTAGTTCCAACATGGGATTGCTGCCAACAATGTGTCTGAAGCTGCCAGTGGGTACATCCCAGGACAATAAACAAGGAGCTAGCAGAGCAAGGGGGACTGAGACTTTACCTGGAATGTATTCTGAATCATGGAAAAACAGAAGCTCTTTGATTCATTTTTACCTATAACCATGGCTAGGATTTATTACAAAAGAGAAATCAAATGTTATTTAAAGTAAAATAAAGTGATATTATTAAACGGGGCACAAGGGTTTTACGTTGCTCTGTTTTGTTTCTTTACGAAGAGATAGAGCCGGGTTTTCAGCGTACTGTAAAAGCACACCTACTCTTGCAACCTCACTTCATTGCAGCAGCATTTACATGGACGAGTCGCAGAGTCAAACAGCACAGATCAGCGGCAACTCTCCATGCCGACCAAGATGCCCATCTAAGCTAGTCTACATTTGAATCATATCCATCTGAGGCTTTTCCCTCCATAGGTCTTTCCAATGTTGTTACTGTATAGTCTCATCCATTTCCTCTGACGGTTCGTTGCATTTACATATCACCGTCTTTGAGAAAAAGATGCCCCTCAGGTTCCCATTAAATCTTTGTCTACTAAACTTAATCCTATGTCCTTGGGGGAAAAGACTGTGTGTATCCACTCAATCAGTGCCCCTCATGATTCTGTACACTTCTATAAGATTAACCCTGAGTCTGCTAAATTCTGAGAAATAATTTCCAAACCTGTCTATCCTCTCCCTATAATTCAATCCGTCGAGACCTGGCAACATCCTCATAAATCATTTTTGCACTCTTCCCAGCTTAACGGCCCATTTCCAGTGTGATCAAAACTGAACACCATATTGCAAGTGCAGCCTCACCAACGTCTTGTAAAATTACAGTGTACAATAACTTCTGTTCTCAATTCCCTGACTGACAGAATGCCAAAAGTCTTCCTCACACCCTGTGTTTCTGCGATGCCACTTTCACTGCTGGATCACTCCCACGGCCCTAATGTTCACGACCCATTTGCCGATCAATACCCCTTTGATAAACCTTGTCATTGTCTACAATATCACCCACTTTAGTTTCATCTGCAAACTCACTATATTTTGTACATTCTCTTTATTCATATACGTGGAAAGCAGCAGTGGGCCTAGCATTGATCCTTGATGCCCACTGTACTGTACAGCAGAGGACAGAATACCCAGCACTAATCAGGCCTCCACTCCAAGAAACAACCTTCCACCAACACCCTCTACTTCCTACCATCAAGCCAATTCTAAAAATATCTCTAAAAATCTCTAAAAACTAACATTCTGCCTCCAGTTAGCTAGCTATTCCTGGATCCCATACAATCTAACATTCCAGAGTAGCCTACTATGCTGAACCTTATTCAAAGTCCTTGCTGAAATCCATATAGACGATGTCTTCGGCCCTGTTCTCATTGATCTTCTTGGTTATGCCTTCATAAAACCCACATTCCTGAGACATGATCTCCCACACACAAAGATGTGCTAATCAAGCACGGCCTTCCCAAATGCATGTTTATTATATCCCTTAGAATCCTATCCAATAATTTAACAACTACAGATGCTGGGCTTAATATTCGATAATTTCTAGGTTTTTCTTTGCAGCATTCTTTAATAAAGGCACCCTCCAGTCTTATGGCACCTCACCATATCTGGCAAACAAAATGTATATATCTCAATCAGGGTTTCTGCAAATTCTTCTCTAGCGTCCCACAGTTTTCGCAGATATACCTGATCATGCTCCAGAAATGTATCTACCTTAGTAGGTTTAAGCCATTCTACTGTATCGTGGACAACCCCAAGATATTCCCATTAACTTCCCAAAGTTCACACGTCCTTCTCCACATTAAAAATCAGAGGAAAAATATTAATTGACAATCTCACCCATTTCCTGCTGCTCCACACATAGATGTTCACTTTGGATTTTGAGGAGTCTTATTCTTTACTCTGTTACTATTTTTCCTTCAAAATACTAATAACATCTTTTTGCATTCTCCTTCATCTGCTCTGCCAAAGCCACGTAATGCTCCCACAGACGTCACACATCTCTTTACATTAAAGATTTAGAATAAAATAGGCTTAATGAAAAGCATCCCACGGCCCTTCCCCTTTACACTGAATATCCTAATATCTATAAATGTTGTTCAAGATATATTGCCACTGGTTGTTTTTTCAATCTTTGCAACATCCATTATTTAACCCTGGCCAATTGTTTTGTGAAGCTAATGTCTGTGATATGTCAGTCGCTGGGATAATTACATCCTTGGGCTCAATCTGACAACCTGCACTCAGGCTCAGAAGCACATTTTTCTCATCCATTTACAAATTAAACAGCCTTTGTGTTTACTGTCCAATTTCAGTCACTAAGGTCTCCCAGACTCCAGAGGCAGGATATTAACCCTTGAAAGTAGGAGAGGATCTCGCAGATACAAGTATTGCACAAGGTATTTCATCAGGCAGTCAGAACAGGACAACAGACAACACGGGGTTAAAGAAAGGAATCGACATCTGTGTCCAGTCTCCAGTGGCCACAGGGCAATCCAAGCACGTCACTGGGAAGGCAACACTCACTGTGACAAATGGATACTGCCTGATGTAGAGACATATAACAACAATCATACCAATTCTGATGTAAAGAGAAAAATGGAAATAAATAAGCAGATCATCTACATGAGGAATTAAAACTAAAAACGGCAAGTTCTGGAAATTTGAAACAAAAACAAACGATGCCAGAAATGCTCAGCAGGTCGGGCAGCATCTGTGGGCATGGAGGGACTGGGGGGGCATGGAGGGATTGGGGGGATATGGAGGGATTGGGGGGATATGGAGGGATTGGGGGGCATGGAGGGATGGAGGGATGGGGGGATATGGAGGGATTGGGGGATATGGAGGGATTGGGGGGCATGGAGGGATGTGGGGCATGGAGGGATTGGGGGGATATGGAGGGATTGGGGGATATGGAGGGATTGGGGGGGATATGGAGGGATTGGGGGCATGGAGGGATTGGGGGGATATGGAGGGATTGGGGGGATATGGAGGGATTGGGGGGCATGGAGGGATTGGGGGGCATGGAGGGATGTGGGCATGGAGGGATTGGGGGGATATGGAGGGATTGGGGGGGCATTGAGGGATGGGGGGCATGGAGGGATGGGGGCATGGATTGGGAGGGATTGCGGGGGCATGGAGGGATTGGGAGGGGCATGGAGGGATTGGGGGGGCAGGAAAGAGAATTGGCATTTTAATTTTGGTCATCGACCCTTCATCAGGCAGTGGCATGAATGTTTATGGTTCTGTTGAACGGTTCTCAACCTGAAACACAACACAGTTTATGTCCCGACGGATGGCCCGATCAGCCAAACCTACTTTTGAGATGTCGCCTGACAGAAGTCTGCTGTGGTCATTCAAAACTGCGACACTGCATTTTCTACTCGGAACTGGAGGCCTGCGCCTGTGCCCCTTTGCCGTCCTTTCTCCTGATACTCTTTACTTGGTCTCTCGGCTGCGCCTCGTTATGAGCGCACGGGGGCTTCTTGTTGCCCCGTCAGAAACATGAGCGGCAACACTGGGTCGGGAACTTGCTGGAGCACTGAGGAAGAGTGCAGTGTGTGCGAGGGTATTTTCCTGCGAAGGGATATACTGGGGGGGGGGGGGGGGGGGGGGCAGGGGCTGTTATATACTCGGGAAAGGGAGAAATAAAATGGGACATTGGGGGTTGCCGATAGAGTGGGGAGAGACCCGAGTTCGATCCTGACTATGGGTGTTGTCTGGATGGAGTTTGTACGTTCGCCCTGTGACCCTGTAACCGGGAGCTCCCACACTCCAAAGACATAACGGTGTAGGTTAATTGGCTTGGTATAAACGTAACAATTCTCCCTAGTGTGTGTAGGGTAGTGTTAGTGTAGTGTTAGTGTTAGCTGGTCGGCGCGGACTCTGTGGGGCCTGTTTCCGCGCTGTATCTCTAAACTAAACTAGTAGATTTGCTTGAGAGGAACGGCCACAAGAGATTCCTGCACCACCTGCCCGCCTCTCCACAGCTGCGACCAAGGTAGATTTAACTATCTTTGTCAGGGATCCAGCAATCTCCTCCCTTGCCATCCCTAGCAGTCTGGGATACCCACTGTAAAGCCAGCGACGACATCTAATACCTCCTACATGTTAATGATAATATATTCTAGAGTTTCAATACCCCATCCCCGAATTCTCCAACTACTGCTTGTAAAGCATTTGGAACAACCTAAGATCATGAAAGCAGATACATACTAAAACAAATACTTCATTTTTCTCTGTGAGAGAAGCTTTGTACTCCCAAAGTGCGACTGTCAACAGCAAGAGGACGGTTGCTGCGCTGACACGCATTACTTGATGAGTTTCACAGATGAATGCGAGCAGTATTGTCCGTGGTCTCCAGGATAGAGTGATCCAGAGAGAGAGGGGGGGAGGTGCAAATAGAGTGAAAGAAAGGGAGAAAGATGAAGTGAACAGCGTCAGAGATTAAAGCACAAATAAAGGAGAGATGGGCTGAGATCTTAAACTGAAGGGAGTGGAGTGAAAGAGAGAATTTAAAATGTTGAGACGGGGGGGGGGGGGGGGGGGGGGGGGAGGAGCTGGGGGTTCAAAACAGAGCTGAGAGTTGAAAACCCCCCAGTAAAACGAGAGCAATGGCTAGAGAGGGAAGAGGGAATGAGCTGAAAGTTAAAGCAGTGAGAGGAAGAGGAGTTTGCTGAGGGTGTAAAACAGTGAAAGAGAGAGAGAGAGAGATGGCAAGTCAGGCTGAGTTTTCAGAGAGAGAGAGAGAGAGGCAGCAGGGAGTGCGTACAGTAAATAAAGAGAGCGAGAGAGAGAGAGGGATAGGAAGAGGGAGAGTGAACAAGCTGAGAGCATGTGATGGGTGAGACAAAAGGAAAGAAAGAAAGAGAGATTGGGCTGAGAAACCTGAGAGAGAGAAGACCAAGCAGAGGGTTCAGCTGAGACAGAGGAAAGAGAAAGAAACGGTGTCAACAGAGGGGAATCGGGGAGCAAAGGGAGAGAGAAAGAGAGGGATTGGGTCACAAGTTTAAAACAGAGGGTCAAGTGAGATGGAAAAACAAAGAGAGATGAAGCTAGGAATTTATAGCTCGAGAGAGAGAGATAAAGTAAATAAGAAATAATTACTTTCTAGAGATTAGTTGGATTCATCCCAAACACAACCCAACCATTTATATTTCCAAGGATTGTGTGCGATGAATGCAGACCCGTTACATCCCTGTGAGTTTTAGAGCCTCGTGAAGAGACAGAGCAGGTGTGCAGGATAAAAGAGCCAGTTAAAAGTCAGCAAATATGCAGCAACTCCTCGTGAATCTCCTTCTTATCACAGCCTCTACTGTGCAGCTTCATTGCAGGGCATTTGGTTTCTCATAACATGCTGGGATGTCAGTTCTGGTCCAGACTTTTGGCGACTGACTGCCAGCTATAACTCGAGGTGAATGGCGCTGAAATAATTTAAAGAGTGCCCACGGTTGACTCGTTGAAAACATCAAACATGTTTGAATTTTTTCACGAGTTAACAAGTCTCACGGGTACTGGAGAAACTCAGTTAAGGAGCGAAGGAGATAGGCGACGTTTCGGGTTAACGAGTCTCACGGGTACCTGCCGTTAGCGCCACGAGTCGTCAAGTTGCGAGCGCGAGTTCCGACGTTCCCGCTACGTTTAGTGTACGTGATTACCGCGAGTGAAAGCTCGGGGTCCCTCGTGGGTCAACTCGCACCGTGAGACAGGGGTTAAGGGTGTGCACCACACTGTGCCTGTGTCTGGGATCCGAGGCGTTCCCGTCTTGTATAGACTCATATTCCAGTCAGCTTGCAGTTCACCAACTGCTTGACTATAACCCATCGAACAAGCCCTTTCAATCTGTAAGCTCTCACACCATGTTCTGATCTAGATTTTGGATGGGATGGCTACAATGTCCTCTTCTGCTCCTCATCCACTGCCTCTACGAGCAGTGAGTTGCCTGTGAGTGTGCAGAGTGGAGGCCTGAAGCAATATATGCATGGTGTCCTTGTGTAAAGTGACCAGGACACGTTTCAGTCACATCGCTCTTTTATATAACTCGAGGAAGTTGTTCATTAACCATGAATGAATGAATGCATTCCAGGGAGATGTCAGGCGTGTAGCACAGACACTGGGGCATGGGGTTTAACTGCCCAATGCCCCTGAGGAGGAGGCTGTCAGACTGAGAGACTGCCCTCCTGCTCCCCTCCGAGCTGAGGAACATTACCCAGCAAGGCAATCAGCGAGGTGTGTATCCAGAGGACTAGATTTCCCAAAGACGGATAAAAAATGCAGGAGTAACGGAAAGGGTCAGACAGCATCTCTGGAGAAAATGGATTGGGGGATATTCCGGATCGGGACCCTTTTTCAGACTCATATTTCTCCAATGATGTGTGGCTGTTAGTGAGTGTAGGTGACTGCCTGGACGTGTGTCACCGCTAAAGTCTGCACATGTGAGCAGCGAGTGTTGTCCTCAACATGCTGTTTGTGCTTTGACCCGTGGCTGAACTCTCTCCCGAACCTGCTCCACACCCCTCATATGTCAGTATGGGGGAGCTGCATAAGAACTAAGAACATCTTTAATGTGAATAAGTCTAATCTGAAGTCTAGTCTAGTCTGAAGGAGGGTCCCAACGCTGAAACGTCACCTGTCCATGTTCTCCAGAGATGCTGCCTGACCTGCTGAATTACTCCAGCACTTTGTGTCTTTTTTTTGTAAACCACATCTGCAGTTCCTTGTTTCTACATTTAATGCTGTAAGCAGAGCTTTTTTTAGACAAAACGTGCCAGTACACATATCAATTAAAAATCAAACTACATTTTTCAACATTTTTTCCACCAATATTCATCCCCCCCCTCGTTTCGATTTTGTGACAAATCCACCACAAATTTAATAAACTAATAATTAAAATGTCTAAAATCAACATGTGCTTAAAAATAAACATTATTTAAATAATATTCACTAATACAATGTATTTAATTAGTTTGAGGTGCTAATGCAATGGCCTAAACAAGGCACTGAGTGCGGGTATAAACCTGTTAGAAACATAGAAACATAGAAAATAGGTGCAGGAGTAGGCCATTCGGCCCTTCGAGCCTGCACCGCCATTCAATATGATCATGGCTGATCATCCAACTCAGTATCCCGTACCTGCCTTCTCTTCATACCCCCTGATCCCTTTAGCCACAAGGGCAACATCTAACTGCCTCTTAAATATAGCCAATGAACTGGCCTCAACTACCTTCTGTGGCAGAGAATTCCAGAGATTCACCACTCTCCGTGTGAAAAATGTTTTTCTCATCTCGGTCCTAAAAGATTTCCCCCTTATCCTTAAATGGTGACCCCTTGATCTGGACTTCCCCAACATCAGGAACAATCTTCCTGCATCTAGCCTGTCCAACCCCTTAAGAATTTTGTAAGTTTCTATAAGATCCCCCCTCAATCTTCTAAATTCTATAGAGTACAAGGCGAGTTTATCAAGTCTTTCTTCATATGAAAGTCCTGACATCCCAAGAATCAGTCTGGTGAACCTTCTCTGTACCCCCTCTATGGCAAGAATGTCTTTCCTCAGATTTGGAGACCAAAACTGTACGCAATACTCCAGGTGTGGTCTCACCAAGACCCTGTACAACTGCAGTAGAACCTCCCTGCTCTTATACTCAAATCCTTTTGCTATGAACGCTAACATACCATTCACTTTCTTCACTGCCTGCTGTACCTGCATGCCTACTTTCAATGACTGGTGTACCATGACAGGTCTCATTGCATCTCCCCTTTTCCTAATCGGCCACCATTCAGATAATAGTCTACCCTCCTGTTTTTGCCACCAAAGTGGATAACCTCACATTTATCGTCATTATGCTGCATCTGCCATGCATTTGCCCACTCACCCAGTCTATCCAAGCCACCTTGCAGCCTCCTAGCTTCCTCCTCACAGCTAACACTGCCCCCCAGCTTCGGGTCATCCGCAAACTTGGAGATGATGCATTCAATTCCCTCATCCAAATCATTAATATATATTGTAAATAGCTGGGGTCCCAGCACTGAGCCTTGTGGTACCCCACTAGTCACTGCCTTCCATCCTGAAAAAGACCCATTCACTTCTACTCTTTGCTTCCTGTCTGCCAGCCAGTTCTCTATCCACAAACTGAACCCCCAATACCATGTGCTTTAAGTTTGTATACTAATCTCTTCTGTGGTACCTTGTCCAAAGCCTTCTGAAAGTCCAGATATGACACATCCACTGGTTCTCCCTTATCCACTCTACTAGTTACTTCCTCGAAAAATTCTATAAGATTCGTCAGACATGATTTACCTTTCGTAAATTTATGCTGACTTTGTCCAATGCTTTCCAAATGTGCTGCTATCCCATATTTAATAACTGACTCTAGCAGTTTCCCCACTACCGATGTTAGACTAACTGGTCTGTAATTCCCCATTTTCTCTCTCCCTCCCTTTTTAAAAAGTGGGGTTACATTAGCTACCCTCCAATCCTCAGGAACTACTCCAGAATCTAAAGAGTTTTGAAAAATTATCATTAAGGCATCCACTATTTCTGGGGCTACTTCCTTAAGTTCTCTGGGATGCAGCCTATCTGGCCCTGGGGATTTATCGGTCTTTAATCCATTTAATTTACCTAACACCACATCCCGGCTAACCTGGATTTCACTCAGTTCCTCCATCTCATTTGACCCACGATCCCCTGCTATTTCCGGCAGATTATTTATGTCTTCCTTAGTGAAGACAGAACCAAAGTAGTTATTCAATTGGTCTGCCATGTCCTTGTTTCCCATGATCAATTCACCTGTTTCTGACTGCAAGGGACCTACATTTGTTTTAACTATTCTTTTTCTCTTCACATATCTATAAAAACATTTGCAGTCAGTTTTTATGTTCCCTGCCAGTTTTCTTTCATAATCTATTTTCCCTTTCCTAATTAAGCCCTTTGTCCTCCTCTGCTGGACTCTGAATTTCTCCAAGTCCTCTGGTAGGTTGCGTTCTCTGGCTAATTTGTACGCTTCATCTTTTGTTCCACTAACTCCAGCGCTGTGGTGCTTCAATGAGGTGGAAGGGGCTGTCCCACTGTACGAGCTAATTCAGGAGTTCTCCCGAGTCTCCCCTGATTCGAACTTGGAGAATTCAATATTCCGAGTACGAATCAGGGGAAACTCGGGAGAACTCTTGAATTACCTCGTACAGCGGGACAGGCCCATTGCAGTAATAACCGCTTGTAGGTACTCGGGGCTCTCGTGGACATTTTCCAACATGTTGAAAAATCTTCACGAGTCTTCACGAGCTTACCGCGTTTCCGAGTACCTGCCATTAGCGTTACGAGCCGCTAAGAGACGCCCCGAGCTCCGACGTACCCACTATGTACATTCTACGTGCTTACCATGAGTTTTTTTTAACTCGGGAGAGCTCTTGAATTGCCTTGTACAGTGGGACAGGCTTTGCCCTCTGCTGCTAACTAATGTTGCCGCTTACCGTTATCCAACTGTAGATATTGTTTTCTACATTTTATCTCCAGCTGCTTCAGAAACTGGTGTGAGAATTGGATAATAAATTCTGAGGCATCAAATAAGTGTTTACTGATAAAATCTCAGCAGAACTTAAAACTGCAAGATAGAGGTGGTAAATCCCTTGATTACCAGGCCAATAAAAATGACGCCCTGGCTTTTTCAGTCATTGATTTACAGTTATCGGGTTGAAGGTAATCAAAGTTTTACTGATTTATTTGGGAAGGAGGCAGAGGGCGTGAAGCTGTTATTGAAACCCTTGGATCATAAGTCTTTGTCACTGGGAACTTCTTATTAAAACGGGAAATGAAGAAAACACTGCAAATGCTGCAAAACTTACAGAAGCAATCAGAATGAACCTTTCGTTAAGGGTTGACACCTTAAATAAGAAGCTTAAATAATTAACTGTAATAACAAAACACTCGTTGGGACATTAATGGAACTTAATGCTGGCAGGTTTTCTGTCCGGCAAGCTAGGGTTTTACAAAAGGTGCTTGCATCTCCCCAGACTCTCTGCGGCTCCATGGATTGTGTGGTGTTTGTAATACTGCTGTGGATGTTCCTTCCTGAAACTCCTTCCTTCAACGAGATGGAAGCCCTTGGGACAGGTACACAGGGCCTCGATCTGCACTGGAAGAGCAATGTGCGGAAGGGTTATGGACCTGGTGCGAGAAGGTCTTTAGGTAGGACTACTCCTTTTTGCCAGCATAGAAACAGTGGGCCAAATGGCCTCCTTCTGTTTTGCAACTGTTCAATGAGTAAGGAAGCCCGCATTCCGTATTCTCCAGTAGGTCAAGGGATATTTGTCTGAGGACTGATGTAACCTGACCATACAGGGAACCATCAAGTCTCCAGAACTACTTCAAGGCAGAGTCTGCAGCTGAAGGTGCTGAATCTTGCTGGAGTGCTGTGATTTAACCTGGACTGGCGTAGCCACAGTAGTGCATGTCCGCACTAGGGACAATGTGACGTCTCTTAATGACTATCGACCAGAGGCACTAACGTCGGTGGTGATGAACTGCTTTGAGAGGTTGATCATGGCGCAAATCAACTTGACAAAAACCTGGACCCACTGCAGTTCACTTACCACCACAACAGATCAATGGTGGATGCGATCTCGCTGGCTCTCCACTCCGCTCTGGACCACTTGGCCAACAAAAACTCATATGTCAGGCTGTTATTCATTGACTACAGCTCGGCATTTAATACTATCATCCCCTCCAAGCTGGTTACCAAACTCACAGAACTGGGTCTCTGCGCATCCCTCTGCAATTGGATCCTCGACTTCTTCATTCACAGACCACAGTCTGTTCGTATTGGTGGAAATGTGTCAGCCTCGATAACAATCAGCACGGGAGCACCGTAAGGCTGTGTGCTCAGCCCCCTGCTGTACTCACTCTATACTCATGACTGCTTAGCCGGCCATAGTGCAAACTCCATCATCAAGTTCGCTGACGACACCACTGTTGTGGGACGTATCACTGATGGGGATGAGTCGGAGTACAGAAGAGAGATCGAGCAACTGACCAAATGGTGCCAGCACAATAACCTGGCCCTCAACACAAGCAAAACCAAGGAACTGATTGTGGACTTTGGAAGGAGTAGGATGGGGACCCACAATCCCATTTATATCAACGGGTCGATGGTTGAAAGGGTCAAGAGCTTCAAATTCCTGGGCGTGCACATCTCTGAAGATCTTTCCTGGTCCGAGAACACAGATGCAATTATAAAGAAAGCTCATCAGCGCCTCTACTTCCTGAGAAGATTGTGGAGAGTCTGTTTGTCAAGGAGGACTCTCTCTAACTTCTACAGGTGCACAGTAGAGAGCTTGCTGACCGGTTGCATCGTGGCTTGGTTCGGCAATTTGAGAGCCCAGGAGCGGAAAAGACTACAAAAAGTAGTAAACAATGCCCAGTCCTTCATTGGGTCTGACCTCCCTTCCATCGAGGGGATCTATCGCAGTCGCTGCCTCAAAAAGGCTGGCAGCATCATCAAGGTCCCACACCATCCTGGCCACACACTCATCTCCCTGCTACCTTCAGGTAGAAGGTACAGGAGCCTGAAGACTGCAATGTCAGGTTCAGAAATAGCTACTTCCCCACAGCCATCAGGCTATTAAACCCAACTCAAGCAAAACTCTGAACATTAATAGACAATTATCTGTTTATTTGCACTTTATCTGTTTATTTATTCATTTGTGTATATATGTATATATTGGTATATGGACACACTGATCTGTTCTGTAGTCAATGCCTACTATGTTCTGTTGTGCTGAAGCAAAGCAAGAATGTCATTGTCCTGTCTGGGACACACGACAATAAACTCTCTTGAATCTTGAATCTTGAACGCCCCATGCAAAGAGGAAACATATGGTTAAATATTATAGTCTTTGTGAGTCTGTTGTGAGAAGTTTGTGAACAATTCAAGAGGATGCAGGCATTCCAGCCACCTCTTGGACTCCCACTTGACCTGGTTATTGAAACAAACTTCCTTTTAAAATGAAGCAGGAGCTCTTCAGATAATTCTTCTTATTCAGTTTGTTTATCAAAGATGCCCATTAAAAGGCTTGATATTTTGCTCAGACACAAACATGAAGTGAGGTCAAGCTGAGGAGCTAATTTCTGTCTCTCAGAGTGCTGTTCCCACACTGAGTGATGGGGGTGAGCGATGGAGTCGCAGTGCAGCTGCTGGCGGTGTTCAGACCTCCACTCCTTCCCTCTCGCTGCGTGTGACAGGAGGAATGTGCAGGTAAATTCCTTCACTCACCTGAGCTAACACAGCTTGCATTCAGCATTCACCTTGCTGCAAGTTCAGCTTGGGTTTACACTGCAAATCTACCTTCTATTTTGCTTTAATGTTGGGTGCGACTCACGGCCCAGTCCCATCTCGGCTGAAGGTCATGATTCAAGCCCCACCCCAGATACTTTGAATCATAGAGTTTTACAGTGTGGAAACAGGCCCTTCGGCCCAACTTGCACACACCGACCAATATGTCCCATCTACACTAGTCCCACCTGCCTGCCTATGGTCCATATCCCTCTAAACCTATCCTATCTATGTACCTGTTTGAATGTTTCTTAAACAGTACTGGCTCAACTACCTCCTCTGGCAATGCGTTCCCTACACCATCATTCTTTGTGTAAAAATGTTACCCCTCAGGTTCCTATTAAATCTTTCTCCCCTCACATTAAACCCAAGTCATCTGGTTAGCAGTCAGGCTGTGGAAATGACAGGACAGATTAGGCTAGCATTGTGCAGAGGAATCGGGCATCATGAGGGCTCTTGTTGCAGTAGGGATTAATGCCTGGACCAGGTGTCAACATTCATTAGCTTGTATCTCTGGTGAATAAATAAGATGTTGGTTATGACAAGAATATTTGTCAAGCATTTTATCCTTGCTCCTTCTTTGTTAATAACAACATGCCAGCCTCAGAAAGATGGCATTCCACCTTCAGTTCCAGAAGAAGGCAATCTCCTGCTCACGTCTCGCCCAGCGCAGTGAAAAGGTCAATGTGCCTTTGCAACTAATCTCTAATAATGTAGCATTGATCAGAGCTGTCACTTTTGGGATCCTCCTGAACTTCACTTCACCAAGGCTGGTTGACTGTTGTCCATCGGTTTCAGGGAAGAAGGCAAATCTGCAGTATCTCCAGATGAGCTTCCCTGCTATCTGCCATAGGGCAAGGATCTCCTTGTCTCTCTGCCAGTGACTGGAGAGTTACTCCATGGATCACAATGTAGCTAGTGTTCATCTGTGCCCTTTTCGGGCACAAGTCCAAGAGAAATGCAGGGAGCAGCGTCAGCCGCTGATGTGGCCTTCTTTCACATGACAGAGATCTCGGATTTAATTGACCAATGGGGATACTGAAAGACCTTTCTGCTTGTTCTTCAAAGTCTGCAACATAATGGCATGATGCCGTGATCCGAACCAAGAGGTTCATAGCAGACCTAATCCTAGTGAGAAAGGGGGCCAAGCAAGGTATCATCATTACCCCAACTCTTTTCACAAACTGCGTAGGAAAGAGCAGCAGATGCTGGTTTAAATGGAAGGTAGACACAAAATGCTGGAGTAACTCAGCGGGACGGGCAGCATCTCTGGAGAGAAGGAATGGGTGACGTTTCGGGTTGAGACTTCTGAAGAAACAAGTCAGAAGAAGGGTCTCGACCCAAAACGCCACCCATTCCTTCTCTCCAGAGATGCTGCCTATCCCGCTGACTTACTTCAGAATTCTGTGTCTACCTTCTTTTCTCAAACTTTGTTGTAAAAAGAGACATAATGTGCTGGAATAACTCAGCAGCATCTCTGGAAAACATGGATAGGTGATGTGTCGAGTTGTGACACTTCAGACAGTGTGGGGGGGGAGGTGGGGTAGGAGGGGAGGGGGGAAGAGGAAAGCTGGGAGGGGCAGGACTAAACCTGGCAGGTAATAGGCATACAGGTGAGGAGAGCGGAGAGTGGAGGGCGGGGGTGGGGGTGGGGGGTGTTGATGGGGGGGGGGGGGGAGGGAGGAGGGAGGAGGGAGGAGGGGAGGGGGGGAGTGGAAAGCTGGGAGGGGCAGGACTAAACCTGGCAGGTAATAGGCATACAGGTGAGGAGAGCGGAGAGTGGAGGGCGGGGGTGGGGGTGGGGGGTGTTGATGGGGGGGGGGGGGGGGGAGGGGGGGAGGAGGGAGGAGGAGGGGGAGGGGGGGAGTGGAAAGCTGGGAGGGGCAGGACTAAACCTGGCAGGTAATAGGCATACAGGTGAGGAGAGCGGAGAGCGGAGAGCGGAGGGCGGGAGTGGGGGGGCGGGGGGGGGGTGTTGATAGGCAGATAGTGGACAAAGGCCAGAGATGAAAAGGCAGAGAGTGTGAGACAAAATGATTGAAGAGTTGCAAATTGTGAAGCTAGAGAAAGGAGAATGTAGGTGAGAGGGGAGGGAGGGAAGGGTCTCGACCCAAAATGTCACCCATTCCTTCTCTCCAGAGATGCTGCCTGTCCTGCTGAGTTACTCCAGCTTTTGTGTCTATCTTTGGGAGAGGGGAGAAATGGGTGCAAAATAGTGAACACATATTCCTTAAATAGTGAACACATTTGCAACCTCCCTAATGCAAAGGAACACATCGAGAATGTACTGAATCTTGAATCATGAAGAACAGTGGAACTCCCGAGTCCACGTTGACCTATGTGGCGACCTATGTGGCGACCTTGTACAAGAATATGGATGTGGATAATCAGGTCCTTGGGTTTCTAGGTTTTCAGTTTCACCAACATCCCATGATTACAATTTTACTGAAACCAATTTCCTTGTGGAGTTTGATTCTGTAATGTTTCTGCCAACTTTTTCTGGCTGGCTGACCCAGTCCCTCCTGCATCTCTGCTCAAGAGCAATGGGAACTAGTTGTAAACAAAACAGTGGCGTCACAGTATTGCTGCCTTGCAGCGCTGGAGACCCAGGTTCGATCCTGACTACAGCTGCTGTCTGTAAGGAGTTTGTATGTTCTCTTTGTGACCGTGTGGATTTTCTCCGGGTGCTCCGGTTTGCACCCACACTCCAAAGATGTACATGTCTGTAGGTTAATTGGCTTCAGGTAAAATTGTAAATTGTCCCTATTGTGGAGGATAGTGCTAGTGTACGGATGGGGTGATCGCTGGTCAGCGTGTCCTCAGTGAGCTGAAGGGCCTGTTTAAACGCTGTATGTCTAAAGTCTGAAGTCTAAAAAACAGAAAGCACTGGAAATGTTCAACAGGTCGGGTAGCATCTGTGGTGGAAGAGATTTAAAAATCCTTCATAAGAACAATGGAAAGTGAGAAACCAAGTGTGTTATAAGCTGGAGAGAGGTGGGCAAGGTGGGGAGGGCTGTGTCCCACACTGCATGTGGTGGCACAGTGTGAGTCTGTCACCGTTTAACTGGGGTACAGAGGGCATCTCCCTGCCTCCTGCTCACATCCTGCTCCTAGTCGCAGGCCTTTTGTACCTTGCTTTCCAGGTGGGCACAAATGATTAGGAACCTCGATACCTCTCGGGACTGAGGCGGATCATTTCTGGACCTGCCTAGGAGTGGAGCTGCTACTCCAGAATGCTGGCAACAGATTGAGTGATGCAATAAGTGGTGGGTGCCTCTGACCACCTGACCGGACAGTCCTGGTCCCACAATGACAGCAGTGTCGGTAGTCAGGCCACCAGAATGAGGGCTCAGCTTGAAATAAATCCACTGCTGGTGCTTCAGACTGAGAACCAGGAGTTTCTGATTGTGGTCAGACCAGTAGACAAGAACTGGAGAAAACAGGAGTAAGCCACGTGGTCCCAAGACAGCCCCAATATTGGGCATGATCACAGCTGATCTGCCCCATGCTTCAACCTCTGCCCTCTAGCACTAGGCCAAGAATCAGATAAGAACCAGTGAGTTTGTGGTGTCTTTCCCAAGGTTGTAGCACAGCTGATCTATCAGACACCGACTCATTATTTGGGATTGCCATGGCAAATTCACTTTTCCGTACAGCCAATAACCGGTCACTCCTTCAGGATAGTCATAGAGCATGGAAACAGGCCCTTCTGCCCAACGTGTCCATGCCAACCAACATGCCCCGTCTACACTAGTCCCACCTGCCTGCGTTTGACCCATATCCCTCTACACCGTTGCTATCCATGTACATGTCCAAATGTCTTTTAAGTGTGGTTGTATTTCCTGCCTCAACTCCGGCCATAGGTGCCATTTACTTGCCTTCTTTGTGTGAAACAGTTGCTCCTCAAGTTCCCATTAAATCCTTCCCCTCTCATCTTAAGCTATTCCAGCAGCAGCTCATCTCTCTAAACAAGTGACGACTGGCACCTGTAAAGGTGTACAGATGCCAACATCTGCTGCGCAGACCAGAGGCTTGATGATGGTTGACAACTCTCTGTCTCAGCTTTGCTCTCTTCTCTTCTCTCCCCCCACCCACCCCCCACCCCCACCACCCCTCCTCCCCACCCCTTCCCCCCCCCACCCCTCCCCACCCCCACTACTCCTCCCCCCACCCCTCCCCTCCAACCCCCACCACCCCTCTCCCACCCCCACCCCCACCACACCTTCAGACTGGAGCAGGAGCACCAATTCCGCCAGGGTCACTCCATATGGTGTGCTGTTCCCCACCTGGTGCCAGATTGTGTGGGAGTAGGGATGGGGACCAGGGGGGGGGGGGGGGGGGTGAGTTCCCCAACCAAAGAAGAACGTGACGGCATCCGAGTCAACGAGTAACTGGTTATTAATAAAGTAATTGGGGGAGTTACCATGTGACCGGCTGCTCATTTTTAATAATTTGGAAAGTTTTCTTGGCGTGGAGGAACGGGCTGTGGAAAATCCCCGCTGACCTTGGCAGGTGTGGAGGGTGTGAGGGCGCTCGCTGCCCCGCACAGCCCGGGCATGGAGCAGCTGAAGCGGGAGCTGCGGACCGAGACCTTGTGGAGAGCTCTGCCCGCCGAGTTCCTGGGCACGGCCGTGCTGGTCTTCTGTGGGGTGGCCAGTGGCCTGGCGTGGGCTGGGCAGCAGCCGCCAGTCCTGCAGGTTGCCCTGGGCTTCGGCCTGGCCGTCGCCGCCGCCTCCCTCTTCACACAGGGAGTGGGAGCCGGGCACCTCAACCCCGCCGTCAGCCTGGCGCTGCTCGTCAGCCTGCGCGTCAGCCCGCTCCGGGCGCTGCTCTCCGCGCTGATGCAGAGTCTCGGCTCCATCGCTGCCTGCGCGCTGCTGCAAGCTCTCACCCCGCCGCACGTCCGCGGGGAGCTGGGGCTCAGCAAGGTAGGGGGGGGGGAGATGGAGGGAGATAGGGAAGCAGCAGAAATGGGTGCAGGGAGAGGGTATTGAGGAATGGAGGAAAGGGGAAAGAGGGAGGGGGGAGGGATGGAGATAAAAGAGGGAGAGAGGGAAGAGAGGTGGGAGGGAGAAGAATGGAGAGGGGCAAGGCTGGGAGGAAAGTTTGTTTGAGATTACTTCATTACCGCGTGTGCAATGGAACAGTTAGCTGCGCGCTGACCAGTTAGCGGAAAGACAGTACATGATTACAATGGAGCCATTCACACTGTACAGATGGATGGTGGGATGGTTCTGTTGTCTGATAACAGCTGGGAAGAAACTGTCCCTGAATCTGGAGATGTGCGTTTTCACACCGATACCTTTTGCCCGATGGGAGAAGATGGAGTCGCCGGGGTGCGACTCGTCCATGATTGTGCTGCTGGCTTTGCCGAGGCAGCGTGAGGTGCAACAGAGAAGATGCGGGTGAAAGAGAGATGGAGGGAGAGGGGTGGAGGAGGAAGGAGGGAGCCGAGCGGGATGGAGTGGGTGGATAGAAGGAGAAAGGGACACAGAGATTGATGGAGGGATGGGGAAAAGGGAACGAGATAGAGGGGAGAAGGAGAGATGGGGTGGGAAAGGAGAGGATGAAAGGGGAGGAAGTTTGATGGGAGTGAATGAAGGAATTGAGTGGTTGTAGGAGGGATGGTGCGGGAAGGAGGGAGAACTGGGAGTCTAGGAAGGGGTGAGTAGGAGAGGGGAGTGTGTGGGTAGAAGCAATGGAAGTGGGGCTAGTAGGGGGGAGAGAGTGAATTTAGTAGCGAATAGCGGTGGAGGGAAGAATGGGGTTTGTGAAAGTTGGAGGAGGATTGAGAGGAGGAAGTCGTGGGAGATGAGGGAGATATTGAAGCACAGGAGGGGTAGAGATAGAGGGGTAGAAGGGGGTAGAGGGGGTAGAGGGTAGAGGGGTAGAGGGGTAGATAGAGGGGATAGAGGGGTAGCGTAGAGGGGGTGATAGGGGGAGGAGGGGATAGAGGGGGAGGGGTAGAGGGTAAGGGATAGAGTGTAGAGGGGATAGAGGATAGAGGGGATAGAGGAGAGGGTAGAGGGATAGAGGGGATAGAGGGGGGGGATAGAGGGGATAGGGAGGGATGAGGGATAGAGGGGATAGAGGGGGTAGAGGTAGAGGTAGAGGGGATAGAGGGAGGGAAAGAGGGATAGAGAGGGGGTATAGAGGGGTAGAGGGGATAGAGGGGTAGCGGTGGGATGAGAGGGGAGGGGATAGGGGAGGGATAGAGGGATCGTTTAGAGGGTAGAGGGGAAGAGTAGAGAGAGAGGGATAGAGGGGTAGAGAGGGATGTTAGAGGGGATAGAAGGGATAGAGGATATAAGAGGGTAGAGGGGTGATATGGGACAAAGTAGAGGGTTGTGGGGGGTAGAGAGGTGAGGGACAGGGGGGTAGAGGGGATAGGGTAGAGGGGTCAATGAATGAGGTTAGCAAGGTAACAATGAAGGAGGGAGGATGGGTAGGAGGAATGTAATTATTGAGGAGAGGAGAAATGAAGTGAATGTAGGAAGCAGGCAGAGAGGGTGGGAATGAAGGAACGGGGGGCAGGATAGAGGACCTGTCCCATCGACTGATCAATACCCTGGATAGGCTGCGGCACCTGTTTTGGTGAATACATGCCAAGCTCGAACTATGGGATCAGTTTCAGTTGATAAATGTTCAGCCTGGCTATGGGATGAGTAGGGGCAGCTTTTATTGACTTGACTGCGTTAGTCGGTGGTAAACTGTCTCTCTGCAAGAGGCAGTTTTAACAGTGAATTACCCACACATTTTGTCGGTACAGGTAGTGCTGCTCCAACATGTGTCTCCGTAATGTGAATTGGATGTAATGTGATTGATGAAATGGCAACATTTTTTGCATTACATGGGCTGAAGTGATTATAGTTGATTTCTATCCGGAGCTAGAGATCCACTTAAAAATTACTTTGTAAATTGACGAGCAGAAAATAATAGACACAAAAAGCTGAAGTAAATAAGTTGGGTCTGACAGGATCTCCGGAGAAAAGGAATAGTTGGGCCAAGTCCCTTCTTCAGACTGAGTCAGGGGAAAGGGAAACTAGAGACTTATCACCGTCTGTATCTCTCGGTTCCCTTTCTCCTGACACAGTCTGACACACATTCCAGGAAACCCAACACCCCTCCTGATACACAACACTCCCAATCTCCCATCAAGCTGAGGGAGGAAGTCCTTTCAGTAATTCGAAGCACTTGGTCCCTGGAATACCGGACATGACATTCACACAGGGCGCACCACTCCAGGGTGTAAGAACCTTTTAATAGTAAGATTAAACGAGAACTTACCAGTTCGAAATTTGATCGTTATTTTATGAGGAGTTACGATGAGGGATTACGTGAAGAGCCCGCCTCACGCTGGCAAACGGCATACTTCAAAGCAGCGGCATGAAAAACACAGAACACCAAATAGCCGAAGTAACATAGTAAGGCTCATAATAGACTTAGAACTACCAGATGATCATTTATTTTATGAGGGTGGGAGTGGAGGGACACGTAATCCCTCATCGTAACTCCTCATAAAATAACGATCAAACTTCGAACTGGTAAGTTCTCGTTTAATCTTACTATTTTACTTCGGAGTCACGTGAGTGACTACGTGAAGATTTTAAAGCTTTCTGTGTTTTTTATGTCGTAGAATTAATCAGTACGACAGTCCGGCTAAGTAAATACATACATGAGAAACCAGACTAATATTAGTTCTTTCCATAATTAACTTTTTAATGGTTTAAAGAACATATAATAACCCTCCTTATATCCGAGGGAATGATTACAAGTGATAAAAGATATAAGTGACTACATAACTTGGTTATAGTAATCAATAGTACACAAAGCAGGTGATTATATTGATCCCAACACCGCGTGGCCAAAACTTGTCATAGTGTGAACAGGTTTATTGTAGAACTTTGAAAAAGTTTCTTCTTTACTCCACCCTGCGATTTTTAAAATATGCTCGAGTGGTACATCCCGCACCTTCGCCGCGGACGTAGCTGCAGCCCTGGTGGAGTGAGATTTGAACACATCAGTGTCTACTCCTGCTAAAAGCAACACCTGTTTCAACCATTTTGAGATAGTTTGAACTGAAGCTTTTGTGTGTGGCTTTTTATGCGTAATCATTAACGTTTTTTCATTTCCTCGAAGAGTTTCAGTAACTTTAACATATTGATTCAAATGTTTAACCACACACAAAGTAGGATCAATAGGATAAGCTTGAAAGGTTACCTTAGCTCCAGATCTCCCTGGTCTGCTTTGTTTGATCAGATCGTAAACATAGAACACAATGTTATCTGTAGTCACATGCATACAGTCTAACGCAACATTTGTAAAGTTTGCACTCTTTGAGCTGAAACCAATGACATTAACATTATTAATTTCAATGTTAATCTTTCCAATGACAATCCTTCAATTGGAGTCCATTGCCTAAGTAAGGTAAGTACAATGCTCACATCCCAAATCTCTGTGTACCTTGGTTTGGGTGGATTGATGTTAAAGATTCCTTTCATGAATCTAGATATTAATGGATGTGATCCAATTGATTTCTGGTCAGACATTAGTCCTAAATAAGATGATAAGGCACTGCGTGCAGTGTTAATGGCACTGTAACTTAAATGTTGCTCAAAATGCAATTTAGCAAGGAGCTCCAATACATTTTTCATGCAATATCACAGTATCACAATATCAAACATGCAATATTCACAGTATCATAGGAAATATTTGACTGTGTGCAAAATTCTTCCCATTTCTTAATATGTGTCATATATTGTTTTTGTGTGTTTTCTCGCCATGATGCGACTATAACTTCCATAGTTGTGTCCGACAATCCCAGCTCCTGTAGTGGTCTGGTCAAAACCTGCAGATTAATAAATTCATATATGCATATAATGGATAAATTTCTTTGGTTACTAGATTAATCAAAATATCACTACAGTTAGGAATTGACATATATGGTTCTTTAATCATATTCAGCATTAATGGGAACCAAGGTTGTGTTGGCCAATTTGGAACTACCAACAATCCTGTGGCAGAATCTTGTTCTATTTCCTTCAGACATTGCTGAACCAAAGCAAAAGGTGGAAAAGCATAAAAGAACATATTCCCCCAGTTCAATGAAAAAGCATCTACTGCTACTGCATCTGGATCGTGTTCCCAAGACACATATTTAGGCAATTGATGATTAAGCCTTGATGTAAACAAATCAATTTCTGGTAAACCAAATTGAGTTACAATATTCTTAAATATTGCTGGATTAAGCATCCATTCTGTGTTATCTTTAAATATCCTTGATCTTTTATCTGCCACCACATTGTCTTTACCTGGAATGTAGTTTGCTGAAATCCAAATTTGGCGATCAATACACCATTGCCATATTTCATTGACCAGACAATCACATGATACTGATTCTGACTCCCCCCATGTGATTAATATTATGCAACAGCCGTTTTATTGTCTAACTGTATTAATATATGTAGATCCTTTTTGAACAGTAATATGCTTTTAGACCATAGAAAGCACCCAATAACTCTAAAATAGTTAATACCATAAGTTTGAAGAAACGTTTCTTCTTGGACTTTCCATCTACCTCCACAACTGGAGGCTGAATCTGTTACCCCCCCATCCGAGAGCATTAGCATCTATTTATAAACAATTTCAGGCTGTTTAATCAGAATCTGTTTTTAGCAGCTTGTGGGACATTTTTAACCCACCATGGTAATTCCAACAAAACTTCTTTTTTGTTAATTGCATAGGCCTATCAAAGTGTCCTGCCCTCTCTTTGAGAGCTCTTATTTTGTCCCTTTGAAGATTTTGATAATGTAATGGACCAAATTCTACTGCAAGAAATGCTGCTACTAGTTTACCAATAGTTTTCGCTACTTCTCGGATGGAAGGATAAGTTTGTGAATGAGATTATTACAAGTCACTAAAAATCATCAACTTTATCTTTGTTGGTAAAGTATTAACATAGTTTCTGAGTTAATTACAAACTCCAAATAGTTAATTGATTGTGCTGGCTGCAGCTGGGATTTAATTGGATGAATCAAGGACCCTAGCTTTAAACAAAGCTTTGTACTGAAACTAATTCTCAGCTGACTCTTGATTGCCATAAAAATGATTAGAATGTCATCGAGATAAGCCATAACCATGTGTTTTTGTACTCTTAATTGGGCTAAAAACTGGTTTCAACAGTTTTAGTAAAGAGCCTGGGAGCTGAACTCAATCCATTTGGCAAAGCTTTAAACTGCCATAATTGTCCCAGCCAATTAAATTTTAAGTACCTCCAGAAACTGATGTATTGGTACAGAATAATAGGCGTTTTTCAAATCAATCATAGCCATATAACAACCTGCTGATATTAAATATCTTGCAGTATTAATGTTTCCATTTAAAAGTTTGTATTCTACCATTTATTTAGATCTGTAAGATCCAGAATAATTCTGCAATCACCATCTTTTTATGTCTTTTGAAATATCTTAGGCACAATTGATGCTCGTGTTCATAAGTTTTTTCAATAACCCCTTTTCCAATAATTTGTCAATTTCCACATTAATCTCTGCTTTTCCAATTGCAGTAAACACGAAAGCATAGGCAGGTTTATTCTGTACTGGAGGATTAACCTCTTCTTAAATGTAATAGTGGCTCCTGAAACTGCTTGTAAAAATAAACCGATCAGAGTAATAGTAAGCCAGTCTTTATAAAACTTTTGTAATCTCCCTCCAACTGGAGATTAATCCCGCAGTTTCTTTAAGGATAGAACAATCTTTAACACCCTCTCCATACGAGCGTGTGGTCTCCCTTTTCCCCGAATACGGGTAAGTATGGGCTGTACAGTACAATAATAAATTTCCTTGACATATTTCTGCCTCTATTTCCAAAATCAAATCCCCTTCTGGGCGAAAAATACCCCTTTTGTCCTAAGACAAGGTTTCATGCAGCTAAAATTTTTAGCTTCTTCATCCAATTTTTTTAATAATTTAGGCAGATTTACTCCAAACAGATAACCAGGAGCTTGAACACCACTTGCTCGACACAGGCTTGCAAACCTTGGGTGAAATATGGGCCGAATAGCCATTTTCCTCATACAATAATTTCATAGAAAGAATTTGCACAATAGGCCCTCTTTCCTAAACTTATCCATCTCCCCCAAAAGCCATAATGGCAGCAGAATAATTTTGTGAGGATTTTTGAACCCACTTCTGAGCTCTCATATTTGGGGTCATGGATGCCCATATCAACGGATAAACCGTAGGCACTTCCAATGAGGCACAATTTCCTGTGCGTTTATAATTCTGATGTTTCAATTATCACAGAATCATGAAGTTGGTGAGATACCATATATTAATGTTGGCAGCTAGGTTTTCTTCCATAGCCTCAACACTTCCTTCATATATAGCAAATTCTTTTGCTATCCCAGGCACAATTTGGCCTTTCTTTTATTTTGTGCTGTGTTTTTCAAATGCAAATCACCATCAGCAGGGTCTGCCTTCTGCAGCCCTAAATCAATTGGGATTTCATCCCATGAGACTTCCTTCGGCCCAAATCCTGGGTCCGGAGTTCCAACTCCCAATTAGGCCCACAGCCATATTCAGAATAATTAAACCCCTCAGGGCTTTTTTGGGAACCTTCTGGGTACTGTGACCCTAGTCTCATAATTTTTTGGAGAACTTTCTCCCATATGCTCCATTATTAGTTCCACATAGTTTAAATTATCTGGAGGACTTTCAGTATCAGAGTCATCAGAACCACGGGCCTCTCCGATTTCTTTTTACATTTTTAGGAGCATTTCTCTCCGTGGTTATAACTTCTGGAGAATCTAGAACTCACTAACGGAATATATCAGCGGCCACCGGTATCGGAACCGGATCCGCACTAGCTTTTTTCCCGTATTTTTATTTTCACCCCGGGAAGCTCTTTTTAAGTTTACCCGCGAATTTTCTTTGACGATTTCTCCATTTCTTTCATTAATCTGTGCTAAACAGCACTTTAACGTGACTCTGACTTTTATTTTATTTTACTTTTACTGCTGGACCCACCCAGCGTACGCTAAAAAACATCCCGACTTTGCTGCACTTACCTGCGGGGCC
The DNA here is from genome assembly GCA_035221665.1 of Okamejei kenojei. Classification (NCBI taxonomy): domain Eukaryota; kingdom Metazoa; phylum Chordata; class Chondrichthyes; order Rajiformes; family Rajidae; genus Okamejei; species Okamejei kenojei. The sequence goes on from CM069161.1 coordinate 760,988, forward strand.
GTTCCGACCGCTGCGAGGAGCTGCTCCTTACTGCAGCTCCTCCTTCCGCCGTCAGTGTCGACGTAATGCCGTTTGCCAGCGTGAGGCGGGTTCTTCACGTAGTCACTCACGTGACTCCGAAGTAAAATCCCCTTTGGAAGCACCTTATTCGACTGAACAACCTGTATCATGCTCTCATCACCAGTCTGGTTTAAGATGGGAAGCAGCACGTCCTTCTTACACTAACCAGGTAACCAAGACAACTGTCTGAAGAAGGGTCTCAACCCGAAACATCACCTATTCCTTTTCTCCAGAGATTCTGTCTGACCCGCTGAGTTACTCCTGCTTTTTGTGTCTATCTTTGGTTTAAACCAGCATCTGCAATTTTTATCCATACACAAGCAGAAAAGAAAGCTGACTCAAATTGCTGGAGTAACTCAATGGGTCAGGCAGTATCTGTGCAAGACCTGGATAGGTGATGGATCGGGTCAGGACCTTCTTCAGACTGAAGGGAAAGCTGAAAATAGTCACAAATTGCTGCAGTATCTCAGCGGGACAGGCAGCATCTCTGGAGAGAAGGGGAGAAGGAATGGGTGACGTTTTGGGTTTAGACCCTTCTTCAGAAAGCTGTCCTGGTTACCTGGTTAGGGTACGAAAGACGTGCTGCTTCCCATCTTAAACCAGAATGGTGATGAGAGCATGATACAGGTTGTTCAGTCGGGGTAAGGTGCTTCCAAAGGGGATTAGAGGGTTCTTCCACCCGGGGAGGGTGCACCTTGTGTGAATGTCATATGTCTGCTGTTCCAGGGACCAAGTGCTTTGAATTGCTAAAAGGACTTCCTCTCTGACCTTGACGGGAGACCGGAGGTGCTGTGTATCAGGAGGGGTGTTGGGTTTCCTGGGGTGTGTGTTCCAGTACCTGACTGTTGTATGGATGTCCACCTGAAGGAGGAGGATATGTGGGAATATTCAGGACGTGTCTCTCTCAGATGAGTGTTTATCGTTGGAGTCTGCTGAAGGCGGGTCCCAAACTGAAACGTCACCGATCCATGTTCTCCACAGATGCTGCCTGACCCGCTGAGTTACTCCAGCACTCTGTGAAACGTCACCTATCCATGTTCTCCACAGATGCTGCCTGACCCGCTGAGTTACTCCAGCACTCTGTGAAACGTCACCTATCCATGTTCTCCACAGATGCTGCCTGACCCGCTGAGTTACTCCAGCACTCTGTGAAACGTCACGTATCCATGTTCTCCACAGATGCTGCCTGACCCGCTGAGTTACTCCAGCACTCTGTGAAACGTCACCGATCCATGTTCTCCACAGATGCTGCCTGACCCGCTGTTTCTCCAGCGACTTTGTGTCTTTTTTTCTAATAAATACCACATTGAAATTGAGAGGGCGGGGGGGGGGGGGGGGGGGGGGGGGGGGGGGGGGGGGGGGGGGGGGGGGGGGGGGGGGGGGGGGGGGGGGGGGGGGGGGGGGGGGGGGGGGGGGGGGGGGGGGGGGGGGGGGGGGGGGGGGGGGGGGGGGGGGGGGGGGGGGGGGGGGGGGGGGTGGCGGGGGGGGGGGGGGGGGGGGGGGGGGGGGGGGGGGGGGGGGGGGGGGGGGGGGGGGGGGGGGGGGGGGGGGGGGGGGGGGGGGGGGGGGGGGGGGGGGGGGGGGGGGGGGGTGGGGGTGGGGGATGTTTTCAGTGAGTCGATCTCAGGGCTGGGGGTGGGGCAGCTGGGGGAAGAGTTTGGAAAGTTTCTGAGGTGATATGTGTGGAGATCACAGGTACTCCGAGACACCTGAGATCGTTCTCCAACATTGCCATGCACATAATGTTTTACCAGTATTATGTTTGAAAACTAGTTAAAATAAATTGAAACCACACTGCTTGTTGCCAAATGTTTGCTAATACTTGATTTCCAACCACTTTACTCCACAGCCTTCTGCTGGCGTTACAGAGATCCAGGCCTTGGTAGTTGAAGTCATCGTCACCTTCCAGCTTGTACTGTGTGTCTTTGTAATCTCACACAAGGAGAACCACTTTGAAGGATCTGCACAAGTGGCCCTCGGAGTTTCAGTGACCCTTGGACATTTGGTGGCGGTGAGAATGATTTCATGATGCCTTTACTCAATGCCTAGCAGTGCCTGTCCCTTAATTCCACAAGTCCTGTGCAGAGCACGGCTAGTGTACCTTGTTTTCCCAGGCAGTGGGGAGACCTGGCACTCTGTCCCACTAGAGCTGGCATGGTTGCTGGCATTGCTTGAGCACCATGCAGCCTAGATGAGATGACAGCCTTGGGCAAGCTCTGGATCACACGGCACAGGAGGCTGCAAATCCAGGCATCAATTTCCAACCTGTCCCCAAATTCATTTGGGATACACAAAAGGCTGGAGAAACTCAAGCGGGTGCAGCAGCATCTAAGGAGCGAAGGAGATAGGCGATGTTTCGGGTCGAGACCCTTCTTCAGACTGGTCAGGGATCAGGGAAACGAGAGATATAGACGGTGATTCATTTGGACCATTTCCGACACCTCTCTCCTCTTTCTTTATCTCTGTCTCCATTTCAAGATCCACTGTTATCTGTTCAGTAATCGACCTGTCTATTTCCCTCCATGAATGCTGCCTGACTCGGTCAGTTCCTTCAGCAACTCACCTGTTCTTCGCTTCGATTTCAATCTGTTCATTTCTCTGTCTTTTCTCTCAGGGCAGTCTCATCTTTGACATGTTGAACTTTCAAGTCAGACACTGTAAGTGGAACTGGGAATCCTCGTGGAGACATCAAAAACCAATGACCAAGTCAAGTTGACATCATGGAGATATTAATTAAGTGATCCTCTATAAGGCAATTACAAAAACTGACTTTTTTTCCATCCTTTTGAACACTTATTTATTGACCATAAAATGTTTTGTTTTGGGGGAGGAACAATTGAAGCAAAGTATTGATCAATTAAGGTTCCATTCAGGTCTCAATAACAGTTGTGCACCATGAGAATGGTCATTTGGTAGCCCAACAGCAGGAGAGTAGGAGAAGGCCATTGTGAATAGGGGGTTATGTACGGAAAGATCAAGGAACATAATCATCCGAAGTTGGCAAAACTTACCTGGGGGAGAAATGGTAAAGCCCCAATCAACTCATTAAATCTCGTGCAATAAACCTTTGGAAATGGGCAACAGGTCAGACAGCGTCTGAGGTGAGGGAAACAGAGTTAACACTTCAGGTCAATGAGTCTATGTCAGAACTGGGAAAAGTTGTCCAAGCAGGGAGAGGAAGGGGAAAAAGATTTTTTGTAAGTCAGTGACAGACAAATATAGATAGAGGATCACTTAATTAAAAGATACTGGCAGTATGAGGTCAAAATCATTAATTAGAAATTAGTTTCAGAAATTAAGAATGGCAGTAATTATTTAAAATACAGGAAAACTGACGTGTTAAAAAGCCGATGGATTATGTAGGACTAGCCACATACAGCAGTAAAACAGCACCTGGGCTAGAAATCTGTTCATACAAGCCCAACAAATAGCATTGTGCTGCTGAAAGTCGCATGAAGATGAAGTAATTCTGCACTCATTCTGGGTGTTGGCAACAGCCGATAATGCTGTCCCTTCCCATAAATAAAGTAGAGGATGGTGCGACGTGCAAATGCTGTCCAACCACGTTGGCTGAACATTGCCAGTTGTTGTTCGCGCAGGAGAAGCTGGGTTTACTGACACCGAAGGTTCACCTTATTTAAAAGGGCAGGCACGCTATACAGCACGGGCCAAACTGCTGCACACCACTGCTACATGCCTCAGGCGGCAGCATGTGCGCAGCAGTAGCATTGCTGTCTTACAGAGCTAGAGACCCAGGTTCGATCCTGACTACGGGTGTTGTCTGTGCGGCGTTTGTACGTTCTCCCCGTGACCGCGTGGGTTTTCTCCAGGTGCTCCAGTTTCCTTCCATATTCCGAAGACATACAGGTTTGTAGGTGAATTGGCTTCTGTGGATTGTGAATTGTGCCTAGTGTGTAGGATAGTGTTAGTGTAATGGTGATCACTGGTCAGCGTGAACTCGGTGGGCCAAAGGGCCTATTTCTATGTTACTGCACCTGCTCGTAGCTCACACTGCATGCTGCTCAGCTGCTTACCTTGCCATGCACCCTCCCATAATCCTTTGCATCAACACTGATACCCACTGCGCATTTGTCTGGGCCTGACTTTCTCTCCATGGCTGACATGGGTCTATCACATGTACCATTGAGGTTCGAGATTCAGCGCGGAAACAGGCCCTTTGGCCCACCGGGTCCACGCCGACCAGCGATCACCGCACATTAACACTATCCCACTAGGAACATTTTTTTTTTTAACATTTACCAAGCCAATTAAACTACAAACCCGTACGCCTTTGGAGGAAACCGAAGAACTCGGAGAAAACCCACGCCAAGGGGAGAACGCACAAACAGCTCCCGTAGTCGGGATTGAACCCGGGTCTCGGCGCTGCATTCGCTGATAGGCAGCATCTCTACCGCTGTGCCACCGTGACCATGAGCAACACCATGCAAAAGGCAGACAAGAGCTCAGAACCAACAACTTATTCCTCCAAGCTTCATCTGGAGTCGTTGCAATGATCAACACCTCTGAGGAGCAGTCTGAGGATGTGCGTTCCATCATGGCGTCCAAAGTGGGCATGTTAGCTGATGATGGAATATATTCAGTCATAGCACATCAGCAACAAAGCAGCCTGTCTGCCTGCAACAGTGGGGCTGGGCTGTCGCGGCAAAGTGCCAGAGTGCCTGCAGTCTCCATTCCAGCCCCACACCATTCTGACTTGGACATATGTTGATGGTCCTTCATTATTACTAGGTTTGAAGTTTGAACTTTAGTTTATTGCCACGTGTACTGTACTGTTAAAAGCTTTTGTCGTGTGGTAAACAGTCAGTGGAAAGACATTACATGATTACAACTGAGCCGTCCACAGTGTACAGACCGATTAAAGATGATGGAGAATGGGATTATTTCCCGTGGAACTGGAGGAGGTTTTCCTTTTTTTTTATAAATTTGTCGTTTGTACATTCGCCCCGTGAATTTCATTGTTCTATCTGGGACATGTGACAATAAAACACACTTGACTCTCTCTCTTGACTCTCGACCACATGGGGTTTCCCGGGCGCCCCGGTTTCTTCCCACATTCCAAAGATGTACAGGTTTGTAGGTTAATTGACTTTGGTAAAATTATAAATGTTCCCTAGTGTGAGTGTGCGGGGATCGCTGGCCGGCGCGGACTCCGTGGGCCGAAGGGCCTGTTTGTGCGCCGTATCTCTGAACTAAAAGCTGTGACCTACAGCCGATGATCAGTGCAGTGTTGGACCAGCAGAGGGCAGCAGCCGTCAAAGTTGGAGGCTCATTGTCAGGTGTGCCAAGGCAGTTGTGGATGGCAATAAACGCTGGCCTTTCCTATCAAATCCCACAAATGCATAGAAAGTAAGATTTGTTCCAGTGATGTATGTTCATTGTGGTTTACTGGTTAGCACATGCTCATCAGCTGATCACCAGCACTAGGTTCAGAGTCAGAGTATAGAAGTGAGATTGACCGACTGACCAAATGGTGCCAACACAACAACCTGGCTCTCAACATCAGTGAGACCAAGGAACTGATTGTGGACTGATTGGGGAAGGATGAGGACCCACAATCCTGTTCATATCAATGAGACGATGGTGGAGAGGGTCAATAACTTCAAATTCCTGGGCGTGGAAATTTCCGAGGATTTTCCCTGGGCCCAGCACACCGATGCAATTGTAAAGAAGGTGCATCAGCGACTCTACTTCCTGAGCAGATTACGGAGATTCGGCATGTTGATGAGGATTCTCCTAAACATCTACAGGTGCACAGTAGAGAGCATTCTGACTGGTTGCATCGTGGCCTGGTTTGGCAACTTGAACGTCAAGGAGCGAAAAAGACTACAAAAAGTTGTGACCACTGCCCAGTCCATCACTGGCACTGACCTCCCCACCGTTGAAGGGATCTATCATAGTCGCTGCCGCAAAAAGGCAGCCAAAATCATCAAGGACCCACACCATCCTGGCCACACACTCATCTCACCATTGCCATCGGGAAGAAGGTTTAAGCCTGAAAACTGTAACGTCCAGGTACAGGAACAGCTTCTTCCCTCCAGCCATCAGGCTATTGAATACAACGACAAATAAGCTCTGAGCTCCGAACTGCAAAATACTATATTATTATTGCACTATGTTATTTATTGAACTTTTTCTTTTTTTCTCTTCCCCCGTTACGTACTATGTTTACACATTCACATATTCTTTTGTGCTGCAACGAGTAAGAATTTCATTGTCCCATCCGGGACATATGACAATAAAACACTCTTGACTCTTGAGATTTAGCCTTGTAATTGTTACGGACAGTGAAACACCTTCTTTCGCATGCTATCCTGACAGATCAGATATACCTTACAGATGTACATTCAAGTCAAACTCAAGTATAATAGATAGATCAAAGGGGAAGATGCAGTGCAGAATGTATACTTACAGGTTGAAAAGAGATTTAAAAGAGTAGAGTGATTATATCGGGTAGTAGAAGATCCTTCTCTTGGAAGAGCACGCAAATAGTCACCACAATCTGGTACCTTCTCACACCCGCCCTCTCACAGTGGCCGTCCTCTCACAGTGGCCACTCTCCTACCCACAGTGGTGCACTCCCACTCCCCACACGCAGTGACGGCTCACCCACCTACAGTGACCAGTGTCCACTATCCCACCCCTCACCCAGGCTAACCTGTCTCCCCACCCAGTGACCAGTCACCCACTCCCCCCCAAAGTGATCGCTCTCCCTCCCGCCACTCATTGACCGCTCTCCCTCTCACCACTCACAGTGACCCATTCCTCACCTCCACTCATGCACACATTTTGTCATCAGGAAGAGCCCAGCAGACTAACTCCTGTTGCTGACCATCTACAGATCCGATTCACTGGATGCAGCATGAATCCCGCACGATCCCTGGGACCGGCTGTTATAACGTCAAACTTCTCTCAGCACTGGGTGAGTAAAGTGCCTTCACCTCCACAGGTGGCCGTAGGTTTACTTTACTTTAGTGTTTTAAAGATAGTGTGGAATCGGCCCTTCGGCCCACCGAGTCCGCGCTGACCAGCGTCACCCCGTACACTAGCATTGTCCTACACATGAGGGACAATTTACAATTTTACCTGTCCATGTTTGCAGCAATGGTCCTCTCCTGTCAGCAGGCAGACAATACCTGTGCAGGTCCTCTCGAAGCCCAGGATGATTTATGATGAAGCCCAACGCAGTGCAGCAGCCATTCTTTGACCGCACTCCATATTTCTGTTTTCTCGTCTCATCAACCCAACGCTTGAATTCGTAAAATGTCCTGTTTCCAATATCTCTGGAATGAATGTGGTGCAGACTGCACCATGTGGTATATCATTGCATGTGGGAATTCCACAGATACCAGGTTACTTCATGGAGCAATGAGTATAACTGTCCCCAAATTTGGTTAATGAACTGAGCTTTCAGTTTGACTCAGTTCTATCTCTGGGTCTTGTCCAGGTCCAGGGTCTGTTTTCAGTTTTAGCTGAAGATCTAGCTCCCGCTTTGACTGAGGATCCAGTTCCTGATTTCTGTGAACAGAGTCTGAATCCAAAGTATTGACAATTCCTTTCCCATTCCATGGATGCTCTTTGACACTGTGAATAATTCCTAGCCAGAGAAGTCCTTGGACACAATGTACAAGATTTCACTTCCTACAAATGCCATCCCCATTACTCAGAAGGCCAAGTTACTGTTGTGTCAAACACAGAACAGACTGAGTGCAGTCTTGACACCCTCTAGTTGTCCAATCCCCAGGCTAATGTTGGGAGCTGCTGCTTCTTGTACCTTCAGTTTAAATTGGGTTGGGTGAAGGAAATGTTATCTGGTCCATTTGCTGGCTGTGAGCACAAGTTAGTGTTTTGATAATTAAAATGTATGTTTTTATCTATGTAGATCTTCTGGGTTGGTCCTCTGCTGGGAGGCGCCTTGGCCGCGATTGTGTACAGTTCTCTGCTGACGCCAAAGAGATTCAGGTGCGGAGACTGCCTGAGTATGTGGAAGACAGATGCCGAGCCAGAACAGAAGGTGGAGGCTCGGCTCTAGACACAACGCGCTGCCTGCCTCAGCTGCAGCACGTTCCTGCCTAATGCACGGCGGAGCTGCTACATACTCACTTTATTATGTTAGAACATGGTTAAACTTTTAACGAAAAAAATCATGCATTTAAACTGCAATAGCGTAGTGATGATTGTGGAGATGTATTTACCCCCAGTGGCAGAGGGAACGATAGTTACACACTGCGGTCATTTTATGATATAATGTATTCTATAATCTGAAATAAACACAATATATTGAGAGTTGATTCGAGTCGCTTGTTCACATTAAGTCCAAACAAAATTTTGACTCGGTGAAGAAATCCAAACAAGTTTGTGCAATTTTAGCCTTTATACTGCAGGGAGTAACTTAGAAATGATCTGTTCACTCAGTCGACATATCCTTGATGAAAGGATTCAACATCATCTCTGCGGCATCTAATCCCAAAACTACAAAGAACATCTCGGACAGAACTTGGCTATTTGACTCAATAAGCCCATGGCACTCCACTTTGATTAGATTAGATTCCTTTATTGTCATTCAGACCTTTCGGTCTGAACGAAATTGTTACCATGAAGTCATAACATATAATAAAAAAACAAAACACACAATAAACACATATTTAACATCCACCACAGTGAGTTCACCAGGCACCTCCTCACTGTGGTGGAAGGCAAAAGTCTTAAGTCATTGTCTTCATCCCTCCTAGTTCTCCCTCTGCGCTGAGGCGATCCAGGCCGCCGCCGCCGCTGGAGCACCGCAGCTCTAAACCAGACCACCGCCGCCGCTGGAGCACCGCAGCTCTAAACCAGGCCGCCGCCGCCGCTGGAGCACCGCAGCTCTAAACCAGGCCGCCGCCGCTGGAGCACCGCAGCTCTAAGCCAGACCACCGCCGCAGGAGCACCGCAGCTCTAAACCAGGCCGCCGCCGCCGCTGGAGCACCACAGCTCTAAGCTGGGCCGCCGCCGCCGCTGGAGCACCACAGCTCCAAACCAGGCCGCCGCCGGGCCACCGCAGCTCTAAGCCAGGCCGCCGCCGCTGGAGCACCGCAGCTCTAAGCCAGGCCGCCGCCGCTGGGCCACCGCAGCTCTAAGCCAGGCCGCCGCCGCCGCCGCTGGGCCACCGCAGCTCTAAGCCAGGCCGCCGCCGCCGCCGCTGGGCCACCGCAGCTCCAAACCAGGCCGCCGCCGCTGGAGCACCGCAGCTCTAAGCCAGACCACCGCCGCAGGAGCACCGCAGCTCCAAACCAGGCCGCCGCCGCCGCTGGAGCACCGCAGCTCCAAACCAGGCCGCCGCCGCTGCAGGAGCACCGCAGCTCTAAGCCGGGCTGCCGCCGAATGCCGCCGCAGCTCCGCCAATAGGCTTCAGCACAGACGGTGACGGGGGATACGCATCCCCCCGAACGGGGAGACTAAAACCCTATTTCTCCCCCCCCTCCCCCAAACCCACCCCACATACACAATGAAACAAAATTCTACTAAAACAAACACTAGAAGATAAAAAAAAGAAAAAAACAGAAGGACTGCAGGTGAGCTGCAGCTGGCAGCCAGCGCGGCCACTTCCAGAATGGAATAGCGAGCATGTGGCCCTTTATCTTTCCTTATCCAGCCTATCACCATCATCCTCTCTTTTGGACATCCGGTCCACATCATCTCCCAACAATCTCATTCCTCCTCTCTATATTTCACTGCGCAGGTTAGTGCCCTCAATAATGTTTGGGACAAAGATCCATCATTTATTTATTTGCCTCTGTACTCCACAATTTGAGATTTGTAATAGAAAAAAATCACATGTGGTTAAAGTGCACATTGTTGGATTTTATTAAAGGATATTTTTACACATTTTAGTTTCACCATGTAGAAACTACAACTGTGTTTATACATAGTTCCCCCATTTCAGGACACCATAATGTTTGGGACACTTGGCTTCACAGGCATTTGTAATTGCTCAGGTGTGTTTAATTGCCTCCTTAATGCAGGTGTAAGAGAACTCTCAGCACCTAGTCTTTCCTCCAGTCTTTCCATCACCTTTGGAAACTTTTATTGCTGTTTATCAACTTGAGGACGAAAGTTGTGCCAATGAAAGTCAAAGAAGCCATTATGAGACTGAGAAACAAGAATAAAACTGTTAGAGACATCAGCCAAACCTTAGGCTTACCAAAATAAACTATTTGGAACATTATTAAGAAGAAAGAGAGCACTGATGAGCTTACTAATCACAAAGGGACTGGCAGGCCAAAGAAGACCTCCGCAGCCGATGACAGAAGAATTCTCTCTATGATAAAGAAAAAACCCCAAACACCTGGCAGACAGATCAGAAACACTCTTCAGGAGGCAGGTGTGGATTTGTCAATGACCACTGTCCGCAGAAGACTTCATGAACAGAAACACAGACTACGCTGCAAGATGCAAACCACTGGTTAGCCACAAAAATAGGATGGCTGGGTTACAGTTTGCCAAGTAGTACTTAAAAGAGCAACCACAGTTCTGGAAAAAGGTCGTGAACAGATGAGACGAAGATTAACATATCATAGTGATGTCAAGAACAAAGTATAAAGGAGAGAAGGAACTGAGATCGAAAACATACCACTTTATCTGTGAAATACAGTGGTGGGGATGTTATGGCTTGGGCATGTATGGCTGCTGAAGGTACTGGCTCACTTATCTTCATTGATGATACAACTGCTGATGGTAGTAACATAATGAATTCTGAAGTGTATAGACACATCCTATCTGCTCAAGTTCAAACAAATGCCTCAAAACTCATTGGCCGGCGGTTCATTCTGCAGCAAGACAATGATTCCAAACAAACTGCCAAAACAACAAAGGAGTTTTTCAAAGCTAAAAAATGGTCAATGATTGTGTGGCCAAGTCAATCACCCGATCTGAACCCAATTGAGCATGCCATTTATATGCTGAAGAGAAAACTGAAGGGGACTAGCCCCCAAAACAAGCATAAGCTAGAGATGGCTGCAATACAGGCCTGGCAGAGCATCACCAGAGAAGACACCCAGCAACTGGTGATGTCCATGAATCACAGACAAAGGATGTGCAACAAAATACTAAACATGACTACTTTCATTTGCATAACATTGCTGTGTCCCAAACATTGTGGTGCCCTGAAATGGGGGACTATATATAAACACTGCTGTAATTTCCACACGGTGAAACCAAAATGTATAAAAATTACCTTTATTAAAATCTGACCATGTGCACTTTAACTACATGTGATTTTTTTCTATTACAAATCTCAAATTGTGGCGTACACAATAAATGAATGAATGGGTGTTTGTCCCAAACATTATGGAGGGCACTGTATATAGTTGTCCCAGTGACAATCATGACACCAGCAGTGAAAAAGCTTTGTTTCAGGCAGTGTGTGTTGCTGCCCGGAGTCTGGGTGGTGTCCTAGTCCATCGGAACCTGCGACTGTCAGATAATAAGGCCATGGTGCTCCACTTGCTTACCAGTTTGTATTTCATAGCTAGGCAGCTCTTTAGAAGCTACACAGCAGTAAGTACGATATACTTCAGTGATATCTTAATTGAGAGCTTGTTTACATCCTATTGTAGTCTCATATCTTCACCTCATTTGAGCCTTTACTCAATCTGTCTGTGCAGATCTGTTGTGGTAACTTGGTCAAGAATGAGGTATTGTATATTTCATGTACCTGCTAATTGGGAACCCATGTGAAGGGAAGGGGAGCTGAGGAGTGGGGTCCAACAACCAGCATGTCTTTGGGATGTGGGAGGAAACCAGTACACCTGCTTCTACAGTGTTATTGAATTCACTGATAACAAGGCTAGCCTGGTCAGGAGATGCAGTGTGAGAATCTGATTGCCCAGAACAGTTCTGTCTTTGAGAGCTGACCACAGGCATATTGGGTAAGATTTTCATTTGGCTAAACATGATTGCTCTTACTGTTAGTGAGACGCATTTTGACATGGCAGTTAAAGTGATATCTCGTGTCGTCACAAACAAGCTTGTATTTTCTACCAAAATTCACATTGTTCTGATTGCCTCACACACATGGATGCCCCAACACCCGTTCATAGCAGTAAGGGTACAATCACATACATCAAAATACAGCAACTATTTTCCAAGCAATGAGATAAGTGAAGACAAGTGTGTAGGAAGGAACTGCAGATGCTGGTTTACACAGAAGATAGACACAAAATGTTGGAGTAGCTCAGCAGCTCAGGCAGCATCTCTGGAGAAAAGGAATAGGTGATGTTTCGGATCAAGACCCTTCTTCAGACTGAGAGTCAAGTAACTAGAGAGAGAGAGAGTCAGGATACTTGCCTTCATTAGTCAGGGCACAGAGTGCAAGAACAAGGAGACTATGGTCCAACTTTATAGCTCGTTGGTTAGGCCATAGCTTGAGTTTTCCACACAGTTCAGGTTCTCACATTACTGGAAGGACGTCCTATGTCTGGAGAGAGTGCAGAAAGGACTCACCTGGATGTTTCCCGTGATGGAACTTTTCAATTATGAGGAAAGACAGGAAAGACTTGGTTTATTTACCAGGCCGAGGGGGAAAACAAAGAGAAGCCAAATTGTGGGAGGCACAGACAGTGTAGATACTAAAAAAACGTGCGCTATAGCCGAGGGATCTAAACTAGGAATGCTGGAGTAACTCTGCAGGCCAGGCAGCATCTCTGGATAAGTGGCATTTCGAGACTTCAATTAGGATTAGGTTTAAGGTAAGGTGTAAGAGATTTAGAGGGGATCTGAGTAAAAATATTTTCACCAGAAGATGTTTGGAATCTGGAACACACTGCCTGAAGAGATGGTGAAAACAGAAACTCTCACACCATTTAAGAACCATTTGGATGGGTATGAATCAAATAGAAGATTACTGACATTGCTAATAGATGGGATTATTATAGATAGGCGGTCATTCTGTACATAGTGGGCCAAAGTGCCTGTTTCTGTGCTGTTAGACACTATATGTGGAAGGATGGTTTTTTTTCCAGAACAATGTGATCTTCCTTCTAAGTCCAGATGTCGTTCTGAGGTGGCCCCTTACCAAAGATGGATCTCCTGAATCCAGCACTTCCTTGGAGGCCCAGAACCTGGAGATAGCTCAGATGATTTAGTGTCAATGATGACAACATTGCTCAGACCGTAGGATTACTGTTTATTGTACGCTCCCAATGCAAGTATGTTTCCTTCAACAAGGTTGCTAGATCAATCAGATTATTGCCCTAATTTTCACTTACTAAATCAGACTCAGTAAACGATCCCAACGGAATCACCAGCTCAAATGTTGTGAGGGCAGAATGAGGTGATATGTAATCTGCAGGAATTGGGCAGAGATTAGTGAAGGTCTTGCCCGGGCGATCGATGCAGGGGTTTGTACGCTGGCCGCGACCCACCACATACTGTGGGGATGTGGGATGGGCACGGGGACACATGATCACTGGAAAGACTCACGCTGACAAACATCATGAAAAAGCCAAATCCTTAGGTTTACATGTTGACGGAATGTAGAAGGGGATTTGCAGGAGTGCTACTTGTGGATTTCAATGGGGTAACACAGGCTCTGGCTGAGTCTGCACTGCTGGCCATCTTTTCTGACAGAGGGTTTAAACGGCGGAGGCACAGTGTGCAACAGCCTCTCTTACACATTTGCCAGAAGTCGATATTACACTCATACAAAGAGGCATCCCGTCCGCGTGTACATATGTGTACTGGGTGCTACGGGGTGAGACACAGAGTAAAGATCCACTGTGTCTCAATGCACACCCGTTATTTCTCCATTGCAACCAGACAATGTCCAGTCCAACCCATTAAACAACATTGCCAATGAGCGATCAGACTGTGTTCATCTGTGCACAATGTTGCCAAAATATTCTGAGACAGTACGTAGAATTCTGCATGGTTCTTTTCCTGTGAGTGATAAATACCTTAAAAATAAAGTGATATAAATAAGTCAATCAGACTTGCTTCATTGCCTTCTTGCCTGGGCTAATTCCTACGCGGTCCAATCTGTGGCAGTGTCTGAGAGCAGTTGCAGTGACACTATCCCGCCTGTTCTCCACTGGCATTCATCCAGATCGGCGCCAACATGTTGTGCTCGGAAAATGGAGGGGAGCCTGATGGACGTTCCTGAAACTCCAGATCGAATCCCTAACTACCTGGAAGGACTGGGTCAGATACGTGCCTCTTAATGTCTGTGCAGGCAGCAGAGGTCTCCAAATGCTCCGGGAGTGAGGGGAAGCGAACCGTACTGAAGCAGGTGGGCGAGGAGGCAGCACACTGGAGTTGTCCACCCAGGGTAGGGTGGGTCTGGGCAGCAGGAACAGGGTGAAGGCTGACAGCTTGGTCCAGCTGCACTCCATGCTCAGGGATTCCTGGAGTTTCAAGTGGCCTTGCTCTGACCAGGCGTAGCATGAACTCTGAGGAAAGAAGCAGAATTCAACAGGGTTATTATGTAAAGTACATTCAACAGCCTCATGTGCAGATAGATGACGCGTATAAAGACCCTGATCATAAGACCCCCTGATAACAAGCTTGCAGCTCCTAAAGACACATTTATCATCTTTTCGAACTTTTCACTGGTTTCTTGTTATTAAAATATCAGAGATGGTAAAGGCTGCCTGACTAACAGTTAATAGTCATCTTATTGGCCAATTAAGGTATCCCCCGATCTTCCAATCTACCCCATAGCGACTAACACTATTGTCAGCATTCTCTCATGAGCTGTAACACTATATACAGCTGCTTATTTTTGCATTACATGATTCTCAAGTATGGTAAGATCTGTCTGCATTTCACTGTTGTTCACTGTCCCGATAAAAGTTTGAGTTTGTTTAGTTTATTGTCACGTGTACCGAGGTACAGTGAAAAGCCTTAGTTCGTGCTAACCAGTCAGCGGAAAGACAATACATGATTACACTCGAGCCGCCCACAGTGTACAGACACATAATAAAGGGAAGAACGTGAATAATGTTCGGTGCAAGATAAAATCCAGTAACGGCCGATCAAAGGTAGTGTAATGAAACAAGTTCTAATACGTGTCCTTTGGAAGGAGTTTAAAGGCTGGTCCATTTGAAAAGGAGCTCCTTTGGACGGTATCTGCTGGAGTACATGAAGCATTGGCAGCAGTCACTAGACCATGGTGCTGAACATCAAGACTGCTCTTTACAAGCTGTCGGCCATTATTAATGACTTCATCAGGATAGTATTGGGCAGCAGATGAGAGTGATAAGGTGTGACCTACCTCCATAGAAGGTGCTTGAGGTGGCGAGGTAGGTTGAGCAGAGGGGACAAGCCTGTGTTCTGCTGAGAGGGGGGTGCACACATCAATGGGGTGAGGCACTGGGGAGACAGCACTGTAGGCTGGTGGCACCGGAGCTGGCACTGCCTGTCTCTGCAGCAGCTGCAGGATGACATTGATATCCGCGGACATCCGAGTCTCCAACCTGCAGGGAAGTTGAATGAATACTGACACAAAGAACTGCAAATGCTGGTAAATGCCAAAGATAGACACAAAGTGCTGGAGTAACTCAGCGGGGCAGACAGCATCTCTGAACAAAATGGATAGGTGACATATCGAGTTGGGACTAGTAACGCAGCCTGTCAAGCAGCATCTCTGGAGAAGGATGGGTGTCATTTTGGGTTGGGATCCTTCTTTCCTTCTTTAGGGACTAGCCTGAAGAAGTATCCCAACCCAAAATGTTTTTCTCCAGAGATGCCGCCTGACCCACTGAGTTATTCCAGCACTTTGAAGGGATACTGTTAGCTGGCTTCCAGGCCCTTCACTGATCATCTGTCTTGTGAACGGCGTAATAGAGTAAATGGCTTGAAAAGAAACCCACTGCCATGCCTTGCCCGGTGATGTGATATTACTGCTGGGGGTCCCGGTCAGACCAGGACCCCTTTCCCTGTCTGCCCATCTCCCACTGACATCTGGCCCACACCCCAGACAGGCAGCATATTCCACCCACCCACTGGCACAGAAGTCTTGATGAGGTGGTGGTCAGCTGCCTCACCAGGCCCAGGTGCCGCATTTTCAGACGGACCTCTGGGGGGGCGGGGGGGAGGAGGGGGGGGGGGGAGGAGGGGGGGGGGGGGGGGGGGGGGAGGAGGGGGGGGCGGGGGAGGAGGGGGGGGGGGGGGGGGGCGGGGGAGGAGGGGGGGGGGAGAAGGGGGGGGATGGGGTGGGAATTTTGTCCGGATTAAGCGGGTGGGGGGGGGGGGGGGGGGGGAATCGTTGTTGAACTTGTATAACCAATTCAGCTTCTCTTCTTCTTGCGTATGGCGTGCACAGCCTAAAGTTGTAGGACAACTTGTTCTATTTGATCTTATTTGACTGTGCACACCAGGTTGATTGCATTCGGCAAAACAGGGTGGACCACATGAAGGTTGCAATCTCCCACCCCACCAATTCAGCTCATGTAATACGAATGGTGTTCCCTAATTCATTACTTGTCTAATCACCAATTCATCTAATGGAAACATGTTATGGGTAGAACTACATATACCATGGGAAAACCAGTATGGATCACACAGCTCAGTGAAACGAGGATTGAAATTCTTTCCACAGTCCGGTAACATACAAATCTGATCTCACTGAAGGGGATCCCACAGTGTGCTCAAGTTGATGATACTGGTTCCAGTTTCTCCACCTGCGTGAGCCCACAATGCCGCCCTCCTCTTACCTGTTCAGCTGAGCGTGGAGCATCTCCAGCCTGGATTCCACCTCTAGTCTGGCCCGCTCCTCCATGCTCGATGCCGGCTCCAGGTTGGCATGAGCTGATAACGAACGTCTATGTGGCTCCAGGCAATCCATGCCCTTTCTCTCACTCCATAAACTGAACATGTTGGACACACTGGTGTAAGTACCTGATGGGAGCAAGGGGACATAGACAGTTTCAAACAGGCAGAGAAGGTTCACAATCTGACCATCATAGAATAAATACATCAAAGGATATGCTCAAAGTCAGGAAACTGGGGATGTGGAGATGCAAGGAACTGCAATTGCTGGTTTACAAAAAAATACACAAAGTGCCAGAGTAACTCGGTGGGTCAGGCAGCATTTATAGAGAACATGGATAGATGATGTTTCACATTGGGACCCTTATTCTAAACTGGGCTTAAATTGCAGACCGATATTGTTGCTTAGCTAATTTAATAATTCAGTGTTAATTAGCCAGATTGGATCTGTCCAGTATTTTGAGAACAGGTCATACTTGGGCAATTTCCCGATGTTGGGGAGGTGCTGGTCTAGTAACTGTAGAGGAACAGCATGATGAGAGGCAAGGCGCAGGTTCTACAGCTAGGATGTGTAGGAAGGGACTGCAGATGCTGGTTTACACTGAAGATAGACACAACATGCAGGAGTCACTCAATGGTTTCTTTATGAATGTTTCATTGCTTTCTTTATAATCGCGTGTAGCAAAGTACAATGAAATACTTTTTTTTGCATACAGATCAGCCAGACTATGACCATACTGATGCACAATCCCCCGGTTAGTACAAAATGCACAGAACAGTCCACTGAGTCCATATGCAGGAGGTGCCATTTTAGCGCCATTTTACAGTTCCAGCTGCAGCTGGCCACAAAAACCCATTGCAGCCGGTGCCTCCATTCTGTTAGTCCTATGAACCATCATCCAACCCCTTGCCTGGCCCTCTTCAGCCCTCAGTGGGTCAGGCAGCATCTGGAGCAAAGACCCAAAACATCACCTGTTCCTTTCTCCAGAGATGCTGCCTGGCCCGCTGAGGTTCAACTGCTAGGATGTCATCAGTTCACACAGCCTGTGCTGTAACTGGTGCCCTTATTATTACTGTAAGGAACTAAAACATTGCAACTGGAATAGGGCATTTGGTCCCTGCAGTCTCATCCACCATGAAATAAGATTGTAGCTTATACAATTTACCTTGTCCACTCTCGTATCTGCTCCCATAATCCCTGATTCCCTCATTGATTAAAAAAATCTACCTATCTCAGCTTAGGATCTATTCAAGGACTTTGGCTCAATTGCTTTCAAAGCCAAGGGATTTCCAATATTCACCCATTTGGGGAAAGGAATTCCTTCTCCTCCCAGTTTAAATTAACACCCCTGGAGCTCCCATCTGCGTCAGTGACCTCTGATCCTCGACTCCCCCCACAAGAGGAAATATCCTCCTAGCATTTAATGAGAACAGATCCAATCTGTTCAATCTTTCCTCAGAAGATAATCCCTCCAGATCTAAAATCATCCCAGTGATTGAACTGGCAGTAGATCGGCTCCTTTGATGGGGGAGTCTCAGGAGGAGATAGTGATGGATCATCGGTTCGGCACTTCTGGCTGAACACGGCTTTGAATGTCTCGTTCTTGTCTTTAGTACCCACACACTGAGCATTGTGAATGATTCCAAACTGAAGCTTTAACTTATGACAGACATCAAGTGCTGGAGTAGCTCAGCGGATCAGGCAGGATGTGTGGCGTTTCAGGTTGGGATCAGGCAGGATGTGTGGCGTTTCAGGTTGGGATCCTTCTTCAGGCCCAAATCCAAACATCACCCATCCTTTTTCTCCACAGATACTGCCTGAGCTGCTGAGTTACTCTAGCACTTTGAGTCTATCTTCGGTATAAACCGGTTCTGCAGTTCCTTTCTACACATTGAAGCTTTAACTTTGTTTTGTATCCCACGGATGTTGCCCATCTAATTGGGCGGCATGGTGATGCTGGAGTACAGTTGCTGCCTTACAGTGCCACAGATGATGGCAATTCCATCGATTACCATTCCATTTTTCCATCCTGGGGGGAAGGTTTCCGATTGTCCCTATTTATGCCTCTCAGAATTTTATATACTTCCATCAGGTCTCCCTGCAATCTCCGGTATTCCAGAGAAAACAATCCATGTCTGTCCGCTGGATGAGGAGCCGGAAACGGGCATTGCCCTTTCTGAGTCCTCGTCATTCATCCAGTAGATCCAGGAAGAACGGAGACGGACCTACCTGTGAAGGGATTGGATCCATTATGTTTGCTTCTGTTCTGCAGGTGGCCCATGGTGGGAGAGACGGGACTCATTGCTGAGGTGGGCAATCTGTTCTTCACTTCAGTGATGCTGAATGTTGAAGCTTTGAGATTCTCCTCGCTGTTCTGTGAGCACGGAGTCATGCTGCTGTAGTCCTTCTGTGCCCGGTTCTGCGGTGTGGTCAGTGGAACCTGGTCATTGTCAGGCTCTACTGCACCGTTAACATCTGAAATACAACAAATACTCCACTCAGCCCCTCAAGGATGGCAGGTGGCACAGTGGTAGAGTTGCTGCCTTACAGCGCCAGAGACCTGATTTCAATCCTGACTATGAGTGCTGTCTGTACAGAGTTTGTATGTTCCCCATGTGACCTGCACGGGTTTTCTGTTTCTGCACTGAATCTCTAAACTAAAGTACTGACAGACGGGAAGTCCCCCCCCCCCCCCCCCCCCCCCCGGTAGAACCCTTGGAATTTCTGGAAGAGTCAATATCACCATTCATATTTCAACAAATTATCATATTTTGTTCTGGACCATCATGAAACTTTGATCCCTTAGAGATTGGAACATACCTCCCACACCTGACTCCACCCTAAACCAAACAACTTTCTTACAGCAACAGACGTTCATCTGTTAACACCAAAGATCCTACAGCGAGCGAGATAGATCACTCGACGAAAAAGACGTTGTACGTTCATGGGCAGATTCATGGGTAATTTTCGGCCCCATTTCCATAACCGGCTTCCGTCTCCACACCAAAGATCCCGTAGCGGAGCAAAGATACTAGTGCGGAGACGGAAGCCGGTTACGGAAACATCCTCGTAAAAATAAAAGTTCTTTGGTAAAAATCTTCTCCTCATTTTCAGAATTATAATTTATTAACACAAACTGTTCCCCCGCAACGTAGATTACACTGCGAGTCGGGTTGGGTCAGGTCGGGTTACTGAAATGGATGAAAAAAAGGCCCACATTCCGCTCCATTGCATACTACACATCAGCCCATTGCATTTAGAAGGAGTTGTATAGGATCTTTGGTTAACACTGCCTTCTACTAACCCTTGCACAGATCCTATAAGTAAACTTGATTTTTTCTGTTGACCGGTCCTCTGGTGGATCATTGTTTAGGATACTCTGACGCTCAATGTCCATTGTGTAGCAAGGAACTGCAGATGCTGTTTTAAACCGAAGATAGGCACAAAATGCTGGAGTAACCCAGCGGGACTGGCAGCATCTCTGGAGTAAAGGAATGGGCGATGTTTTGGGTCGAGACCCCTCCCCAGACCATTGTCCATTGTTTGACCCTCTGACTCTCAATGTCCAGTATGGGACCCTCGGACTCTTAATGTCTTGTGTGGGACCCTCTGATTCTGAATGTCCAGTGTGGGACCCTCTGATTCTTAATGTCCAGTGGCAGGATGCTCGGACTTCAATGTCCAATGGCCGGACCCTCACACTCCCTATGTTCCTTCAGTGCATTGAGATCACGCTGACTCACATTAAACCTACACTGATCCATTTTACAATAATCCCACTTTATTCTCCCAACATTCCCATCAACCTCCTCCAGATTTTGGCACTCACACACCAGCGGCATTTTACAGAGGTCATTTAACTTACTAGTGGGCATAGGGTTTGAGAGAGAGGAGGCTCAAAGGAAATCCGAGGGTTAACTGTGTCACAGGTAGGTGGTATCTAGAATGCGCTGCATGAGGCGGTGGTGGAGGCAGGAACAGGAACAGGAACCACATTTAAGAGGCATTATGGCAGGGGCTTGACTGAACAGGGCACAGAGTGATATGGAGCTAATGCAGGCAAGCAAGATTAGTATAGATTGGCATGGTGTTTACCACCAACACAATGTGCTGAAGGGATTGTTTCTACGATGTATAACTCTATGACTCTACAATCTGGTCCGGTTTGCAAGTCCAGGAGAGTGCATCAGAGATGTACATCTATGGCAATGATACCTGATGTAGTTTGGCCTGCAGCAAGAACACCTTTATCCCACAATAAACCAATGTTAAAGGAGTCAGGCAGCTGTAATGGCAGGTAAATAGAATAGTTTGACACACAGTGATACATGTTCATTTACATCAAACGTCTGTCTGCTTCCTAAAGCCCATAATCTGTCTGATCCCAATGCTCATAAATCCATAGTTGCTTCAACCACAGTTCCACTAAATCTGGATTTATTCTCCATTTAGCAGTTTTTCCAAATATTGATGAACTATAACTCCTGCAAGCATGTTGTGTGATGTGGACAAACAACAGACAGGATGACCCTCCTGTAAGGCCAATCGACTGCTTCACTCACAGGGTGAGAAGGAGCCATTTCACAGACTTACAATAAACTGACAAGATGATGGTATAGACAGGGCTGTCCAATAGGGCAGGTTATGTCCACCAGACTACCCTGGATGCGAGTCTTGTTTTGCATAGGAGGCCCCAGGGCAGGCGTCAGCAGCTTGCAAGGGAACTGCGGACAGGAAAGGGACAGCAGTAGAGTTGCTGCTTTACAACGCCAGAGACCAAGTTTTGATCCTGACTGTGGGTGTTGTCTACATGGATTTTGTGTGCTCCCCCAATAACCCGTGGGTTTTCCCTGGTACTCCAGTTTCCTCCCACACTCCAAAGATGTACAGGTTTGTAGGTTAATTTGGGTTTGGTAAAACTTGAAAATTGTCCCTAGTGTGTAGGCTAGTGCTAGTGTATGGGGAACGTTGGCCGGTGCAGATTTGGTAGGCCGAAGAGCCTGTTACCACGCTGTATCTCTGAACTAAACTGAGTCTGTGGCATTCTCTGCCTCAGAGGGCGGTGGAGGCCAGTTCTCTGGATGCTTTCAAGAGAGAGCTAGATGGGGCTCTTAAAAATAGCGGAGTCATGGGGGAGAAGGCAGGAACGGGGCACTGATTGGGGATGAGCAGACATAATCACATTGAATGGTGGTGCTGGCTCGAAGGGCCGAATGGCCTACTCCTGCACCTATTGTCTATTGTCTATCACTGAGAATCCAGAGGATTGTTTGTGTAAATAATAGTTATAGGGAAGTGTGGGCTCACTGTAATAATAATGGTAGAATAAATGTAAATACAATAAACCATTAAGTGAACGTAGTTATGGTGATCCGTGATCATTGTCCTTTTAATCCTTGACAGACCGTCCAATCCAGGATGTATAGTATCGGGGTAAGAAGGACCTACAGTGTGTCAAATACTGGCCTGTGTTTCCTCTTATCCTTGCAAACTAGGTTTAGAATGGATGACATGCTATGAGTATCAGACCTAGGTCAATGCTGGTGGTGACCATTACTAAGTGGACAGAGCACTCCATCTGTTCACTCACCGGCGTTACTCCTGTCCTGGAAGGAAAACTTGTTTGGGTTAACTTCTCCGTGTCCACAGTTGGAATCATCACTTGGCGGTGAGCGAGGGATTCGATTAGTCTATTAAATACAATATAAATTGTAATAATTAATTAGCACCTTACATGGACTAAGTTACAGCATCCACGTACAAATGATACACAAAATGGATAGGTGCTGTTTCAGGTCTGAAGAAGGGGCCCAACCCAAAATGTCACATCCATTTTTTCCAAAGATGCTGCCTGACCTGTTGAGCTACTCCAGCATTTTGTGTCGATCTTTGATGTAAGCCAACATCTGCAGTTATTTTTTATTACATCCAGGTACACATGTTTGACAGTGTCTTCCTCCATCAAGTGAAGATCAAGTGTCAGAAAGGTCCAGGATATTCCATCATTTGAGGCAGTTCCAGAAATCAATAGGATGTTGGGGGTGAGTTGCAATTCCTTCCCACAATCTCACCAATATTTCCTGATTTGCGAGTTTGCAATTCCTTCCCACAATCTCACCAATATTTCCTGATTTGCGAGTTTACGTAAATTGCCTATTATTGTGCCTGAACACACAATGGTCTGCAAATCTTCATTATCTTCCATCCTTCTTATCTGTTTTCATTTAATTGCTCCAGTTCATATTGATGTATGTGACAAACAAACTCTCGTAACTTTATTAAATAAAACATCCGACAGTCTATTTTATCTGACTTCTATTTTCCATTGCAATTATTGACGAATGTTTTGACACATCCTCATTGATTTTGCTAATGCTGGGAGTTGCTAAAAATAAAGTGAAATTGCATTTCTAATGGTGTGCTAGAAAGATGCTCCCGCATCAGAATGTTCAAACGTACGAGCCACTGCTCTGCTCTGCACATACAACTCCATTTGCGTTTTTACGCCAAGTGAGATGAAGGTGGTGCACGAAATTGGAAACTTCACTCCAATAACAGAGGAATTTTACCCATTGTTCATGTTCATCACCAATGGCAACCTCTCATGGAGAAAAACAAAACTTCTGGAGGAACTCAGCGAATCAAGAAGCATCTGTGGAGGCAGAGGGTTTGGGCCAAGACCCTGCATCGGACTGAGAGTATAGAAGAAAGAGGATATAATGAGATGAAAACAGGGACTGGTAGGTAAGTAAGTTTATTGGCCAAGTATTCACATCCAAGGAATTTGCCTTGGTGCTCCACCCACAAGTACCAACATGACATACAATGACAGTTACGAATGACTCCTAAAACGCTAAACATTACTAATAATACCATTGATAATAATAACATTACTAAAAACACCATTGATCAAGCATGTGAACCAAACAAAGTACCAGATCAAAGGGAGGCTACAGATTTTTGGCTGTTGAGTAGAGCAACTACTCGTGGATAAAAACTGTTTTTATGTCTGGCTGTGGCAGCTTTGACAGTCCGGAGTCGCCTTCCAGAGGGAAGTGATTCAAAGAGTTTGTGGCCAGGGTGAGAGGGGTCAGAGATGATCTTACCCGCTCGCTTCCTGGCCCTTGCAGTGTACAGTTCATCAATGGAGGGAAGGTTGCAGCCAATAACCTTCTCTGCTGATCGGACGATTCGCTGCAGCCTCCGGGTGTTGTGCTTGGTGGCTGAGCCAAACCAGACCATGATGGAGAAGGTGAGGACAGACTCTACGATGGCCGTGTAGAATTGGACCATCATTGCCTGTGGCAGATTGTGCTTCCTCAGCTGCCGCAGGAAGTACATCCTCTGTTGTGCCTTTTTGACTTTGGAGTCGATGGTAGCTCCCCACTTAAGGTCCTTGGTGATGATGGTTCCCAGGAACTTAAGAGACTCCACAGATGTGACTGTGGTGTTGCTGATGGTAGAGGTTGAACCAGGTGGTGGGGATGGGAATGGTGGTCAGACGCAGCCTTGTGGGGGAGGGCATGGGGAGGGTAGGTCTGGGGAGTAAAGGTGGATATGTTTGTGGGTGATGGGCAGTCAGACTCGGTAGGGGAGGAAGATGGGCCCAGGTAACGAGGGGGAAGGAATGGAAAAGATGACCAAAAGGAGAGAGACACTGGGTGGACGAGTAGGAATGGAATGGAGGAGTGGCGCTCCAGAGGACCGAGTGTGTGGACCGGACTCGGTGGCTCAGAGCGGTGGAGCAGGAGTGGAGGACATCTACAAGTTTGCTTGACCAGACCGGCCCTGCAACACTGCCTGGACAACCAGCCTTTATGGCCAGCTGCACTTAAAGCAACTTGGACTTGGAAACTCTTGCACATGGACTATTTCTATAGACGTTGTACGTCGTTATACAAAGGGGGCATCACTACCGCTGGGAAAACTGCCCAATATTTCCTCTTGATTAGGGGAGGCATGGTGGCGCAGCGGTAGTTGCTTTGGTTTGTCTACTTGGTATGAGTGTAAATTGTCCCTAGTACATGTGGGGTAGTGTTAATGTGCGGGGATCGCTGGCCGGCGCGGACACGATGGGCTGAAGGGCTGTTTCCGCGCCGTGTCTCCAAACTAAACTAAAATAAAGAATACAGATAGATGAAACTCACATCTCTGAGATTGAACGTGATCTCCAAATTTGTCCAGAAGTTGCTGGAGAAATCTGGGTACATATCCAGCACCTCCAGCAGGTCCTCCCGTACTATCCGGTGTAGGTCACAGTACGTCAGCGCTCTCACATCGCCATTAGATTTCCCTGGCCTGGCGTAAAGGCTGATCGACTCTCCGAAGATGTCGTTCTTC
Source organism: Okamejei kenojei (assembly GCA_035221665.1). NCBI lineage: Eukaryota > Metazoa > Chordata > Chondrichthyes > Rajiformes > Rajidae > Okamejei > Okamejei kenojei. The sequence goes on from CM069161.1 coordinate 786,150, forward strand.
CCTACAGTGCCAAAGGAACAAAAGCATCAGCTGTACAGTGAGGAGGTGGTGTACCCGGGGTACATCACACTGCGTGGTCAGCACTCTCTCTCTCAGCCATTCATCTCACTCACTCCAGAGCACTCCAAGGCACAGGGGGAAGACAAAGTAGCAAATCACCAAAATAGCTAATGCAGAAAAGAGATAAACCCAAATGCTGCAATCAGACTACTGAATGAACCTTGAATAAGCTGAGGGTGTTGTCCTGATCTCCCGACCCACCTCATTGCAGCCCTTCAACTTTCTCTTCTGATGCAACCTGAATGATGCAGATTGTGACGATTGTCTCTGACAGAGGGTGGTGAGGGCTCGTTAACTACAGCCGATCTGTCTGGAGGAGGAGTAAAAGGGCTGTCCCACTGTACAAGCTAATTCAAGAGTTCTCCCGAGTTTCCCTGATTCGAACTCAGAGAATTAAGGTAATAGCCACTCGTAGGTACTCGGGGCTCTCGTGGACATTTTTCAACATGTTGAAAAATCTTCATGAGTCTTCACGAGCTTACCACGATTCCCGGGTACCTGGCGTTAGCATTACGAGCCGCTAAGAGCTCCGACGTACCCGCAACGTACATTCTACGTGCTTACCACGAGTTTCTTTTTTTTTTAAACTCGGGAGAGCTCTTGAATTACGTCGTACAGTGGGACAGGCCCTTTAGTGAGGAAGATGAATGAGGTAGCAGAGAGAGAAAAATAAAACATTCACCCTGCAACAGAGCACAATGCAGCTTCTGGGACTCAATGCTGATCATTTCAGATAGCCAGCTTTTCCAGTTTGTGCGCAGTTAATGAAAGGTCATTGACTAATGCTTTCCCTCTCCACAGACCTGCGGAATATGTCAAACATTCCCCCACACAAAGCCTCTCCTGCAGACAGACCCATCTCTCCCTCACAGAGCCATCCCTCAGACAGAGACATCACCCTTTGGACTGATCTATCTCTCACTCAGACTGAGCCAGCCTACAGACAGAGCCACCCCTCCTCTCTCAGACAGAGCCAGCCCTCCTCTCTCAGACTGAGCCAGTCTACAGACAGAGCCAGTCTACAGACAGAGCCACCCCTCCTCTCTCAGACAGAGCCAGCCCTTCTCTCTCAGACAGAGCCAGCCCTCCTCTCTCAGACAGAGCCAGCCCTCCTCTCTCAGACAGACCACATTAACAGCAACGCACCCAAGATGGCGATCACCATGTCATTGCGCAGGATCTCTATGGAGCCTTGTGATATGAAGTAGAGGGCAGTCAGGACATCGCCGTAGTGCACTAGTGTGTCGCCTGGCGGGGCGTGGGTGGTCTTGAACTTCATGGCCAGGGCGCGCAGGCAACCGGGGCTGGCTCCAATGAAGGCCCGGCAGTTCTGGAGCAGACTTCGATTCAAGTGCAGGCAGATGTCGGCCTGCAGGCACTCGGGGAAACCCTTCAACACCTGCAGAGAAAACTGCATGGTCACACCCAGCACTCTCCCTGCTCCTCACACAATCTCCTCCTCACCCCCTGGAGCCTCTGATCCCTCCTTCAGTCTCCCGCCCCACGGGGGTAGCAATAGGTAAATGAGCCCTCTCCCAACCCCTCCCCCCACCCCCCCAACCCCTGGTGCTGATCCAGTGCCCCACCAGCACCAGTGCTGGTCCCAGTGCCCCACCAGTGCCAACGCTGATCCAGTGCCCCACCAGTGCCAGTGGTGATCCCAGTGTCCCACCAAAGCCAGTGTTGATCCAGTGTCCCACCAAAGCCAGTGCTGATCCCAGTGCTCAACCAGTGCCACTGCTGATCCAGTGCCCCACTAGTGCCAGTGCTGATCCCAGTGTCCCACCAAAGCCAGTGCTGGTCCCAGAGTCCCACCAGTGCCAATGTTGATTCCAGTGCCCCGCCCAGTGCCGGTGATGCCCCCTGGTGCCTACAGTGAGAGTGGGTAACAGCGGGCGAAGGGAGGTGCTGTGCCTTTGCCAGTGACCCTGCCAGTGGTTCAGGATTCAGCCACTGCTACTCACCGCGTTCATGTCTATGCCGTTGGTGTAGGACCAGGCGTGCTGGAAGTACTCCTCCAGTCTCTGCCGCAGCGGGTTTGGAATCTGGTGGAAGCGGATGAACTCCCTGACGCGCAGCATCTGGGTGTGGTAGCGGGCGGTGCCCGAGTACAGGCGCTGGATGATGGCCGACACGTTGCCGAAGATGCTGGCGTACATGAGAGCTGTGGGCAACAGGCATGTTAGAGCATCAATGAGGGGTGATCGTGGTCACAGTGACCTCCTACCCGTACACTGCATTGATGTAGCGCACTAACCGGACAACATCTGTGTAACCTGGCGCGGGTCATGATGAATTATGGACATGGCAACAACTGGGATGGTCAACTTTATGTTAGCCTTGATGGGACTCGGCATGTATCTAATAACCTTGCAATTCCCAGAACACACACTTATGTCTGTCTCAACGCAAACTACGACTTTTGCGAATAGTCTCAGTGCAAATACGAGCACTTTGCACACAAATGTTTTATTTCTGTTTTCCATTAAAGGGACTCTACAATCATTGGGAAACTGGTTGAGAGGCTGCAGTAATCAGTACAAGGTGTTCAAATACTCTCTATAGTTCACTGAGTGTGCCACAATTAATGTCTTTTTGCAATATTTAGCTGCAGAGACCGGGTGTCTCAGTGGTGGCAATGGAGGTGCTGCAGGGTGAGGGGCAACGCTAGCAGTTGCCGCACCAGTGTGACATTGATCTATCACTTCTAAATGAGCATCTAACTTGCCCTCGAACTCTTTCTACGTTAATAGTACGGTAAAACTTTGTACAGACAGCTTGCTCAGGATCATTTACAACAACAACAAATTGAATCATTCTTTGGAGTTCTGAAGGCTAAGGGGGTTCTGATAGAGGTATATAAATTATAAGGGGCATGGATACTGAGAACATTTCCCCAGAGCAGAGGTGCTCATAAGAAGCAGGCATAGTTGAAGGTAAGAGCAAGTAGACTGAACGGGTATTTGAGGAAATCTATTTGACCCAGAGCGTGGTTAGAATCTGGAAAGCACTGCCCAAGAGGGCAATCTCATAACATTTGAGAGGTTTTCAGATGAGCATTTAATTACCAAGGCATAGCAGCAAAAGCAAATGGACAGGAAATGGGGTTGGTATGCATGGATACATGAGGGTCAGCATGGATACGACGGGCCAAAGGGCCTTTTGCTATGCCATAGGACTCTGACTATAATACAAATGCAGAACCATTTCTGGGTGATTTCACATAATTCTGAATATTCGACCGACTATTTGGGACATGGGTTTTCCGTACATAACAGACACAGGTTCTGGGTCAGAAAGGGCAGGATGGGGTTGTTCCCTCTACTCCTTTTGGAAGTGTTGCCAAGGAACTTGGAAAGTATTGTCAGTTATCACTTTCAGTTCTGACTCACTTTGGTCTTCCCAGCTCACCACTGAATCGGGATACCTGTCAGCCGGCACCGATGACTCAAGAAAGGTGGAGCCCACAATGGTCCATTGTTGGCTGTGGAAGAAGTGTTAATGAAGGGATACAAACAGAAAACTGGCAAGATGACTGTGGTGGGGGAGGGACGGAAAGAGTGAATGGGAAGGGGAGTTCAAATGGTTAGCAAGTGGGACATCGTGGACTGAGTGTAGGTATTCAGCGAAACGATCACTGTAGATGCGGTTGGAGGTGCAAGTGAACTCTGTGTCCAGCCCGCGCTTTGTGAGAAAACTGTGGAAGGTGACATCCTTCATCTCTGACACCTCGTAAAGCCAACTTACATCCAATCAACATGACGCAGATAGAGAAGATCTTCTCGGAATTGGTGTTGGGAGAAACATTGCCAAATCCGACACTGGTCAGGCTGCTGAAGGTGAAGTATAAAGCCGTCACATACTTGTCCCTAATGGAGGGTCCAGACGAGACATCGCTGTCATTATATCGCTTCCCGATTTGGTCGCCCAGGTTATCCAGCCAGCCTATCTTGTGAACCAAGAAAGGTCTCTCCACATTGCCGATGGCATACCAGATGCAGGCCAGCCAGTGGGCAATGAGGGCAAAGGTACACATGAGCAGGAGGAGCACGGCAGCTCCGTACTCGGAGTAGCGATCCAGCTTGCGGGCCACACGCATCAACCGCAGCAGGCGGGCAGTCTTCAGGAGGCCGATCAGGGTGGTGGTCTGCAACACAAAGGGGCACATCCCATGAGCAGCTGGCTTCCAGCGTGTAGCCGGCATGTGTTATTCATCCTGTCGCCCTATGACCTAGTCTCACTCAGCCTGCCGCAGACACTTATTGTTCATAAGATCATAACATCATAAGTGATAGGAGCAGAATTAGGCCATTCGGCCCATCAAGTCTAATCTGCCATTCAATCTTGGCTGATCTATCTCTCCCTCCTAACCTCATTCTCCTGCATTCTCCCCATAACCTCTCACAGCCATACTAATCAAGAATCTATCTATCTCTGCCTTAAATATATCCACAGCCTTCCGTGGCGAAGAATTCCACAGATTCACCACCCTCTGACTAAAGAAATTCCTCCTCATCTCCTTCCTAAATGTCCTTTAATTCTGAGGCTCTAACCTCTAGTCATAGACTCTTCCACTAGTGGAAACATCCTCTCCACATCCATACTATCCAAGCCTTTCACTATTTTGTACGTTTCAATGAGGTCCCCCTAATTTCTCTAAACTCCTGCAAATACAAGCCCAGTGCCATCAAATGCTCATCATATGTTCACTCTGTCATGTTCATTCTGTTGCTCTGTGACCCAGTCTCACTCAGCAAGTAGCAACTATGTGTTTCCTTGATCATCGTTACATTTTTGCATATCTTTCATTCATTTGTTCTATATCTTTCCACGTCACTGTCTATATCTCTCTTTCCCCTTTCCCCCTGACTCTGTCTGAAGAACCCGAAACGTCACCTATTCCATTTCTCCAGAGATGCTGTCTGACGCGCTGAGTTACTCCAGCATCCTACACACGTGTTCATTCTGTCGCTCTGTGACCCAATCTCACTCAGACTGTGCCAGGCATGTGCTGTTCTATCCGTCACTTTGAGTGAGACTGAGGGAGAGCTAGAGCAAGATATGAATAGAACAAAGCACTCTTGGAATTGCAGAGGGCTGTACCAATCTGTCATTCCACCCCTCCGCTCTCAAAGGAATCCAATTCAGCACTTGCATACAGAACAGGTTACCTCAAAATACTGTAAAGCTCAGAACATTTTTGAGACAATTGAGTGATTACAATCAAGAATAACAAATACATAGGAGTGAGCTATTGGGGAAATCTAGTCAAGGTCCAGGGGTTTATACATACAATAACAGACTTGGAGCGAGTGACTTGCTGAATTCTCAACAAAGAATTTGGATGAGATGCATGTTAGAAACGGACGTTCTACAATTACTTACAGGCAATTTAATTGAAGAGTTTGATTTATAGATAGAATAACTGATAGTGAGTAAGTGGTGTAATGATTCTGTTACTGGGCCATTAAGGGAGGAAGATCTCCAGCAGATAGATGCCTGAGGCCTGTGTAACATCTAGATGCAATATCCACTCTTCTCCTGCTGGCCATCCACCTTCTGCTGAAGTTGGAACGGCATGGTGGCACAGCGAGAGAGTGGCTGCCTTACAGCGCCAGAGACCCGGGTTCCATCCTGATGATGGGTGCTATCTGTACAGAGTTTGGATGTTCTCCCTGTGACCTGCGTGGGTTTTCCCCGGGTGTCCCAGTTTCCTCCCACACATCAAAATCGTACAGCTTTGTAGGTTCATTTGGCTTTGCTAAAAATTGTGAATAGTCCCTCGTGTGAAGGATAGTGTTAGTATACGGGGTGTTCGCTGGTTGGTACTGACTCGGTGGGTTGAAGGGTCTGTTCCGCGGTATCTAAATTCTGTTTGCTTGCCAAAGGCAATAAACTAAACGCAATTTCAAAGTAAACTCAAATTTCCAACAATGACACTCAGCAGCCTGCATGTTCTCTTGTAGCCTTTGCTGCCATCTGAGACTTTAGACTCTCCACCACTTTGCATCCTTGCTGGATGGACCAGATGCCCAGGGACCCAGAGACAGAGAGTGAGGAAGCAAGGGAATCCTGAACTGTCAGACGTTAAATCCAGACTGGTAAAGGGGACTTCCCTGTTGTCAGGACCCTGCACCCTGAAGATTGTGCACCAATATCAAACTAGATTTCACTTTTTGGACTCTTCACCTCTCCTCACATCACTTTTCATTCCATCTCCTTTAACCTCCTCCTTTCTCTGACCTCCAACATCAAGCTGACATGCCAACCTGGTCCCTTGCCCAGCCCCTCACACTATAGATCAAACCTCGCTCCATCCTTGAGATGCACAGAGACACGAGGAGACATCAGAGGATGTCTGAGGTTGTCTCCAAATGAGGAGGCATTAGAAAAGGGAGGAAGATCAATGAGGGGATAGAGAAGATATCTAGAGAGATGAAGGAGAAAGGTCAGAAAAAAAAAAGATAGAATGAAAAGTGATGTGAGGAGAAAAGTGAAGAGTCCAAAAAGTGAAATCAAGGAAATTAGAGGAAGAATAGTTTGTAAATGTAAAGGGGGAGCAGGCAAAGTGGTGGATGGTGACAGAGAAGATTGAGAGAGGGAGAGAGGGAGAGGGGAAGGGAAAGATGAAAAGGAGAGGAGAGTGAAATGAAGAATGGATCAAGGAAAGGATGTTTGAGTGGCAAGAAGGAAGGAGGGGGTAAGAAGGGTAAGAATAGGCAATGGGGAGGAAGGGACTGGTGAAGAATGAAAAAGCTCCATAAACTGACCTGGGTAAACACAGACAGTTCATAAATTCTAGGATTACTACATTCTTTCATCTTGAATATGTTGGTGGCGATTTGTGATTTTTGCAAGTTCATAATTGACAGGAGCAGAAAGGCCATTCGGCCCATCAAGTCTACTCCGCCTTTCAATCGTGGCTGATCTACCGTTCCCTCTCAACCTCATTCTCCCCTTTACCCGACACCCCTAGACAGGGACACAGAATACAGGCAGCAGATGGAAAGTGAGGAGCACCTTCTATAGTTGCGGTGCTGAGAATGAGAACAAAACATCACACTCTGATTAAGGTGGCCTCGCGTATATTTAGATGTGGATTGGAAGAGACAGGTGGAAGCTCTTTACGGCTCAATCGGTCTATTTGCTGAAATCATAGATTGCTCCTGTAAAAGTAACATTCAATCTCACATTAAGCTGCCTGCTGTTCCTTCCAACACTGCATTACAACCTATTAGTAAACTGACATCACAGCCTGTGACACAATTACCGTTGTGCTCGTCCAATCTGTTGCCACGGCAACTGTCTGGTCAGGGATGATTTGATGAGGGCTAAGCCGCCCTCTGCACTGCCCGCACCACGTCACCAGCCTGGCAAATCTGTTTTTCAAAAAATCGGCCGCAACAAACGCTTTCAGTGAAACAGTCAGTGAAACTTGCAACACCACACTTTCACTGGGGCAACGTGATACATGGGGCAGCTCACACAGCTCACACTGTGGCCTAATGGAGCCCCAATGTGTGCCCAAATTCATAGAGATATCTGGACACCAAGCAGTGTCTCCCAATCACTCTCAGAGACATCTCCGTCTACTGATCAGTCCCTCTCTCTCTCAACACGACACCTATGACATAAGATCAGTGTCTCTCAAATCCCATTCTCTCAATCAGGTATCTGTACAACTCTCCTCAGTCCCTCCCTCAGGTCAGGTGGATATCTGGTACCACTTAGTCCCTCTCTCTTAGGTAGATATCTGTACACTAAATTATGTCTCTCAGTACCTCTCGCTCAGGAGGGCGTCTGAGGTGGGAGATTGCAACCTTCACGTGGTCCGCCCTGTTTCGACGAATGCAATCAACCTGGCGTGCACAATCAAACAAGATCACATAGAACAAGATCACATAGAACACGACGAGTTGAACGTGCAGATAGATATTAATGATTATGATATAGTTGGGATCACGGAGACATGGCTCCAGGGTGACGTAGGCTGGGAGCTGAACATCCAGGGATATTCAATATTCAGGAGGGATAGAGAGAAAGGAAAAGGAGGTGGGGTAGCGTTGCTGGTTAGAGAGGAGATTAAAGCAATGGAAAGGAAGGACATTAGCTTGGAGGATGTGGAATCGGTATGGGTAGAGCTACAAAACACTAAGGGGCAGAAAACGCTGGTGGGTGTTGTGTACAGGCCACCTAACAGTAGCAGAGAAGTTGGGGATGGTATCAAACAGGAAATTAGAAATGCGTGCGACAAAGGCAAAACAGTTATAATGGGTGACTTCAATCTACATATAGATTGGGTTAATCAAATTGGCAGGGGTGCTGAGGAAGAGGATTTTTTTGGAATGTATGCGGGATAGTTATCTAAATCAACATGTAGAGGAACCAACGAGAGAGCAGGCTATTTTAGACTGGGTTTTGAGTAATGAGGAAGGGGTAATTAGCCGTCTTGTTGTACGTGCCCCCTTGGGCAAGAGTGACCATAATATGGTTGAGTTCTTCATTAGGATGGAGAGTGACATTGTTAATTCAGAAACAATGGTTCTGAACTTAAAGAAAGGTAACTTTGAGGGTATGAGACGTGAATTGGCCAAGATTGACTGGCAATTAATTCTAAAAGGGTTGACGGTGGATATACAATGGAAGACATTTAAAGACTGCATGGATGAACTACAAAAATTGTTCATCCCAGTTTGGCAAAAGAATAAATCGGGGAAGGTAGTGCATCCGTGGATAACAAGGGAAATCAGGGATAGTATCAAAGCAAAGGATGATGCGTACAAAGTAGCCAGAAAAAGCAGCATACCAGAGGACTGGGAGAAATTCAGAGACCAGCAGAGGAGGACAAAGGGCTTAATTAGGAAAGGAAAAATAGATTATGAAAGAAAACTGGCAGGGAACATAAAAACTGACTGCAAAAGTTTTTATAGATATGTGAAGAGAAAGAGGTTAGTTAAAACAAATGTAGGTCCCTTGCAGTCAGAAACAGGTGAGTTGATCATGGGGAACAAGGATATGGCGGACCAATTGAATAACTACTTTGGTTCCGTCTTCACTAAGGAAGACATAAATAATCTGCCTGAAATAGCAGGGGACTGTGGGTCAAAGGAGGAATTGAGTGAAATCCAGGTCAGTCGGGAAGTGGTGTTGGGTAAATTGAATAGATTAAAGGCCGATAAATCCCCAGGGCCAGATAGGCTGCATCCCAGAGTACTTAAGGAAGTAGCTCAGGAAATAGTGGATGCATTAGTGATAATCTTTCAAAACTCTTTAGATTCTGGAGTAGTTCCTGAGGATTGGCGGGTAGCAAATGTAACCCCTCTTTTTAAGAAGGGAGGGAGAGAGAAAACGGGGAATTACAGACCAGTTAGTCTAACATCGGTAGTGGGGAAACTGCTAGAGTCAGTTATTAAAGATGGGATAGCAGCACATTTGGAAAGTGGTGAAATCATTGGACAAAGTCAGCATGGATTTACAAAAGGTAAATCATGTCTGACGAATCTTGTGGAATTTTTCGAGGATGTAACTAGTAGCGTGGATAAGGGAGAACCAGTGGATGTGGTATATCTGGACTTCCAGAAGGCTTTCGACAAGGTCCCACATAAGAGATTAGTATACAAACTTAAAGCATACGGTATTAGGGGTTCAGTATTGATGTGGATAGAGAACTGGCTGGCAAACAGGAAGCAAAGAGTAGGAGTAAACGGGTCCTTTTCACAATGGCAGGCAGTAACTAGTGGGGTAGCGCAGGGCTCAGTGCTGGGACCCCAGCTATTTACAATATATATTAATGATCTGGATGAGGGAATTGAAGGCAATATCTCCAAGTTTGCGGATGACACTAAGCTGGGGGGCAGTGTTCGCTGTGAGGAGGATGCTAGGAGACTGCAAGGTGACTTGGATAGGCTGGGTGAGTGGGCAAATGTTTGGCAGATGCAGTATAATGTGGATAAATGTGAGGTTATCCACTTTGGTGGCAAAAACAGGAAAGCAGACTATTATTTAAATGGTGGCCGATTAGGAAAAGGGGAGATGCAGCGAGACCTGGGTGTCATGGTACACCAGTCATTGAAAGTAGGCATGCAGGTGCAGCAGGCAGTGAAAGAAACGAATGGTATGTTAGCTTTCATAGCAAAAGGATTTGAGTACAGGAGCAGGGAGGTTCTACTTCAGTTGTACAGGGTCTTGGTGAGACCACACCTGGAGTATTGCGTGCAGTTTTGGTCTCCAAATCTGAGGAAGGACATTATTGCCATAGAGGGAGTGCAGAGAAGGTTCACCAGACTGATTCCTGGGATGTCAGGACTGTCTTATGAAGAAAGACTGGATAGACTTGGTTTATACTCTCTGGAATTTAGGAGATTAAGAGGGGATCTTATAGAAACTTACAAAATTCTTAAGGGGTTGGACAGGCTAGATGCAGGAAGATTGTTCCCGATGTTGGGGAAGTCCAGGACAAGGGGTCACAGCTTAAGGATAAGGGGGAAATCCTTTAAGACCGAGATGAGAAAGACTTTCTTCACACAGAGAGTGGTGAGTCTCTGGAACTCTCTGCCACAGAGGGTAGTTGAGGCCAGTTCATTGGCTATATTTAAGAGTGAGTTGGATGTGGCCCTTGTGGCTAAGGGGATCAGAGGGTATGGAGAGAAGGCAGGTACGGGATACTGAGTTGGATGATCAGCCATGATCATATTGAATGGCGGTGCAGGCTCGAAGGGCTGAATGGCCTACTCCTGCACCAAATTTCTATGTTTCTAAGTTGTCCAACAACTTTAGGCTGTGCACGCCGTACATCAGAAGAAGGAGGAGGGCGTCTGCACACTGACTGGCATCTCTTGCTCTCTCTCTCTCTGAGGGATATCTGTACATGGACTTGTGTCTCCCCATCCAGCCCTCTCAGGGTGATATTTGTACATGTGTGTCTCTCAGTCCCTCTCTCCCGGGGAATATCTGTACATGGACTGGAATCTCTCTGCCCTTCTCTCTCAGGGAGATATCTGATCGCTGGTGTTTCCATCAGTTTATCTCTCTCAAGGGCTGACTCATCACTCAGTCTCTCTCTCATGGAGGATGTCCATGTCTGACACCTGGATCTACTACTGGGTAATCATTTAGATATTAATGTACAGCTCCCTCCCTTCCTTCTCCTTGACGCCAGTATCGTCTGGGTCTCCAGTAGGATTCTCCAAGCTCCTGCCTGACCCCGTCATGACCCCCCCCCTAATACACTGGCCTCTCCTTCCTGAATCTCACCAGTGCTCTGCTTGAGGGCTCAGTCTCCCTCCCACAACAGAGGTTTTCTGTCTCAGCCACTCTGATCAGTGACACACCAGCCTCCTCCATGAGCTCCAGGCTTCATACCGGACAGAGTGTCAAGGCTTGAAGCAGGTGTAGGGACTACACAGTGCTGGTTTAACGCCCCCTTATTTAGGTGTCAATGAATTTTAGTTTAGTTTCTAGATACAGTGCGGAACCTCCGAGTCCCTGCTGACCAGCAGTCACCCCGTACACTAACACTGCCCTGGACTCTAGGGACAATTTACAATTCTTACCAAAGCACCCGGAGAAACCCCACATGGTCACGGGCAGAAGGTACAAACTCTGTACAGACAGCACCCGTAGTCAGGATCGAACCTGGGTCTCTGGCGCTGTGAGGCAGCAACTCTACTGCTGCGCCACCGTGCTGCCTGTCTTCTTACTTTCAAAGGTTTTAAAAATCAACAAAGATTTTCACAGTGCAAAGGAAAATGCTGCAGATGCCAGACACCGGAAATTACAATGGGGAAGCTGAATTTGCACAGCAGCTCGTGTTTGTTGTGAGAGAAACAGTTAATACTTCCAGTCAAAGGCTTTTCACTCAGTGTGTGGGACATTTAAAGGGTACTCAAGGGCTGGGATGTACTGAGTCAGCTGAGGGGCCTGTTTCTGAGCTGTATGATCGTATCATTTTCCACAATAATGCTGATTGACATATCCATTTTCTCTTTCCAAAGATGCTGCCTGACTTCCTGGGTGTTTCCAGAATTTTCTGTTTTTAGTGCATGGAAAATACCAGGTCAAGGTCATCACATGCCAGAACGGAATTAACATCAGAGCATTGGAACAAGTGTGAGGCATCAATAGTTACACCGGTCAGCTCCAAATCAGGAACGCTGCAATGATGTATCTGAGAGAAAGGGAGCGGGACAGTGTCCCCCACAGATCAGCACAGGGACAGGGTCACAGTGAACAGCTCCGGACCAGTAACGTGAAAACTAATTGAGATATTCTGCCTGCAGGTTTGTTCTGAGCAGGTGGTGGAAACAGATACAAAAGCAAACATGCAGAGACATTTGGCCATGGGGATAGAGAGATTTAGACCATGTGCTGGAAGTTGGAATTAGTTTAATTTAACAGTATGGTCAGCACAGATCAGGTGGGGCGAAGAGCCTGTTTCCATGCTGTTCTGTTCTACGTTCTGCTCTTCCATCAAATCTAGGCTTCTCTTACATGATCTTACTTTCTCCACTGGCCTCGACATCCTCATCCAAAACAGATGGACAGCACAATGGAACAGCAGTAGAGTTGCTTCCTAATGGCCCCGTCCCACAGTACGAGTTCATTCCAAGAGTTCTCCCGAGTTTGCCCTGATTCGAACCTGGAGATTTACAGTAATGACTGCTTGTCGGTACTCGGGACTCTCGTGGACATTTTTCAACATGTTGAAAAATCTTCACGAGTCTTCCCGAGCTTACCTGCTGTTAGCGAGTCTTCCCGAGTACCTGCCGTTAGCGTTACGAGCCGCTGAGAGATGTCCCCGAGCTCCGACGTACCCGCTGTGTTCATTCTCCGTGCTTACCACGAGTTTGATTTTTTTTTAAACTCGGGAGAGCTCTTGGAATGAACTCGTACCGTGGGACTGGGCCATTACAGCTCCAGAGACCCCGGTTCGATCCTGACTACGGGTGCTCTCTGGACAAAGATTGGATGTTCTCCCTGTGAGCGTGTGGGTTTTCCTCGGGTGCTCCGGTTTCCTCCCAAAGACGTACAGGTTTGCAGGTTAATTGGCTCTGGTAAAAAAATGTGAATTGTCCCTAATGTGTAGGATAGTGTTAATGAATGGGGCCGATCGGTGGTCGGTGAGGACTCGATGGGCCGAAGGGCCGATTTCCACCCTGTGTCTCTAAAGTCTAAAGTAAAGACTATTAATTTCAATCTTGAGCTCTTGGGAGTTTATGACACCGAAGAGGCCCTTTGCTACAACCCATCAACCTCACTTGGATATTATACACTTTAATGCTCTCTCATGCGTATAACCTGAGACAGCATAGGGCCAACTTACTCTGCTTTTCTCTGTAGCACCACCCTGCACCCAGGACCGCACACTGCATTTACTGCACACGTGTACACTCCCTAGGCTGCTGCGATCAAGCTGCATGCGTCTCAGCGGCTGCCCTCCCTCTCCTACGCTGCTCCCCCGTGACCAAGGCGTGCCTTCATGAACCCATGCACCACGTCCCGATGTATCAGATTCATTCTCCGTACACTTAAATTACATTCTATTTCTCTCTTCTTTGCCCAGAATGAATGACCTCATACAGTATTTCCCATGTTCTTCCTTGGGCCTACCCAGTTAATCTGTCTACATTCCTGTCAGAGTCTTTGCGCCCATCATACATCTCTTATGTTCAGAAGTTATATCAGCGGAATTAGGCCATTCGGCCCATCAAGTCTACTCCACCCTCCAATCATGGGTGATCTATCCTTCGCTCTCAACCCCATTCTCCTGCCTTCTCCCCATAACTTCTGACACCCTAATTAATCAAGAATCTGTCAATGTCTGCCTTAAAAATACTCAATGACTGCCTCCGCAGGCATTTATGACAATGAATTCCACTGAGTTATCACTCTCTGACTAAAGAAATCCCTTCTCATCGCCTTTCTAAAAAATACGTCCTTTTATTCTGAGGCTCCGAGATGCTCCCGCTAGTGGAATATCCCCTCCCCGTCCACTCTAACCAGGCCTTCACTTCTTCTTTTTCACATTCGTTTTTCGTCATCTGTATCTCTGGACATGTTCAGTTCAGCCACTAGCAACGGCTGCCCACCTATAGGGAGTGTTTCACGGCAGTCGGGTCACGACCCATGACCCGTGCTGTTGCTACGCTACCCCAAGTGGAGTATACGTGATGAACTGCAGGTAAGCACCTGCAGCGTAGTGAGCCCGTTAAAACCCGCCAAAATGGTCAATTGTGGCGCTGTAAATAATTATGGAAATCGGGATAAGCGTGAGAGACATTTAGCCTACTTCAGAATTCCAAAAGTGAGGAGAAATGACGGTATATACAGTGGCTTGCAAAAGTATTCATACCCCTTGAACTTTTCCACATTTTGTCACGTTACAACCACAAACGTAAATGTATTTTATTGGGATTTTATGTGATAGAACACAAAGTGGTGCATAATTGTGAAGTGGTTTTTAACAGGTTGGAAAGTACGCGTTTCTTGCATTAATACCATATACCGGAAGTTACGGATGTCCTCCAGATGGATTGAGCGGCTCCGTGCGTCAAGCCCTATGACCCAGTGACCTTACGTGCAAACTCCCTATAAATGGCCTGCTCATTCCTGCTTCCTACTCACTAGTGGAAGGATGGAAAGGACTGGAGTAACTCAGTGGGTCAGGCAGCTTCTCTGGAGAACATGGATAGGTGACGTTTCGGGTCATGACCCTTCTTCAGACTTTGTGTAAACCAGGATTTAGTTCCTTGTCCCTCCTGACTACTCTTCGACCCAGCATCGATCCAGCTAACACAGCACTCTCTACACTGAGGCCTCCTGCTAGAAAATTGCCTCACGCATCTGTTGTGCTTTGCCCCTGTGGACCCTGTAACTGTGTGAGCTTAGTTTAGAGATACAGATTTAGAGAAGCACTTTGGCCCACCGAGGCCACGTCGACCAGCGATCCCCGCGCACTAACACTATCCTACACACTATGGCCAATATTACATTTATACCATGCCAATTAACCTACAAATCCGTACGTCTTTGGAGTATGGAAGGAAACCGGAGCTTCCTGGTGAAAACCCATGCAGGTCACAGAAAAAACGTACAAACTCTGTACAGATAAGCACCCTAGTCAGGATCGAGCACTATAATGCAGCAACTCTACCACTGCACCACCGTGCAGCCCTCTGTCCCCTTCTGGAACAGAGCGAAGGGAAACTGTGGTAAATGATCTAATGCTGAATCTCCTGACTGCAGGCCAGGCAAGGTCCTGAGGGTCGGAGCAGAGAGCAGCACCAGGCAGCTGCACGGTGAGGCTGCAGGCCGCCCACCTACTGACCACTGAGAGAGATTAAAGCAACTGCGACCGACCGTGCAAGTCAGCTCACGGTGAGCGAGCTGCGAGTAAAGGTGCGACCACACGGAGGCCTGGCATCGGCCCGGTGGGGAAGGGGGTAACAGTGCATCAACCCCAGGTAGCCTGGGCTGTGTAACTGGCCAGGGGCATCATTCACAAAGAGGAGCATGGAGATGCAGCCATATTTTGATCTGGAAGTCAGTGTTGACACTGAGCAGTGGTTGAATGTTGAACGGTGGGAGCAGAGGGAGGAATAATACTGCCGTAAATACCGGCCAATGTATCACATGCTTATGGGCCTAGTGGCTTCACCATGAGCTGTAATTGGCAGAAGATTTAGAGCCACAGCAGTTGTGAGGCTGGGGCGCTGTACAGTTAGCAGCTGTAATTAAACTGTGGGTGAAGCTGCAAAGACGTTACACTGAACGATCTATCACAGCGGGTACACAAAAGCTGGAGAAACTCAGCGGGTGCAGCAGCATCTAAGGAGCGAAGGAGATAGGCGACGTTTCGGGCCGAAACCCTTCTTCAGACGGTGCTGCTGCACCCGCTGAGTTTCTCCAGCCTTTTGTGTACCCTCGATTTTCCTGCATCTGCAGTTCCTTCTTTAACAATCTATCACAGTAACTGGGAAAGGTCTCTGGCTTGTGTGAACATAGAACATAGCACAGGAACAGGCACCTTTGGCTCACAATGTTTGCGCCAAACATGATGCCAAGTTATACTAATCTCCTAATATCTGCTAGATATCCCTCCATCTCCTGCGTCTAAAACACTCCTCAATGCCATTATCATGTCTGCATAGTAGTGATGGCGGCTGATATTGTTAATCCTGGCTAAATTGGAGCAGCCATGGCATTAAAATTGAGTAAGGGCTTGCGTTCACCCACATTTAACTAGGCCATTTTGGTTAAGTTAAATGTGCCTTTGCAGAGCTGAGACAAGCTGCTGAATGGTGCCAGTTTGTCTGTGGCCCAGATATGTGCTGCATAGAAAGAATGGGACATCTGCAGAAGTCTTACAATGAAGTGTAAAATGCATGGAGCTAATTGGGTCAATGCAAACCAGATATACATAGTGTAAATGTAATATAGTGTTACACAGTGCAAACTCCATCATCAAGTTTGCTGACGACACCACTGTTGTGGGACGTATCACTGATGGGGATGAGTCAGAGTATAGAAGAGAGATCGAGCGACTGTCCATATAGTGCCAACACAATAATCTGGCCCTCAACACCAGCAAAACCAAGGAACTGATTGTGGACTTTGGAAGGAGTTGGATGGGGACCCACAATCCCGTTTATATCAACGGGTCGATGGTTGAAAGGGTCAAGAGCTTCAAATTCCTGGGAGTGCACATCTCTGAAGGTCTTTCCTGGTCCGAGACCACAGATGCAATTATTAAGAAAGCTCATCAGCGCCTCTACTTCCTGAGAAGATTACGGAGAGTCGGTCTGTCAAGGAGGACTCTCTCTAACTTCTACAGGTGCACAGTAGAGAGCTTGCTGACCGTGGCTTGGTTCGGCAACTTGAGCGCCCTGGAGAGGAAAAGACTACAAAAAGTAGTAAACAATGCCCAGTCCATCATCGGCTCTGACCTTCCTTCCATCGAGGGGATCTACCACAGTCGCTGCCTCAAAAAGGCTGGCAGCATCATCAAGGACCCACACCACCCTGGCCACACACTCATCTCCCTGCTACCTTCGGGTAGAAGGTACAGGAGCCTGAGAACTGCAACAACCCGGTTCAGGAATAGCTACTTCCCCACCGCCATCAGGCTATTAAACCTGGCTTGGACAAAACTCTGAACATTAATACCCCTCCATCTGTTATTTGCACTTAATTAATTAATTAATTAATGTGTGTATTTACGTATATAATTGTAGTACATGCCTACTATGTTCTGTTGTGCTATGCAAAGAAAGAATTTCATTGTCCTGTCAGGGACACATGACAATAAACTCTTTTGACTTGTCTTGACTAAATAATGTTGCAAAGCCTTACTTTGTTAGTTGTTTATTGGTTGAAATGTTAAGCTTTGTCTGGGTTGTCTGAATCCCAAGGCACATGTTGCATTATTCATCTATGTTAGCTTCCTTCTGGAAGGCTTGCCAGATACAATGTATTAGTTACCATGTTATTGCAGTAGGGAACTGTCAATCATGTACTGTTGTAATCGATATGTGTTATTGGACTGTACAGAGACCACCTCCATATAGTTCGGCCCCTCACGGTTCGGGGACCTATAAAAGGCAGCCCCCACGAGGTCCGATGCCGATCTTCTGGAAGAGCGCCAGGAACAGCATGACTTTTTGGAGTGTCTCTGCTTGCATGAGACTAGAAGGGCTCAGCCAAGCAGATACAAGGATCGAGCCCGTGGTGGTAAGGTATTGTATAGGGGAATTTGTGTTATCCAAAATAAAGTTTAGTTGCTCAAGTGCTTGATTCAGTATTTTATTGACAAACTAGACTGGGGGGAGCTTAGAACGAGCTATTTACAATATGATAATGGCATTTAAGAGGATTTTGGATAGGCAGAGAATGGAGGGATATCTACATCACATGCAGGCAGAGGAGATAAGTTTAACTTGGGATCATCTTTGGCAGGCACCCACCACCCTCTGTGTAACAAAACTTGCCCAGATAGGTCCCTTTACCTCGTCAGAGCCAGACCTGAAGATGAGCAAGTCAAAGGGGATGGCAGCCACAATATCGATGAGGAACCAGCCCTTGAAGTAGTGGATGGCGATCTTGGCCGCGTGACTCACCACCTCATCATTCTCGTTGACATAGGTGGTGCGGAAGTTGATGATGATGTCGATGATGAACATGATGTCTACGATCAGGTCCACAATGGCCAGGGGGTTGCAGGAGTAGCCGCACTCCCAGCGCTTCACCTCCTCCTGGTCGTTGAGGAGGAAGGCGGCTGAGTAGGGGGTGAAGATGGCGGTGTATATCACCAACAGCAGGATCAGCCAGTCCCACATCGCCTTGAAGGGGCTGTAGTGAAGGATGGTCCACTTGTGGATGCGAGGGGCCTGCAGCTTGTACTCAGGCAACACGTCCGCTCCTAACGACAGGACCTGGAACACAGACAAGGGGAGAGGTCACTCACTGGCTCACGCCTCTGGGAGGCAGCCTCCATGCTGAGCCAGGCTGTGTCAGACAGGGCTAGACCAGGCTGTGTCACACAGGGCTAGACCAGGCTGTGTCAGACAGGGCTAGACCAGGCTGTGTCAGACAGGGCTAGACCAGGCTGTGTCACACAGGGCTAGACCAGGCTGTGTCAGACAGGGCTAGACCAGGCTGTGTCAGACAGGGCTAGACCAGGCTGTGCAGGTCCAGGCAGTGTCAGGTGTGCTGATCTATGTCAGACTGTGCTATGCTATGCTCTGTGCAAAAAGGAACTGCAGATGCTGGTATACACCAAAAATAGATGCAACGTGCTGGAGTATCTCAACAGCATCTCTGGAGAAAAAAGATGGGTGGCGTTTCGGGGAAGGAACCCTTCTTCAGACTGAAAGTAGAGGGGAAGGTGCAGCAGGTAGGAATAGGTCCAGAAAAAATCAGGGCCAGCAACAGATGACTAAAGAATGGTGGAGCCCATAATGGCCCATTGTTGGCCAGGGTAGAGGAAACAACGAAGGGTACAATGATGTGAACAGTGGAACTAACGCCTGGGTTGGGGGAGGGATGGAGAGAGGGGGAATGCAGGGGTTACTTGAAATGAGAGAAATCAACATTCATACTGCTGGGTTGGAAGCTGCCCAAGTGAAATATGAGTATACTATTCCTCCAATTTGCGTGTGGCCTCACTCTGACAGTGGAGGAGGCCCAGGAAAGAACAGTCAGTATGGAATGAGAAGAGGAGTTAAAATGTTTGGCAACAGGAGATCGCGTAGGCCAAGGCAGACTGACCCGCTGAGTTACTCCAGCACTTTGAGTCTATCTAGGCTCTGCTGGGCTGTGCCAGACAGTGCCAGGCTGGGCTGTGCTGTTCAGGGGAAAGTTTAAAGAAAGGTGTTATGCACACAAAACGTGGTGGGTGCCAGAAACACACTCGCAGGGGTGCTGATGAAATCAGGTACAGTAATGTTGTTCAAGAGGCTTTTAGATAGGTACATAGATATGCAGGGTATGAAAGTATATGGGGAAAGTGGTGATATATAGGATTGGTTTATAAGGCATGAAAATCGGCACAAGCAATGTGGACCAAAGAACTGTTCCATGTCCTGATGGCAGATGACTGGGGCTGACAGAAGAGATGGGGACTGACTGGATTACTGAGGGTGCTGACGGACCGCAGGGAAGGGAGTGGCTACATCAATTTAGAGTCCTGGGTATTGTTACGAGTTGCATGATTATAAAGTGGAGGGAGTATGGTTAGAACAGCTGGTGAGTGTGGTTACATAACGACAGGAAGGATGGCCAGTCAGCATTCTTTAACTAAAACTCCTCCAGAAGCAATAGTTTGTATCCCTGGTATCTGGTTAGTCCAGATCACATTCCTCTGAGAAATAAAATAAACACGCGGTGATAACTGGGATCCAGATAAGGGTTCAGTCAGACACATAAGACAATTAATGCGGTGTTATCAGCATGGTCTTGCAGTAGTTGCCTAAACATGACAAAGCTGAGTGCAACAAGAGGTGAGGGTCTGAAAAAGGGTCTTGACCCAAAACGTCACCTATCCATGTTCTCCGGGGATGCTGCCTGACCCCGAGCTACTCAAGCGCTTTGTGTTTGTTTGATGAGGGTCATTAAGTACGAGACCATGGAAATAATAGCGTAACAATATTAGAGATAATGTTGTTCATTTTTCAAAATTCTAGCGGAATCAGGAACAGTTCCATTGGATTTGATGGTAGCTAATGTTGCTGTGAATAGAAAAGGAAGTAGAGAGAATGCAGGGGTTTATACATCAGTCAGTTTGACGTTGGTGTATTGGGAGAGCTGGCATTGACCCAATCGCACAAATAGCTTCCTACTGTATCATGAGAAAAAATATTTTGCTTCATAGTTTATGACAGAATACACTATGAACACCTCATTAATAAGTGGGAGACATTAAATGCCATTGTCATCACTGGAGAATTGTGTTTGGAAAAGTAATGATTAGTGCCCTGGACCAGATGGTTTAGACACTAAAATCTTACAATAAACCTTTTCAGAGATAGTGGATGTATTGGTTGTAATCCTTCAAAAATCGTCAGATTCTGGACAAGTCCAAGAGGCCTGGAAATCTGCCAATGTGATATCCCTCTTGAAAAAGGAGGGAGTCACAAAGCTGGTAACTATAGACCTGTTTGCCGCATGGCTATTGTTGGGGAAATGTGAGAATCAATTATTAAGGAGCTATTAGCAGCACATCTGGCAAGTCATAATCTGATCATGCAGAATCACCATGACATCATGAAACATAAATATATTTGCACGCCCTCGTGTTATGGCCGCTTGAGTAACAGATCAAGTAAATCTGATTGGAATGGGTGTTTGGGGTTATGGGGAGAAGGCAGGAGAATGGGGTTAGGAGGGGAAGATAGACCAGCCATGACCAGCAATGGCAGAGTAGTCTGGATGGGTCAAATGGCCTTTCTGCTCCTATAACATGAATTTATGAACAGAAATGTGACCTGGCAAGATTCACAAGCCACCACCAAAATATTCAAGATGAGAAACTAACAACACAAAGAGCAAAAGAAATATCAAAGTCTGATCGTTTCTGCCAAGGGGTTAATCCAATGGAAATTTGTGATACAGATGGTCTTCTTGGAATGCAACCCCTTCATAAAGCAGGGGCACTATAAGAAAACAAGAACAAGAATGTTTAATTGTCATATGCCTTGGATATGAATCTGAATGTTGAAATTCTTACTTGCTGAGCTTTACAGGCACAGAGGTTTACTGCACATGAAAGAGAACAAGATTAAATAAAACATAGATACATAGAAACATAGAAATTAGGTGCAGGAGCAGGCCATTCGGCCCTTCGAGCCTGCACCGCCATTCAATATAATCATGGCTGATCATCCAACTCAGTATCCTGTACCTGCCTTCTCTCCATACCCTCTGATCCCTTCAGCCACAAGGGCCACATCCAACTCCCTCTTAAATATAGCCAATGAACTGGCCTCAACTACCTTCTATGGCAGAGAATTCCACAGATTCACCACTCTCTGTGTGAAAAACGATTTTCTCATCTCGGTCCTAAAAGACATAGAAACCCATTCCCCTTAGCCTTCATTCAATATGATCATGGCTGATCAGTACCCCTTGACTTCCCCCTTATCCTTAAACTGGACCCCTTGTCCCCCCAACATCGGGAACAATCTTCCTGCATCTAGCCTGTCCAACCCCTTGAGAATTTTGTAAGGCTCTATGAGATCACCCCTCAATCTTCTAAATTCCAGCGAGTACAAGCCAAGTCTATCCAGTCTTTCTTCATATGGAAGTTGTGCCATCCCAGGAATCAGTCAGGTGAACCTTCTCTGTACTCCCTCTATGGCAAGAATGTCTTTCCTCAGATTAGGAGACCAAAACTGTACACAATACTCCAGGTGTGGCCTCACCAAGACCCTGTACAACTGCAGTAGAACCTCCCTGCTCTTGTACTCAAATCCTTTTGCTGTGAATGCCAACATACCATTCACTTTCTTCACTGCCTGCTGCACCTGCATGCCTACTTTCAATGACTGGTGTACCATGACACCCAGGTCTCGCTGCATCTCCCTTTTTCCTAATCGGTCACCATTCAAATAATAGTCTACCTTCCTGTATTTGCCACCAAAGTGGATAACCTCACATTTATCCACATTATACTGCATCTGCCATGCATTTGCCCACTCACCCAGTCTATCCAAGTCATCCTGCAGCCTCCTAGCATCCTCCTCAGAGCTAACACTGCCCCCCAGCTTCGTGTCATCCGCAAACTTCGAGATGTTGCATTTAATTCCCTCGTCCAAATCATTTATATTGTAAATAGCTGGGGTCCCAGCACTGAGCCTTGCGGCACCCCACTAGTCACTGTCTGCCATCCTGAAAAGGACCCGTTCACTCCTACTCTTTGCTTCCTGTCTGCCAGCCAGTTCTCTATCCACATCAATACTGATCCACCAATACCGTGTGCTTTAAGTTTGTATACCAATATCTTGTGTGGGACCTTGTCGAAAGCCTTCTGAAAGTCCAGATACAACACATCCACTGCTTCTCCCTTATCCACTCTACTAGTTACATCCTCAAAAAATTCAGTAAGAATCGTCAGACATGATTTACCCTTCGTAAATCCATGCTGACTTTGTCCAATGATTTCACCACTTTCCAAATGCGCTGCTATCCCATCTTTAATAACTGACTCTAGCAGTTTCCCCACCACCGATGTTAGATTAACTGGTCTGTAATTCCCCGTTTTCTCTCTCCCTCCCTTTTTAAAAAGTGGGGTTACATTAGCTACCCTCCAATCCTCAGGAACTACTCCAGAATCTAAAGAGTTTTGAAAAATTATCACTAAGGCATCTTAAAGGCACTAAAACAAATGTACATTTCCCACAGTCAGGGGGAAAGGGGGGAACCGCTTTTGGTCACCTCCTCGACGGAGAGGTGACTGTTCCTAAGTCGCCTCCCTTGTGGCCTAACACCATGGATTGGAGCGGCCTTTCCCGGAGTTGGGGCGGAGCTTCAGCAGCGAGCGCAGCGTGGACTTTTCCATCGCGGAGCGGGCGAACCCTTGCCGGGGGTCGCCAGAGAGGAGCGCTCCGATCGCTGGCCCGCGGACTGTTACATCCTGACGCCGCGGTCTGCGGAGCTTCTAGCCACAGGCACGGTGTGGACTTACCATCCGGAGCCTGGGATCCCTCGCCGGGGATCCCCGGAGAAGAGCTCCGGTCACCGGCCTGTGGCCTATAACATCCTGAAGCCGTGGTCTCCGGTAACAAAGTGCCGATTTGGGACCTCCAAGCCGCAGAGTGTGATTGACCATCCCAACGAGAGGACCTGTACATCGGGCTGTCCATAGCGGTGACTACGGAGGGTTCATGGCCCCGACCACGGGTGAACACGGAGGAGGACTGACTGGACTTTGTGCCTTCCACCACAGTGAAGAATGCGGTGGTGGAGGTTTGTGTTAAATCTTATTGTGTATTGTGTGTTCTTTTTGATTGTACCGCTGCTGGCTAATTTATTTCACTGCACCTTCTCGTGGATGTGACGAATAAAATTGACTTTGAATTTGTTGGTCATTTTTCAAAATTCTACCAGAATCAGGAGAGTCTGTGGTAGAGTTGCTGCCTTACAGCACTGGTTCAATCCCGACTATGGGTGCTGCCTGCACAGAGTTTGTACATTGTCCCCGTGACCGGCGTGGGTTTTCTTTGGTTTCCTCCCACACTCCAAAGACGTAAAGGTTTGTTGGTTAATTGGCTTGGTATAAGTATAAATGGTCCCTAGTGTGTGTTGGATAGCGTTACTGTGTGGGGGCCGCTGGGCCTGCTCCCGCTCTGTACCTCTAAACTAAACTAAAATAATGAAACTTCCAATAGAAAAGAGATGAAGAGAACACAGGGGATTGTAAATCAGCAAGTCTGACAACGGTGTGGGGAAAATGTCAGATGTCACGATAAAAGATGTATTAGTAGAGCACTCGGAGAAGAGTTCCAGTATTGGACAAGGTCACCGTGGGTTCATGAATGGGAAATCACACTTGGCCAATTTACTGGAACCTTTGAGGATGTAACTAGTGATGCTGATGCAGGAGGACCAGTGGATTTGGTGTATTTGGACTTCCAGAAGGATTTTCACAAGGTCCCATTTGAGATGATAATGAAAATGGGATTGGTCTAAGGTGCTGATATGGATGGATAACTAGTCTGATGAGAAAGAAAGAGTAGCAATAAATGTGCATTTTTCTGAGTAGGATGTGACTAGAGGGACCAAAAGTGTACGTACGTATACACACACACACACACACACACACACATGTATATATGCAGTGTCTATGCATAATGTAGATACATAAAATATGTATGTCAATGTGAGGGAATTAAATGTAATGTCTCCAGGTTTGTGGTTGACACAAACCTGTCTGTATGAGTGAACATTGAGAAGAATGCGCCGATCACCAGATCACCCAGTTGAGGGAGTGGGCAGATATGTGGCAGATGAAGTTTGGTAGCAATTACAGGAAAGCAGGTGATTAACTGAATGGCAATACACTGGGAAAGAAGAATGTGCAAGAAGACCTGGGTTCCCCTGCACATGTGTCGCTGAGAGCAAGCATGGAGATGCTTAAGAAGGCAAATGGTATGTTGGCCCCTGTAGCGAGAGGATATGAGTACAGGACACCAATTAACTCCTAGGAATGTAGGGGATCACAGGGTTTATTAAGAGGACTGAATGAAATCAGTATTAGTGGGCCTGCAATTGTACAGGACTGTGGTGAGAGCACACATTGAGTATTGTGTAGATTTGGTCTCCTTATCTGAGGAAGGATGTTCTTGTTTTTGCGAGTTCAGCAAAGGTTCACTAGACTGATCCCTGGTATGGTATGACTGATTTATGAGGTGAGATTAGCTCAACAAGGCTTATAATAACTAGAATGTGGAACAATGAGTGGGAATCTCTTGATAACCTACGCAATTCCACCAAGGCTGCACGGACTTGCTGCAGGAGGATGCTTCCAGTGGGTCAGGCACCTGATGCAGGATCGAGGCCCAGAACGTCGACCATCCCATTGCCTCTGCATTTTCCGTCTGACCCGCTGACTTCCTCCAGTACCTCGTTCTTTGCATCTGCAGCCTTTTGGTGGAATCAGAATCACATTAGACACAAAATGCTGGAGTAACTGCGCAGGACAGGCAGCATCCCTGGAGAGAAGGAAAGGGTGACTTTGAGTCGAGACCCTTCTGCAGAGCCGCATTAACTGGAGTAGAAATTCAACTAAGAATTGGCGTGTGCCTCCTGTTCCGCCGTGGCACCGAGGCGTAAATCTTATGCAGTGACAAAAATGACTTGATTACATTATCCCAACCCCTTGAAGGCTGCATGATATGAAGGAGATTTTTCAATGTCCAAAGCTATTTTTAAACGCTGTGGCCTCCCGGCCAGGTGGGTGCGTGCAGCTTCACATCTCAACACGAGCGGTCGGAGGGAGTGTGCTCAAGGGCAGCAGCAATGGAAAGAGGGCTGCCAGCTCAACGATGCTGGCCTGCCAGCTCCCTCCATATGGAGAAGGAAGGAGAAGCAAGATACAAGCATCCATCAAAGTCTGAGCAAAGCAGGGAGCCAGGACTCACCTAACGTAGAGTAATCGGGACTAATTGCTATGGGGAGGAGCAGGTGGGTATGAGGGATTCCAGTACAGAGGGATGTTTTGGGCGTGGGAGGGCAAGGAGATCCAGGACTGACCATTGGGAGGTGAGCGAGGGAGAAGGGAATTGGTTCCAGGACTGAGTAGTATGAGGGTTGAGTGGGGCAGGGAGCGAAGTTTCAGGGTTCATAGGTATAGGAGCAGGATTAGGCCTTGAGGCCCATCACGTCTACTCCGCCATTCAATCATGGCCGATCTATCTTCCCCTCTCAACCCCATTCTCCTGCCTTCGCCCCATAACCCCTGACACATACTAATCAAGAATCTATCAGGCTCATCCACATTTGTTCTGTTGGGAGATGGTTCAGCATCCATGCTTCCCCCACTAACTTTAGAAAGGAGATGAGAAATGTATTTTGTCAGAGGGTGGTGCATCTGTTGAATTTATTGCCACAGATGGCTGTGGAGGCCAAGTCAATGGATGCTTTAAAGCATAGATTGACAGATTCTTGATTTGTACAAGGGTCAGGGGTTATGGGGAGAAGGGGGGAAATGGTGTTGAGAGGGAAAGATAGATCAGCCATGATTGAATGGTGGAGTAGACTTGATGGGCAAAATGGCCTAATTCTGCTCCTATAACTTATGAACCTATGAATAAAAAAATTCTGGTTACTCTCTCAGTGAAGGCAAGTGAGCGCATCCACTGTGTTTGCCAACATTCACCTCTCCATCAACCCTTGCTGAATGTAACCAGGCAACTCGGGGATGAGAAGGAGTTGGTTTCTTGAGGGAACTGAAACAGTGCTAGAGGTTGGAGGAAGGTCAGTAGTCTTTATTTATAAAGCAGAGTGGGAAGTTAACAAAAGCAGAGTCTCTCGCCAAATAGTGTCCTCTGGGAAGGATTGTGGAATTACAAATTTATAGTAGGAAGCACAGAAATCTTCAGCAAAGAAATAAATCATATTTCATAGCCAGAGGGGAAATCCCAGTTAATTATCTTTGAAGACAACAGCCGTTGAACTCAAGATCCCACAGACACCCAGCAGCTAATGAACAGATCATTAGTTTTGCTGATATTAATTGGGGGTTAAATATTGCCCCAAACATCCCTGTTCTCCTTTGAAAGATCTTGCATACTCACCTTCAAGAACAAATGGAGCTGGGTCAAACATCCAAACCAAGCAATGTTGACAATACGCCATGCCCCAGGACTGGATCATGTCTTTCAACCTCTTGAATGGGCTAAAACTTGATGTCAACTTTAAGTGTTACCCCTGTAACTGAGTCTGTTTTACTCGAGGTGCTCTGGCTTCCTTCCACAAAGTTGTGCGAGTTGCTAGGCTAATCGGTTGCTGTAAATTGCCACTCATGTGCAAATGGTAGAATCTGAGGGGAATTATTGAATGTGGGGAGATTAACATGGGCTAGGGTGGGTTAGGGTAAGTGAGTGCCTGATGTTGCTGAGCACCTCAGTAGGCTGAAGAGCCATTTCCATGCTGTACCTCTGTGACTCTATTGCCCACAAGCTTCTGCGTGTGACTAATCGGAGAGAGGTCATAAAATGGTCATAGTTGAACATAGAATGTTTCAAGACAATATTGGATCCAATCTGCTAGCTCACCATGGATTCTCTGCGTACAAACCTTCCAGACTAACCTATCATGTGCGACCTGGTCAAAGGCCTTACCAAAGTCCATATAGACAATGTCCACTGCCCTGCCTTCAGCAATCCTCTTGTGGATCCCCTTCAGATTTGTGAGACGCAAATACCTGCTCCAACATTCAACAAGTTCACAGCTGATCTCCTGCTCAGTACCACTTCCCTGTAACCAATCCTGCATCTACTCGAGTACCCGAATGTCCAAACATCTTTTGTGCTGTTTCGCTTCTACTTGACGTAAAGTTCATGTGTTACCCCTGTAATTGACTCCTCCCCCCCCCCCCGACCCCCACCTCCCAAAACTTTGCACAACCCCCAATTCTTCCCACTCGTCACTTTAGTTTCATGTTTCACGTACCTTGTGTTTTTTTGACTGTCGGCAGAACTATTTCCCTCCTGGGATAAATAAAGTTCTATTGTACCGTATCGTTCATGCCAGGTGGGTGGGAGAGCAAGGTATTGGATCAGGCTGTCTGCTGCGGAGTCTAGCCCGACTGCTGACGTTTTGGAGGGGAGAGAGAAGTCAGTGACCCTCTCTAACAAGAGGGGTCTTGCAGCACACGGACTGGACTGAAAGTGTAGAGGTTAGCCACACCCTCAGGTCCCTGCTAATGGCAGTGGGGGTTGGGTTGTTGGAGGCTGGTGACTGACTCATCAGCAACTGAAGGAGACTAGCACAGGTGTCAGAGTTTATCTGGCACGTTATTACCTTTATCCTGTGTCAGTACACACCGAACAACTTGACTGTAATTATGTTTAGTCTTTCCCTAACTGGATAGCACACAATACAATTATTTTCACTGTACCTCGGTACAGGTGACAATAATAAACTAAACTAAACTCTGGGGACCAGGGTCATTCAGGGCCGTTCACCCAACACCCCACCACCCAGCACTGTGAGCACAACCCATGCTGGGTACTTGGACACCACTCTAACCTCTCAAGCTGCAGTGCGACTCTCAACGTAGGATGCACGTGGGCATCTCTGAGCCGTGACAAAGCATCGTTAAACACACTGCTTGTTTCTGATTAAAGTCCTCATAGTTCATCATTTGTGTTTGAAAAAGACTTAAAATAAACAAGCATGTCAGGCCACAGGTGCAGTGTGTAAAGGGCAGCTAAGTGTGACTCTCAAAGGCCTTTGTATAGTTTTGATCTGCCAGCAGAGCAGCAGGGAGACACGCTGGGCATCTGGTGCACACCCCTTAACCAGCATGAGTTGATCAAATGTGTGGGAAGGAACTGCAGATCCTAAAGATAGACTCAAAATGCCAAAGTAACTCAGCAGGACAGGAAGAGAAACTACGGGGAGAGGTCACTCACCAGCTCAGGCTGCACCAGACAGTGCGAGCGAGACCAGGCTGTGCCAGTCCAGGCAGTGTCAGGCATGCTGATCTGTGTCAGACTGTGCTAGGCTGTGCAGAAATGAACTGCAGATGCTGGTATATACCAAAGATAGACACAAAATGCCGGAGTAACTCAGCGGGTCAGGCAGCATATCTGGAGAAAAATAATATGTGATGTTTTGGGATGGAACTCTTCTTCAGCAGTGGACCCAAGGCACTACAATGCTGAGAATGATATTCAACACTCTGTCTCTTCCCCTTTGTTCTATCTATTGTACTTGAATTTGACTTGTTTGTATTTCTGTATGGTAAACCTGAACGATTTGGAGAGCTTGTAAAACAATGCTTTTCACTGTACTCGATACACCAGTCAGTAATAAACCAAAACATTCTTCCTCATTGTTATCAGTGTCTTGAATGGACCTCTCATAAAATGTATTCCCACCCCCATAAGAAACATAATTTTCCTGTCGGGTACAACAGCAGAAGAAATGAATGCAGAAGGGCGTGAATTTACTGAGTGATTCTGAGTGTTTCCAACAACATGCTGTTCTGAAATCAGTCTCCCTAGCTTTAGTAAGGCGTGATGAGTCAAATTCAAAAGCAGGAGAATATTTATCCAACTGTGACCATCACATGGTGTTAGGTTTGAAATGGAGGGAACTCACAGTCAGTGAATCTCTGGCTTTGTTTGGTTGAGGCAGATTCTGACGACCGGAATCTGAACAAAACTGTTGGTGGATAAAACTATATCTGGACAGAAGTGTTAGGAACAAACTTAGCTGAAGGAGGACCGATATAGACCCGCAAACAAGATCAATGTACCAGCTGCAACACTTGGTTGTCAAAAGAGGTAAAATATAAATTACAATGAATAGAAGGGGAGAATGAAGATGGGGGAGTCTGTAGGAAGGAACTGCAGATGCTGCTTGAAACTGAAGGTAGACACAAAGATGGGAAGGTTTGGAACGCTGGGGGCCTGCTACAGACAACAACAGTCAACAGTGTTTCATTATCATATGCACCGACAATGGAACAATGAAATTCTTGCAGCAGCTTAACCGTCCCATAAATGCAATACACACAGTTTATATGTTAGTTTAATAAACATTCAATAAGTTAATAACTGTAATAGTGAAACAGAGATAGCTAGATTCTTGATTAGTGTGTGTGTGTGTATCAGTGGTTATGGGGAGTAGCAGGAGAATCAGGTTGAGGGGGAGAGTTAGATCAGCCACGATTGAATGGCAGAGTAGACTTGATGGGCCAAATGGCCTAATTCTGCTCCTATCACCCATGACTTTATAAGAACAACAGTGGACACTGGCAATGAGGCAGAGAACAACAGTGGACACTGGCAATGAGGCAGAGAACAACAATGGACACTGGCAATGAGGCAGAGAACAACAGTGGACACTGGCAATGAGGCAGAGAACAACAGTGGACACTGGCAATGAGGCAGTGAACAAGAGAGCAAGATTTAAAAAGCAATAGAAAGTTGATACAAAAAGAAAGTTGCAACAGATAGCAAGACACAAACAAGCCAGGGATGAGTTTAGGGTCGCATGGACCTGTTAAACATTGAAGATCTGGGAAAGACCAGGTTACAGGAGGAGGTGAGCAGTTGTCTTGAACTTGAGGGCAGCACCACCGCAATAATGATTCAGTTAGACCTGGATCAGTATCCTAAAGCCCGTAGACCAACAGTAAAAGGAACAAGAACAATGAAACACACTTCTCTGTTGTTGACTATATTAGTCCCCCAGTGTCCCGAACCTCCCCATTTTTAATCTGCTTTTCTGATCATTTTAATGTATTTTTTACCTCTTTTGCCAACCAAGTGTTGCACCTTGTATATTAATCTTCTTTGCAGGTCTTTATCGGTCCTTCTCTAAAACCAACAGTATCAGTGGCTCTGCCCTATTTGATATGGAGGGTCTTGTAAACACATTCCATTCATCTGACTTCTTCAGGAACCTGCCCCCAGCAATACAAATGTAATTATCCTGCCAAACCCCCACAACCCTGCCCTATTGGCATCTTTTGCCCGGTGATACCTCTCCCCAAATCCCCCTTCTGTCAGCAACTGCTCCTGAAACCCCCCCTCTCGCAGCTCCTGCTCCCAGAATCCCCAGTCATGGGTAAAGTGATTTGTCGACAGCCTCTGTTTATTGCAAAATACAGTTAGTCAGAGATTAATTAAGATAATTGTTAATCCTGTCACAGGAGATGTACAGTCCATCGCAATGAAGTGCCAACATACACACTCTAATACACTGGGTACGTATGGATCGGCTTATGCATACTCAGGTAATTATTATGAACTCCCACACAGCACACACTCACACAGTGTTTGTTTCACGATACGTTCTTGATCAGGTACAACCACGAGCACAGAAAGATGATCGCAATTTATGGAATTAGTTAATTAAAGTGAAACCTCGGTTTAGAATGAGTCAAGCTCTGAAACCATGGACCGGTTGAGATTAGTGAGTGGGAGGGGGGGGGGGGGGAGGTGGGGGAGGATCAAGGGGTCGGGGGTCAGGTGGTGCAATGCAAGTGGCAAGGACAAGACCCAGCAGTGACTGAATAGTTTCAGCGAGGCCCTGTTATAGTTTCAGTGTCATAAAGTATCAAAAACATTTGATGAGGAAGAGATTTTGTAGAGCCTCATCCCACACAGGATCTTGCCTCATCCTGGTTCTGGTAGCTAAGACAATTCCACATCTAATGCGTTGGTGTTTCTACAAATGGTGACAATTAAGGTATATGGAAACACTGTTGGCAGAGATGAACATGGGCAACTATGGGCATTGCCTGGTACATGCATCTCACAACGGTGCTAAACCATGCCCAACCCACGTCTTGGTGTTACGTGTGAGTGTGTGTGAGCACAGTATAATCCCCTTTTTCAAATGTCATTCATCTCTCACATGACCCATGCATCTGGCAGTGAACCAGTAACCCAGAGAGCGCAAGGTCAGGTCCCACTTCAGAAACTCCACGGCAGGCGTGAGGCACCACAGATTTGTCTATAGTGCGGCCCTGCCACTTTGAAGGGCGACCAGATGAATGTGAAAGGGTCCCCAGCTCTGGAGTTGAGCAGGAACTCTCTCCAGGTCTTGGCAATAGTGACCCTTTGATCAACGGCAAGTTTCTGGAAGTACTTCACCCACAGTGTCTGGGGCAGCCTGAGGAGCTGAAGGATGTCTGATAAATGGGACACTCTCCTCTTTATTCCAATGAATTGAAACAGGTCTGAAACAAAGTTGGTTCAAGGATATCATGGTGGTCTCTGAATGAGCTGGGCACCTTGTGATGTGATGGTTCCTAGTTATGACTGATGGGGAGAAGGACAAAGGGCTGAAGTTGCACATTTGGTCACTGCTTTTTACTGCAAGGTAATGATTGCATTTCACTGCAACCTACAGAGACATACAGTTAATTGATTTGGTTAAATTGTCCCTTTGAGATAGTGATAGTTTGCGAGGCTCGCTGGTCAGCGCAGACGCGGGGGATCGAAGGGACTGTTTCCGCACTGCATCTCTAAACTAATCTAAACTAAACCTCAATCGTGTGGCACGGGAATAAAC
This sequence comes from Okamejei kenojei, assembly GCA_035221665.1. NCBI lineage: Eukaryota > Metazoa > Chordata > Chondrichthyes > Rajiformes > Rajidae > Okamejei > Okamejei kenojei. The sequence goes on from CM069161.1 coordinate 818,454, forward strand.
AGCAGTGCAGACCTTACTGCTGGGACCACATCTCTCAGCCTAAGTCTGTACTTCTCGAGCGGATGTGGCATTTACACACGCTCCCTTATTTGATCCCTGAGCAGAGCCACAGCTGGACAGCACCTATGAAACTTGGCTTGACAATGAATTAGGTGGTGGAGTGATGTAGGTTCAGGGATTATTGATCCCGTCAGCTTGTTCCAGAGCTCTGCCAAAGCAGCTTCGCTCACACAAACCAGAGATGCCTGTGGAGGGGATGAACGGGACCGTTGAAAATTATATTTTAATGCCTCGTGTTGTTTTGTTCGCTGCAGCCTGTTCACTGAGGGGTGTAGATACCACGTCCCTCCCGCCCGCATTCCAGCATTCCTCTGGCCGATGCCTCGATGAAATCCGGGAATGATGTGGGTCCGTCCGCACCCCCCCTCCCCCCAATCCCTGCACAGCATCCGCACCCGGGCCACACGTAGCAAGCCTTCCTCAGTAACATGGTGCTCACCATCCACACCAGCCCTGCTGCTTCTCCTGGGAGATAAGCTTCCCAGGATCGACACAAAATGCTGGAGTAACAGCGGGACAGGCAGCCTCTCCGGATGGATGATGCTTTGGGCCAAGACCCTTCTTCAGACTGAGAGGCAGGGGAGAGGGAGACGCAGAGATAGGGAAGGGTGAGGTGTGAAAAAGAGAGATCAGAGGGGACAAAGATCAAGGAAAATGTAAAAAGGATGATTGTTAGCTGATGGGAAGATGACAATGAGGCATACAAGCAGTAACATTTAATACTAGTCGGAAAACTAGGATGGGGGAGGGATGGAGGGAGAGGGAAAGCAAGGGTTGCTTGAAGTTAGAGAAGTTGATATTCATACCGCTGGGTTGTAAGCTGCCCAAGCAAAATATGATGTGCTGTTCCTCCAATTTGCATTGGGCCTCACTGACAATGGAGGAGGCCCAGGGCAGAAAGGTCAGTGTGGGAATGGAAGGGGGAGTTAGAGTTTGGCAGCCGGATAATTCTCAAGGCATTCAGGTTCTCAAGGTTCTCAGGCACTGTGCAGACACGATGGGTTGCAGTGTCACACCAACTCATCAGCCTCCGCGTCTGCATCTGGCTGTCCCACAGCATGGCACAGTCCACAGGAGCCCCCAGTATCATGGGTGGAAATTGCTTTTAAAACATGGGGGGGGGGGGGGGGGGGGGGGGGGGGGGGGACGGGACACAATGAGGCCTGACGTTTAGGGCAAGGGGTCGGCAACCCATGTCCCATGGGCCAGATCTGGCCCGTAACCCAAAATCATCCGGCACGCAAGCTTTTTATTTTAGTTTTTGCGACCTGGGCGCTGCAGCCAGTCCTGGGCCAAGCGAGCCCACCTGGGCACGCAGGTGACCTGGGAACTGCAGGCCCTTTGGCCCACTGTGACCTGGGCGCTGCAGCCAGTCCTGGGCCAAGCGAGCCCACCTGGGCACGCAGGTGACCTGGGCACGCAGCCCTTTGGCCCACCGTGACCGCGCCAACCAGCAATCACCCCGTACACTCGCACCATCCGACGCTCTAGGGACAATTTACAATTTACCGAAGCACTTAAACCTACAAACCTGCACCTCTTTGGACTGTAGCACCCAGGTCACAAAAATGGGGAGGATTGTCCCCCACCTCTCAAAACATGGGGCAGGACAGGCCTGAGAACATGGATGGGGCTTGATCTAAAAATCTCAGCTGAAACACCTAAGGTATTGGACTGGGCAGAGTAGACGTGACGGGCCAAATTGCCTAATTCTGCTCTGAGAATTTGTGAGATGAACACTATGCCCCAGCAGAGCAGCGCACCGTGGGAGTGGTGCCTGGTCGACCCCTATCCCAAGAGGCTGAGGAAAGATCTTATTCATCACATTCATCTTGTAGTGTTATCAGCAGCCAGAGCAAGGTAAAGGTCATGCGGTCATAAGGAGTGGGAGTAGAATTAGGCCATTTGGCCCATCAGGTCTACTCTGCTATTCAATCATGGCTGACTCATACAATTTAAAGTTTCACACAGGGTTCATTTAAGCAAAGCCAGGCTTTCTAACACATATCCAGGGACGGACGCTGGCTGTGACAGGTGCTCGTTCTCTCCAGCCAATCTAGCTCATGCATTCTGGTCTTGTCCCAAATTTGTTAACTACTGGGCAGTGGTTTTTAAAACCATCAGTGAAGTCCTTGGGATGACAGTGAGACCTTGCCCGCCTGTAGCTGTCTTTGGTGTAGCAGATAAAACCTTGGGTTTAAATACAACCCAGTCTGATATTACATTTACATCACTTTTGGCCCGTAGGAGAATCTTGCTGGTCTGGAAATCCTCCATCTGCCGCTGCTTGGCTGGAAGACGTCATGTTTTTTTTAAGGTTAGAAAAGATTAAATTCACATTGAGGGGGTCTGTGAAAAAGTTTTATTTGAAATGGGAACCCTTTATTATCATACTTTGAGGGTCTAAAGGAACTGTTGACTGAGGGCACTTGACATTAAGTGGCGATATGCCTTTATTCTGTTTTGTTACTTTATTATTGTTAAAAAGTGCATTTGATTTTGTGATATATTTGGATTGTGAAAAAATAAGCTGCCAAGGGGCGTTTAGGGAGGGTGGGTTAGGGTTATTTTGTTTATATTATTATTATTATTATTATTATTTATAAAAAACAAAATGGAGGAAAATGTAATGCTATACATCAGATGTACTGTGAATTTTTTAAATATTTTTTCCCTCCAATAAAAAACTATTAATTAAAAAAAAAAGAATGAGGCCATTTGGCCCATCAAGTCTACTCCGCTATTCAATCATGGCTGATCTATCTCTCCCTGTTAACCCTGCCTTCTCCCCATAACCTCCGACACCCGGGTCCCTCGAGTACCAAGTGATGCCATCTCAACTCCTGGAATACACCAGCTTTACTGGTGCACTCTGCACATTCAGCTAGCTGTGTGCAGTTGCCCTGTCTACAGTTGACACAAGAAGCTTCATGCTGTCTTGCCTCTTTTTCTCACAGTAACCAGAGAACGGAAAATTAACCTGAGCCTTTTAACTCCCATCACCTTTAATTTAGCCATGGCAGTGCTTGGCTTCATCTTGTCCTACGGGTCACGTGCCATGGGAACCTATGTCGTGCCTGGATTTATTCTTTGTGAAGATCTTTCTGTCTCAGCACACCACATTATACTGAGACTCCAGCCCTTAGCATATCTGTCCAGTGCGCGGATATTATCTGCACTGTCAAACCAGTGAATCAACTGCAGCAGCAGCAGCTCCAAAGCAGCCCACGGCAACCTCTCCCACCGCAACCTCTCCCCACCGCAACCTCTCCCACCGCAACCTCTCCCACCGCAACCTCTCCCACCGCAACCTCCCCACCGCAACCTCTCCCCACGGCAACCTCTCCCACCGCAACCTCTCCCCACCGCAACCTCTCCCACCGCAACCTCTCCCCACGGCAACCTCTCCCACCGCAACCTCTCCCACCGCAACCTCTCCCCACCGCAACCTCTCCCCACCGCAACCTCCCCACCGCAACCTCTTACAACTGACATGAGGATTTTCTGTTTAGGTGTGAGATGGTAAAGGAGAGGGGGAAGGGAAGGAGAGGAGGAAGAGGCATGGAGGAGGAGGGGGGGGGGGGAGAGGGGCAGAGGGGCAAGAGAGGGGCAGGGGGGGGGCAGGGGGGGAGGGGGGGCAGGGGGGGGAGGTAGAGGGGAGGGGGAGAGGGGGAGAGAGGGGGAGAGAGGGGGGAGGGGGAGAGAGGGGGGGGGGGAGAGGGGGGAGAGGGAGGTGAGGGGGAGAGGGGGAGAGGGGGGATGAGGGGGGATGAGGACAGGTTGCATCCATTGAATAAATAAGGCTGAGAGAATGAGAGTGATTGGTGAGGGAGAGAGAGAGGAGGAGAGGGAGAGGGAGGGAGGGAAAATGAGGGGGGAGAGAAGATAAAGAAAGGGACAGAAAGAGAGAGAGAGAGAGAGAGAGAGAGAGAGAGAGAGAGAGAGAGAGAGAGAAAGAAAGAAAGAAGCAGATCGACAGAAAGGGATGTGCTTTGATCGATCGTGAAATAAATTGAGTTGGAAAGCAAATGAGAAGGGAGAGGTGGTGAGTGGTTAGAGCACAGAAAAAGTCATGAGCACAGAGCAGTGAAATAATGAGACAGATGCACAGGCTGATCCATTTCGATGCGCTGTCTCTGCAGCTGAGCGTTCCTGCCCCGACCCCATACTGTTGGCTGATACCTGGCCTTTCGTGACATGAGAACAGGGCAGCCTGGCACAGCCTATCCTGCAGCTCCCTGCCCACTGGGGCCACAGCGGCTAAACCAAAGCCTCCTGATGTCCATGTACACAGAAAGAGTAACTGTGGAGAGAGTGGGAGCAGGATAGCTTACACCTGCCCTTCTCACACATCCTTACATGTGGAGCATACAAATGTGGTCACCCCAGTACTGGTCACATCGTCTGGTCAGGGGCGAGGATGCTGAAACACAGCAACATGTGTCGGAAGGACCTGCAGATGCTGGTTTAAACTGAAGATAGACAGAAAATGCTGGAATAACTCAACGGGACAGGAAGCATATCTGGAGGGACAGCAGAAGTGTCTCGACCCTGAAACCTCACCCATTCCTTCTCTCCAGAGATGCTGCCTGTCGCGCTGAGTTACTTTTGTGTCTATCTTTGGTCTTAACCACAATGGCATGTATATCGCTGGCTTGCACCAGGCTACTACACCAGCGAATAAACACAAAGCCAGTGTCACAGGAGGGTATTTAACTGCGTAAAGCATCACCATCCAGGAATGCTGTTGGGGACAAGTGTTAGGGTTGATTGTGCAGAATTGAGACTCATGGCCTGAGCAAGATCGTGTGCTGGGAACGAGGGGCGGATTCGCTGATTCTACAGAACCCAGCCTGCAGGAGAAGGAAGGAGGGAACGTCCAAGGAAGACCACGATGCAGCGAACTGGTGGAGAACGGTGGCGTTGGGGAGTTTGTCACACACAAGTCGTGCATCTAATTGCTCACGTTTGCCAGGGCAAGCACAGGTTGCTAAATGCTGCATCTGGTATCAGAGCACACAACTGCTGCGAGCAATGTTCACGTTTGGTTCGATGGGAACTGTGCCCCCGCCTACTGCAGCCGACCAGCATGCCCCTGTCAACAGGAACCGTGATAAGACACAAAAAGCTGGAGTGACTCAGCGCGGTCAGACAGCACCTCTGGAGAAAAGGAATAGGTGACGATTCGGGTTGAGACCCTTCTTCAGACAGCAACCCCGAGAGTGTTGAAGCAGCAGCCAGGCACAGCCACACAATGAAAACCCCAGCCAGACGCTCCGTACTCACCGGGTTCAACTTCTGCTTCAGACTCATGGTGAGTGTGGGGCTCCAGGCAGCGGCAGGCGAGGAAGTGCCCAGCTCCGAGAGCAGCCCAGCACATCAGCCAGCGCTCGGCACTCACTCAGCTGGTGTCATGACGACAGCTCAATCTTTGTTTTTTCTTTCCTTTCTATTGATAGTCCCAATGATTCTGACACACAATCTTAGATCAGCTGCTAAAGTGTCAGCTCTTAAACTCTGCACAACCCCTCGGCAGAGCAGTGGAGCAGCACGCTGGAATGACCGAGCCTCCCTGTGTGCAGCTTGTGCTGAGCTTCTGACAGCAACTCTCACACAACACGCGCAGCACCAACACCACTGCTACAGAGCACTCACTGTGTTAAACACGCTAACCTGTGACATCCACACCTTCTCCAAACCTAGAACAACACCCTAGCAAAGAGGCTCGCAGCAGGGAAACAGGACCTTCAGACCCCCGAGTCCTTGCCAACCAACCAGCACCCACTTACACTAATCCCACACTGATCCCATTTTATTCTGAAGCAATAAAACTACGTGGGGAATGAACTCAGCGGGTCAGGCCGCTTCTGTAGACAGATGATGTTGTTTCGGGTCGGGATGGACTGGGGGAGAAAGCTGGCAAAGAGAGCTGGGAGTGTGGCAGGGTCTGGCAACTGTGGGGTAGCTACAAGAGGGGGGAGGGTGGTGGTATTTGGGTGGTGGGTGACGTTAGTGACAAAAGTTAGATGTGAAGTTGAGACAAAATAGTGTCAGATAAGGGAAGAAGAGAAGTATAAAGCCAGGGGGAGGGATTATAGGTGGGACAGAAGGGGGGGAGGGATGTGAATCATAAGGCAAGGGGGTATAAAAACTAGATGGGAGACAGAGTGGTGGGGGATGAGCAGGAGGGGGAGGGAACAGGGTGACAGGGGTGCTAGGGAATGATGTGTACACCAAGGATGAGTTGGGATGTCAGTGGGGTGTACGTGAAGCTGGATTACTGAATGTTTCTGCCGTTGGGTTGTAGGCTAACGAAGAGGAATATGAGGTGCTGTACCTGTGTATTGTGTGTGGAAGACCCCCCCCCCCCCCCCCACCAATGAGCACATCTTTCTCCCACCACAATCCTTAACCTGTTTTTTTCCCTTCCGCTTTTTGCTCATCAGATACATGGATAGGGAAGGTTTACAGGAATGTGGGCCAAATGGGACTGGCTTAGCTGCGGCATATTGGTTGGCATGGCGAATTGGCCCAAATGGCTTGCTTTCGTGCTGTATGACTTCCATATATCTCCCACTCTTTCCGTCAGTTCCCCCTTCCCTGCACCGTTCCATCCATATCCCTTCACTTCACTGAATTTCACTTCAACCTCTGTCACCATCTCCACCCATCTGACAATCCTCACTTATCAGGCACTGTCCTGCCCCTCTTTAGTAGCTTCCCCCCTCCCCACCCACTCCATTAGTCTAAAACAGGATCCCAACCCAAAACATAATCTGTCCATGTTCTCCCGTAGATGCTGCCTGACCTGCACGCCGCATGTGTTGCACCCCGCACAGAGGTGTTTCCTGTACGAGCTGCTCCTGCACTCTCTCCACTTCCTCACCTTTATCTGCTGCCTGGAAAGGCTGTGGCAGCCCCTTATTGACTTTAGGATGCAATGCGGTGTATATGTCCCAGTCAGCAGATGTCATGTTGTCGTGGCACGGATCACCTCTTTAACTTCCTATGCGTACACATCACTAATAATATGTCCTCGACCATTCACATTGAAGCTACGGCCAAAAGAGCACATCAACGCCTCTGCTTCTTCAGGAGACGAAGAAGGTTTGGCATGTCTGCAACCACTGGGAACCAACTTCTACACATGCACTGTGGAAAGCAAACTATCATGATGGATTACAGCTTGGTTTGGGAACAGCTCTGCCCAAGACCATACGAAGTTGGGGAGAGTTGTGTATGTCGCCCAGCCTGTCACACAGACCGGCCCCCTCACAATCAACTCCATCTATACTTCACGCTGCCTTGGTAAGCAGCCGACATAATCACAGACCTTTCTCCCATAAGCTTGCATGTCATCGTGGATGTGGGACATTTACTCTGTAACTCTGTAGTTACTGTGTGACATTAAATGCTACAATCCTGTAAAGGGCCTGTCCCACTGTACGAGCTAATTCAAGAGTTCTCCCGAGTTTTCCCCCCCCCCCCCCCCCCGATTCGAACTCAGAGAATTACGATAATGGCCGCTCGTAGGTACTCGTGGCTCTCGTGGACATTTTTCAACATGTTGAAAAAACTTCATGAGTCTTCACGAGCTTACTGCGTTTCCCGAGTACCTGCCGTTAGCGTTACGAGCTGCTAAGAGACGTCCTGAGCTCCTACATACCCGCTACGTTCATTCTACGTGCTTACCACGAGTTTGATTTTTTTTTAACTTGGGAGAGCTCTTGAATGAACTCGTACAGTGGGACAGGCCCTTAACACTATGTGCGGCTCTCTGGTATTTTTCTTTTTGCCACTACCCATTGCTGGTGTGTGTGATCTGATTGTATTCAAGCATAGGATGTTTTGATATGACTGAATAGTACGCAGACAAAAGGCTTTCACTGTATCTCTGTACATATGCCAAGAATAAACCATGGACCGTCCCGCCACACTGGTGATAGACTTTGACAGGGCATGGGTTAGATGAAGAGTGAATCTCCCTCCACACTGTCACATCACTACGCTCTCTCCATCTCTCTCACTACACTCCAGGGCAGGGACACCATGGGTGCAGTGATGTTACTGGGCCGATAATCCACAGGCCTGTATTTACTATTCAAATCCCTGAGTTCAGATCTCATTTTGGCAGCTGTGGCATTTCATAGCTCTTTGCAACCATTGTTGAGGCTGTCTAAGTGTCTGAATAACGGATGTGCCAAGAGGAGCTGTGCAAAAGCAGTGTCCCAGAAGACCAAGGTCATCAAGATGTCTGTCGTCGAAACATCGCAGAGGCTGCAGCAGCCCGAGATATTTCAGAGGTTAGTGCTTTCGATGAGTGTGTTCTGCCTGAGCTGAATGTGAAAGTAAATCCCTGGGACAACTGTGCCATCCAGTGGTGAGGGCACATCCCTGACGGACACAGCCCCCTGCTCATGTAAACATCAGCAAATCGTGTCATTCTGTTTGAGAGTAAAATGCCTGACAATTGAAAAGCACCAGGCTGCACACAGAGTAACGGTCCCTCGGTCACCCCACCCAGCAGCAGGGAGTGCTGGACAATGCAAGCAGTTTCACTCACTCGAGTCGAGTGTAAGGAGTGCACAGAACGCGGGCCTGAACAGCTGGTTGTTGGCAGAGTGAGTGGCACAGAAAGGTGGAAGGGACTGGCTGCCTGGCACTCGTGCATCACGAGTGCTGGTTTATACCGAAGATAGACACAAAATCCTACCGTAACTCAGCTGGTCAGGCAGCATCTCTGGGGAAAAGGAATAGCTGACGTTTCAGGTCGGAAGAAGGGTTCTTATTCCCCAGAGATGCTGCCTGAACCGCCAAGTTATAATAGACAATAGTCAATAGACAATAGGCGCAGGAGGAGGCCATTCGGCCCTTCGAGCCAGCACTGCCATTCAATGTGATCATGCTGATCATCCCCAATCAGTACCCCGTTCCCGCCTTCTCCCCATATCCCCTCACTCCGCTATTTTTTAGAGCCCTATCTAGCTCTCTCTTGAAAGCATCCAGAGAACCTGCCTCCAACGCCCTCTGAGGCAGAGAATTCCACAGTCTCACCACTCTCTGTGAGAAAGTGTTTTCTCATCTCCGTTCTAAATGGCTTACTCCTTATTCTTAAACTGTGGCCCCTGGTTCTGGACTCCCCCCAACATCGGGAACATGTTTCCTGCCTCTAGTGTGTCCAAGCCCTTAACAATCTGGCTTGAACAGGCTGGTTGTCTGTGGAGTCAGCACCAGAGAGTGGGTCACAGAGAGGTGGAAGGGCCTGTCTTCCAGGTCACATAGAAACTGGGAATGTGGGCTTAGCCGCTGGATTTCTCAGATGCTGCGCTTCTTTCGAGAACTCTGTCAGGTTCAGTCATCGAGTTTATTGTCATCTGCGCGCGTACGGCAGCATCGCACGCACACGCACACAGACTCAGACATCACAACATACATCGCAGATAAATGATACATAAACTCCATGTAAAATGTAAAAAAGTAATCGGAAGAAAGACATGAATGCAAAACACACTTGGAGCAAAAACAAAAAGTTAGACACACAATGCCAGAGTAACTCAGCAGGTCAGGCAGCATCGCTGGAGAAACGAATAGGTCAAGACCCTTCTTCAGCAAAACAAATCCATGGTACATCATGCAGGCAAGCATTAGCAGCCACGGCACTTAGAGGTTATGAATGATACGACTACACTCTGTGTGGGGGAAGGAACTGCAGAGGCTGGTTTAAACCGAAGGTAGACACAAAATGCTGGAGTGACTCAGCGGGACAGGCAGCGTCTCAGGAGAGAAGGAATGGGTGATGTTTTGGGTCGAGACGCTTCTTTGGACAATCCTGGCTTTACCCGTGTTGGTGCTGGTTCAGTTCCCCACAGTGTATCTTGGATCCACATCTCAGTGAGAAAACATCGATGGCCCCTCTAACACATCACACTCATCACCTTGATGAGCCTGGGCACCTCCACCCTGTCCGAGCCACACACTGTGTCACTGTGAGTGCAGGCCTGACCTGCCTTGCCCGCTGCGGGGGTTCCAGAGGGAAGGTTGCAGGGTGGTCAGGAAAGGACAAGAAAATACTGATCTTAGTGTTGATGGCAATGTTTCATCAATAGGTCTTTAAAAACCAGTCCAACCAAACAGGCCAGCTTACTCCAGAGTGGTTAGTGAGAGGCCAGTAACACAGCAGGGAAGGGTACATAGGTTCTTGGAGCAGGTAGGCCATTTGGCCCATCAAATCTACACCGCCATTCAAGTAGACTCTCCTTCCCTCTCCATCCCATTCTGCTGCCTTCTCCCCATAGCCCCTGACACCCGTACACAAGACGGTCTGTTAATGGGGCCGGTACCTGTGTGACTTTCTCTGTCACGTTCTGGGTCCTCTCCTTCACTTTGCTCGGTGCTATGATCTCGATCTCCGTGGGCGAAGGCGTCAATATGATATCCGGGTTAAAATCCACAAAGTTGAGGGTGATTTGCGGGATTCTGCTGATGGCTCGATACTTCATCAGGTCCGAGTCTGACGTGGAGTTCAGCAGGTTCGGTTTGAAGCTCTTCGACCCACCTTCAGAAAGCAGAGAGATCGTTACCTTTCCAGCACAAACCCCCAGCACCTGTGAACGGAGCAGGCAGTGAACGATTAAAGCGTGGAGCTCGGTAGCACGACCAAGGGCAGCACCTGAGTGGACACCCACAGGGAGAGCTCAGAGGGAGCACCCAGAGGGAGAGAACCCAGAGGGAGAGCACCCACAGCGAGCGTCCATAGGGAGTTCACGGGGAGAGTTCACGGGGCTACAGTGCTGAGAGGTGCAGCCATTTGATCCACCCCCATTTGTATGTTAAGAGCAAAGACCATGAACAGCCCCTCGGAGACACTGCATTAAGGAAGAGAAGAGCTAGCAAAGAGTGACTTCACAGAATAGAGAGAGGGAGAGGGAGAGTGAGAATGAGAGAGGGAATGAGAGAGACAGAGAGAGACAGAGAGAGACAGAGAGAGACAGAGAGAGACAGAGAGAGACAGAGAGAGACAGAGAGAGACAGAGAGAGACAGAGAGAGACAGAGAGAGACAGAGAGAGACAGAGAGAGACAGAGAGAGACAGAGAGAGACAGAGAGAGACAGAGAGAGACAGAGAGAGACAGACAGAGACAGAGACAGAGACAGAGACAGAGACAGAGACAGAGACAGAGACAGAGACAGAGACAGAGACAGAGACAGAGACAGAGACAGAGACAGAGACAGAGACAGAGACAGAGACAGAGACAGAGACAGAGAGAGAGAGAGAGAGAGAGAGAGAGAGAGAGAGAGAGAGAGAGAGAGAGAGAGAGAGAGAGAGAGAGTAGAGAGAGCAAAAGAGAGAGAGAGAAAGCGAGAGCAAGAGATAGAGAGAGGGAGAGTAAGGGGGAGAGGGAGTGAGAAAGAGAGAAAGAAAGAGCAAGACAGAGAGAGGGAGAGAGAGAGAGAAAGTGAGGAGAAAGAGGGCGAGACAGAGAGAGAGAGAGAGAGAGGAGAAAGTGCAAGAGAGCGAGAGAGTGAGAGAGAGGGACGGACAGAGAGAGGGACGGACAGAGAGAGGGACGGACAGAGAGAGGGACGGACAGAGAGAGGGAGAGGGAGCAGCACCCATGGAATGTTGGGCACCCAGGAGTGACCTGCAGAGGGAGCAGGCTGGCCTGGGATAGAGCAGGCGACACTGAGGGAGCAGACAGGCATGCAGGTGGTGAACAACAGAGAACACACTGCAGTAGGGGAGGGCAGCAGAGGTCTGCTGCTGCTGAAGTGGATGGAAACAAACTCACTGTGCCCGCTGTGTCCCCAGCACCTCCACACTGTGCCCGCTGTATCTCCAGCACCTCCACACTGTGCCCGCTGTATCTCCAGCACCTCCACACTGTGCCCACTGTGCCCCCAGCACCTCCACACTGTGCCCGCTGTATCTCCAGCACCTCCACACTGTGCCCACTGTGCCCCCAGCACCTCCACACTGTGCCCGCTGTATCTCCAGCACCTCCACACTGTGCCCGCTGTATCTCCAGCACCTCCACACTGTGCCCGCTGTATCTCCAGCACCTCCACACTGTGCCCGCTGTAGCACCTCTCCAGCACCTCCACACTGTGCCCGCTGTATCTCCAGCACCTCCACACTGTGCCCGCTGTATCCCCAGCACCTCCACACTGTGCCCACTGTATCTCCAGCACCTCCACACTGTGCCCACTGTGTCCCCAGCACCTCCACACTGTGCCCACTGTGTCCCCAGCACCTCCACACTGTGCCCGCTGCACCCTGGGATCTGCAGTCAGCCACTTATTTTATCCTTAACAATGAACTTTCATTCCACAGTCAATTAACACAGCAGTTGCGCCCTTCAGCCCCCCCTTATTCAGGGTCAAGTGGACTGTCCGCAATGCTTGGACTTCAGGAGTGAAACAGTCTGCTTTGAGACCTTAGAGACATCACGGCCGTTGACCTTGGCCATTGCCAGGACACTGGCCACAATGGTCATATTCGACTGTACGCAACTTTTCATCTTGTGTTTACGACCCATCAGCTCCAAACATGGTCAAACGTCACGAGCTGCAGCAGCTACGTCGCTTCCATCATTGAGGAGCAGTCTGACATTGGCAATCAGTACTTCTGGAAACTAGTATCACCAGTGTTACTATAAACCACCAGGCAACCAGCAGCTCACTGAACACCATACTGAAAGAGATGTTTAAAAGAGCAGCAAAAGTAATCCTTTCCAGATAACCAATGGATGTCCTGTGTCAATCTTCACCGGTCACAGCTTGCGACTGAGGCTTCTACCCTTGGTCAGTCCGAGGGCCCCCAGACTCCACAGAAATGCAAGGAGTTTAGTTTAGTTTAGAGATACAGTGTGGAAACAGGCCCTGGCCCAGAGTCCGCGCCAACCAGCGACCCCCGCACATCACCACCACCCTACACACACTTGGGACAATTTACTTTAACACCAAGACAATTCAGCTCCAAACCTGTACGTCCTTGGAGCGTGGGAGGAAACTAAAGATCTCGGAGAAAACCCACACAGAACACGGGGAGAACGGACAAACGCCGGATGGACAGCGCTTGTAGTCAGGATTGAACCTGGGTCTCTGGCACTGTACGGCAGAATCTCTACCATGCTGCCTGGTGAAAGTGTCTTCACCCAGCCAACCAGGACGCGGCATTCCGGTGGAAGGGAGATTACTGGCGCTACTGACCATAAAATGAATTCAGCCTCAAGCTTCCAGCATCACCAGCTGACCTCTGTCAGTGGCTGCCAGGAGCCCCGGGCAGCGGGCAGGGTGCTGCTATGAGCATTGCTCTTGACCCTCTATAGAAACAGGAAAATGGTTATGACACACAATGCATTGTGTGGAAAGAGTTAACTCTTTCCACACTCTAACACGTCCTCGTTGCCCCAGGGATGTCTGTTTCCCAGCCTGTTGCTAAAGTCACCCGGATGGTCAGCGTGCCACAAGATGATGACTAGGACTTTCCCCGGGTCAGAGCAGATGTCCCCCTTGCCCGAGTCCCAGGGTTCAGATGCATCTGCAGATACACCTGTCTTGTTGATTCCAAGTCAGACCAAGCGTTTGGGTCATGAATTATTCCACAAGGTGAATCGCTGAGACATTCGACAGTCTGGATGGTGAAGCTGCTTCATGCTCCTCTCTGGTTTGTTCCTGCATTAGATGTACCTGGTCATTACGGCTGGCCATCTCCTGTCTGCCGTGTGTCACTCTGCAGAGATGCTGGTGTCAGACCATAAGGTTCCCAGGGATGTTATTGCAGCAGGGATCAGGTCAGTCGCATTGGCCATGAAGGCTCTGACATTCCTCGTACTGTGGGCTGGAAGTTGCCTGCGGCTGATTGCTTTTAATATGGTCAGCCTTCACGTTATGTTACCACACAGGCTTCGTGGAGTAATGTCTTGATCCTGTGGCAATGGCTTCCCACGACCACAGGAGATGAGATGTTTACATGCCCCACACTACACTCTCTTTCCCTCTCTCTTAGATGCACAGAGTCTCTTGTCCAGAGTGGGTGAATTGAGCACCAGAGGACATAGGTTTAAGGTGAAAGGAAAATAGGAATCTGAGGAGTAACATTTTTACACAGAGGGCGGTGGGTGTATGGAACAAGCTACCAGAGGAGGTAGTTGAGGCAGGGACTATCCCAACATTTACATGGACAGGTACATGGATTAGACCGGTTTGGAGGGATATGGACCAAACGCGGGCAGGTGGGACTAGTGCAGTTGGCACATGCTGGCCGGTATGGGCAAGTTGGGCCAAAGGGACTGTTTCCACACTGTATCACTCTATGACTGACTCTATGATTATATGACTCTCCATTCCTCCCTCTTCCTAGTTCTCTGACCAATCCGACTGTCCCCCTGATTTAATTTTATCTCTGTATGCTTCGCTGTCATCTTCTCCTTGTTAACAATTATCTTTTTTCTACATTTTTCTTGAGCTCCATCCCCTTTGATGTCTTGTTTTCACACCATACTTCCTCATCTCTGTATCTCCCTCACCCGAGTCTGAAGAAGGGTCGACCCGAAACGTCACCCATTTCTGCTGTTACATAGATACATAGACAAAAGGTGCAGGAGCAGGCCATTTGGTGCAGGAGTAGACAATAGATGCAGTTGCCAGCACCGCCATTCAAAATTAGGAGACCAAAACTGCACACAATACTCCAGGCGTGGTATCACCAAGGCCCTGTACAACTGCAGAAGACCTCTTTGCTCCTGTACTCAACTCCTCTCATCATGAAGGCCAACATGCCATTGGCTTTCCTCACTGCCTGCTGTACCCAGCATTTTGTGTCTATCCCAAAATAGATACCTTGGTTTTGATTGATGGCAAGGTGCAGCGTGGAAACAGTCTTACAGCCCAACATGCGCATGCTAACCACCGATCACTGCTTCATATTAGTTCTATGTTATCCCACTATTTCATCCAATTCCAGAGGCCAATTAACCTACAAACCAGCATGTCATTGGGATGTGGCAAGAAACTGGAGCACCCGGAGAAAACCCACAGTCACAGGGAGAATGCGCAAGCTCCACGCAGGTCAGGATCGAACCTGGGTCGCCAACACTGAGGCATCAGATCTACCCGCTGAGCCACGATGTTGCTGTAATTGTGGGCTTTCGAGCCTTACCATGGGAAGAGATTACTTGGTGATAGACAGGGAGTCAACAGGGATGTTGTCAAAGCCTTGACAGATGCAACATCAGTCACCTCAGAACAACAGGAGGAGAGGACAGTCACCCAGTCCCAATGACCAGCGTGAAAGAGGAAGTCAGAGCCAATCTCTGAGTTTAAGAAACTGTTATGTGGTCTCCCTCTTCAGCAGGGAATACTAGATCTTTGCCCAGACAGTGTGCAGTGCCTGGGCACTGTCGTGCAAGGTGATCCACCCCAATCCATCTCACAAACACTGTTCAAAACGGTATCCATCTGATCCACGACCTGGTCCACTCTCCCAGGGGCTGAGGTCTTTGTTGCCTTTCCCTCCCTAGAAGGCAACAATGCTCATGGTAAATCAGGAATATCTTTGAGACTCTGCACGTTTTCAGATTTTTGGCGCTGATCCAACTTCTGTAGGCTGCTGCTGAGTGCCGAGTTACATATAACAGGTCCTTGGCATCCCTTGTCCCAAGTGTGTCAGGGATGCTCCATGTTCCATCTCCGTATTCTTTGGAGGAGATTTATGGGTTAGACTTTGCCGTGTCCACCGCACAGATTCATTGGGAGAAGTGTCCCAGCAACCCTAGTCCCTGTTGGAAGGGATAAGACCATATTGTGTGGGGCACCACACCTCTCCTCTATCTGGGGGTCAACCTGAACCCTGCTGAGGAAACCTGCACAGTAGACTGGCAGGAGATCAGGGCGATCACCACCCAGCTCTAGTGCTGGTCAGGACAGTGATGCTGTCCATCAAGGATCGAGCGCTGGTCATAAACCGCGAGGGGATCTCCGTGCTGAGGTACAGGTTGGTCATTCTGTTCCCGCCTCCGTCCTTGCTGCCAAGATGGTCAGTCAGTCAGTCACCAGTCTATGTCCGGGCCCAGGGGCAACTCTCAGACCAGCAGAGATACCCGTGCATGGAGTTTCCTCCCTGGTGGAAGGTTTCCATGAGGAACAAATAGCTGGAGGTGGCGGTGCCAGCAACTGCGACGCTTATAAGATGCTTGGATGAGTACATGGATGGGAAAGGTTTGGAGGAACCTGAACCTAGGCCAGGCATGGTCAAGTAGGCCGAGCTTGGTTACGCAACATTGGCCAGTTGCCGTGCTGCAAACACATTGCTCTATCTACAGTTTATGCTCCGGTGGGGTTTGAGCTTTCAGTTCTGTTCCACATTGATTTTAATCGAGTTATTTAAAAACAAACACTCGCTGCCACACGGAAAAAATATTAAATCACAGAATAAAGCTCCCTCTACATCGCCCTACCGCAGTTAGTCACGGAGTGAAGCTCCTTCTACACTCCAAGGGCAAGGGTGACACATGGAGCAAGGCTCCCTCCACACACTCCAAAGGTCTCACATATACATCTGCCTCTCTGCAGTTACCTTGGGCCTGGTGAGATTTCCCAGCTTCACAACTGTGGTATATGACTGAGTAACAGACCCCGAGTCACACATCTAATATTCACAGATGCCCGTGAGTTGTGACTGTCCCATCTCGCTCTATGTGGCAGCCATTCAGACTCGAGTTGCATGGCACATGCACCCAGTTCCCTGCAGTTAGCTAAAGGGCCAGCTTTGTGCCACAAGATGCACAGATTCTCATGCCCAGAGTACGGGAATCGAGGACCAGAGGACATGGGTTCAAGGTGAAGTGGGAAAGATTTGATAGGAATCTGAGGGGTAACTTTTTCACACAAAGGGTGGTGGGTGTATGGAACAAGCTGCCGGAGGGGGCAGTAGAGGCAGGGACTATTCCAATGTTTAAGAAACTGTTTGACAGGTACATGGATAGGACAAGTTTGGAGTAATATGGACCAAGAGCAGGCAGGTGGGTGTAGTGTAGCTGGGACATGCTGGCCGGTCTGGGCAAGTGGGCGAAGGACCGGTTTCCACGATCGATGATTCTCGTTGACTCATTGGTTCAGCAAAGGCTCAGCCATGAGCCACCTTCCCAGATGCCCAGCGTGTCTTTCCGATGCATAGTTACAGGTTGCTCCTGCACACTCTACACTTCCTCATCTTCTGTCAGGACACCCCCTGGGGGTCCGTGTTACCACCTGACGGCAGGAGTGACCCTCAATGGAGGTCTCTGTATAAGGGAGTCCTCCCCCTTTACAGTGAGGACCTGGGGTGGAGATTGTTGCACAAAGATATTTAAGTCGGTTCACGGACTCGCCAGCCGCCTGTCACTTCTGTGGCGAGAAATGAATATGGAGTACGAGAGGTTGTAGCCCCTGTTCTACTATCTGAAGGTGCTGCTCCTCAATTTTGGGCTACACTTTAGCCCCAAGCTCCTGATCTTTGGTCACCTGCTACAGAAGCGGGAGGGAGGGAGTGAGGGGGGGTGGTGGGGGGGGGTCTCCCTGTCGGTTTGCTCCTGGGCCTGGCCAAGATGACCATTCGTGAGTCCAGGCAGCAGGTAGTCGATGGTCACACCAGAGACGATTGCCTGTCCCTCTTCTGTGCCTACGTCCCTGCCCGTGTGTCCCCGGAGTGGGGACAAGCGATGACCATGGGGACTCTGGCGGCTTTCCGTCAACGCTGGTCGTGATTTGTTGATAAAGTTGGCGATATTTTAATTTGGTAACAGGTTGTTTGTAAAGTGCCAATATAGGCAGCCTCTGATCGTGTTACTGCTCTGTACTTTTGTTTGTTTTGAATAGAAGCATCTTGTATTATATAAAAATGGTTACACACAGAGTGGCCAGCTGCAACATCCAGGTGTGCTTTGGGTTATTTTCTCACCTGAAGTTTGTTTTTTCTCCTTCAATTTCTTCTCAAACTTGTTCCTCATCAGCTCGATGTTGTCGACGGAGGAGGCTCGGCGGATGCCGGGACAGCTGTCTCCGGGCTGGATCTGTATCAGGTTGGTGTTGGGGCATCGGAGGTCGGGCTCCGGGCTGCGCTCCTGCCCGGGGGAGGCCGACTTGTCGATGAGCTCCGCCAGAGATTCCCACTCGTCTGCAGTTGCAGTGGGCTGCATGCAGTTGTCGGTGCGGGAGCCATACAGCTCCTGCATGGCCAGCGAGTCCCTGTCCAACTGTTGCTGGTCATCCGGCACCGGGTCAAAGCCCTCCTTGGCCAGCGACTGCTGGCTCAACGTCATCGTCCGCAGCGAGGGCAGCTTCAGCCTGAACACCTTCCCTCGGCCTGGACACACAGACAAGGGCACGGGGTCGATCATCAGCATCGCAGCCAGCAGGGCAGAGGGGAGGGGGCATGAGGGCAGGGGCAAGGGCAGTAATGGGGCAGGGCAGCACAGAGAAAGGTATCAGGACAGGGGTTAGAGGGCAGGGGCAGAGACAAAGTATAAGGGACCCGCTCGGTGCAGAGGGAGGGCAGCAGTGGGGGGCATGGAGCGGAGTTGGGTGGAGGGGAGTGGAGGAGAGTGGAGGGGGAGGGGAGTGGAGGGGGAGGGGAGTGGAGGGGGAGGAGGGTAGGGGGGAGGGGGATGAGGGGAAGAGGGGGATGAGGGGGAGGGCTGAAGGCAGTGAAGGGGCAGGGCAGGAGAGTGAAAGGCATCAGTGAGGGGTTAGAGGGAAGTGTGGACACAAACAGATGCAGAGAGACAAAGGGCAGCACAGTGTGGGAGACAGTGTGTAGTCGGAGGGGGAGACATTGGACTGAGGGTAAGAGGGGGAGCAGGGGAGAGAGCGTGGGAAGAGGGGGAGAAATTGCAGTGGATGCAGGGATCCGACACCCGTGGTCTGTGATGCCACTGGCAGGATAGACTGCAGATCAAGGAAGTGGGGCACTGGGACATGGGGCACTGGGGCATGGGGCACTGAGACATGGGGCACGGGGCACTGGGGCACGGGGCACTGGGGCACGGGGGCACTGGGACACGGGGCACTGGGACATGGGGCACTGGGGCATGGGGCACTGGGGCATGGGGCACTGGGGCATGGGGCACTGGGCATGGGGCACTGGGGCATGGAGCACTGGGACATGGGGCACTGGGGCATGGGGCACTGGGGCATGGGGCACTGGGGCATGGGGCACTGGGGCATGGGGCACTGGGGCACTGGGGCACTGGGGCATGGGGCACTGGGGGCATGGGGCACTGGGGCATGGGGCACTGGGGCATGGGGCACTGGGGCATGGGGCACTGGGACATGGGGCACTGGGACATGGGGCACTGGGACATGGGGCACTGGGACATGGGGCACTGGGGCATGGGGCACTGGGGCATGGGGCACTGGGACATGGGGCACTGGGACATGGGGGCACTGGGACATGGGGCACTGGGACATGGGGCACTGGGACATGGGGCACTGGGACATGGGGCACTGGGACATGGGGCACTGGGGCATGGGGCACTGTGGCACTGGGGCATGGGGCACTGGGACATGGGGCACTGGGGACATGGGGCACTGGGACATGGGGCACTGGGGCACTGGGACATGGGGCACTGGGACATGGGGCACTGGGGCACTGGGGCATGGGGCACTGGGACGGGGCACTGGGACATGGGGCACTGGGACATGGGGCACTGGGGCATGGGGCACTGGGGCATGGGGCACTGGGGCACTGGGACATGTGGCACTGGGACATGGGGCACTGGGGCATGGGGCACTGGGACATGGGGCACTGGGGCATGGGGCACTGGGGCATGGGGCACTGGGACATGGGGCACTGGGACATGGGGCACTGGGGACATGGGGCACTGGGACATGGGGCACTGGGGCATGGGGCACTGGGGCATGGGGCACTGGGACATGGGGCACTGGGGCATGGGGCACTGGGGCATGGGGCACTGGGACATGGGGCACTGGGACATGGGGCACTGGGACATGGGGCACTGGGACATGGGACGGGGCACTGGGGGAGGAGGGCAGCATGGAATGGGTGGGGGTTTCCTCACTGAGATCTGTGGCCTTGAGGAGCTCGCTCTTGGTGTAGCTGAGAGGACCACCCTTCCGCCTGACCCCTGTAGGGCCAGTGGGGAGCGAGCTTCAGCCGGCACTAACCAGCCCTGCGGGGGGTGCATAGGACGCACCATCTGCATTCTGGCCATTACGGTGGAGCTGCTGCCTCACAACGCCACAGACCCAGGCTCAACCCTGTGTGTAGGGAATGGATGAGATACTGGGATAACATTCGACTGGTGTGAACAGGTGGTCAGCGTGAACTTGGTGGGCCGAAGGGCCTGTTTCCATGCTGTAACACTAAACTAAACCAAACCAGACATTGGGCACTTGACCAAACCTTGCCCCTGCCCCACACTGAGAGCACGGTGATTTGGGGGCACGGTGGTTTGGGGGGGCAGGGTGCCCTGTGGCGGTGGTTTGGGGGGCACGGTGCCCTGTGGCGGTGGTTTGGGGGGCACGGTGCCCTGTGGCGGTGGTTTAAGGGGGCACGGTGCCCTGTGGCGGTGGTTTAGGGGGGCACGGTGCCCTGTGGCGGTGGTTTGGGGGGCACGGTGCCCTGTGGCGGTGGTTTGGGGGGCACGGTGCCCTGTGGCGGTGGTCTAAGGGGGCACGGTGCCCTGTGGCGGTGGTCTAAGGGGGCACGGTGCCCTGTGGCGGTGGTCTAAGGGGGCACGGTGCCCTGTGGCGGTGGTTTGGGGGGCACGGTGCCCTGTGGCGGTGGTCTAAGGGGGCACGGTGCCCTGTGGCGGTGGTCTAAGGGGGCACGGTGCCCTGTGGCGGTGGTTTGGGGGGCACGGTGCCCTGTGGCGGTGGTCAAGGGGGCACGGTGCCCTGTGGCGGTGGTCTAAGGGGGCAGGGTGCCCTGTGGCGGTGGTTTGGGGGGCACGGTGCCCTGTGGCGGTGGTTTGGGGGGCACGGTGCCCAGTGGCGGTGGTTTGGGGGGCACGGTGCCCTGTGGCGGTGGTTTAAGGGGGCAGGGTGCCCTGTGGTGGTGGTTTGGGGGGGCACGGTGCCCTGTGGCGGTGGTCTAAGGGGGCAGGGTGCCTTGTGGTGGTGGTTTTGGGGGGGCAGGGTGCCCTGTGGCGGTGGTTTGGGGGGGCAGGGTGCCCTGTGGCGGTGGTTTGGGGGGGAAGGGTGCCCTGTGGCGGTGGTTTGGGGGGGCAGGGTGCCCTGTGGCGGTGGTTTAGGGGGGCACGGTGCCCTGTGGCGGTAGTTTGGGGGGGCACGGTGCCCTGTGGCGGTGGTTTGGGGGGGCAGGGTGCCCTGTGGCAGTGCTGTGCACCCTGATGTCCCCGTGTAGCTGGGAGTGATGTGCCCGGGACGTTGGCCACCGTGGGCTGGGTCTGGGACCAGAGCGGGGAACCGGCCAGTCGGCGGCCGATGTGCCGACGCTGCCACCACCTGGTACCTACTGGAAGTGCAGCAGTCCAGGGGCAAAAGATGACTCCTCTCTTGGCCCAGCTTTTGGGAGGTGCCCCTCTGCTCCTCAAAGTTCATGATGAACATGGTAACCGCACCCTCCTCATTCTTGACAGGGACCACGTCCACCAGGCAGGGCAAGCACGAGCCTGAAACACAGAAGCACAGTGAGCCACGGCCGTTGCTCCCCAGTTGCCAGTCCTCCATCCACCCCTCACCATTCAGTCCAAACCCAGGGCTCGCCATCAGTCCCTGCACACCCCCTTACCCCAATGCCCACCAAGTTGCCCCATCTATACATGCCCGCTGAGCTGCCAAAGGCAGGGTGGGCCTGGGCTTGTCTAACTCCCCAGGTGTTCCCTTCGATGCTCCTCTGTCCCGGCTCCCAGCCCCCACACTCTCTGCCCGTGACTGACAAGACCCCCACACATGATCAGGCACATTATACATGACCTATGATGGGAAAGGCTGGGAGTTTAGGTTTGGGTTTTATGAGTCAAACACGGGCAGGTGGGACTAGCGTAAATGGGGCTACTTGGCTGACATGGGCAAGTTGAACTGAAGGCCCGTTTCCCTGTTGCATGACTGTAATCACAGGCCCACAATTCAACAACTCCAGGCAACTCCTGGCATTGCTGAATCATTCCGAGTGCTTTCCCCTAGATCTTACATCCTCCCCACCTTGACCGCAGTGCAGCACTGCTACCCCTCCTCATCGCTCACTCCACTCCAAAAGGACAGAGAGCAATTCAACCATGAGGGCGTCACACCTGTGTACAACCAGGGCACAGCCACAAGGAGTACAGGCCAGTGGATGCCCCCCCAGCCTTGTCACTCGCAGCCCAATGACCACCACTAGCCCAGTGACCACCACTAGCCCAGTGACCACCACTAGCCCAGTGACGGCCACCAGCCCAGTGACGACCACTAGCCCAGTGACCACCACTAGCCCAGTGACGACCACCAGCCCAGTGACGACCACTAGCCCAGTGACGACCACCAGCCCAGTGACGACCACTAGCCCAGTGACGGCCACCAGCCCAGTGACCACCACCAGCCCAGTGACGACCAGCCCAGTGACGGCCACCAGCCCAGTGACGACCACTAGCCCAGTGACGACCACCAGCCCAGTGACGGCCACTAGCCCAGTGACGGCCACTAGCCAGCTTCAGAAGAGACCCACACCACCCTGGCCACACACTCATTTCACCCCTGCCATCGGGAAGAAGGTACAGGAAAACTGTAACGTCCGGATTCAGGAACAGCTTCTTCCCTACTTAGGCTATTAGATGTTTAGGCCATTAAACACTACATAGACTATTATTGCAGTGTGTGTGTGTGATGGTTACACACTCTGTTATGCTGCTGCAAGCAAGATTGTCATGGTTCCATGTGGGACATATGATAATAAAAGTCTCTGGGCTCTTGCCCTGATCAATACCCCCCCTCAGACCCGTCCTCACAGCCTTTGGCTGCCTCTCCTGACCCAGCTGTGTCAGACTGAGCGAGCCTGGGCTCACCCCATGCAGGAGGTGATTCTAACGCCAGGCAGTGGCGGAGTCCTGCCCGGGCACCACGGCACGGCACGGCACGCTCGGCACGGCACGGCACGGCACGGCACGGCTCGGCACGGCACGCACCGCACGGCACGCACGGCACGCTCGGCACGGCACGCACCGCACGGCACGCACGGCGCGGCACGCACGGCACGCTCGGCACGGCACGGCACGCTCGGCACGGCACGCTCGGCACGCTCGGCACGGCACGCTCGGCACGGCACGGCACGGCACGCACGCACGGCTCGGCACGGCACGCTCGGCACGGCACGCACGGCACGCACGGCACGCTCGGCACGCTCGGCACGGCACGCTCGGCACGGCACGCTCGGCACGCACGGCACGCACGGCACGGCACGCTCGGCACGGCACGCACAATTATGCACCACTTTGTGTTGGTCTATCACATAAAATCCCAATAAAATACATTTACGTTTGTGGTTGTAACGTGGCAAAATTTGGAAAAGTTCAAGGGGTATGAATACTTTTGCAAGCCACTGTATACATATATTATACGAGACCAAGTGCAGACCTGCTGGGTCTGTTCCCCCAACGCGCGGTGGGGGGGTGGGGGGGGTGCTGCGGCTTCACACACACACACAGTAACTACCCCCACACACACATGGAGGGGAGGGGTAGGGGGTGAGAGGGGGGTAGGGGTTGACGGGTGGGTGAAGGGAGGGGGGAGCTGCGGTTTCACACACACACTAACCACCTGCCATACACACAGGGGGGTGAGAGGGGAGTAGGGGGAGACGGAGCTGAGAGGACCCCCGATCCGCCTGACCCTTACAGATGCTCGTCCCACCAAGGTATCGGAGGAGGTTTCAGGCTGACACAAGTAATATGGAGTTAGAATTCCAACTTCAATGTTCTCCGCCAAACCCCTAGTCACATGCCCATTAGCACCATGGAACAACAATGGCCCCAAGGTTAAAATGCAGCACTCTCTTCCCTAACTTCATACAATGTCTGAGGACACACTTAGTCAGATCCTGAGAATTGATCCACCTCAATATTCCTTAAAATTGCTAGCACTTCCTCCCTTGTGGATTCAAAAATGCTGCATTGATGACCATGGCCTCCACGGTTCATAAGTCATGGGAACAGAATTAGGCCATTTGGCCCATCGAGTCTACTCTGCCATCCAATCGTGGCCGATAGACTTTATCTTGCATTCAACACAATCATCCCTCAGCACCTGATAAGCAAACTGGTTCCATTGGGCCTCAGCACCCCCATGTGTAACTGGCTACTGGACTTCCTCACTGACAGACCCCAGTCAGTGAGGGTTGGAAACAACACCTCTAACATCATCTCAGAGCACCGGCTCCCCTCAGCGCTGTGTCCCGAGTCCACTGCTGTTTACCCTGATGACCCACGACTGTTGTGCCAGGTTTAGTACAAACCACATCATGAAGTACGCAGATGACACAACAGTGGTGGGCCTCATCCGGGACGACAATGAGCTGGCTTACAGGAGGAGGTGAAACAACTGGTGACTTGTGCAATACGAACAACCTGATCCTGAATGTCCAAAAAACAAAGGAGGTCATCGTCGACGTCAGGAAAAACCGGCGCAGTCCCACACCACGTCACATCACTGACAGCGATGTGGAGGTGGTCAGTAGCACGAAGGTCCTGGGGGTGCAGATCACTAACAGTCTGACCTGGTCAAATAACATCTCATCAACAGTTAAGAGAGCGCAGCAGCGGTTGCACTTTCTGCGCCGGATGAGAAGAGCTCACCTCCCCCATCCCGTCCTCACCACTTTCTACAGGGACACCATAGAGAGTATTCTGACCAGCTGCATCTCTGTCTGGTTTGGGGACTGTAAAGCCTCCGACTGGAAGTCCGTGCAGAGAGTGGTGAGGACAGCGGAAAAAACATCGGGACTTCTCTCCCCTCAATCGGGGACATTGCGACCAAACGTTGCGTGTCTAAGGCCAGCAGCATTATAAAAGACCCCACACATCTCCATCACGGACTGTTCACTCTGCTGCCCTCGGGCAAAAGATATCGTAGCATAAGGAGCAGAACATCAAGGTTCTGCAACAGCTTCTTCCCACGAGCCATCAGACTCCTGAATGCCATGTAATGGGCTGCCACCATTGCCTATTTTATCCTTTTATCCATTTTATCATGTTGCACGGGGAGCCAAATGCAACTTCGTTTGGAATTGGATATATCGATGTATTTCTAAATGACAATAAAGTTTGTTTGACTTGTTTGACTTTGACTATTCATGTTATTTCCCTTTATTATGTACCTGTCTGTACACCGTAGATCGTTGGAATTAGTTTCATTATGCTATCTTTGATCGGACGTTACTGGACTATATCTTGCATTATTCACATTATTCCCTTATTATCTGTACACTGTGGGTGGCTCCATTGTAATTGTGTCTTGTCTTTCCACTGACTGGTTAGCATGCAACAGAAGCTTTTCACCGTACCTCGGTACAAGTGACAATAAACTTAACTGAACCTATCTGTCCCTCTCAACCCCATTCTCCTGCCTTCTCCACATAACCTTGGACACCCTTTACTAATCAACAATTTGTCAATCCCTGCTTTAAAAATACCCAATGACTTGGCCTCCACAGCCATCTGTTCTCATTCTGTAAACTTAAGACCCCCCCCCCCCCCCCCCCCGCCCGCCCGCAAAAAACACTTCAACAGAGTGACATTTCCTCAATAACAAAGAATGGCTTGCTACTTCGACCCATCCATGGACAAATTAAACAAGGAGGCTAAAGATGGCTGTGTGAAGAAATACATGCAGTTACCCGCCGTATTTTGTAACGTGAAGTGCAACTTAATTGTCGGCCTGTGATCCATTGCATGTGATGCGAACGCACTAACAAGATAACGCTGTTCCAGCTGAATTCCTGGGAATGAGGCCAGGGCTCCGGAGCGCTGACAAGGAGGCTTTGCAGCCTATGGCACAAGTGGAGGGGGCTACAGTGCTGGGGACATGGTATCAGCTATCACGCTGTTAATGTAATCGCCCTCACTGGCCCAGGGTAATCGTTGCAATGCAAGATATCCCCGTCTGCCATCGTACACTCAATCCCGGATCAGACCCTGACACGGTAGCAGCCCGCTGTAAACGTAAGGAGGTTCAGGGACACAGGAGGACGTCCATCTCACCCTGCTGTGAGCACTCATCTTCATTTCCCCCTCACGCTCACCGGGGCCCCCGATGGAATGGACAGACCTTCAACGGAAGAGGCCAAAACTAGACTCGATGGGCGAGTGGAGAGAAACAGAGAGAGATGTACTGATGATGGATAGAGGGAGGAACAACAAGAGAGACAAGAGCTTGGAAGAGGAGGCAGGAGTGAGATAAAGTAAAAGAGGAGATAGAGAGAGAGAGAGGGAGAGACAGACAGAGAGAGACAGACAGGGAGAGACTGTATATTTATATTTATACACTGTACACTTGTATTTATACTTATGCATTTTAAATATGTATGTCATGTTTTATACTTTGGCAATATAACAATGTATTTTTTATCATGCCAATAAAGTTTTTTAATTGAATTGAATTGAGAGAGAGAGACAGAGAGAGACAGAGAGAGACAGAGAGAGACACAGAGAGACACAGAGAGACACAGAGAGACACAGAGAGACACAGAGAGAGACACAGAGAGAGACACAGAGAGACACAGAGAGACACAGAGAGACACAGAGAGACACAGAGAGAGACACAGAGAGAGACACAGAGAGAGAGACAGAGAGACACAGAGAGACACAGAGAGACACAGAGAGATTAAGGGTTGAGAAAGGTATGTTGTCGTGGCACTGTCCCTCTGCTCTGACAACCTGCTTTACCTCCTGTACTTTGCCAGAACCTCCTTGAAACTCATCACCTACAACATTGACTCCGTTTCCCTTCCAACAGTCACTGCTTGACCCGTGTGATTCTGTGTGATTTTATTTCAGATTCCAGCCATGGCTATTTTGTGTCCCTGAGTTCATGCTCTCTCTCCCTTTCTCCTCCTCATCCATAAGTTATTGGAACCTCCTGCGGACACTTCAGCCGTGTTTGATGAACCAGCACAACCCTCTCTCTGCCAGTGCCAGCACTATGTTACTCAGTCTCTCCTGGCCTCGACAATTCATTGAAGCAGTGAGAACCTTTCGTCTAGGATCCCTGGAGGAACTCTGATCTCATGATGGATGAAGCTCATGGATTGACAACTCCTGCAGTGATGTCCTGGGTGAGATGTGGCACCAACCGCTGCAACATAGAGCAGCACAGAGGTAGAGATGAAGCCTTACTGCACCAGAGACGCCAGGTTCGATCCTGACTATGGTTGCTGTCTGTACAGAGTTTGTACGTTCTCCCTGCGACCATGTGGATTTTATCTAGGTGCTCCAGTTTCCTCCAACACCCCAAAGACATACAGGTTTGTAGGTTTAAGAAAGAACTGCAGATGTTGGAAAAATATTTTAAATTGTTTTAAAGGTTAATTGGCAACGGTTAAATTGTAAATTGTCCCTAGCATGTAGGATAGTGCTAGGGTACGAAGTGATTGTTGGTCAGCACGGGCTCGGTGGGCCAAAGGGCCTGATTCCAATCCGTAACTGTAAGTCTAAAGTGACTGGAATGTTTTTTCCTTGATGTCTAGTGACTAAGGGCTACTGAATGTTACATAGTCTAGAACCAAACCTAGATGGGCAAGCAGCAGTCGGTGGGCTGTCAATGACTCCTTCCTCCACTGTGCTGATGGTTGAGACAAGACTGGGTGTTAATTACTTGGATTAGAATTGCTCTGTTTGCTATTGACAGGAGAATCTTCCACATTGATGGGTAGGTATCAGTGTTGTCACAGCAGCCTGGCCAGATGTATGGCATCTTCAGTTACCGCAGATGGGGTGTTTCTGCTCCCTCACCGTTGCTGTTTCCAGTGGTCCCAACGTTGAATGAATCAAATCGATCAGAGGCGGGGGGGGGGGGGTCTGAGGAGAAAGTCGGTGTGACCATTCACTCTGGCGTGCACGGTCATGAATGCCGCAACCTTGTCTCCAGCACTCCCCTCGCTGAACCCCACTTATGCTGAGGAGAGGGGCGTTCTTGGAGCCTCCTCCTTCCGTCAGCGGTTTAATTGTTCACTGCCATTTATTAGTAGATGTGGCAAGACTGTGTACGTAGCCCCACGTTGTAGCTGGGATGAAGAGGGGGCAGGGAGAGGGATGGAGGCAACGGCTGCAAAGGGTCCTTGTGGCGAAATGGCGACTCTTGCATCCAGACTCAGTGGGCTGTTCTGTGCATTCTACACGAACGGGGGAATTGTGCGTTTTAGATGGCAATAGCCGGGTTGAGCTGTGTGCAAAAAAAAATGTTTCACTCTACCTTGGTACATGTGATAATAAAGAATCCATTGAATCATTGCAGAGGCAGTAAGGCAGCTCTGATCTTCAGCACTGAGCAGCTCGATCAGTGATGGTGCTAGACATTGGAGGGACAATCTGAACGACCGACTCGCCTCAGGGTTACTAGCCCAGTAACCTAACCTCTGCACCACCTCTGCTCCCAATTGCTTTGAGATTAGCTATTTGGCAAATCAAGTCTGTCCCCCAACAACTGTTCACCATGCATGACTGGAATACTTGCATTTATAAAGCATCATCTGCGCTGGCCTTCCCTTTATAATTCTGACCTGAGTAAATCCTTTCACCTGAATTTGGTTTCTTAAGGGCCTGTCCCACTTTCACGACCTCTGCCGAGTTTGCCCTTGACTCATACTCGCAGCATGGTCGTCACGAGGTCTTAGGTTGGTCGTAGCAGGCCCTGGTGCTAGTCGTAGGTACTCGTGGCAACAAGTAGGTCGGGGCGTTTTTTTCAACATGATGAAAAATGTCCACGAGTAAAAAAGGTCGTGAGTTGGGTCGTGAAAGTGGGACAGGCCCTTGAGGTTACACTGACTGTCCAGCAGCTGTATGGCACGTTGTATACACATCTTCATGCGCCGGGCTGTCTCCCATCCTGAATCTCAGCAAGATAGAATTATGTCCATTCCTCTGCACTCTCCACCCTTGCATCTCTCAGCAGCCAAGGGAGCGTCAAATCCAGACTGGACATGGTAGTTGACACCAAAGATAGACACAAGTGCTGGAGTAACTCAAGGCTATAAGAAGGGTCTCGACCCGAAACATTACATATTCCTTTTTTCCAGAGATGCTGCCTGACTCGCTGAGTTTCCACCAGTGGGAGAGTCTAGGATTGAGGTCAGAATTAAAGGACGCTCCTTTAGGAAGGAGATGAAAAGGCATTTCTTTAATCAGAGCTTCAAGTGTATCTCAATCATGTAACATTCTGAGGACTCAACAAGCATTCACAAATAGAGGCTACCTCTTTCCATTTTGTATCTGCTCTGTACAGGGTTGTGTGACCTCTAAATGGTTTGGACAGGATCTGGCAGTAAAGCATCGGAGGCAGATGCTTCGTATTATGCATGTCCTCGTCCTTCTGATGTTTCCCCTGGATCTGACCCCATGGAAGGTCAGCCTGATCTAGCTAATAGGCAGACAGCTGGGGTCTGTCTGCAAGTCCCTCTCCTCTGCTTTGATCGGTCTCTAGTCTCCGCTAAATGACAGACTTACCTTCAGTCTGACCGCACAAACAAAACAGAGACCCTTTTCTGAAAGTTGTGGAACACAATGTACTCACTAACCCAGTTTCACTGAGAGAATTAATAGTGTCCAGCAGGAGCCATTGTGTATAGCAGGTCATGGAGTCATAAAGTCATATAGCAGGGGAATAGGCCCTTCAGCCCAACTTGTGCATACTAACTAGGTTTCATTACAGAGCTGCTCCCACGTGGCCCATGCCCTCTGAACCTTTCCTACCCATGTACCTGATCACGTTGTGTTTAAATGGGCCGAGACCCTTCTTCAGACTGGTTAGCGATAAAGGAATCGAAAGACAGGCGATGAAGTAGAGAGATAAAGAACAATGAACAAAACAAATGCAAAAACGTAACTGATAAAGGAAACAGGCCATTGTTAGCTGTTTGTTGGGTGAAAACGTGAAGCTGGTGCGACTTGGGTGGTGGAGGAAGAGAGAGAGAGGGAGGGAATGTCAGTCCTTGAATGCAACACAGAAACAGGTCCTTCTCCCTCCATGTCCATGCTAACCTTTGTGCCCATCTACACTAATCCTATTTACCACATCCAGGCCTCTGCCAGACATCCGTCTAAATGTCTCTTAAATGTTATGACTGTATCTGATTCCACCATCTGCTCTGGCAATGAGTTCTAGATGTCAACTTTTCTCAGTTTAATACAAAATTACATCCTAAATCCTCTTTTAAACTCCTTCCTCTCATTTAAACTTATACTGCCTCGATTTTCATAAAGATTATGCAGAGAAAAATTCTGAATATGAATTCTACTTATGATTATAATTATATATACTTCTGCTTATAATTGTATATACTTCTATCAGGTCACTCCAGGGGAAACAAGCCCAGTCTGTCTAATTTCTTCCCATAACATAATTTCATAAATCCTGGTGAATCACTCCAGCATAAGAGGGGGAGAGTTTAATGGAGATTTGCAGGACAGGTTTCTGTACTGATCGAGTGGTGGGGGCCTGGAATGCATTGTCAGCACTGGTAGTGGAGGCAGATTTGATAGTGGCATTTAAGAGGCTTTTAGATAGGCACACGGGAATGCAGGGAAGAGAAGGATATGGATCATGTACAAGCAAATGAGATCAGTTCTACCAGGCATCATGTCCAGTACAAACATTGTGGGCCGAATGGCCTGTTCATATGTTGTTCTATCCCTTATAATTGTCATCAATGATTTCCCAATCACCACTTGTAATTACCTGGATTATTCCTGCTGTCTTTCTTAAATAAATAAAAGAGAACATTAGGTCATATGAGATAGGAGCAAAATTAGGCCATTCAGCCATCAAGTCTACTGTCATTCAATCACGGCTGATCTATCTCTCCCTCCTCACCCCATTCTCCTGCCTTCTCCCCATAAACCTTGACACCCATATTAATCCAGAATCTGGGGTGGGAGATTGCAACCCTCACGTGGTCCGCCCTGTTTCGACAAATGCAATCAACCCGGCGTGCACAAACAAATAAGAACACGTTGTCCTACAACCTGGGGCTGTGCACGCCATAGGCAAAAAGACCAAGAATCTATCTATCTCCGCTTTAAAAATATTCTTTGACTTGGCCTCCACAGCGTTCTGTGGCAAAGAATTTCACAGATTCGCCACCCTGTAACTAAAGAAATCCCTTCTCACTTCGTTCCCAAAGGAAAGTCCTTTAATTGACCTCTAGTCCCAGTGGAAACATCCTCTCCAAATCCACTCTATCCGAGCCTTTCACTATTCAGTACATTTCAATGAGGTTCCCCTACATACTTCTAAACTCCAGCGAGTGCAGGCCCAGTGCCATCAAACGCTCTTCATAAGTAAACCCACTCATTATCTAGTCTTCCGGTACATCAACAGTGGCTATCAAAGATCCAAAATTCTGCATCAGGCCGCCAATTCTTCTCCCCCCTTGATTCCCAAAGCACTCTGGGATAGATGTCATCGTGCCTTGGGATGTTACAAATGTGACATGATTCAGATCATCCTTATTTCCATCCCTGAACTCGCCATATTCCACATCCTGGGATTGGGATCCATCTCCCAAACGATGTTAGATAGAGCTCTAGGGGCTAGTGGAATCAAGGGATATGGGGAGAAGGCAGGCATGGGCTATTGATTGGGAACGATCAGTCATGATCACAATGAATGGCGGTGCTGGCTCGAAGGGCCGAATGGCCTCCGCCTATTTTCTATGTTTCTAAAATACTCAAATTAGGCAGCAAATGTTTCCTCTATACCAAAACTCTGCTGTCCTTTGTCCTGGCGTTGTGTTAGGTTGGTTAAGAAGGTTCAATCTTTGGGTATTAATAGTGGAGTAGCAAGATGGATTCAACAGTGGCTGAATGGGAGATGCCAGAGAGTAATGGTGGATAACTGTTTGTCAGGTTGGAAGCCGGTGACCAGTGGGGTGCCTCAGGGATCGGTGTTGGGTCCACTGTTGTTTGTCATGTACATCAATGATCTGGATGATGGTGTGGTAAATTGGATTAGTAAAGGGCCTGTCCCACCAGCATGCGGCGAGCGCGACCAAACATGGTGGCTTGAGGCGTACGGCCTCGCGGGGCGGGTCCCACTTCCAGCCGTGGAGCCGTGTGGAGCTGGTCCCGACATCATACTCACCAATCAGCTGGGCAGGAGGCGGGCCGACTGAATTTGGACGTCGCACGGCGTCTGGCGGTGACGTCATCGCGCAATGCCACGCGCTAGGCGTACGCTGTCAAGACACTGCGTGCGACGTCGAGACGCTGCGTACGGCCTCAATGCGGCTACAGGCCGTTGCCGCGCGGGATTTTTGAGCAGTGTCAGTTTTTCGGAGCCCCGTGCGATGTCGCGACCAGCCCCGCACAACTCCGGTGATCGAAGCGGGACCGGCCCCGCGAGGCCGTACGGCTCACGCAACCGCGTTAGGGCGCGCTCGCTGCATGCAGTCGCATGCTGGTGGGACAGGCCCTTAAGTATGCAGATGATACTAAGATAGGTGGTGTTGTGGATAATGAAGTAGATTTTCAAAGTCTACAGAGAGATTTAGGCCATTTGGAAGAGTGGGCTGAAAGATGGCAGATGGTAAAGATGTTTAATGCTGATAAGTGTGAGGTGCTACATCTTGGCAGGACAAATCAAGGTACATGGTAAATGGTAGGGAATTGAGGAATGCAGTTGAACAGAGGGATCTAGGAATAACTGTGCATAGTTCCCTGAAGGTGGAATCTCATGTACATAGGGAGGTAAAGAAAGTTTTTGGTGTGCTGGCCTTTATAAATCAGAGCATTGAGTATAGAAGTTGGGATGTAATGTTAAAATTAGTGAGGCCAATTCTGGAGGATGGTGTACAATTTTGGTCGCCAAATTATAGGAAAGAAGTCAACAAAATAGAGAGAGTACAGAGGAGATTTACTGGAATGTTGCCTGGGTTTCAGCACCTAGGTTACAGAGAAAGGTTGAACAAGATAGGTCTTTATTCTTTGGAACGCAGAAGGTAAAGGGGGGACTTGATAGAGTTCTTTAAAACTATGAGAGGGATAGACATGGATAAGCTTTTCCCATTGAGAGTAGGGAAGATTCAAACAAGAGGACATGATTTGAGAATTAAGGGACAAAAGTTTAGGGGTAACATGAGGGGGATCTTCTTTACTCAGAGAGTGGTAGCTTGTGGAATGAGCTTCCAGTGGAAGTGGTGGAGGCAGGTTCGATTTTATCATTTAAAAATTAATTGGATAGGTATATGGACGGGAAAGGAATGGAGGGTTATGGTCTGAGTGCAGTAGATGGGACTAGGGGAGAGTAAGTGTTCGGCACGGACTAGAAGGGCCGAGAGGGCCTGTTTCCGTGCTGTCATTGTTATATGGTTATATGGTTAGAATAGTGTAGATGTACTCTGTACCAATCCCCATGTTTAGTTGCCCTGGCAAAGGTCACAGGTAAAGTAGAATGTCCAACTATTTCAGAAACTGCAGGAGTAGGTTCATGTCCATTCCACTATTTAGCAAGACCGCGGCTGATCTTTGACCTCAGTGCCGCTCAACCTAGAGACCCACACGTCTCTGGATGTCGAGATGACACTGCATCCAAATCCAGAATCACCCTATAGTTTGAGACTGTGACCCCTGGTTCACAGAATTTACTATCTTTTAATGAAAGCACTTCTCATTCTTCTAAAGGCAGCAGGTCCAGTTTGAAACATGGAAACATAGAAAATAGGTGCAGGGGTAGGCCATTCGGCCCTTCGAGCCACCACCGCCATTCAATATGGTCATCGCTGATCATCCAAAATCAGTACCCTGTTCCTGCTTTCTCCCCATGTCCCTTGATTCTGTTAGCTTCATCTATCCTCATACAACATACAAGCATGACATATCAGGAATGAATCAAGTGAACTTTGCAACACTTCATTGTCACAACTATATCCATCTTTAAGTAGTGAGTCCCAGACTTGAACATAATATTCCAGGTGTCATGTCACAATGACACTACACATCGTGACTGCGACAGTCAAATCCTCTTGCAAAACTACCATTTGCCTTCCTAACTGCTCTTACACTCACTCTTTAGTTTGAAGAAAGGTCCTGATCCAAAACATATTTATCCATGTTCTCCATGGATGCTGCCGGACCCACTGAGGTACTCCAGCATTATATGTCCTTTTGCGTAAACCAGCATCTGCAAGTGACTTATTTCCATACTTTAGTTTCCTTCGATTCGTGTACAGAACATCTGTGTGTTTCTGAACAGTAATACCAAGAATCCCACCATTTTAACAAATGCTCTACTGTTCACCGGAGGCTCACCTCTTGTCCCCCACCTTGCCCTTTTATGTTGCCCATTCACTTGCCTTTTTGCCCCTGAAGCTTCACTGTCACCCAGCCTAGGATCGAGAGCAAGCTTGGACAAGGTCCACATAATGTCCTCGTCCTGATCACTGAGATCGATCAGGAAGGGCAGGGAGGCTGTGACCCAAAGAGCGCTGATCCCTGCTGCACTCCATCAGACTCAGCCCCCCACATCCAAAAGTGACCGCTTCTCCCCGTTTTCTGTCCGTTAAAGGAATCGCTGTCCTGGGACAGAGAGGAAACGTTACTGTGCGAGGGGAGTCGTGTGTTGTCTCTGGGATCCTAAAATGGAAACAATCCTTTTGCCAGCAGTAATATTTCCCAATGTGATAAGAAAATGCTCCCAGCCCGAGGCAAATGGTTTGGGAATTGACAGGAACTGGTTCTGAAATACAGTTTTGTTGTAAAGTGAGCATCTCACTGCAATCCAGATAATAAATAGTCAGCTGAATGTTCCATGGGCATATGGGATCTGGTGAGCAGCTGTCGACTGCAGGAAGCAGGCAGAGTGGGATGTGCGTGGGGCTGTTACTGCAGACAGAGGCAGCAGCAGCCACACGCAATGTGCCAACCCACAAATCGTGACCTGCTGCTTCCACAACAGGGACCATCCACCCCTGCCTTGAGCCCACCTCACCACACCTGGCACCACACCTGTGAAGACAAGTGGTAGGTAGCAACAAACAGGCTGAAGGCCCCCCGACCCAAAATGTCATCTGTCCATTCCCTCCATAGGTGCTGCCTACCCCGCAGAGTTCCTCCAGCCTTTTGTGTTTCAGTCATGATTTGGGGATATGCAAGGGTCTTCTGTGCATAATACCCACTGTGGAGCAGGACTTGGGCTTGCAGTGGGACCTGGACCTACACTCAACATGGAGCTGACTCACTGAGCCCTCTGTGTGCTGGGCACGGGATAGGTTGGGCACCCAAAACATGACATGTCCTAGGACTAGTGAATGGGACCCAGTCGTGTCACCCAATATCAATAAATAAGTCTTCTGCATTGTTGGTGTGACAATGGGGAATATACCAGTTTACTCTGCTTGGGGTAGACCATTCCTACAGGCGCTGCTGCGGATCTATTGCTGGGGCTCAACTGCAGTGCAAGCCTGGCCATGGAATGCGTGTCACTACAGCCAAGCCCCGGGTCGAGTTGACAAAATCATTACGAAGATGTGGGTGGGAATGAGAACGCAACCTCTGTGAGTGACGACAATTGTGGATTGGCAAAACAGTGAGAGATGGGATGGCGTTAACCTTCAAAGGGATCTCAGTGTGCTGATACAAGTTGGGGCAGCACCCAATTAGGAGGGAAAATGTGAGGAATTTAGTATGAAGGGAAGGAGGTTTTACTGAAATAATATGCAGCCTTGATGAGCTCACAACTGGAGTATTGTGCACAATGTTTGGCTCCTTACCAAAGAAATATTGTATTTATGATGGGAGAGCAGCAGATACTCTGGGCTGGCTCCAGGTTCACCTCACTTGTCAGATGTCAGACTCCCGGTCACTGGGTCAGGCAGGGTGTGGGAAAGTGCAAACAGATCCCTCTCCATACCACCTCGTGCAACTGGAGAAGTATGAAAGCTCTTGAACCTGAATGGCTGCCAATGTTTCCATTTAGAGTTTGGCTCCATGATCCAGGGCCTTGTTATCATTTGTCCTGGGCTCTCCAAGCCACATGACTACTCTGCCACTTTCCCTTCTCCAAACCAGTCTTCTCCCTAAACCACAACACCCACCCATCCACCAAAAGGGGCAAAACGTTGCAACTGTTGGTCTTTCAGTGACTTGCCCACTACATCACCTAGTTAAAACTGATTGCAACAGTGTAGTGGCGATGTTTACTGACTAGGAATTACATCTCCTGTTCTAATGGTTTGGAAACAGAGCTGACCTCCACATCTGGCCAGCTTAAATTTAGTGATTTTAATTTGGAAAATTTAACCACGTGCGAAGATGAATATGAAACTACCAAACTGTCATAAGCTCATCTGTTGGGGAACGAAGCTTACTGTTTGTACCTGGCCTTGTCGGACCCCCGAATACAGATCCACCAGCTTCTCTCAGCATTGGCCAAGTTCATAAGTTATAGGAGCAGAAATAGGCCATTGGGCCCATCAAGTCTACTCCACCATTCAATTATGGCAGATCTATCCCTCTAGATGCCATCCTCCTACCTTCTCCGTATAACCCCCTGACACCCAAACTAATCGAGAAATCACTTCACTCTATGTTGACTAGGCTCTTCCAAACACGGTGAAATTTAAATTACCGCAGATGCTTGTGAGGTAAGCAAGGGTGATTAGGGAGAGGCAACAAATGCCAGCTGTGCCCCTGAACCATGGACAAATGAAGATAAAACCTACCTCCGTACCAAGTACAGTGCTTCAGAATGGTGTCCCCTTCCATCGAACCCCTCCTCCCACATGTCACTGCTATCTGCTTCATCCATCATGCACAGAGGAGAATTCCCAACTCTGCAAGAATTCCCAGCAGGAATACTGGGGATTCGCCCACTTCAATGAGTAGGAGATGGAAGATAGAGCTTGCATGGAGTCAGAGGGCGGTGAATCTGTGGAAGTCTTTGCCACAGAAGGCTGTGGAGGCCAAGTCAGTGGACATTTTTAAGGCAGAGATTGATAGATTATTGATTAGTACAGGTGTCAGAGGTTATGGGGAGAAGGCAGGAGAATGCGGTTAGGAGGGAGAGATAGATCAGCCATGATTGAATGGAGGACTAGACTTGATGGGCTGAATGGCCTAATTCTCATCCTATTGCTTATGACCAGGTGATGGGCAGGAGAAGCGTTGAGGCCAAAGTCGAGAACTCATACTTTCGATGGGAACCCAGGTCAGATATTTGGTGCTGAGCTCTGACACAAGCCCACAGTACATTTTCCATTCATAGGATCCTAACTGCATCCACCTTCTTCAGACCCAGAGAGCCCCAAGACAGGTAGGCGTAGGCTGTCCTGCAATTCTTCTGATTTAGCTATACTAAGTCACAGAGTTCTATTTTTAAGTGTTTCAGGCAGAATACAAAGAGCAGTCAGACCGTTTATTAATCTGTCTTTCACTCGTTTTACTGCACGCTGTTTAAGCTGCTCTGCATTTCAATTGGTTTCTGTTTTTAAACTTTTAAAATATCAGGTTGAAATTTCCACAGTTCAATAATAAACAAAGCAGCCATTGGCTGTCCTGTTAGACAATAGGTTGGCATGCTCCGGGCAACAGCATTTTCTTATCGGAAAATGTTGTTTTAAAATGCCATTTTAGCACCTCACTTGTCGCAGTTAATTTTGTTTTGTGCAAAGACTAAGTAGATACGTTTGCAGAAGTGACTCTCAAAGACATCCGGTCTTCTTGGACTGATTGAGTCTCTAGATTTGTGAACCAGTGATGGGGAGAAAGCAAGACATTGAGTGGTTCTGATGGGTCCAGTCGATGGGATTGATGATCTACAAGGTCAGTGCCAATAACCAGCGTCACCAGGATAGGGTGGATAGGATTCCACTGCCGTCCTCTCACTCGCTGACAACCATCTATAGATGCAAGCACTAGACAAAATGAAATGATTATGGAGCCTCACTACAGCAACATCTTCATCAATATCCCGAGCCTAGAAGAAAGGTGGGAGCGAGTGTCAGAGGGAGGAAAGTGAGAAGGGAGAGGGACAGGGTGTGGGGGGGGGGGGGGGGGGGGGGGGGGGGGGGGGGGGGGGGGGGGGGGGGTGGGGGGGGGGGGGGGGGGGGGGGGGGGGGGGGGGCAAGGGGTGGAAGAGGGAGTGAAAGAGCTGGCACAAACTGCCTTTACTCTTTAGACTCCACTGAACGTCAACACTGAACATCAGGCCAGGAGAAAGGGAGCAGGGTGGGGAGGTGTGGAGAGAAGGAAGAGCAAGAGAAAAAGAGTAGTGCCCCTGTCCCACTTAAGAAGCCTGAACAGAAACCTCTGGAGACTTTGCGCTCCACCCAAGGTTTCCGTGTGGTTCCCGGAGGTTTTTGTCAGTCTCCCTAATGGTCAAAACTGACAAAAACCTCTGGGTACCGCACGGAAACCTTGGGTGGGGCACAAAGTCTCCAGAGGTTTCCGTTCAGGTTTCCTAAGTGGGACAGGGGCATTAGAGAGCAGGCAAGAACTAGCACTGAACATCCTGCTGTTGTCTCTCAGTCACGATTCTCATTTTGACTGGAGATCTCCCCTCCACAGCCTCAGACCCCAACCCACCACACCCTCCATCCACCTCCTGGCATCAGGTTTCAGCCGGTGCTTGCAGCTCTGCCCTCGACCTCCTGAAGTGTACCATCAAAGTTCAAGGAGCTGCTCCACACCTTCCCAACAGCCCGCCAGAGACCCAAGTTACTCGCTGTGTTGAATTAATACAGCCTATTTTTCTCTCCCCACACAACTGACTGTACACGCAAAAGCTAAATTCTCCACTTCTCCCTCGTTTCTGATTTGCTAGTTTCTGAAGTCATTTTGTGTCTTACTCAGATGCGGGCAACATTTGGCAGTTCCATTATGTGTTGCCACCTGCACAGATCTGCCCACAGTCCCCCTGTTTCAGGTCTTTCCCCCTCCCCCTCCCCCCAGGTCTCTGCCCCCTCCCCCCAGGGTCTCTCGCCCCCACTCCCCCTCCTCCTCCCCCCCCGCTCCCTGCCAGGGAGGGGCTTCCTAGCCCCCCCATCTCACTACCTCCCCCGGTCTCTGCCCCCACCCCCCCCTCCCCCCGCCCTTCCCCCACTCCAGGTCTCTGCCCCACTCCCCCTCCCAACAGGGTCTCTGCCACCCTCCCCCCTCCCCCTCCCCCAGGTCTCTCTGCCCCCCTCCCCCCCACCCCATGGTTACCTCTGCCCCTCCTCCCAGCTCCCCCCTCCACCAGGTGGTGCTCTGCCCCTCCCCCTCCCCTAGGTGAGTCCGTTCTTCTCTGCCCTCCCCCTCCCCCCACCCGGGCTCTGCCCCCCTCTCATGGTCCCCTCTTGTTCTTGCCCCTCCCCCCATCCCCCTCAAGGTCTCTGCCCCCTCCCCCCACCCACCAGGTCTCTGCCCCCACTCCTCCCCGCCCCCTCCCCCCCAGGTCTCTGCCTCCCCCCCTGGTTCTCTGCCCCCCCCGCCCTTCCCCAGGTCTCTGCCCCTCCCTTTCCCCCCCACTCTCCCCCCCCCCTCCCCCTCCCGCCCCCCAGGTCTCTTCCCCCCTCCTCTGCCCCCACTGGTTCCTCCCTCCCCCCTTCAAGGTCTCTGCCCCCCTCCCGACCACCCCCCACCCCCCCCCCCCCCCCCACCCTCCTCCCCGCCCCTCCCCCCCCCCCCCCCCCCCCCCTCCCCCCTGGTCTCTGCCCCCCTCCCCCCCCCCCCCAGGTCTCTGCCCCCCCCCCCCTAGGTCTCTTGCCCCCCTCCCCTCCTCCCCCCTGGTCTCTGCCCCTCCCCCTCCCTTCTCTGCCCCCCTCCCCCCAGGTTCTCTCTGCCCCCCCCTCCCCCCCTCCCCCCCCCCCCCCAGGTCTCTGCCCCCCTCCCCCACTCCCCCGCAGGTCTCTGCCCCCATCCCCCCAGGTCTCTGCCCCCCCCCATGCGCCCCTTTAACATGCACCGCTTCAATGGCCTCTTTGTCCTTTCACCCGCAATGCATTTACCTCATTGCCCCGCTTTAAACGGTGTCTGCCAATGTGTCTGCTCATCCCACTGGCCTGCCTCCACTTCACCGCTCATCATTGTTTACCACACTGCTACACTCTTGTTTATTTTTCCAAATATTTCGTGGAGTGGTCCAATACAATGCTTCCTGAGGGGAGAGCCTGGCTCCCACAGTGAGCCTGCAAACTGGTGGGTCGGCCTCGGCGGGCTGGAGTACGCAGACACAATGCGGGATACAAGGGCGCTGGAGGTGACCATGGGGAGGGGTGCAGCCAAACTGCAAGTATTAAAACAGACCTGCCGCTAGAAGCCCACGCCAGCAGGGAAAGAGATATATTTGGTCCATGTAACTAGTGCCTCAGTTCTGCAGTTGAGAGTTGCCTTGTTGCGGTTGAACTGCGCTGGGAGATGAAGATGGAGAAGTTGGGAGTGAGGGATGGGATGAGGTGTGGTGATGGGGCTCACAATGTTCCCACTGTCTCCGTCTCCAGATGCTGCCTGGCCCGCTGAGGTCTTCCAGTACTTCGTATTTTGCTCAAGACTCCAGCATCTGCAGTCACCAACAGGGCCTACCTGTCTACAGCAATTGCATTTATGGTAACACTCATAGACACCACCTGTAATGGCAATTTCTTAACTTTCCAATGCCCAACTTTTAATTGCCGTTACTACACTGGCAGGGAGGAGAGGATTTACACATTCGGTAATAAAAACACATTTTCCGGTCATTATTTCCAGTTTTGCTTCTTTGTTGAACTTGTTGATAAAAACAAAGAAGTGAACATACCAGATCCTCTTTATTCTTAAACAAATTGTAATTTTCTGTTCTTACTATCTGAGCTGATAAACACTGTGCCTTCTGTCCTGTGGCAGCTCCTGTCTGACCTGCCTCGTCGCCTCGTTTATGTCTCACGCCCATCTACGTATCAAACTCCCACCCTCAAGTGTACAAAATACAGCTGGAAATATCTAGACAAAATGCTAAAATATACTAACAGTGACTAACTTGAGCATGAATGGCTCCGACACTACCCATGGTGGGAAATGCATCACACAAAATCATTCATAGACTTTTAAAAGGGAGCGGCGTTGAGCAAGAAAGTCGGGAGAGAATAGTCAAATATTGTTTTGTTTAATCTAGTCAAATAACTCACTCATGTAGGAGATGCAAAACATACCGGTTATTTTCTACCGTTTCAACAAGTGTAGTTATCTCACTCCATGGAACCACCATGTGAAACAAGCAGTAGCCTGCGTCATCTCCAGCTTCACGCCGTGTACACGGGCCAACTCCAGCTTCACGCCGTGTACACAGTACACGGGCCAACTCCAGCGTTACGCCGTGTACACGGGCCAACTCCAGCTTCACGCCGTGTACACAGGCCATCTCCAGCTTCACGCCGTGTACACGGGCCAACTCCAGCTTCACGTGTACACGGGCCAACTCCAGCTTCACGCCGTGTACACGGGCCAACTCCAGCTTCACGCCGTGTACACAGTACACGGGCCAACTCCAGCGTTACGCCGTGTACACGGGCCAACTCCAGCTTCACGTGTACACGGGCCAACTCCAGCTTCACGCCGTGTACACGGTACACGGGACAACTCCAGCTTCACGTGTACACGGGCCAACTCCAGCTTCACGTGTACACGGGACAACTCCAGCTTCACGTGTACACGGGCCAACTCCAGCTTCACGTGTACACGGGCCAACTCCAGCTTCACGTGTACACGGGCCAACTCCAGCTTCACGCCGTGTACACAGTACACGGGCCAACTCCAGCTTCACGCCGTGTACACGGGCCAACTCCAGCTTCACGCCGTGTACACGGGCCAACTCCAGCTTCACGCCGTGTACACGGTACACGGGACAACTCCAGCTTCACGTGTACACGGGCCAACTCCAGCTTCACGCCGTGTACACGGGCCAACTCCAGCGTTACGCCGTGTACACGGGCCAACTCCAGCGTTACGCCGTGTACACGGGCCATCTCCAGCGTTACGCCGTGTACACGGGCCAACTCCAGCTTCACGCCGTGTACACAGTACACGGGCCAACTCCTTCCCACGAGAGAAGGCACAAGCTAATTTGCCTACAATGAAGCGCATTTTGTACAGGTTAGCTGAA
This sequence comes from Okamejei kenojei, assembly GCA_035221665.1. Taxonomy (NCBI): domain Eukaryota; kingdom Metazoa; phylum Chordata; class Chondrichthyes; order Rajiformes; family Rajidae; genus Okamejei; species Okamejei kenojei. Next base: position 860,768 of record CM069161.1, read on the forward strand.
TATATTAAAGGCTGTGCAAATACATACGTTTGCAACAAGCCTTCCTGTGTGTGACATCGGGAACTCGCCCACATCGCTCCCTGCTCAATCAACACTCATGCACATACATCCCAGTGGGGGACACACAACCTTGCCAACTAGAACAGGTGCATTATTCCTCTCTCTCGGTCCTGCTGCTTAGCCACTTTCCTCACCAGGGTAATGTTTTAGTTTTACACCTCGTCAGAAACGTGTGGAAATGACATTTGGAATTCATCAAACTGTTACACCCACTGACCTTGCCGTGTCCTTCAGACAACTCATTGAAAAAGTCACTCCCTTTGGGCACGGCAGGGCAGCGGTAGAGTTGGCAGAGAGAGAAGAGGGTGCTGGTCAGTGTGGACGCAGTGGACCAAAGGTCCTGTTTCTACGTTGCATCTCTAAACTAAAATAAAGGTTTTCCAGGAGTCAGGCAAGACATTATAAAGAGGTTTTGGGCCATGTCATTGAATATCATCCTCTATCATCCTGGTAATTTTATCCCAGAACAGAAAACAGTTCCAAAGCCCCACAACCTTCATAGAAAATATTCCACACTGCATCTGTGGTTTAAATGAGCAACACCTTACTTATAGTGGTAATACCTGGGTCCAGATTCTCTCTGCAGAGGAAGCATCCTCTCCACTTCATCCACCCCCCTCATCTTCCTGAACTCCTGCAGCTACCAGCTCAGCCTGTACCTTTCTTCATAGGACAATTAGCCTGTTCGATGTCCTAGTTCAGCAAAACTTCTCGGACTTGCTTCTGCATCGTTCCTTCACTTTTATTCTACTCACATCATAATAAACGATTACATCCTGCTAGCTTTGATCTGGCACAGATCGTCAGTCTGTAGGGTCAGCCAGTTTGCCAACCCTTGTCTAACAATTAATAACACAATAATTTGTAGTTATATAACTTTCAAAGTAAAACATTGCAGTCACTTTAAACAGTCACATCAGAATACAGAGCCAAAGAGAAGATATGTGTTGAATCTGTGAATTCATTGCCACAGAAGGCTGTGGAGTCCAAGTCAATGGACATTTTTAAGATTTTTGATTAGTAAGTGTGTCCGGGTTTACAGGGAGAAGTCAGGCGGATGGGGTTGAGAGGAAAAGATAGATCAGTCATGATTGAATGGCAGGATAGATATGATGGGCAGAATGGCCCGATTCTGCTCCAATAACTCCAATGACATGGACAGATGGACAGAAGTGTTGTCATAATGGTAGGAGTAAAGAAGCAATTTATCAGCAGTGAGAGAGGGAGAGTTCGGCAGTTTAGTGACAGATTCAGCGCCAAGCTTGTGACCTGCCTGTTCATCTCAGATACATGGCCAAAAAGGAATCTCCCAAACTGCTGGCAGGAAGCCCTGGAGGAAAACAAGTTATTAAATAGACTGTCTTTAATTTTCTCTGACAACTTTTGCAGAGATGAGAAAACGGTGTTTACCGGATAAGATGATTATTGACAACAAAGCCCTCAGCATTGGCAACCATGCCCAGGGTGAAAGTTGCAAAGTGCGTCGGCCACCAGGGTAGGGGCTGCCCGGGTTCACTTTAATCCAAATCACCAGCCTGCAGAAGCTCAAATGCTCAAACCCCTCCCCACAACATTCCTCAGGGGCCTGGAGGTCTGTTTTTCCAGTTTGTCAAAGAGCTGTGCATGGACTGACATCAGCAGCCAGGACAACATACTCCCTCTCTCAACACAGCCAGGCTTAACTCTTCATTCACCGACTCTCAGAGGAGTGCACCCTGACTGGATTGCAGTGGGGCCGGAAAGACAATTAATCCAATGATTAATTCAATGCTGTACTGGGGCTGGAGTAAATCTCTGCCACATGAAGTAAACTGCATGCATCTCACTCAACAGCAATGAGATGAAAGAATTTCTGTGTCTGACAATATTATATGTGCGAAGAATGTAGTCAGACATTGGTTCTTCATAGCTTGTAACAAGATGTCCTTTGCTGGCCACAGATCAAATCTTGGTTTAAGTCTTTGGCCAGGCTGGCAATTTTGACAAGATGTGGTTGTTTTTGTACTACACTAGTGTGGCAGCCCAAACGTGCAGCAAAACAGAGCTGACTTCCGCTCTCGGGAAGAGTCCCATCAGCACAAGGAGGCCTGGGTTTGACTTCAATGGCACCGTGGGATGTGCAATGTCATGAGAGCCAAAGGAAATAGATTTATATTAACTACACTGAGAGACAATTCACACTGAACACGAGAAATGTTTATTTTAGTTACTAGATATAGCGCAGAATCAGGCCCTTCGGCCCACGTCGACCTGCAAACCCCGCACACTAACACTATCATACACACACGAGGGAATTCACAATTTTACCAGGCCAATTAGCCTTCAAACGTCTTTGGAGTGTGGGAGGAAACTGGAGCACCCGTAGTCAGGATCGAACAGGTCACGGGGAGAACGTACAAATCCATACAGACAGCACCCGTAGTCAGGATCGAACCTAGGTCTCTGGCACTGTAAGGCAGCAACTCACCGCATTGCCCTCAATGTATAGAGATTTTGTTTTTTAAATGGTACCAGTAGAGGAAATGGGAACATTCGGGGATGTGGAAGTCCAAGTACACCAGCCAATGAAATTCACCAGAGGAACAAAACTCAGGCAGCTAATGGAGTGTTGGTCTTCATTCTAAAGTACCAGACCTGAAGAGGTGACGGTTTTGCTCAGTTAAACAAAGCTCATGTTAGACACTGCCTAAGGTTTCATATTGTTAAGCACCCTCAACTCAGGAGGGGTACATCATATCCCTCTGAGCTCAGATTCACCCAAAAGACAAAACTGCAAGGGTTAAATTATGCCAACATTGCAAAGATGAGGTGCTATATTACTTTGTTTTTTCAAGAAATGAGGGAAATCTAATTTGGATGATTCAGATGAGTAAATGATTTCAATAGTTAAAAGACTATTTCCCTGGTGGGATTTCGAAAGCAATTTGATTTATTGGACCTATGCAACCGATAGGGAAAGCAAAATACAACAGCAGTGGAAATCAGGAACTCCATCGCAATGAGCAATTTAAGGAGTAAGGCCACAGAAGATTTCACAAGTGAGACTGGCCAACTGTGTTGGGAAGTGTATCAGCACTGCCAGTGAGACAATCAGCCGCAGTCTGACCACAAGAGGCACTAAGGGCTGATATCTCTGTCCTACTGATGTGTTATTACTTTCCTCAATTCTGTCTTCACAGTATCAACCTTCCTGCAAATGGAAAGTTCATTTTTATTCCATTGAAACGTGCTATAATTTTAAAACGCTCTATTAATTCTCCGCTGCCAGAAGGTAAGGAGTTCCAGCCTATGCAATCTCCCTCAAAGGGGATTGTTCTGTCAAGGCTGGGAAGAATGCTGCAACAAAATCATATTCTCAGAATTACGCTGCTCAAGTGCATCAGAATTATCTGTTATTAATTTCACATTTCCACCACCCACAGTTTCCTGACTTTCATTCGGGGCGAGTCTTACATCAACGCAATAGGATTTAGGTAATATTGGGAAAGCAAATAATTGAAAAACAAATGAAGCCAGTGTCCATGTGGACTTTAATACGACATTTGACACAATAGGCTTGTGATAAGGTCAAGGCACATTGGATTCATAATTGGTTGAATGATAGGAGGCAAAGGGCACTGGTGGAAGGATGGGTTTTTTGTGATTTGTTTTTTTATTTCACAAACTTTATTCAGAATAAAAAATAAACAAAACAACAAACATAAATCTTTAGTCTAGTCTTTCAATAGTGTCACACTCAGTAGTGTTAACACCTGTTTTTATACAAAACACTGTTTGTGGTATATATTAACTCCTTCATGTTCAAGTCATTGGTTTTGTATACAGAAATGAAGGTCGTCTAATTTAGAGCAAGATAGAGATCAGATGGAACATTGGGTGGAGCATGGCAGATGGAATTTAATCCCGTCTAGTGCTTGGTGATGCATTTTGGCAAGTCAAATAGGGGTAGGACATATACATTAAATGGTAAGGCACTAAGGAATTTTGATGAACAGGACCCTGGGCTTCATGTTCACAGTTTCCCGACATTGGCAACACAGTTCCATAGGTTGGTGAAGGCATATTTGGCTTCATAGGTTGGGGCATTGAGAGCAAAAGTCCAGACACAATGCTGCAAGTTGACAAACATTTGTTAGACTGCACTTTGAGTATTGTGTGCAGTTTTGTTCAGGCACTATAGGAATAATGTGATTGTGATGGGGAGATGGCAGAGGAGATTCACCAGGATGTTACTGGAGGACTTTAGTTATGGGGAGAGGTTAAATAGAACCCCCAGTGCATGAGATCATTAGAGTCATAGAGTTATACAGCACCGAAATGGGTCCTTCAGCCCACCTTGCCCCTGCCAACCAACTTGGCATTCTGGGCTAGTCACATTTGTCGTATTTGGGCCATATACCTCCAAACCCTATCCATATTAACTGTCCAAATATATCATCTTCTATAGCTTTCTCTGGCAGCTCAATCCAGATATTGACTACTCTCTGAGTGGAAATGTTGTCACAGAGGTCCCTCTTAATCTCTCCCCACTCACCTTAAACCTAAGTCGTCTAGTATTAAGGACAATCGACTGAGCATTGATTTTACCCATGTCCCTCATGATCTTATATACCTCAATAAGACCAGCCCTCAGCTTCCTGCACTTCAAGGAATAAAGCAACATGTTGGTAAATCTCTTCTGCCTCCATTCCATCTTAGTAACATCCTTCTACAGCTGGGCAACCAGAACAGCACACCACACTCCAAGTGGTGCCTCAGCACTCCTCACACCCTTGTAATGGACTGTTCGATCTCCTACCGTCCGGCAGACATTCTATGGCCACACCTCCAGACTCAGGAACAGCTTCATCTCCAGAGCTATAGCTGCTCTGAACCAGCCCTCCTGAGTGCCCCCCCCCCCCACCCCACCCACCCCATGAACTCTCTCCCTCGGATGATCATGTCGCACATCGACCCGGCACAGACACATTTGCACTTTAGACTGTTTTACTGTACTTAGAAACATAGAAACATAGAAACATAGAAATTAGGTGCAGGAGTAGGCCATTCAGCCCTTCGAGCCTGCACCGCCATTCAATATGATCATGGCTGATCATCCAACTCAGTATCCGTACTGCCTTCTCTCCATACCCTCTGATCCCCTTAGCCACAAGGGCCACATCCAACTCACTCTTAAATATAGCCAATGAACTGGCTTCAACTACCCTCTGTGGCAGAGAGTTCCAGAGACTCACCACTCTCTGTGTGAAAAAAGTCTTTCTCATCTCGGTCTTAAAGGATTTCCCCTTATCCTTAAGCTGTGACCCTTGTCCTGGACTTCCCCAACATCGGGAACAATCTTCCTGCATCTAAGCCTGTCCAACCCCTTAAGAATTTTGTAAGTTTCTATAAGATCCCTCTCAATCTCCTAAATTTCCAGAGAGTATAAACCGAGTCTATCCAGTCTTTCTTCATAAGACAGTCCTGACATCCCAGGAATCAGTCTGGTGAACCTTCTCTGCACTCCCTCTATGGCAATAATGTCCTTCCTCAGATTTGGAGACCAAAACTGTACGCAATACTCCAGGTGTGGTCTCACCAAGACCCTGTACAACTGAAGTAGAACCTCCCTGCTCCTGTACTCAAATCCTTTTGCTATGAAAGCTAACATACCATTTGCTTTTTTCACTGCCTGCTGCACCTGCATGCCTACTTTCAATGACTGGTGTTACCATGACACCCAGGTCTCGCTGCATCTCCCCTTTTCCTAATCGGCCACCATTTAAATAATAGTCTGCTTTCCTGTTTTTGCCACCAAAGTGGATAACCTCACATTTATCCACATTATACTGCATCTGCCAAACATTTGCCCACTCACCCAGCCTATCCAAGTCACCTTGCAGTCTCCTAGCATCCTCCTCACAGCGAACACTGCCCCCCAGCTTAGTGTCATCCGCAAACTTGGAGATATTGCCTTCAATTCCCTCATCCAGATCATAATATATATTGTAAATAGCTGGGGTCCCAGCACTGAGCCCTGCGGTACCCCACTAGTTACTGCCTGCCATTGTGAAAAGGACCCGTTTACTCCTACTCTTTGCTTCCTGTTTGCCAGCCAGTTCTCTATCCACATCAATACTGAACCCCTAATACCGTATGCTTTAAGTTTGTATACTAATCTCTTATGTGGGACCTTGTCGAAAGCCTTCTGGAAGTCCAGATATACCACATCCACTGGTTCTCCCTTATCCACGATTATCCATTGATTTATAATTACTTATTATAAATCATGTTTCTCGGGGTATCTAAATCTAAATAGAAACATAGAAATTAGGTGCAGGAGTAGGCCATTCGGCCCTTCGAGCCTGCACCGCCATTCAATATGATCATGGCTGATCATCCAACTCAGTATCCCGTACCTGCCTTCTCTCCAGACCCTCTGATCCCCTTAGCCACAAGGGCCACATCTAACTCCCTCTTAAATATAGCCAATGAACTGGCCTCAACTACCCTCTGTGGCAGGGAGTTCCAGAGACTCACCACTCTCTGTGTGAAAAAAGTCTTTCTCATCTCGGTCTTAAAGGATTTCCCCCTTATCCTTAATCTGTGACCCCTTATTCTCGACTTCCCCAACATCGGGAACAATCTTCCTGCATCTAGCCTGTCAAACCCCTTAAGAATTTTGTAAGTTTCTATAAGATCCCCTCTCAATCTCCTAAATTCTAGAGAGTATAAACCGAGTCTATCCAGTTTTTCTTCATAAGACAGTCCTGACATCCCAGGAATCAGTCTGGTGAACCTTCTCTGCACTCCCTCTATGGCAATAATGTCCTTCCTCAGATTTGGAGACCAAAAACTGTACGCAATACTCCAGGTGTGGTCTCACCAAGACCCTGTACAACTGAAGTAGAACCTCCCTGCTCCTGTACTCAAATCCTTTTGCTATGAAAGCTAACATACCATTCGCTTTTTTCACTGCCTGCTGCACCTGCATGCCTACTTTCAATGACTGGTGTACCATGACACCCAGGTCTCGCTGCATCTCCCCTTTTCCTAATCGGCCACCATTTAAATAATAGTCTGCTTTCCTGTTTTTGCCACCAAAGTGGATAACCTCACATTTATCCACATTATACTGCATCTGCCAAACATTTGCCCACTCATCCAGCCTATCCAAGTCACCTTGCAGTCTCCTAGCTTCCTCCTCACAGCTAACACTGCCACCCAACTTCGTGTCATCTGCAAACTTGGAGATATTGCCTTCAATTCCCTCATCCAGATCATTAATATATATTGTAAGTAGCTGGGGTCCCAGCACTGAGCCCTGCGGTACCCCACTAGTCACTGCCTGCCATTGTGAAAAGGACCCGTTTACTCCTACTCTTTGCTTCCTGTTTGCCAGCCCGTTCTCTATCCACATCAATACTGAACCCCTAATGCCGTATGCTTTAAGTTTGTATACTAATCTCTTATGTGGGACCTTGTTGAAAGCCTTCTGGAAGTCCAGATATAACACATCCACTGGTTCTCCCTTATCTACGCTACTAGTTACATTCTCAAAAAATTCCACAAGATTCGTCAGACATGATTTACCTTTGATTTCCAATGATTTCACCACTTTCCAAATGTGCTGCTATCCCATCTTTAATAACTGACTCTAGCAGTTTCCCCACTACCGATGTTAGACTAACTGGTCTGTAATTCCCTGTTTTCTCTCTCCCTCCCTTCTTAAAAAGAGGGGTTACGTTTGCTACCCGCCAATCCTCAGGAACTACTCCAGAATCTAAAGAGTTTTGAAAGAGTATCACTAATGCATCCACTATTTCCTGAGCTACTTCCTTAAGTACTCTGGGATGCAGCCTATCTGGCCCTGGGGATTTATCGGCCTTTAATCCATTCAATTTACCCAACACCACTTCCCAACTAACCTGGATTTCACTCAATTCCTCATTTGACCCGCGGTCCCCTGCTATTTCCGACAGATTATTTATGTCTTCCTTAGTGAAGACGGAACCAAAGTAATTATTCAATTGGTCCGCCATATCCTTGTTCCCCATGATCAACTCACCTGTTTCTGACTGCAAGGGACCTACATTTGTTTTAACTAATCTCTTTCTCTTCACATATCTATAAACACCTTTGCAGTCAGTTTTTATGTTCCCTGCTAGTTTTCTTTCATAATCTTTCATAATCTATTTTTCCTTTCCTAATTAAGCCCTTTTCCTCCTCTGCTGGTCTCTGAATTTCTCCCAGTCCTCTGGAATGCTGCTTTTTCTGGCTACTTTGTACACATCATCCTTTGCTTTGATACTATCCCTGATTTCCCTTGTTATCCACGGATGCACTACCTTCCCCGATTTATTATTTTGCCAAACTGGGATGAACAATTTTTGTAGTTCATCCATGCAGTCTTTAAATGTCTTCGATTGTATATCCACCGTCAACCCTTTTAGAATTAATTGCCAGTCAATCTTGGCCAATTCACGTCTCATACCCTCAATGTTACCTTTCTTTAAGTTCAGAACCATTGTTTCTGAATTAACAATGTCACTCTCCATCCTAATGAAGAACTCAACCATATAATGGTCACTCTTGCCCAAGGGGGCACGTACAACAAGACGGCCAACTACCCCTTCCTCATTACTCAAAACCCAGTCTAAAATAGCCTGCTCTCTCGTTGGTTCCTCTACATGTTGATTTAGATAACTATCCCGCATACATTCCATAAAATCCTCTTCCTCAGCACCCCTGCCAATTTGATTCACCCAATCTATATGTAGGTTGAAGTCACCCATTATAACGGTTTTGCCTTTGTCGCACGCATTTCTAATTTCCTGTTTGATACCATCCCCAACTTCACTGCTACTGTTAGGTGGCCTGTACACAACACCCGCCAGCGTTTTCTGCCCCTTAGTGTTTCGCAGCTCCACCCATACCGATTCCACATCCTCCAAGCTAATGTCCTTCCTTTCCATTGCGTTAATCTCCTCTCTAACCAGCAACGCTACCCCACCTCCTTTTCCTTTCTCTCTATCCCTCCTGAATATTGGATATCCCTGGATGTTCAGCTCCCAGCCTACGTCACCCTGGAGCCATGTCTCCGTGATCCCAACTATATCATAATCATTAATAGCTATCTGCACGTTCAACTCGTCCACCTTATTACGAATGCTCCTCGCATTGAGACACAAAGCCTTCAGGCTTGTCTTTACAACGCACTTACTCCTTATACACTTCTGCTGAAAAGTGGCCCTTTTTGATTTTTGCCCTGGTTTTGTCTGCCTGCCACTTTTACTTTTCACCTTGCTACCTATTGCTTCTACCCTCATTTTTCACCCACCTGTCTCTCTGCTCTTGTACCCATCCCCCTGCCACATTAGTTTAAATCCTCCCCGACAGCACTAGCAAACACTCCCCCAAGAATGTTATCTAAATTGTATTAGTTGTTTAAGTTATGACATCGGATGGACGCTGCATACCAAATCTCATTGTGCATATGTGCAATGACAATAATATATTATTATTGTTATTATTATTAATTATACAGCTGTATCACAATGTCCGACGTCTGTCCTCAATCTCCTTCCCAATGAACGCAAGTGTGTCAAATGCCTTCACCACTCTGCCCACCCAACTTGCCACTTTCAAGAAACCATGCACCTGTACTCCCAGATCTGTGATCGATAACACACTCCAGGCCTGTGCCATTTACTGTGCACGTCCTAACTTGGTTTGACATACCAAAGTGCAACACCTCACACTTGTCAGCGTAGCTAATTCAAGGTATCAACTAATATCTCTTTTCATTCCATTCTAAATAAAGAACTCTGTTGATTCTGTTTTGACTTGCGTTACATGTATGCTCAGAACAGGTTTTCCCAGACTTCAGCCAGAGGTGGAGTGGAAGAGATCCAGAGCACGATCTGGTCCTGCAAACCTGGGACTGCACCCGACAGAATCTGGTGCCCATCACCAACACCCCAAAGAGAAAGCTGTGTGGCATGGGTTGGGCACAGTTCTGTGGCCAGGGGCCAAATCATGAACGTGGACAGTGTTGCTCAACCACAACTGATTTCAATCTTTCCACCATGACTCTTGGGTTCCTGCTGTCTGCTACAAGCCCCTCCAATGCACACAGAATCCCCAAATACACCCTGCATCTGATAAAGCAACGAGCCCAGGGCCAAAGCAAAGTCTAATCGCCAGACCCAGTGTTACTTGTGTGGTCTTGCCTGCTGCATGATTTAACTTGGCTGCAGAATAGAGAAGAGCAGCAGGGTGGCTGATAAATACCATCAGAAACAACACCAGAGATTACAACACAACATAAAATTACACTAATCTTCCAGTCCAGAAATAATAAACCAGGACTGCTCACACCAGCAGCTGTAACTAGATCGAGTAAACTGACCACAGGGTCTTCCACTACAGCCTGGTCTGGGACTATTGGCCAATCCTGCACATGGAACCTTGGTGCAAGATAACCATTCCAGAACTCCCACGTCAGTGGAGAAACAAAATCATTTGGACGAACTGGAAATTAAAAACAAAAATACCGTGAACTTTAAGGATTTTTCTTTATTTACCTGGCAAAGCATCGACAAATAACAAAAGTCCCTTCACACAAGACAGCGGACGGGTGCAATTCAGGAGTAAGACTATTCCAAAAGCTAAAATCTACAGATGTGGGATATATAATGAAATAATATATAATATATAATGAAAGAAATATAGAAAATGCTGGACATATAGATCTAGAGGCAGATGCAGTGTGATTAACATGTAATAAAATTACAGTTTCAGCTTTTCATAATCATGCGCACACCACTTGTATGGAGAACCCAAAGGTCAAGAGGGAATCTACATTATGTCAGCCAGTGGACACTGGTGGAGCCCGTGCACTTGGAGGGAGGGGTCTAGAAGTTTGGCTCTTTTAAGAGTTTAGGTGACAAGGATAGGATAAAACAGCCCACCCTGGACTTCCACACTGGACCCCCCACTCTCCACCCTATCTACTTTCCAGCTTCCAACAGTCAAAGAAATAACTAAACTCATCACCAAGTCCAAGAACTCCTCCTGCCTGCTTGATCCCATCCCTACTGTCCTGGTTAAATCCTGTCTGCCCTCTATCTCACCCATCATATCGTCCATAATTAACTCCTCCCTATTAACTGCTACTGTCCCTACATCTCTCAAAACAGCTTCTGACACCCCGATTCTAAAAAATACAGGTTCTGATCCAAACAATCCAAATAACTGCCGCCCCATCTCCAAGCTCCCATTCATCACTAAACTTCTGGAAAGGACAGCAGCGACACAACTTCAAGTCCACCTTCAAAACAATAACCTCTATGAACCATTTCAGTCCGGTTTTCGCCACAATCACAGCACTGAAACAGCCTTGGTAAAAATTACAAATGACCTCCTTCTCGCAGGTGACACGGGCCACTTATCCATCCTGATCCTCCTCGACCTCACTGCAGCCTCTGACACCATCTCCTCCTCGACCTCACTGCAGCCTCTGACACCATCTCCCCCTCGACCTCACGGCAGCCTCTGACACCATCTCCTCCTCGACCTCACGGCAGACTCTGACACCATCTCCTCCTCGACCTCACGGCAGCCTCTGACACCATCTCCTCCTCGACCTCACGGCAGACTCTGACACCATCTCCTCCTCGACCTCACGGCAGACTCTGACACCATCTCCTCCTCGACCTCACGGCAGCCTCTGACACCATCTCCCCCTCGACCTCACGGCAGACTCTGACACCATCTCCCCCTCGACCTCACGGCACTCTGACACCATCTCCTCCCTCGACCTCACGGCAGCCTCTGACACCATCTCCTCCTCGACCTCACGGCAGACTCTGACACCATCTCCCACCCAATTCTTCTGGAACGTTTATCTGCCACCGGCATCAACAACAACGCACTACTTTGGTTCAGGTCCTCTCTACACGACAGAAAACAGTTCATCCAGGGAAATAAAGTCACATCCACAACTGCCACAGTCACCCATGGTGTTCCGCAGGGATCGGTGCTGGGGCCACTGCTTTTTATCATCTATATTCAACCGCTTGGCAATATTCTCCGTCATTTTGGAATCAATTTTCACTGCTACGACGATGATACACAACGTTACCTCTCCACAAAACCAACACCTCCCTTCCCCCAACTGCCCGCACCACCTGTCTTCAAGCTATCAGCAACTGGATGTCACTCAACCTTCTAAAACTCAATGGAAATAAAACAGAAATCATGCTAATTGGCTCAAAGTCCACACTCTCCAAAACCCACCCGTTCCCATTTCAGTTGATGGCTCACCCATACCCACCGCCTCCCATGTCAAAAGTCTCGGCGTCATTCTGGACAATACACGTTCCTTTGGCCCCCACATCAGCAATATCACACGCGCTGTATACTTTCATCTCCGCAACTTCTCCAGACTCCGCCCCTCCCTCTCCAAAGACAATACAAAAGTCCTCATCCACGCTCTGGTCACATCCCGCATCGATTACTGCAACGCCCTCCTCACTTGCATCGCCAATAAACTTCTTTATCGCCTCCGATGCATTCAGAACTCTGCAGCCCGGATCATCACCCGCGCCAGATCATCGGACCACATCACACCCATCCTCACTCAGCTCCACTGGCTGCCTGTGCACCAAAGGATTAACTACAAGATTTTACTGCTGACCTTCAAGCCCTACACCACCTTGCTCCCCAATACCTCTCTGACCTGCTGCTACCATACACTCCTTCCCGGTCACTTCCTTCCTCCTCTGCTGCAAGTTTAACTGTCCCCACATTTAGACTCAGCACCATGGGTGCCAGAGCCTTCAGCTGCTCTGCCCCACGTCTCTGGAACACTCTGCCACCTCCCATCCGTCACCTGGACACTATCCATCAATTCAAATCACAACTCAAAACACACCTGTTTAGATTAGCATACCCGACATAACTGCCACCATGTCCACCCTGATTTTAATGACTTAAAATGTTTGTGTATTTTTGCTTTTGTTTTTGTTTTTTGTTTTTTAATCAACTTGATTTTAATATTGATACTGTATTGTGATTTTATGTCCTGTAAGGTGTCCTTGGGTGTCCAGAAAGGCGCCAGCAAATAAAATGCATTATTATTATTATTATTAAAATATTGGTGGTGATCGGTGACAGATTGGGGAGCCTGGTCTGAGGCAATACTGGGATGGGCAGCGGGCCCAGTGTGGGATTCATGCACGATGCTGATACACTTGGCAGCCATCAGAGTCTGGTGTTACAACAGTGAAAGCTACCTCCATGGCGTGACCAGTACAATGTGGCCCATGTATTTCTCATTACTCCAGTACAGAGAATCCAGGAGGAACAATCCCATCCGTCTCGGACAGTTGCAATATCGTAAATTGCTTGTTACCACATATGTAAAATCTAGAACGATACAGCAAAGGCCCTTCAGCCCACTGAGGCCATGCCAGCCATCAGACATACACTGACACCAATCCAACACTAATCCCACTCTACTGTTCCTCACATTCCCAACAACTGCCCCTTACAGTCCATCACTCATCTACATGTTAGGGACAATTTACAATGGTCAATAACCTACTGATGAGTGATATGTGGAGTTTACATGTTTTTCCTGTGATTGTATGGCTTTCCCCAATGTGCTCTGGATTCCTCTTAACATCCCAAAGACATGAGGCTTGGTAAATTAATTTGACATTATAAATTGTTTTGAATGTGTGGCTGAGGGATAGAATGAGGGGAGAGTTGATGGGAATGTGGCGTGAGTACAGAATGAGATTAACATAGGATTAGTGTAAACATAGGGTGGTTGATTGACCCATGGTCTCTGCTCTTGTCCTTCAGTTCTACGATTTGCATGGATTCTGTATGCTGGATTTCGTCCCTACCCAAGATTGTTGGTGCCTCTCTGACACAACGGGATCCGTGAAATGCCGCTTCAAAGGATTTGACATCCATGTGCATCGTTGTGGTATTTTGAGTTCAGCAGGGAACCAAATTTGTTCCACTGAGGTTGAACATAATGGAAGCAATGCCCTTGGTTCTGGCAGTGAGAATCGTCTCTGGTACTGTGCACACAATCAGCAACATGCTCCAGGCTGCTGGCGGAGTTGGGACTCCCAGCCTCCCAGGGAGAGCTCATAAAAGTCACGTCGAGATGTCATTGTTGAGAAACCCATTTCCAGCCAGTCAGTTACACTAGTAACAGTGACAGAGATACAGACCCAAACCCTATTCTCTTACTTCAGTGGAATTGAGGAAGCTAAAGATAGTGCTGCCCAGCAGGGTCTTGAGTCAGGCAGGAGAGGGTGGAGGGAAGGAGGGAGCGTGGGGGAGGGTGGGGGGGAAGGAGGGAGAGGGTGGGGGAGGAGGGAGGGAGAGGGGTGGGAGGGTGGGGGGGAGGGAGAGGGTGGGGAGGGAGGGAGAGGGTGGGGGGGAGGAGAGAGGGTGGGGGGGAGGAGGGAGGGGTGGGGGGGGGAAGGAGGGAGAGGGTGGGGGGAGGAGGAGCGGGTGGGGGGAGGAGGAGGGAAGAGGGTGGGGAAGGAGGGAGAGGGTGGGGGGAAGGAGGGAGAGGGTGGGGGAAGGAGGGAGAGTGTGGGGGAAGGAGGAGAGGTGGGGAGGAGGGAGAGGGTGGGGGAAGGAGGGAGAGGGTGGGGGAAGCAGGGAGAGGGTGGGGGAAGGAGGGAGAGCCATGGAAGGAGTATGAAGCAGAATAACATCACTACGCTGAGTGCTAAAACAGCAAACAAAATGTGGGGTATGTGACATACAGTGCTAAAGGCAAAGCATTCAGGACATGCAAACATTCAGGGAGGTTGCAGCGAAGTGTAGAGAAAACAAAAGTGAGCATGAATTCCCACCTTTGCAATATTTCACCCTCTCGCTGTGCAAAAATCTACCTACCTTGTGGCCTTAAAAATACTCAAATTCTCTTCTTCCAGTTAGGAAGAGTTCCAAATACTCTTAACCCTCAGAAACAATTTAATCTCATCTATCTTAAATGGGCTGCTCCTTATTTTTAACAGTGGCCTCAGGTCTACATTTGACCATGAATAGAAGCATCCTCTCCTGTCAAGACCCCTCAGGATATTGTATATCAACCAGGAGTCCTCTCCCTCAACTGAAACCCAAAGGATGAATCTTTGGGCCTACCTTTCTCCATCAACCCGTCCATTCCACGTACCAATCTACTGTTTCCAATACATTCACTGCCTTTCTTGAAAAGGAGCACAGATAGTAAGCACCGGATCCCGGTTCACAACTGATAGCGCTCTCGGTCCTGGAGTCCAAACTCTTACACACATGTCCAAAATACTTTTGCAAACATACATATTGGGGCTGTGTGCTTGGGTGGGGACCAAGACTTGATCCCATCTTCACTGGCGATTCTCAAGCATCGAGACACTTGCCTCAACACCAAGGTGTAACAGCGGCAACCAGGGCAACAGTGCAACCTTGCGGAACAGCTCCTGACCTTCTGTCTGCTCATCTTCTGTCCCAGCTTCCAGGCTCACAATCAGGTTTAACAATTTCAGGTAACTTGCTTCACTTGCCCAGAATCAGGAGTGGCCAAGTCTGTAGGGGCTAGTGGAGTCGAGGGATATGGGGAGAAGGCAGGCACGGGTTATTGATAGTGGACGATCAGCCATGATCACAATGAATGGCGGTGCTGGCTCAAAGGGCTGAATGGCCTCCTCCTGCACCTATTTTCTAGGTTTCTATGTTTCTGTCACCCAATCTGTAACATTGGCCATGTTATTCTCTCTCCAGGGTCATTTGTACAGCTCTGCATTTCACCGCTTTTTACATTTCTTTATTATCAAACAAATGATCCCTCCCATCACAACTACATCACTTAATTCACAGATTATCACTGCAACCTTGGCCTGTTTGAGAGATACTTTCTTTATCCCAACCAGCCCTCCCAACTAACTTGTTTTCACAGATTCCCTAGTTCTGATGGAGAGTGTTTGACTGAAACATGAACTCTCCTGCCCTGTCAGTAGATGCTGCCCGACTTGCTGAGTGATTCCAGCATTTTGTGTTTCACATTCAACAACACTTACAGTCGCTGGAATTCTGATTAGCATCAGTTTGCGCTGTGACCTCTGGAGGGCACAATTCAGAGAGACAATCAATATTGTAGCACCCGACCGCACAGTGAATGAGCAGCTGACCACACTCACCCCAGCTCACCCATGCCCATGCGCCAGGTCCTTACCATCTTTCCTGTAGTACAGCAGTTCTACTTTCACCTCTTCCGACCCCAGCAGAGCCTGTGCCAGCTGTGCCACAGCACTCTCTGGGGTGGCTGGTCCAGTCAGGAAGTCACAAGTGCCTGGTTTCTGCATGATCTCGACCCGGGAGTAGCCGAACATTTCACAAAAGCCATCATTGCAGAAGATGATTGCACAGTTTTTCATTCGAACATTGATGATGAGAAACTTCCGATCTAGGAGAGAAAGAACAGGAATTACACAGAGGTTAAGGGCTTGGACACGCTAGAGGCAGGAAACATGTTCCTGATGTTGGGGGAGTCCAGAACCACGGGTCACAGTTTACGAATTAGAAGTAAGCCATTTAGAACGGTGACGAGGAAACACTTTTTCTCACAGAGAGTGGTGAGTCTGTGGAATTCTCTGCTTCAGAAGGCGGTGGAGCCAGGTTCTCTGGATGCTTTCAAGAGAGAGCTAGATAGGACTCTTAAAAATAGTGGAGTCAGGGGATATGGGGTACTGATTGGGGATGATCAGCCATGATCACATTGAATGGAGGTGCTGGCTCGAAGGGCTGAATGGCCTACTCCTAAACCTATTGCCTATTGTCAGAGGTCAGAGCAAAGCAATCAACTCCTTCATCTTCTCCCAATAGTGTTATCAACCCTCCCAGGACTGCCCTGTATTTTCCAGCAACTGAACATCAATCCCTGGATTAAATTACAAATAATACAGTAAAAAAATCAAAAAAAGTATTAAAATACATTTAATTTGAAACTTACTGTACACACTTATTAATCAGACAAATTCCGAGGTTGGGGAGGATAGCTCCAGCTGCCTAGATTCATTTGAAGGAAGCTTGATGATATAATATGTCGGGATGTCCCAGAGTCCCTCATCCTCAGCCATACTTGACCATCCCAGTGTAGCAACCTATTGTGAGCACATGGTTCTCTCTGCTCTCTCCTCTCCTAGTCATCTCACATCTCATTCATCGTCACCTATTTGCAAGTCCTCCAGTCATTTGCAATTAGCTGTTGCATTTGCTGGCACCACAGCACATGTGTCAGTCACTCCATCTAATCATAGACATTTCTCTTAAATATTGCCTCTTTTTACACAACGGAATAAAAAATCATTTTCAGTCCATTTAAAGCTAATCAATGAATAATGAGAATTGATTGCTGCTGCCTCACCTGTTGAGTATTTCCTGCATTTTTTTTAAAGAAAATCTTAATCTTTTCAGAGTTATTATTAAAGCAAAATAAAAATGAAATTGCCTCCATTAGACATCACCTTTGCCCTCTTACAGACATAATAGTTTATTCAGTGCGTTGCTCTCAAATGGACTGTCGTTTTGTGGCAGACACTTCAGAAATCTGCACTGAATTGGGGGTGCTCCTCTTGGACATGGATTTAATGCACCCTTTGGGTGGAGACCACACATGCATAGTTGCTTACTTGTGTGAGGCTGATATCACAAATTGTTTGAGGGGTTAGGACTGGATTTCCCAGCGATGTTAACACAGCAACATTCTAGCAAAATGGTGAAATCCATTTCATGAGCAAAAGACATGCAGTAGGTTGACTCACAGGGCAGACAGAATCTGACAGCTACAATCTTCAGGACTGGTCCAATGCTGGGGTTGCTGAGGCACTCTGGACAACAGATATTGAATTCCCCACCTACTGTACATTTTCACCTCTTGCTAGTCTTTGTGCATGAATACTTGAGCACAGGAATAAACATACAACAGTACAGCCCGAGAACAGAACCTTCGGCCCACAATGTCTGGCCATCACTTATCGGCCTGCACATAATCCATATCCCTGCATTCCCTACATATCCATATGCCTATCCAAACATCTTTTAAGTGGCACTATGGTATCTGCCTCAACCACCAGCCCTGGCAGCATATTCCAGGCTCTCGTCACCCTTTGTGTAAAAAAAAGTTACCCTGCACATCTTCTGCCCCTGCAAAAAGTTACCCTGCACTATCTTACACACACTAGGGACAATCTACATTTACACCAAGCCAATTAACCTACAAACCTGTACGCCTTTGGAGTGTGGGAAGAAACTGAAGATCTCGGAGGAAACCCACACAGGTCAAGTGGGAAAATGTACAAACTCCGTACAGACAGCACCCGTAGTCAGGATCGAACCCAGGACCCAGATCCCAGACACTGGAAGGCAGCAACTCTACTACTGTGCCAACTCAAGGAGTGGCCAGAACTGCACTCCAATGCAGCTACATCATGAATAAAAACAGGTTCCTTCAGCTGGAGTTTTGGAACAATTTCCACAGTGGCCACACCTCCCACGTTATGTAACTAAATGATGCAAGATCTTCTCCAATAGGCTCCTTAAAACCTGCACATCATTACAATTTCCTTCATCAGCGAGGACATGGCTTATCCCTACATTTCAGACCCAATTTTCCAAACAACTTAATGATGGGCTCTTTGATAAGATGGGGATTAAATGTGTTGCATCAGGCTTGTTGTCACCTCCACAAAGCAGTATTGTTTATTCACGCTGCACTATAAACTACCAAATGCAGATCGGTTTATCCATTTGAGCCCCAAACATAAAACTTGCATTCTACGTCTGAATTTCTGAGGTAACGTGTGGCTGCCAAAGCAAAGAACAAAGTCATGGGCTACGTTGCGTGGAGTTCACATCCTACCACTTCAACCAACTTCCTTGTCATTTTAATACAATCTACTCCTTCCTTTCAACAAGCTCTCTTCTGGTTTTGTGGCTACTTCGTGAATCATTTGTTCAGCTGCCTGCAAGCATGAACCCCGACTTCCTCTGCCTGCTACCTAGTTCTCCTTCCCACTCGATTCCAATCTGAGTTTGCAGAACACTGTACACGACTCTGTGGAAACTTGTTCTGAACAAACGATGCAAGCTCAAAGAACTGCATCTTGTTTTTCAGCTGGGCACTTTATATGAAGTTACTCACACTAGAATTGTCCGTCACAATTTTCTATTTATATACATCTCATCCAAATCATTTGTTTAATCTGTGTCTCATTGGCCCTTTTACCTTAACTTTCATTATTTAATATCTCACGTTCCACGCAGCCAGTGAGCGTTGTCACTTCCCCATGCTTGTGTACTTGCAGTAACATGACTCCTGGATGCACTAAACGCTACCATTACCCATTATTTTACAACCACTAATCAGGAAGTTCTCCCGGGGAATTGAGAATCACTCAAAAGATGCTAGATATTTAATTTAACATTAGCCTCATAGCACGTTACCAACTCACAAAAGGGTCAGAAGAAGGGTCCCGACCCGAAACGTCACCTATCCCTTTTGTCCAGAGATGCTGCCTGACACACTGAGTTACTCCAGCAATTCGTGTCTATCTTTGGTATAATCCACAGTTTCTATCCATTCTTTCATATTCATTAAAAAAAAGAACTAATTGTTGGAAATTGAAAATAATAACAGAAAATGGTAGAAAATTCAGCCAATCAAAGTAGTCTCATGAAGTTCTGACACTTTGCCGATCCAAATCTTTGTCTGGTTTTCTTTTTACAGATGCCGAGCTTTTCCAGCGTTTCCACTGTTTTTACCTCAATTTACATTTCTTAATGACAAAGGTGGAGAGTCAATCCATTCAATCTTCACTGGGTGTCAGAAACATCCCATCAATCAGTGCCCCCACTTATTCCCCAGCCACATGACAATTCTCCAACCAAAAGAGGCAATTTACAGCGACTGATTAATCGACCATCCAAGGCATCTTTGATGTGCGGGAGAAAACGGAGCATCCATGTGGTCACAAGAACTTGCAAACGGGAAACAGACAGCACCAGAGCTCAGTAATGAACTAGGGTCTCAGGAGCTATGAGACAGGAGCTCTACCAGCTGTTCTACTGTGCCACCCACACTTTCACAAAATTGCTGTATTTGCATTTTAATAGTCAAAAATCACTGCAGAGCTTTAAGCCACTAAATAGCTTAAATACGTTTGAAATGAGATGCAGAGCTACTGAATTTAAATTGTTCCCTTCAAGCTGAAAAATCCCCATCCCTGCAGCTGGTAAATTGACTAAATTTAGAAATGTCTCCTTCACTGTCTGCCTCATTTAATTAAAAATCCATTATGTCTTGCCACACCCCCTCTCTCTCATTAACCAAATTAGATTATAGCTCCTTGTTTCTTTCATTACATCCTGTTTGTTGAGGGAAGGGAATTGTGTTGTCACTGTTATGACTGCATGGGAAGGGATCAGTCCATTGAATCAGAACGATCCCATCAATTCCATTTCGACCACTCTATACCCCAGCCCCACAAGTTCAGCTTCCGCGAGTATCATTCCAATTTCCTTTTGAAATAATCGATGATCCCCTCTTTTCCGAGTCACAGACAGTGTTCCGGGATATTACCACTTCTGAAAAAGGTTCTTTCTTCCAATCCCCTGTATCTCTCACCCTAAACGTCAAATTCTTCTCCCTGAACTAAACAAACAGCTGACACTTCTGCCAAATCTGCCCTAAACATTTTTCCTCCTTCCATCCCACCTCATCCCAAGCTTATCTAATGTTAACTTGGAGCAGAAATGCAACATTCCTCGAATTCTTCTGCTAAACCTCTACATCTACGACTGTCACATCCTTCCCGAGATAAGAGTTTGCCATAACATCTGCTTCTGTGCTCAATACCACATGCTTTGCGAACTACTCACTCAATGTATCCTCCAACTTCAGATTAATACACATAATCCCGTGTCACTTTATTACAGCACAGCAAAGTGGTGTGGTATTCCATTCCAGGGCATTGGAATTTGTGACAGGCCAACTCTGGTCAAAAAGTGTTGGAGGCAGTACATATGGAAGCTAAGATTATTGATCGCATTGATCAGTGTACAGGTCTTGATACCATGCAACAGAGTGCTGATGGTAGGCTAAGTAAGCACCAGTGTGATTGCTTAGGGAACCTGTTTTTTTTAAAGCAAAAATAAACTTTATTCAAAAATTTTGAATTTATACAAATCGAAAACTGAGCGAAAACTGTTCATACATTCTCATTGCTGATGCATTCAATAGTGTATGTTCTCAGTAGTGTGCAAACTCAGTAATGTTCGCACCCTACATGCCACTCACGTGCCCCCCTAGGGTGATAACCCTTCCCTTGTTTGAGGGGTACTCCCACTGAACTCTGCCACTCAATGCCCAGCAACAGAAGGACCCTAGACTGTGGTTCTCCCCCACATAGCCTTGGCGTTGGCTGGAAAGGGCCAGTCAGCAACATTACCCGATGGACATCTCGCTGTGCTGCGAGACCAACATGTTTCAGGCAGACCAAAGAGCATCTTTCACCGAGTTGATGATCTTCCAACAACATTTCATGTACTTCTTGCTTATTATTCAGCCGCAACCCTTGCTGTAATCCTGCAAAATTGTGGCAGTTTCCTGCTGAACCGGTCGATGCCCGCATCCAGCAAGAACTTGTCAGCAATGGAGGATACTAAGTAAACTTGGATCCATTCCAGTTTACATCATTTATATATAAATCAAGCAGCAGCAGCCTAGAACGCATTGTGGAACACTGACTACATCGACCAGCCTGACAAACAAACACTTAACGCAGCACACTGCTTTGCCCTCAAGCTATTTTTTTTTCATCTATGCTGACACCTCCTATCCTCTCCCGATTTTGTTAACCAGCCTTGCCTAGTATTTTGTTAAACAGTTTTAAAAATCCATTTAGACTGCACCCACTGCATTCGCTTCAATCTCCTGTGATTTCAAAACATTATGTCAAACACAACCTGATCTTTAAAAAATCTCAGCTGACCTGAATTTTCTCTTGATCAAGAACACAAGCCACAATCTAAATGATAGGAGGTTCCATGTCCATAGTTACAGGAATGTCATGCTGTTGATGTTAGACTTGTGTGTAAAAGGGCATCACATTTGCAACTTTCCAACCCTCAGGCACCTCCACTGTAGTGGGGAGATAGGCAGATGTTGAAAGCTCTCCTCCCAACTCCACTTCAGCTCATTGAACAACCCAAGATGCAAGTCATCTAACCCATGCAACAAACACATTCCAAACACTTCCTGCCTACCACCTTTCACTTAGCCTCTTACATCTATCATAATCCTTACATCTATCCTATCACTGTTGCTGATATTTTGTCAGTACCCCTTCCTGGGTAACCATACATACAGCACACTCATTATTCAAGCAAGGGGCAGCACAGTGGCACAGTGGTAGAGTTGCTGCCCTGCAGTGCCACAGACCCGGGTTCAATCCCAGCTCTAGGTGCTGTCTGTATAGAGTTTGTACATTCTTTGTAACCACGTGGGTTTCCTCCGGATGCTTTGGTTTCCTCCCACATTCCAAAGATGTACACGTTTGAAGGTCAATTGTTTCGGTAAGAAATTGTAAATTGCCCCTAGTGTGTTAACATGCGGGGTGATCGCTGGTCAGTGCGGACTCAGTGGGTCGTAGGGCCTGTTTCCATGCTGTATTTCTAGAGTCCAAAGCCTTAAGAGTCAGCCAATTAATCTCTTCCCTTTTACTTTGAGTTTTTGGTTTCATTTGGCAGTGAAATCTGTGGAATTCTCTGCAACAGAAGGCAGTGGAGGTCAATTCACTGGATGTTTCCAAGAGAGTTAGATTTAGCTCTTAAGGCTAACAGAGTCAAGGGATATGGGGGAAACGCAGGAACAGGGTACTGATTTTGGATGATCATATTGAATGGCAGCACTGGCTCAAAAGGCCAAATGGCCTACTCCTGCACCTATTTTCTATTTTTCAGTTTCCCCCTGTCTACTTCATTTCATTCAAGTCCTGTCCTGGTTTGTTCCACCAAAATGTAATACCCTGCATTTATCCAAATTAATGTTCCATTTGCCATCAGCCCATTAGACTACATAACCCAGATCCTGCTGTAACCTTAGATAACCATCTTGCTGTCCACTATACCATCACATTTAGTGTAATCCACGTACTTACTAACCATGCTTCATACATTCCCATAAAAATGGTTAACATTAATAACAAACTGTGGACCCAACACCAGTCCCAGTGGCATACTTGCCACAGGCATGACTGAAATGCAGCCCTTCACGACCACTCTGTTTCTAATCTTCAAGCCAATTCTGCATTTATTTTTTGCTAGCTTGCCCCAGACTCCATAAGATCTAACTTTCCAGACCAACCTACTGTCTTGTCAAAGACTTTGCTAACATTCACGTAGACCATAGTGAATCTCAATTCCCCACACACAAAACAATGCTGATTATCCCTAATCAATTTTCCCCTTTACAAATGCATGTCAACTCCCTCTCAGAGTGCCCTCCATTAACTTACCACTGATGCAAAGCTCACCAGTCTGTCGTTCCCAAGCTTCTCCCTCACAGCTTTTCTTGAACAGAGGCACAACATTTGTCACCCTCCAGTCTTCCAGGCTCTCACCTGTGTCTATCAATGATGACAATCTCTGCTTGTGGCCCCATAATTTCTTCCCGAGATTCACACAATGTCCTAGGATATACTTGACTAGGTCCCAACAATTTTTCTACCTTTATGCATTTTATGACTTCACCTTTTCTTTGATAATGTGGATTATCTTCACGACAGTTACATTCAAAATTCCCCAACATTCATGTCCTTCTCCACAGCAGATACAAATAAGAAACATTTAATTAACACCTCTGCCATGTCCCATGCTTCCACATATAGACAACCTTGTTGATTTTAAATGGCTCCATTCTCTCAAATGTTTGTGGAATCTCTTTAGATTCTGCTTTCTCTTCTCTGCTAAAGCTATTGAATGTCCCCTTTTTTGCACTCCTGATTTCACGATCAATTGTGCTCTTACACCCACTGTACTCGAGGGATTCACACGATCCCCTCAGCCTATCCCTGACACATGCCTCTTTTTTCTTGTTCAAAACCTCAAGAGCACCATCATCCAAGGTTTCCTACTCCTATCAGCCCTGCTCTTCGCTCTAACAGGAACATGTTGGCCATTAACTCTACTACACATTTATAAACCTCAAGTTTACGAGACATCCATTTGCCTGCAAACAGCCTCTCGTAATTAACATCTGAAAGTTCCTGTCTTTCCCATCAGGATATAACGAATTTAAGCCAGGGTTTAGCTGGTGAGACTTCACCATTGCCACTGGTATTCTGGATTAAAACTACCAGGCAAGGACCCTGATAAATGAGTCTAAACATTTCAATTCAAATATTTGGAGTGGCTGAAATTCTGATGGTGAGGGGTTTACAGTCACTGAGCTTGTTGGAATGTACCAGGTTAAAAGTAGTTCAGGTCACAAGGGGATCATTTTTATTCCCCTTGATGGCCATGTCCGTGATGAAAGTTCCCATAGTCTCTGTTTAGCTTCACCCACACTTATGTCTTGGATACACCAGGTCAGACAAGGGCCAGCATCATTTCCTTTGGCAAAAAGCTGTCATGTTTTCACCCAGATAGTTGTGCATCTGTGAAATTCTCTGCCACAGAAAGCAGTGGAAGCCAATTCTCTGGATGTTTTCAAGAGAGAGTTAGATATAACTCTTAGGGCTAATGGAATCAAGGGATGTGGGGAGAAAGCAGGAATGGGGTACTGATTTTGGATGGTCAGCCATAATTTTATTGGATGATGGTGCTGGCTGGAAGGGCCAAATGTCATAATACTAAGGCAAGGAGGCATCTTTGAAATGGCCTGTTACATTTCATCTCAATACTTGTTTACCTAACTTTCATCACATTAACTGCCCGCTGATTGCTTGCCAGTTGGGGCTTAGCATGGTTCAGTACTGGAGCTTCCGGTCAACTTCCAGGGTGATGCTGCATGTCCAACGTGTGCTCTGCAGAACACTCCAGCATTGTGTTGTATTAAACAGAGAGCTCACTTGCCCCAATAAAGAGGGATCCTTCTGAAGGTGTTTGTCAGTGTGTCCAAGCCTTTCAACCAACGCCATGATAAAACAGACTATCCACTTTTCACTTTACTGCCATGGGTGAACTGGCTGTCATACTTCCAACTGTAGCTTTACAATGACTACAGTTCCGCTGTAAACTGATTAGGGGCATGCCGATATCATGAGAGGCAATGTTAATACAAACCCAGCTATTTCATGAAACTCTGCTCATAAAGTACAAAAACAGTGCGGACAGGTGGCGAGTGCCATGAAAGCTGGACACCGGAAATGGGCAGGTCCGACTCAATGTTGAACAGCACAGAAACAGGCCCTTCAGCCCATCACAGGCATGCTCTGCGCTGTACCAATGTGTACCATTCATTTAGTCATTAAGTCCCAGACATTTCTCCAGCTTCAATAGTGCTGCATACTCCATGATATTGGACAGAATGGCTGCAGAGGATAACACGTCGATGCATTAATGGAGTGTTACTGCTACCAATAGTAAATGACCTCTTCATTTTAAGTACCTCGACCTGAACGTCACACATTCCTTGTCTCCAGAGATGCTGCCTGACCTGCTGACTTATTCCAGTTTTTTGCATGTACCTCTCCGTCCAGCTGTACTTGTCTACATATTCAGCAGCTGGATGTTAAGCAGGCGAGGAATACAAAACTAAACCCAGGGGAATGATCCAGCATGAATCTCCAAACGTATACTCAGGAGTAATGATGTTATCAGTGGGTTTACAATTGCAGTACAGAGAGGTCGAGGAATTTGTTCCTCCTAATCCCCTCCGGCCACAGTCTGCTCACACTGAGAAAGACAATTGCAACCTCAACATTTCCAAATGTTTGTTAAATGCTCAGACGCAGCAGACCTTGAACTATAACTCAGACAGCCCTGCATCTGCACACAGGGCACATTCACAGCTTAGTGACTCAAAGCAAAACAAAACTATATATAGGATGCATCCTGCTGTACAATCTGAATTTTTATGTTTGTTGGGTTGGTCAGGTGGCAGAGAAATCGGCAATGAGGCCAACAAACCTTAGCTCAGCTGAACGGAGCACGACCCAAGATCATAGCAGCAAAACAGCCAACACACGGCAACGCAGTGACGCGACATTGGAGCCAAAGGCCCAGGTTTGATCCTGACTAGGGACGCTGTCTTTACAGAGTTTGTACGTTCTCCTTGTGACCCGCATGGGTTTTCCCCGGGAGCTCTGGTTTCCTCCCACACTCCAAAGACGTACAGGTCTGTAGGTAAATTGGCTTGGTAAAATTGTAAATTGTCCCTATTGTGTGTTTCAGTGTTAGTGTGTGGGAATCACTGGTTGGTGCAGATTGGCGGGCCAAAGGTTCTGATTCTGCGCTGTATCTCTAAACTAAACTAAACCTCACCAATCAGGATTAGATGCTCACTTCTGCAGTGTTGGAACTTGATCACTTGAGATGAAAGAATTCTCAGCTCCCACTGTGGAACTTTGAATCTGTGATGACAATGCCTCTACCTACTCTTCAGCCTTTTATAATCTTGAATATCTATCATATGTTCCCTTGTCTGCTGAGAACAACACCAAAATCATTGTTGTTTCTTGTAGAAACATATAATATTATTACGGGATTGGACAAGCTAGATGCAGGAAACATGTTCCCGATGTTGGGGGACTTCAGAACCATGGGCCACAGTTTAAGAATATGGGATAGATCATTTAGAACTGAGATGAGGAAATACTTTTTCACCCAGAGAGTTGTGAATTTGTCAAATTCTCTGCCTCGGAAAGCAATGGAAGCTGATTCACTGGATGCATTCAAAAGAGAGCTAGATAGAGCTCTTAGGGCTAGCAGAATCAAGGGGTATGGGGAGAAGGCAGGAACGGGGTACTGATTGTGGATGATCAGCCATGATCACATTGAATGGCGGTGCTGGCTCGAAGGGCCGAATGGCCCACTCCTGCACGTATTTTATATGTTTACTGAAAGTGCCAAGAAACAAGTACTGAGTCAAAAGCAGCAGCTGATATTGAAGCCCTTGGGAACAGCACTGTTGCCAGCAGAGTTCTGGCATCAACATGTGTCAAGCACTCTCCTGTTAAAATGTCACCAAACCATACACCCTCAGCATAAGTAACCCACCACTCCAATTTACTAATAGAGTTTATCTATTTCTCAATAACAGTTTGTATAACTCATTTAGTGAGGATAAACAGAGGCAGCGCAGGAATACTATCCAACAACTTGACAGGATCGCACTAAAAGTGTAGTTAAGGAATAAAGTTTAAAGAGCAGTTAAGGAGGTACGAGGGCAGTGGGTGGCAGCTGGGGGCTGGATTTCAGAGCAGAGTCACTGACAACACAGCCATTTCATTCGGGCTTGAGCACAATTGCCAAATTTGAGCATAGCATTCTCAGGGAGATACGAGGTTGGAAAGATTGCAGAGATAGTGCAGCTGAACTAAACCACAGAGTGATTTGAAAACAAGGATGAAAATTTAAAAGGAAACAAGATGATGTGTTACCAGGAGGCAATGGTGACAAACAGGCAAAGGAGCGATCGATGAATAAGACTCGGGCAAGGTCACAGGCAATAAAGCTTTGGACGATCTATAGTGGAGATTAGAAAGAGGGATAGCAGCCAGAATTTAGTTACGCAGACATGGCTCAGGGTAACATGAGAGCTTCAGCAGTGAGCTGGGTCAGGGGCTGAGTAAGTCCAGTTACGAGGTGAATACAGGCTGTCATAGTAACGTCATTGACACGTCTGAAGCTCAACTGGGATACGATGCCAAAAGTTTGTTGAAGTTTCAGAGCAGTCCTGGAGCCAGGTGGAGTTGATGATAGAGATCAGAGACAAATTCATCTGCAGGCCTGCGCTGCTCCTTTAACTATCCAATTGCCCCAGCTTGTCAGACATCGTCTAGTACCTCATCTCCATGGTCCTGTTTCTCCAAACCTCTAATCCCCTCCAACACTGTAACCGCTCAAGATCTTGACTGTGGATGATCAGCCATGATCACATTGAATGGTGGTGCTGGCTCGAATGGCCAAATGGCCTACTCCTGCACCTATTGTCTAATCTGAAGAAGTCCCAACTCGAAAGGCCACCCACCTATCCATTCCCTCCCCAGATGCTGTGTGACCCATTGAGTTCCTCCTGCACTTTGTGCTTTCCTCAAGATTCCAGCATCTACAGTCGCCTGTCTCTCAAGATCTTACTTTCCCTAAAATTCTGGTCTCTTGGGCCTTCCAGCTGTCTTCAGATGCGCAGCTCCAGCGTACTGGAATTTCTTCCCATTCTGCCTCTATAATTCTTCCTTTGCCTCGACCTGAAATTTTAACTTGAACCTTTTGCTTCCCCCTCCCCTCCCTCGCACCCCCCGCACCCTCTCCCCAGCTGTTGTTTGAACTGATGAATTCTTCCAGTGTTCTGTTTTTGTCCATAAAATCTACTCATTTGACCAAGCTTTTGGATTTGTCAGCTAGCGTCTATGTGGCTTTGTGCCAAATTAGACTTACAGAGTTTATTATAGTGACAGGGCTGTAAATCTTTGGGTTGGCTCAAGTGAGCCAAATTAGTGCGTGTCTGTGAATGATTCAAATTCAGTAAGAGCCACAGCCCAGCCCAACCTGTGCTCGTGAAACCACAGTAGGATGCTCTGGGCTGGCATTCCCTGAAGTTGCACCCGTCTCAATGGCGGGGGGGAGGGGGGGTCACTGGATCGCAATCATCAGCTGGAAGTGGGACTGATCATCTCCTCAGCCCTGGCCAATGACTCAGACACTCCACCCCGGCCCCGTCTAACTCCGCGCTGACCCCACTTCACCGGAATTTGTCTCCCATCCCACGATCCAATCACCTGAGCCACCGGGATAGGAGCTGGCAAGAATTGAAGTCTCTTCCCGGAAGTTTCAGCTTGTTTTTGGAAGCGAGTTTTGCCTCTTCTGCTGACAATTCCAGCGCAGCCAGGCTGCTATCCCCAGGTGACACTCCCAGCAGAGATCACAGCAAAGTGCTCTGCAGGTGCTCACTGGGCTACACCTCCAAGCCCCGAGACTGTCACCAGGGCAGGGATGCAACACCACATGCAGACGCCACCTCAATGTGCACGCCATCCCGACTCTGATCACCAGCACCCCTGCACTGTAGCTGGGTCTAAGGTGATACTTTATCCCGGGCAGCCCAGTGGGAAGGTGGTGGCTCACCCACACACTCTCAAGGACAATGGCTGATGACCTGGTCAGCAATGCCTACTTCTTATGAAGGAATAACAAACATAGCATTCACTTGTCAACTGAGGGGCAGATGGCCGCACTCCAGTCAGCAGATCACAAATTCACAACTGGAGCCACTGCCACTGTGCCACCATAGGGCACTGCCCCTCCCATCCCCCATAGTTGGGCATTTCTCAGCCCCCTCCCCAACAGCAGGGATTACTGCTCACCATTTCCAATTCCCACTTCACAATGATTGTGCTCGTGAAGTACTTAGCTGGCTCTAACATGCTTATGTTATCAGAAGATTGCAAAAAGTGCGACGGAAATGCGATATTTATATCCCCGGAGACTAATTTGGTGCTGGGAACAAGCCTCAGCAAGGATGAGGATTAGCAGCCGAGTGGCTCACAAGCCATACTGTCCAAACTCCCATTAACCAGGGAGGAGGGCCATGGCCTTTACAGGTTACACCTCAGAACTTTCTTAATTTGATGAGCGGAGCAAAACGCAAGCACCTTGGTGAACACATTGAACAACTGGGAGTTTCTGATGTCACCAAACATGGATATGATTTTTGTCACTGGTTTTAACCCCAGCCTCTTCTTGAACCAGTGCATTTTACCAGTGCCGGGTCAACAGCTCCCATCACTACTTCACGTGGGAGTAAATCAATTTGGTACTCCCCAGATGAGGTGCGCAGTGGAGAAAACCATTGAGGAATTTAACCATGTGTTTTCCATCAAGAAACTCAAGTAACTGAAGCTGTAGGGATAGGTTCTTCACATACAGGAGTCCTGCCAGAAGAAAGGCAGATAAATGTGAATGTAGCCAAGAGATAATGAAACTGTTGTTGAAGTGGTGCTCTAGTTTCAACCATCATCTCCTACAAAGGCATTCACGCTGACCAGGAGTGGTGGGGTGATATCAGTTTATATTGGGTGTAGACACAAAATGCTGGAGTAGCTCAGCAGGACAGGCAGCATCTCTAGAGAGACGGAATGGGTGACATATCGGGTCGTGACTCTTCTTCAGGCTTAAACCAGCATCTGCAGTTCTTTCCTACTCAGTTTATATTGGACAATGCTCAGTTTCATTTGGAACTCATCAAGGCAATGCTACATGCAGCAAAATCAAAACCTCGTTCCCGCATGGGCTGGTAAACAGCAAGGAACTGATGCTGCAAAGAGTCATCAGAGCATTATGCTTCAGAAAATTAACTGGACCATCACTAAATACCATGGCCTCAAGAGCAGGTCAGAAGCTGGGTATCCTTCGGTAAGTGACTCGTAAGGTATCGTAAGGTCCTCCCAACATCTACAAAGTCAAATGTCTACTGGGATAATGTTAGAATGAATGAAGCTCGAACAACATTGGAAAATCTTAACACCATCCAAGACAACATAGTTCACCAGAACAACAGCCCATCCAGCACCACCCCTCCATTCATCATTCACTTTCACCATCCAAGGCAGCATAGTTCACCTGAACAGCAGCCCACCCAGCCCCACCCTCCATTCACCATTTACTTTCCTCCACTAGCAGTAACTGGGGCTGCAGTATTTACCATCAGCAGTACCTGCTAAGTGAGCTAACTGTACCACCAGGACAGAAACAGCATCACTTGCATCTTCCCACAAGTTACAGGTACATGCCAGTTTCACTTGAGAAAATACATTTTTGTTCCCCAAGCTTAGGTCGGTCAAAATACAAGAATGTCTGCACCTGGGTTCAGAACAAACCTCAACATGCACTGTAGCAGTTCAAGGTGGTGCCGGTCAGTGTCTGTGAGCTGGAAGAAATGGGCATTAAAGCATGGATTTTCCAATGATTCCACATCCCACAGATGACAATTTCACCATTGGATTCAGTCTGACTGCATTAGGCATCATCATGGATTGCATCCTGCAGGAGTACAACATTGATGGATGCTGAACTGCCACTGCACTAATAGATAGACAGCTGCTTGAGTATAACAGGTGTCCAGGCCTCGTGTTACAGAATCTATTAAAAATAAGGGGTTGTAATTATATGATTAGGCAGAGACAATTGTTTTACGAAAGGCAAGTTCTGTTTCACATGGCAGACAAGACACACAATACTTTGCCCAGTTCGCTAGCAAGGACATGCTTTGGCTTAGATACAGCGCGGCACAAATAGACTGATTCACGCATGGCAATATTGACCAGAGGAGAAATTGAGACGGTTTGGTCTGTATCCATCAGAGCTTAGTATCAAAGGACAATATCGGTGGGTACAGGTGTATCACCAAGTATTGCAAAGCAGAATTGGCTGCAGGCCCAGTGGATCACACGGGGGATCAGGTACTGGTGGGTGCCAGTCTGACACTGCAAAAACATTGACATAGTGCACAGACAATCACAGTGAATGAGGCAACTGTGGGGAAATGACCATCACATTGTTAACCCTAACATTTCTCGTTGTTTGCTGTACAAATATCTCATTGCAGAAATATTTGCACAGCACCGTTGGGTTCCAATTGACCGCTGTTTAATATTGGATTAAACCAAACTAGAGTGTATGCTTGGAGTGAATGGTACTGTGTAAATATATCTGTAATAGTGAGAATATAATAATGAAAATCATTTCTCATTCTTCCAGTGCTACAGACCTGGTGCATGTGCCCAACATTTCCAATGTTTATTCCACTGGGTGTGGTCTATCAGTCCACAATGGGGTTACAGCTGCAACA
Organism: Okamejei kenojei; assembly: GCA_035221665.1. Classification (NCBI taxonomy): domain Eukaryota; kingdom Metazoa; phylum Chordata; class Chondrichthyes; order Rajiformes; family Rajidae; genus Okamejei; species Okamejei kenojei. The sequence continues at coordinate 892,887 of CM069161.1, forward strand.
TCCTAACCTCTCAAACAAGAGACATTAATATTCAAATCTAATGTTACCTCGGGCATTTACAGGATAATGTAAAGAAAAATTGTTAATGGGGAATAATGAAATACACAGATTATACAGAAGGAGGAGGACTGGGCTTTTTGGTGCCTTCCCTCAGTGTGAGCGATTCTGCTGTGGGGGGTGTTCATGTTGAATCTTATAGTGTATTGTGTCTTTTTTTATTTTTTCTTTTACATTGATGTATGGAAATCTGATTTCTTCTCTGTAAAGCACTTTGGCTTCACCGTGATTTGATTTTAAAGAGCTATATAAATAAAAATTACTTACTTAATTATAATTTAATCTCAAAGGCACCATTAATTAACTACAAATACAGGAGTAACTATAGTCTAATGGGGGTAAGGAATGTAAAGTAATTATTAGTGCAAGTAGTGGTAAAATTAATGGGGCTGAAAGCTCTCGTTAGCTTGGGTCCAAAACTATGGAAATAGCACATGGTCTTGCAAAATTCCTTCAATTCTCCAATGGGGGCAATAGCAGTGTTTAATAAAGGAGTGAACAAACCGCTGACCAGGCAGCTAGACTGTAGTGGCAAGCATTTAAAACTATATTGAACAGACATATGAAAGGGAAATTCTGAAAAATTCACATTCTTTTAATGATGACACTAGGAAATTAGTTGCAGGGAAGCAATGAATGCGAATCAGGATGTCCCAATGGCATCTAATAGAAGTACAATATATGGGTGGAAGGTGATATAAGAACAGAAGGGGGAATTGGGTAAATTTGGGTATTTTCGACACAATATATACACGTGGAAGGAACGCTGAACTTTATTGCAGAGAACAATGGTATGGGAAATGTGGTCACCGCCACTAAGAAGAGCTAGACTCGGCTCATCCACAGTGCAAAATCACCACATTGATTCCAATGAAGAAAGATTATTATGATCAGATATCCTGACCAAGGAGAATGGTCCTGTAGTTACTGGAGCTTAGAAGAATGTGGAGTCATCTGATTAAAAGATTCAGATAGGATGAAGGCAGGATAGTTAGAAGACAGCTTTCACTTTACTCTGACTGGAGTCTACTATGGTGCGCAGGGTCCTTGGCGCTCTCCATGTCCTGGCCTGTGCGTGATCAGATGTTGATCTAAGAGTTCCTTATGAGCAAAGAATGTTTCTAACTCCATCCCTTAAGATACAAGAGTTACTCCCAAGAGCTCCATTGGCAGGTCCAGGCACAATGCTGTACAAAGTCTCATCCCAAGGCGCAGGCCTCTGATGGTATACATCTGAATATATAGGGAGCTACAGGTCTAGTTTACTGTAGCAGTAGAATTCCTCACTGAAGGGTACAGTCCAGCTATTGCACGGTTCAGGAGTACCAATTTGCTAGCTACAGCTCAGATAGTATACACACTAATACCCCGTAGATACAGGTCTATCATTGAATAACACCCTGATCAAAAACTGGATGGTTGCCTTGAATCGTGGAAGCAATGCAATTTTAGTTCCCGACACATATTTAATTCATAAAAACAACACTACTTCAAATACCAATATTCTAAAAGCTCTTATTGTAAACGACTGTGACACACTTGGAACTGCTGCGATGCTACGCAGGGCTGGGAAGTCCCAGATTTCATGCCCACAGCATCCAGCCAGTTTATATCTGAGGCTTAGACCCACTGAGCTCACGCTAGTACAGGCAAGGCAGTAAAATGTCAGTCACGATCACCATTCAGTGCCTGTCGCTGATATGCAACATGATCAGCCTCCAGTACCCTGAAAGCTGGCTTCCACTCTCTCGTGTCAAACCATGTTTGGCTGGTGTCCCAGAGGGAGCTCCTGTATCCTAGGATCCATCAATACCTTTGGGACTAATCAGCGATGCTACAGCTGGCATCCGTGGTAAAACTCTTCAGCGCCATGCTGCTCTCTTTATCCTACCGGAGATGTGGGAATACCGACAGCTTCCCACTCCAGCACCCAGAGGCTCACCGTATCATTTCAACTTCAGGCACCAGACTGTTTTTTAATCTCACTCAGGATATGGATGTCATTGGAAATAAGGTAATACATTGGCACGCATAAGAAATGGGACATTTTCAGATTTTAAATCTATAACAAGTGAGGTGTCATAAGATTGGAGCCAGGGCCTCAACAATATACAATTAATATTGTAGAAATAAAGAACTGCAAAAGCTGGTTTGTGCACAAAAGGACACAGAGTGCTGGAGTAACTCAGCGGGTCATGCAGCATCTCTGGAGAACATGGATAGGTGATGGTTCGAGTCGAGACCCTTTTCAGTCTTCAGATTGAGGCTTCCATCAATATTGATGGCTCAAAGTGATAGTGTTGAGGGGAAGAATGAGTCAATCAGGATCATACACAATTGTGGAACAGGCTCAAGCACTAACTCCGTTTTAATGCCAGACTGGGATGGGGCAGTCGATTTCCTCCCCCACACTCCATATTTCAATACAAGTTATTTCCTTTAACTTGAAGTTTATCTATTCATGTGTTAGCTGCGCTTCACAGCACCAGGGACCTAGGACCCATCCCAACTTTGGTGTGGAGTGTGATAGTTCACCCTGCGACAGCGTGGGTTCCCCTGGTGATTTGTTTCATCATTCAATTGCCGGAGATGTGCTGCTTGGAAGATTCATTAATTGCCCTTGGTCCAGATGGATGATTGGAGAACTGGGGAGCTGGAAAATGTTATGATGCAGAATAAGTTGCAGGAAAATAAGTGGGGGATTGGGATTACGCAGACATGGCAGAGGGTTGATGGGCTGAATGGCCTTTTATTCTGTAAAGAAGTATGAGATACAGAAAGCTTGAATCATATAATAATTCAAACATATTAATCTCTTCACATTGATCCCACCATAAGACATGAACCCAATCAGTAGTTGGCTCTTGTACAGATAAACAGCACAGAAATAGGCCCTTCAATCCATTAACTACACACCAAGCAAGCACCTATTTACATTAATCCAATTTTACTTTTCCCCACATTCCCATCAACTACACCCAAATTCTATACACTATAGACTAGGGAGAATTTAGAGCATCTAATTAGCATTCCAACACATACGTCTTTGGGTGGAAACAGGAGAAAATATACAAAGTATACGAAAACTACGCATCAAAGGACGAATGTGAAAACTCCATACAAACGGCACCCGAGCTGAGGACCAATGGCCGACATTACTAAGCACTGGCGCTACTAGCCTTGACACTGTGCTACCCTATTTCACCTTCACAGTACCTAACAGATATCAGTGATGCCCCTGCAGAAACGAGCTGGGTTTTAAAAAAGGTTCCAGGTCTTGTCACTTGAATGTAAATTCCCACCCTACTACACTTATTCTTGTACTCAACTCTGGAACTGGTCCAGAACTCAGGCTGATCAGTGCTGGAGTCCTGTGTCTGTGGTGTTGTAAAACCGAGACATTAAACCAGAGATCCCATCAAAGCATCGGGAGCTCACCCACACCTTCCAGCCAAGTAGGTCTCACTCATTAAACAATATCATTCTGAAGACGGCTCACGACCCCAAAGTCCACTTGTCCATATTCTACAGGGATGTTGCCAGAACGGCTGTGGTACTCCAGCACTTTGTGTTTCGTTTTTGTAAATCCGCACCTGCAGTTCCTTATTTCTACTAAAACCAATTAACACAATGGTTGTGAAATGTTAACGTGCTCGCTGGGTACACTTCTTCCATTAATAACGGAGCTGGTTCAGTGGCAGTGGAGCACTACCTGATACCTTGTTGTGACAAGAGCCACACAGAGAGACCCGTTTGTAACATCCAAACAGATGCCAGCACTCTGTACAATGCTCCCCGCCTGTAACTCCCGGAGACGCGGGCTGCTCGCCTTCACTACGGAACACAATTTAGTGTCGGAGGCCCAGTGTGTGGGTGCGGATTCAATGCCCGCCTTCTCACCCAACCAAGTGCATCTTTCCTACGATGCGAAGGGGAAGGAGTGTTGGATTCCCCGCCGCCACACACTCAGGGGAACAATAGGGAGGGTGGGGTGGCGGCGGCCCCTGGTACGGGGAGGGTGGGGGGAGATCCGACTCCGCACAAAGACCCCCAACCACAGCACATAGATCCCCGCGCCCCAGCACACACACCCCGCCACCTCTCCCCCACGACCAGCCTCCATCACCCCCCCCCCCCCCCCACCACAAGCACAGCGCCAGGGGCTTTAATGCCTCCTCTCCCCCGGCGGGGGGTGATCTCTATCTACAGAATACCAGGACCTGTTCGACGATGACCTGGGGAAGTTACCACTGACATACCATATAAACCATCTACAGTACCCGCTCCCCGCAACCCCCCCCCCCCCCCTCCTCTCCATTCACCCCCTACTTTCCCTTTCCTCCTCTCTCCCCCCCCGCCTCCCCTCCTCTCCCCCGTCTCCCCCCCTCTCCTCTCCCCCCCTCTCCTCTCCTCGTCTCCCCCCCTCTCTCCCGTCTCCCCCCCTCTCTCCCGTCTCCCCCCCTCTCTTCCCCCCCTCTCCTCTCCTCTCCTCTCCCCCCGTCTCGTCTCCTCTCCCCCCGTCTCCCGTCTCCACTCACTCTGAACTTCGAACTTGCGGATGATGGTGTCCAGGTAGGTGTTCTGAGGCGCGACGTGGCCCCGGCGAACCGGCATGGTGTCGGTGAGCCGGCCTCTGTTGCCGGCACTTCAGCCCAGGAAACCGGCCTGATCCCACAGCTCCATCGCCGCCGCCCACGGCCGGCCCGCCCGCCCGCTCCGTCAGCACGGCACCGGGCACCGGGGAAAGGCCAGCCCCATCACCGGGCGGCTGGCGGCTGGGACCGGGCAGCAAAGGCAGCGGATGGAGCGTGTGGCTCAGCAGCACAAGACTGCGGTCCAACACCAGCCGCCCGCCCGCCTGCCTCCCTCCCTCCCTCCCTGCCGGCGCGGGTGCGATTGATCAGCCCCGGGGAGGAAGTTCCGTGACGAATACGAATAGATTACTTGTGAAACTCGTGCTGAATTCCGAGTACATGCTGGACGTGGGTCAAGCAGAGGTCATGCCAACTCCAGCAACGAGCTTAAAGGGGAACAGCCCACATGGGAATAATGGGTGACCCTCTTTATGCAAGTGTGCAAACATACAACGCAATAGAGGTTATTTTTCCAGGAGGACAGCATCGCCTAGCGTGTAACTCCAGCACGGATCCAGAGGAGAGTCTTCACTTCCAGCTGTCCATGTAGACAGCTCCACGTTAGTACTCTATTTCCAAACGACCATGGTTTTTAAGGGGGGGGGGGTGGTTGGAATGTGTCTACATATACACGTTTAAAAATAAATTGCTCCACTGCGCTCTTGAGACAGGGATGCTGAGGAACTTTTCCCAACCCATCCGCAGTGACAGCACCACCGGCGCAGAGTGCAATGTCCTTAGCAATGTTGAGGCCAACAGCGGGGACAGGTACAGATAGTAAGGCTCGAGTCCTACTCGGGTGCCTTCACGCTGCCAGATCAAATACTCAGAATATCTACAACAATAATTGAAAACTGCGTGACCCTTGCCAAACAAACGCCCCCCCCGCATGAGATCTCACAAGGTGACCGCGGAATCAACTGCTATTGTGCCATCAAACACTAACATTAGCGGCGCAGATTAGGTCAGATGCTGCATGAGGCTAGTTATTTCTAACATTCACAAGCAATCTCACGCAAATACAAAATCATACAATCATAAATAAATATGAACTATGAATCAGTTAAATAAAAATCAACACAATTCCTACTACATGGTTGGAAAGCTTTCTCTTCCCCACCCACACACAATCGGTCTGAAGGAGGGAGAAGGGTCCCGACATAAACCGTCACCTATACATGTTGTGCAGAGATGCTGCCTGATCAGTTGAGTTACTCCAGTACTTTGGGTCCTTTCCCCCCTCCCCTGATAAGTATACCACAGGTCAGGCAGGGGTGAAAGCATCTTCTACCCAACCCAACACATCGTTTTAAATCAGTGTTTACTCGTTGTGGTCGGATACTGCAGGCCAGGCCACATCTGTTGAAAGAGAAACGGTTGATGTTTCCAGGTCAAAGACTTTTCATCAGAACAAATTAGTTTCAAGTTGCAGAGAAAGTGTGAAAGGGAAAGTAGGACTAGGGGAATATCTAATAGGGTGGCCTTGGCGTTTCCATCAGGATCAGTATCTGGTTATGGGTTTGTGAGAGCCATCAGGGAGACAAAGCACCACTAATAGGGGTAAACCTTGCACTTTAATGATCAAGTCCCACAGAAGTTAATATTTGAAGATACTTTGCTGCTGATTGTTCACTTTGGCTCAACCAATGGTCAGAAGATTCTGCATTCATGTGCATCCCTTCAAAGCCTTCATCTTAAAAATCACATATTTAAAATCAAGATTCAAAGTTCCCTGAGCTCGCCATGGTCAATGCGTGCATAATGGTTGGCTCAGATTCGTTGAGCTGAAGACCTAGTCTCCATGATATGCATCTACGACAGGAATGCAAGCTGTGAAGTGCGGAACGATGTGAAATTCTCAGGTCAGGCCATGTTTCTGGAGAGAGAAAATGTGGTCAATATCACAGATGAATGACCACTGGCCCGACACAGAGAAAGTGAGTTACCTGACCTTCTGAAATTCAATGCATCCAAAAGATTGAAATATGTACATGGACTATTATCAAATTTCACAACTTTGGGTAAGATCCTGTTCCTCGCTATAGTCAGGCACAAAGCTAGAAACCGAGTGTGAATTGCTATTTAAAGTGGCAGGAAATTGGAAACTCAAAGTTTTTGGTTTGTAGATACAGCATTGAAACAGGCCCTTCAACCCACTCTGTCAGTGCCAAACATCGATCAATGTAGGAAGGTACTGCAGATACTGGTTTAAACCAAAGATTGACACAAAAAGCTGGAGTAACTCTGGAACAGGCAGCATCTCTGGAGAGAAGGAATGGGTGAATCGGCGACCCGAAATGTCACCCATTCCTTCTCACCAGAGGTGCTGCCTGTCCTTCTGAGTTACTCCAGCTTTTTGTATCTATCCACGCATCGATCATCCGTGCACAAGTTCTTTCCTACACACTAGGGACAATGTATAGATGCCAATTAACCTCCACATCTTTGGGGTGCCCCTGAGGAGAGAATAGTGGTGTCCACAAAGTGGTCACTCAGCATTTGTTGCTCCAATGTGAAGGAGGCAACATCGTGAATGCTGAATGGAGCACACCGAGACTGGAAGAAATCAAAGTGAGCAATGGTTGTTTTTTTGTTCAATGTGCTGGAGGAACTTTGCAGGTTAGAGAGCATCTGTGCCATGAAATGCATGGACAACATTTCAAATCAGGACCCTTATTCAGACTAATGGAGTAAGGAGGGAAAACAACTGAAAAAGAGGAGTAGCAATGGGACAATGCCCGGCAAGTGATAGGTGGAGATCGTGACAAAGGCATGAGGTGAAATGGAGTCAAAAGGATTCAAGGAAAGGGGAGTGAAGGGATATGGGTGGAAGGGAAAACTCAGAGTAGGGACTGTCTCGCCTATCTATGCTTCTCAATTTTATATACTTCTATTATTTCTCCCCTCAGCCTCTGACACTCCAGTGAAAACAATCCAAGTTTGTCTAACCTCTCCTTATAGCTAATATCCTCTAATCCTAGCAGCATCCTGGTAAACCTCTTCTGCCCCTCTCCAATGCCACCACACCCTTACAGTATTGGGATGACCAAAACTGCACACAAACTCCAAATGTGGCCTAACCAAAGTCCTATAAAGCTGCAACATGACTTCCTGACTCTTATACTCAATGTCCAGACCTATGTTACGTGAATAAGCGAACCAGTTATCTTTTACCTCCTGCCTACCGATTGCAATGAATAATGCTTTCTAGTCAGCTGCATTATGCTGAAGGTAAGAGCAACAACATCCAAAAAGCTGGTCAGTGCGTTCAGGAATAAGTGGAAAATAAAATTATTTAGCCTTTGAATCATAAAAAAAATTCTGAAATCCATGAAACAATATATCACCACAAGTATAGACATTTCCTTACTTTCCAAAAAATACCTTTCTCATGTTGACTTCAGGGCAGCCATTTTTTAACATCTTGCAAAATATAAATCTTTAAACCGCTCTCGATTTGAAAAGCCTTTGTATGATGCCAGCATCCAAAATATCACCTGTCTGCTCCACAGCCAGGTAGCCTTTCCTGTAACAGAGTGTAACATGTCAAAAGTTTCTCATTAACTCATATCAAGAGTTCCATCACACACTGACTGGAACATTCTGAACTAAAGGTTAAACTTCAAAACACCTCTGAAGGTAACACAGTTTTTAAAAAAAAGGTGGCTTGCATTACTTAACACATTTCCTAACCTTCAACAGTGAATTAAATACTTTTGAAGCATTTTTCACTCGACAGAGTGAAGGTCATTGAACACAGGTCTGGTACCACAGACAGAGGTACCACATTCCCTCAGCATTGCACTGGACAGTATATTCTGCTTGCACTACTATTGTAGTCCTTCAACCCAAAACATTCTGACCCGGAGGCAACATTCTTTGTTGAGCCAGAGCCCATAACTTAGTTCTCACTTTGATCCCAACAATCTCAATGTACCCAGGAAACAATGTGGCTTCAAATCAGTGTGAGGTGTTGCATTTTGAGAAGGAAATACCATGGCTTAAAAGTGGCATCACAGGTAGATAGGGTAACTTGACCCTCATCTGTCAAGGAACTGAATATAGAAGTTGGGACATTATGTTATAGTTGTAGACATTGGCGAGTCTGCACGTAGTATTGTGTTCAGTTCTGGCCGCCCTGCCATTGGAACGATGCCATGAAGCTGGAAAGAGTGTAGAGAAGATTTACCAGGATGTTGCCAGGACTCAAGGGCCTGAGCTACCGAGAGGAATTGGGTAGACCAGGACTTTATTTCATGGATCACAGGAGACTGAGAGGTGTATGAAATGAGGGGCAGAGATAGGGTAAATGCATATAATCTTTTTCTCTGGGTAGGTGAATCTACAACCAGAGCCATAGGTTTAGGATGAGAGAAGAATAATGTAAATTTATTTGTCCAACACAATGGATGGTGATTATATGCAACGAGCTGCCAGAGAAAGTGGTTGAGGCAGATACAGCAACATTAAAGAAACATTTGGACAGGTACATGGATAGAAAAGGTTTTAAGGGGTATGGACAACACAAAGGCAAATGGGACGCTTAGATGGGCATCTTGGTCAGCAAGGATGAGTTGGGCTGAAGGGTCTGTTTTTGTGCTGTATGACTATTCTAGCCAGTAAATCAGATAACAGATACAGCAGTTTCTGCAACTCAGGATTATGAATATTGTAGCTGTCATTATCGACTGGTGATATAGACAAAGTCAAAAAGCCATGGTTGGTGGGGTAGTTGGCAGGAAACCAATCACTGACACCAACCAGTACACCTCGACACAAAGCACGATCGCTTCTCTGCACTCATCACTGACTGCCCATCTTCATTCTGTTCCGTAATTGTAAGCCCTACATGATACTAATAAACCGTTATGCCAAGGGACTTAATGGTCTGCTGGTGTGTAAGACCAAAACAGAAGTGTCAATTTTGTAAAGCTGTGATGTTTTTCTTTGTATGAATAAAACAGTAAAAGTCCTTGTTGACAAAACCTAAGGTGTGTTTAACAGAGAAACATTCAATTTATGTGCACTCAATGCAAAGGGGATCCCAGAGTGACAGCAGCTGTCATCAACAGTCCTATCAAGCACAGCTCAATCACCAACGACCTACTTGCCAATGCTCCGTTTGGGCTTCACCAGCCCATTTGACTACAGACCTTTGGAATCTGTATTCCCATACGTCACTCGAGTTATAAAAGTGAAAACCATAACCACAATCTCTCTGACCGGTACCAAAGGCTCATTGTCGCACCACAGCCAGTGTTGAGAAAGTCCCACAGAGCCTTCTCACCAACCCCATCATACACCAAAGCACCTTCTATGTAGACCCTATGTAGAAATTAAGAACTGCAGATGCTGATTAATACACAAATTGCTGGAGTGACTCAGCGGGTCAGGCAGCATCCCTGGAGAACATGGATAGATGACGTCTAAGGTTAAGACCCTTCAATTCCCCCCATTTTTATCCACTTCGACTCTCTCGTCCAGTCAGTTGGTTAGTTGAGGTCAATTGAAAAGATTAGTTATAAAGAGGGGATAGTCCCCTCTGATGTTCATCCTCCCCTCAAACAGCAGGCCTCAACTACAAAGCAGCCTGCAATTAATAACTGTGACTGTTACAAGTTATGATTGTTATCTTAGGATAAACTTATTGAAATAAAATATGCTTGCCCCTCACCTACAAAATAGTGCACCAAGACTGTTGCACCCAGACTGGACGATCACACCTGCAGCTGGTGCCTCAGGTATGACCAGCTTTTGGAGCATGAACACGAGCTAAAAGTTACATGCTGAAAATTACATTGATCACACAGTTTTGCAGGTGGTCACCATATGGAAAGTTGTTCAGATTGACAAATGAATGACAACCAGCAGAAGCGAGATGGGCAGATAATGAAGGAAAATTATTTCCCCGTTGAAAAAAAAAGTATTGGTGAATATACGACCGAGTCTAGCGAGTGAAGATCTCAGCACCAGGGGCGGTTCAAGCGAACTGGAGGGGAGATGGGGGAGGGGGTAATAGCAACAGTCCAAGAGTAAGAGACTCAGTAACCAAGGGTATATACAGACAATTCTGCAGTCATAGATGCGAGTCCAGGATATCTTGTAACCTCCCTGATCCCAGAATCAAGAATGTCAAGAACTGTTGCAGCACTTTCTAAAGGGAGAGGAGAAACCACCAGTGGTTGTCATTAGCACCAATTTGAACCACAATTTGAGCAAAAGAGATGAGGTCCAGCAACATGAATTTGGAGAGCTACGGGTAGGTAGCAGGTTAAAGAACAGGACCTTCAAGGTAAGTTCAGTATTTCAGTGCCGTATGCAAGTGAGTATGGGAGTGGGAGGATTCGTCAGATGAATGAATGGCTAATAGAATGGTGTAGGAGGGAGTTCATTAGATCTCTGGATCACGAGGACAATTTCTGGGGAAGAGGAACCAGCACATGCTGGATGATTTGCAACTGAACTGGAGCAAGTCCACCATCCTTGCAGGGAGATTTGTCCATGCTGTTTGGGAGAGTCTAAACTCATTTGGAAGGGAAATGCACAAAGTAGATGTACAGTTGGGGGAAGATACATTCTAAGCAGTGAAAATTGGCTGCTTACTTGGAGGGACACAGCCCTAGTCGGTCTTCACTATAGTTCCTGCAAAAGGTGGTCAAAAACTGCACTCTCTTTTCTGATCGATTTTAACCCTACAACACAATCTGCAACCTTGAAAGTGATAAATGTTATTTTCTGTTGTACGGTATCATACAGATCCAGTCTGAAGAATGGTCTCGGCCAAAAACGTCACCCATTCCTCCCCAGAGATGCTGCCTGTCCCACTGAGTTACTCCAGCATTTTGTGTCTATCTTCGGTTTAATCCAGCATCTGCACTTCCTTCTTATACATTAGACATATTCAAACAGCTAGCCTTGCGTATACTTTGTCATTTTAACTGTACTTATATCCAAATGTTAAAAAAGCACATATGTGTAGCAAATCTCAAATCTGAGCCAACCATAATGTTAGAAAGATGCTAAAAGAGTGGGAACCAAGTTTACTGTGTGGGTTACAGCTGCCTATAGACAGGCCCTCTGAGATCATTGTCAGTGACATGCCGTTTTTAATAGCCCGTTGATTGTGAGCTGCAGACGGTACAAACTAAGCTTTAACCTGGGAATGTGTTTAATTTGTTTTCACACTGCCCAATGGGTTAACTCCTTTTGTGTTATTTTGACTTGTCTGAGATTTCATTACTTCTTCTCTCACATCCGTGACAAAAGGCTGCAAGTTCAAGATCCGCCTCAGAACCGAGCAATCTGTGCTGTTACTTCAGGCTGCAATGCTGCATAAGAATTTAAGATGAGGCCCAGCTGCCTTTTTATTTATACATGAACTGGTTTTACAGCCATTTACAAGAGGAATATTTTCTTGTGACCTGGCACATCAGACCAAGAACTAGCAACACATCTCGTTTTCGGAGAAATGCTGCCTTTATGCATATGACACAAAGGACTGTATTTCAGATGCATTGCTGTTCCCTACCCTTCACATTCTCTCACTAGGAGTAATGATGTTGTACGAGGATTATCAGACCACCACCATAATGGGAGATTGGCAATTGCAATGGAGTTCAACTTTGCTAAACTTATCCAATACATTTAATTACTTCTTAATTTAATCACCTCTTGCGATAGTCTTGCCGTTAGCTTCTTAGTCCAAATTCTGGAATGCACCTTCTCCCTCTAGGATGTTGCTCAACACTCGTCCTCTTGCAGACAACCCAAGACTTACCTTGCAGCACCATGCGCACTCTGCTCGATTAATATTGTGACTTTAAGCATGTTGCTGTTGCATTTCCTCAATGGATGTAGAGGTCCTTTAATGTTTCCTGAATGACTGTCTAATGGCTGTTAAAATGAGGATTGCTGCTTGGAACTTTGGACCCTCAAATCCAAGGGCAGAGCTTGTTGTTTGCACACTGCATTGGTGTAGAACAGCTGAAGGAAACTAGTTAAGGTTAGGGCCGGGGCTGTCGCACGACCCTGGACTTCAAGATTATTGAACGTGGAAAGAAGAGTGTTGGGGGGGGGTGGGGGTGGGGGGGTAGAAATTAGGAGACAGAGGAGGCATAAAATATGACTGGCAGACAAGATTGCAGAGAATCACAAAGCCTTCTCCATGTACTTTAGGGGTGAGAGGGTAACCAAGGATAGGGTAGGGCTCATGAGGGACTGAAGGAGAAATCTGCATGCGAGCCACAGGAAAGAGGCAAGGATTTAAATAAATATTTCTCATCTCTCTTCATTGAGGATATTGTAGATGGAGAATTGGGGGGAGGGGGGGCATGAAATTCTAGACGATTAGCCAATACCTCCTCCTCTTTAACAATGTCAAAAATAGGTAAATCCCCAGGATCTGATGACATGCATCCGTGCTAGTGAGGGAGGAGACGCTGGGGCCCAGATGGATATTTAAATGTTTGCTTGCCACTAGCGAGATGCCAGTTAATTAGAAGACAACCTAGAGTGGTACCTTTACTTTATTCAAGTGATAAACCAGGTACGTACAGGCTGGTTGAGTCCAATGTCAGTGGTAGGGAAATTATTGGAAAACATCTGAAAGATTGGATTAATGTACTCTTGGAAAGACAAGGACTGATGAAACATTACCAGTAGGGCTTTATGCTTGGGAAGTTATGTCTCGAGTTCGATAATGTCATTTTTGGACAAGGTAACTGAGAAGATTAATGAGGGTAGTACAGTGGACATTATCTACATGGATTTTAGCAAGGCCATTAACATAGTAAGCTGGTTTGGTAGGTTAGATCACATTGGAACAGGGGCAAGCTAAAAATGTGGATACAAAATTGGCTTGAAGGTAGGAGACAGGACTGAAAAACTGTAACAAATGTGTGGATTAGTACTGGATCCACTCTATTATTATTATTATTATTTATATTAATGATTTAGATGCAAACGTAGGTGGCAAGATTAGCAAGTCGGAAAATGGCACCAATATTAGTGATCTAGTGGACGATGAAGGAGGGTGTGCAAAGTTATATTGTGATTTGATCAACTGGGCCAATAGGCTAAGAAATGGCAGATGCAATTTAATTCAGGTAAATGTGAGGTGTTGCATTTTGGAAAGTCAAACCAGGATAATAGGACTTACACAATAAATGAGAGGCCCCTGGGAGTGTTGTGGAACAGAAACCTAGGGATGCAGGTACATACTGTAGCTCCGTAAATATTAACCCAGGTTTACAGGGTAGTAAATAAGTCATTTGGCATGCTTACCTTCATCAGTCAGTCCAAGAACAGGAGTTGGTATATCAAATGATAGCAGCGCAAGTCATCGTTAAGGCCATTTGGAGAACATGTATAATATGGTCACCCTGCTAAAGGAGGGATGTTATTAAACTGGAAAGGGTGCAAAAAAAAATTGGGAAAAGATTACTGGATCTGGATGGTTTAAGTTACAAGAACAAACTGGATCTTTCCCCCCTGGAGTTTATGAGGTTGAGGGGTAACTGTTCAGGTTTATAACAATGAGCGTAGATACATAATTTCCCCATTCTGCTCCCAGGGCATAGGCTTAAGGTAGAGGAAAGATTTAAAGTGGGACCCACATCAATTCTTGCTAACTTTTCCCATTGTCCACATAGCTAAATAAATCCTTACAAGGCTTTGTTTTTTTTCTTGCTTGCACTCATTTTTCTTCCTGTTCTTTTATCAATACCTTGGCCCCATTTTGCCATATTCTGAAATGTTCTCAATTTGCAGGCTTAGCTTTTTTGGGCAACCTTTCCTTTGATTGTTTATCTTCTCTTAATAGCCATGGGAGATTAATTTCTTTCTTTTCCTTAAATGGGATATATTACTTGGAAACTCTGTATTGGCACTTTGAATGTTGGCCATTGCTTGTTTGCGGTCATGCCTATCAAAGCAGTTTCCCAATCTACTAAAGGCTGCTTGAGTCAGATTTAAGTAACTGGCTTTGGTGGGAATAATGTTAAATAGTGTCAGTCAGAGTGGAAACCGGCACAACTTCCCACACCGATCAAGATGCCCCATTTACACTAGTACCACCTGCCTGCATTTGGCTCAGATCCTTCTATACCTTTCCTGTCCAAATGTCTTAAATGTTGTGATAGTACCTGTCTGAACCACCTCCCGTGGCAGCTCTTTATAAAAATCCTATAATCTTCTGAGCACCAGTTGCTAATGGCCTCTTGACTGTCAGATCATCATCAGCCATCACCATTCAGCCCTTCAAGGCTACTCCACCATGGCTCATCTTTCACTCTCAACTCTATGATGGTAATACAACAACAGTACACTACTATCTATATATTGGAGGTTATGATTAGTCAAAAGCTCAACTAACCACACGTTTTGTCAGAGGCTGGTGTTGAGAGCAACACTTCACCTGACACCCCAAACCTTTTCCACCATCTGCAAAATGGTAGCTGGTCCTATCATACCGTTTAAGAGACATTTGGACAGTTTTTGGGAGGGGGGGCGAGATGGAGGATATATCCCCCCATTGTTTGAGTTGGGGGATGGCCTGTATTATCCCCCAGTTTATAGACTCGAGCAACAACAGAAAATAATAACTGTGCCACCTTCCCCCCGGTGATCAGTGATCGCTCAGCCCCCCCACTTTCAAAAACGTTCCACGGCCCCTGTAATGGGGCATGTTGGTTGGGATGGGCAGGTTGGGCTGAAGGGCCTGTTTCCACGCTATTTGATTCTATGGTGGCTGCAGGATGCAGTCTGCAAAATACACCGCAGTTATTCACCCACGCGTTTGTGAAGCCACTCACCAAACCTGTGACCTCTGTCGCCAAGAAGGACAGGGCAGGAGGTGCAAGGGAACAACACTGCTGCCTTGTATATCAGTGTACCGTATATCAGTGCAGAGTATAGATATTGCGTGTACAGGAACCCTCCGTGCAACAGCATTGTGGAGACACCTCCACCACAAGACTGCAGCAGCAGGTCAGGCAGCATCATGTACAGTATATGACATGTAGGGGTGGGCACAACTCATGCTCAGGTCCTAAAAGTGAATAAGAGTGAAGTGGAGCAATAAGGGTCAGTGTGACCCACACCAGCCTCTCGATCGCTCCAGTGAGACCACAGGACTAATGTCCAGTCAGTGCGTCAGATGGAAGGGGTCTCACCTTTCCACCGTAGCTATAGACTAGAGAGACCCTGCCCCCCATCCCACCCCTCCCTCCCAATGAGCCCGGTCCTGGTACCGGTCCCCAACCGACCCTCCCGTCCAGACCCTGGGAGCTGCAGCTGTGACCGGTCACCCACTGTCGTCAGGAGTCTGGACTGGGGAGCGGAGCCTCGGCAGGACCGGAGCATTAGTGAATCAATCCTCTCACTGCCCACTGATGACCAATCATTCGGTTGAATGGAACTTTACAGAACAGGGACAAGCCCTTTCGCCCAGCATGTCCGCACTGTGCACAAAACTAGTCTTATCCTCTATTCCCCCCCGTCCGTTCATGTGCCTGTCCAAATGCCTCTTAAATGTAGATAATTAACTAATCATTCTGATAGTGCATCCCCCATTCTAGTAATTCACCAATCTAATGCAACTCCAGCCTATCAATAAATGCAGGAGTAACTGACATTGGTTCTACGGTGTATTTTCCAAAGAAGAATTTGCTGAATAGCAATCACGTCACTGCTCGTCTAATGTTGTTCAGGCTATTTTTGCATAAATTGGTGCAAAATTAGTCGACTTTCGCAGTATGTTTTTTCTTTGCTGTTAGTGGCTGCCATAGTTACTCTGTTCTGACCTTGCTATATGTTCCAGTGCAGCCTTTATTATCATGAAGAGATACCCTTGGCTATACCTTCCTTCTTTTACCCAGTTTAGTGAAAGATAAACAACATTGGAAGTGGAAGATTCTGCCTGAGCATGAGCGTGGAGGTAGGTTCAAGGTCAACAGCAGAGATTGTTTGGAGTATAGTCAGTGGTAAACGGCATTGAGGGATGATCAGAGGGAATGATTGCACATGGATCCTGTAAAGGGTAAAAGAGCAGCAAGCTGATTGGAATGAAATGTGGAGCGGTTGTTACAAGTGAACACAAGAAAGGAATTGCGTTGGGGCAAGAATGAGCTGAATTCCGATGGTGCAGTTGCGAGGTGGTGAGGCATTGCGCTGGAAGCTGCTGAATGTGGTCTGAAGCTCGGGCCACATTCTTTCAATTTTAAAGAGGGACATTGTGTTAACGGATTGAATGCCACACTCTGCCAAGGGGCTTGCAAGATATCTTTAGACAGGTCAGGGCTAAAGTCTGTACTTGTGGCCTATAACTGAGGTGATTCATGAACTGTTTGAAATGTATGGGTGACCTTGGAACAGCAGGTGTGAATGGGTAAAAGCCAGTCAACTGTTACAGTACATTGAGATATTTAGAAAAAGCTGAATACTCTTTCACAAGGTGCTTGCTGAAAAATAATAGGGGTAGATGATGCAAGAAGAATGTATTGGAAGGAACTGCAGATGCTGGTTTAAACAAGAAGAATGTGACTAGATATTCAGAATGTTGATGGATGGGCAGGAAATTGGGGGGGGGGGGGGGGTTAGAGTTAGAATATTGATTGCGTGAGTTTGATAATACACTGGATCTATTTTAAATTTGTCTTTATTCTCTGCATACAGAGATCATTTTGGATTTTAGTATTGGAAACATTCTCTCCATAATCTCCGTTAACAGAAATGTAGGAAGTGTTGAAAAATAGCAAGCGTTAGAAAAGACCAGAAAACAGCAAGTTATTGGAATGAGTTGTTAAGTGGCAGGTAATATTCGGTGTTTAATAAGTGTGGACAACTTTGGCAAAGTTTTTGACAAAACTTCAAAGTTTTCCACACACATTAAACACTGAATATTACCTGCCACTTAACAGCTCAATCCAGCTCATTCCAACTAATGAATTAGCTGTGCAGATCTGGTTGTCCTCGCCCAGAAGATAAGAGAAGTTCGCACAAATAAATAGAAAGACAGATTGAGCATTTCACTTCATTGTAATGGGATACAGTACAAACATAGAGAAGTTTTATTTCACTGTTGATGAAACAGATCTAGAATATGGTGTCGAATTTTAGTTTCAAGTAAGGACATAAGTGCAAGGAAATGATTGAGTTTGGAGGAAAGAGTGATAAACCAGAGTTTTTTCAACGGTGAGAAGAATTGTAAGTGCTAAATAAATGTATGACGAGGGATTTGAGTGTTGGAGCGAAACTACAGAAAGTAAGCAATCAGGCTGAAAAAGGACATGAGAAGGAGAGGGAAGAAATGGTGCAGAGAAGATTTACGAGAATGTTGCCAGGATGCCGAGGGCTTGAGCTGTAAGGAGGTCGGGCAGGCTAGGACTTTATTCCATGGAGCGCAGGAGAATGAGTGGTGCATAAGATCATAAGAGGAAGAGATAGTAAATACATATAGTATTTTACCCAGAGTAAGGGTAAGGTGATACATTTACTAGAAGCATAGTAGCTCCCCTCCCCCCCCGGTCACGAATGACCATGGGTGATGCATCCTAGTTTGCAGGTGATGCGTGGTGGGATGCAAGCCTGGGCGATGTCATATGGAGGACAGGCTGTTGCCCGTGCAGCACGCCCCCCCCCCCCCTCCACGTCGCTGTTCGATCCAAAGGAACAGCAGAACCGTTACAGTTTGGGACCAGCACCGTCGCAGGAGCTGCCAGAGCGAGGTTGTAGGCAATGAGGAATTGCCTTAGGGGCTCCGACTCCGGATTTTCTTCAGATTTACTCCAGGAGCATGACTGGATATGGCTACAAGGCATGGAGGTTTTAAATCAAAGTTTTCCCTCTCCTAGATGGACTGCCTTCCCAGGCTGATGAGCCCCATCTGCCCGAGACTCATGGTGGCGGGAACGTCTACCGTCCCGTGCAGGTCTATAGCACCAGCCCACCGCCCTAGCCCACCGCCCTAGCCCACCGCCCTAGCCCACCGCCCCAGCCCACCGCCCCAGCCCACCGCCCCAGCCCACCGCCCCAGCCCACCGCCCCAGCCCACCGCCCCAGCCCACCGCCCCAGCCCACCGCCCTAGCCCACCGCCCCAGCCCACCGCCCCAGCCCACCGCCCCAGCCCACCGCCCCAGCCCACCGCCCCAGCCCACCGCCCTAGCCCACCGCCCCAGCCCACCGCCCCAGCCCACCGCCCCAGCCCACCGCCCCAGCCCACCGCCCTAGCCCACCGCCCCAGCCCACCGCCCTAGCCGACCTCCCCAGCCCACCGCCCTAGCCCACCGCCCTAGCCCACCGCCCTAGCCCACCGCCCCAGCCCACCGCCCCAGCCCACCGCCCTAGCCCACCGCCCCACCCACCTCCCCAGCCCACCGCCCCAGCCCACCGCCCCAGCCCACCGCCCCAGCCCACCGCCCCAGCCCACCGCCCTAGCCCACCGCCCTAGCCGCATGGCTGATGATATTCAGGTCAAAACCCTGCACCAGAACTGTGGATGTAAAGTGGAGAGAGCGGGGGCGATGGGGTGGGGGAGATGGAGATGGGGTGGGGGAGATGGGGCAGGAGCTGGCAAGCAATAGGTGGATCAAGGTGAGAAGAGATTCATTGGCAGGGAGTTAGCTGAGGGAGGGAGTAGTGGAGATGGCACCAGACACATTGGGAAGTGATTTATTGGAGACAGTCACAATTAATGGTCATTAAGAGGAGAAACAAGTGAAGTAAGACAAGCCAGTAAGGACAAGGACAAATCACGTTTGGGCCATTTGATAGAATTTTTTGATAAAGTAACAGAATTGTTAGGGTTGATGTGGAATGTGTAGACTTAAAGTACTTTTGATAAGATACCACGTGGTCCCAAACCCAAGCCACAATGTTGTTCGTGTGGTTTGCACGTTGTACCTGAGATGAGGTGGGTTTCTTCCAGGTGCTCAGGAAGAATGGGGGGCAAGTGAGGAAGTGCCATAGACAACCTTTCCAGCACACCCTGTCGCAAGTGCTGCATATTTAGTCTTCAATAGACAAGCTCCATTTCAACAGGGATTTGTAAATTGACCAGCTCAAGGCAACTGGACATCCAGCCAGGGGATAAATGACTGGATGTAATCTAGAGATGTGGGCTAATCCAGCAGACACATTCAAACCCCACCGCGTTATTCTGGGAACCTTCGATGAGAAGGCTGGGTGTCAGTGATGGTGCTCTGGAGTTGTACAGAAGCCATTTGTCCTCATGTAATCAGGTTTAAGTCTCATGGCTCCTACTTACTGCCTGCCCTCTGACGTAGTTTAACAAACCACTTGAAATTGCTGTTAATAGCCCAAGGCCCACATCTCCTTCCTGGGGCACAGCGAGTCTCAAATGACACTGGGAACCCAAGAGAATGAAAATCATTCTACAAATGAATCTCACCATTGACATGTTCACACAGCCTGCACACACATTCCACTGATTTTCACGGCATTTTATTGTTACATTTGCATTAGAAAAGCAATCAGACTTTTAGGCAGAGGTGATGTATATAAAGAACAGTAACAAGGAGTTAATACGGAAAGTTGTTAGAATAATTGGAGACAAAAAAAAATTAAGGTTTCTTCCGTTGTTACAGTTAAAACAGGTGCTGCCACATTCAGTCAGTCAATCTGAGCAGCATTCGCCGTGGTTTGTATATGGTCTATTCTGTTCCTCGTGCTGTCGCTGGAGTTGGTGACATGCAGGTGCTGTGGCATCGTGGCTTCTTTAATCTCTCCAGTAAAAGGTAGAGATCTGGCATCCGGGAGTTTGGTGACAGCCTGCAGTTTGTGCAGCAGCAGAGGGTCTCACTGTGTGCAGGGATATTGCACACTACCTTATTCCCCATGTACAGGGCGTTTGTTGCCTCAGGCTCTATCTGAAGTTTGTAGCAATGACATTGCTGTTGTGGAGAGTATGGGAAGGACATTAAAAAAAGAAAAACATTTGCAGATATCATTAATCCAAAATTACTGCAAGAAGTGCTGTCGATGCACAGCAGATGTTGCATCATGTTCTGCACAGACACCGTGGGCCGAAGGGCCTGCCCTTGTGCTGTACTGTACGTTCTAGGTCAGGAGAAAGCTGGGATTTCACCACATGTAATTCTTCACGTTCATCAGAACCATGAATGTCAACTACCTGAACTCTCCACAAACACTAACTAGCCTGCTGAGGATTCCCAGTATCAATGAGATGGAGCCCTTGCCCGCTTCTACCGGTGACAGAGAGACACCGTCACCTGCCCACTTACTCGAGGAACAGAGAGATGAAGCTCCTGCTCACCTGAATAGGTGCAGAGAGTCACCATCCCATGCCATGTGCACGGGGGCCAGAGGGATCAAGGCCCTGGTTGCGTATCGGGGTGCCAGAGACACACCACCCTGACCCATATACACAGGGACCAGAGAGATGAAGGCCCTGCCCACGTACAGGAAATTGTACATGCTGACATGTCACACAATCCCAAGATTCCACTTCCTTTCTCTCCCATCCTACTACGACTGTGGCTGCAAAGATCTACTCTAGGTGTGTGAGCAAACTACAGTGGGGTTTCCACACTAATCTGTTCTTGCACAGGGCTGGAATGTTCAATTATGCCACTTCCTTGCGTTCTGCGCTGGACTCATTAATTATCTGTGGGCAGAGAAAGAAAAACAAAAAGTCAGATCTAATCGTGCCGGACTAACTTGCTAAAAGCTGCCGAGGTGGTGGATTGGGGTTGAGGGTTTCAACATGGCCTCCTGAAAACGTTTAAACCCTACAGATCGAATTGATTGGAAGATGCAGTCGGAAACTGACCCTTCAGCCCATCGAGTCCATGCTGAACATCGATCACCTGTTCATGCTAATTCTGTTATCCCAGCTGCACATCAATTCCCTAACAATAGGGGGCAATTTACAGACGCCAATTAACTTACAAACCCACATGTCATTGGGGTGCGAGAGGAAACTAGACGACCTGGAGGGTACCCACATGGTCATAGGGACAACTTGCAAACTGCACACAAACAGCATCTGAGGTCAGGATCAAACCCGGGTCTCTGGTGCTGTTAAGCTGCAACTCGACCAGTTGCACCACCCAGGATGTAATTTAACTTTCATATAACCTCATTGTGATGCCATATAAGACAAGACAGGTACAATCTAACCAACTGATGACACTGGTGATTACCTTCGCACACAACGCCTTATCCATGCCACTTCGAGAGCCTGTCTTCTGGTTCCAGATTACTCTGGGGGACGACAGGCACAAAAGCTGGGGAGAAGGAATGGGTGACGTTTCGGGTTGAGTCAGAACAAGCGTCTCGACCCGAAACGTCACCCATTCCTTCTCCTCTCCAGAGATGCTGCCTGTCCCGCTGAGTTACCCCAGTATTTTTGCGCCTAGCTTCGGTTTAAACCAGCATCTGCAGTTCCTTCCTACACATTACTCTGGGGAAGGCAGCAACATTTGACTAGGTATTAAAGTCTCAGGAGCTCTCTTGGTGGTGTGCCATAGGTTCTCTGGTCAGGATTAGGGTAGACGCTGGTATTATGCTAATATTGAACCCACAATCATCAGCAGTCAAAAATACATTATCTACAAATTCTGGTGATATTTGTACAGAACAAGTTCTTCATATTCTGGGCAGAATTTTGCAATATTTGAATTGATGAAAGGCCTTGGTTAAATATGTCAGCCAGGGCAGAATTATGCCGAGCCAAAATGAGGATGATTTGCTGCGATTGCTCTCCTTGAGTTAATATGCTGACTCGAAGGGCCGAATGGCCTACTCCTGCACCTATTGTCTATTGTTGAATTCCTGCAGTGCCCAGCACACCAGTGAACACCAGCGGGATTGTAACATCAGGAGTGAGGCCAACGCTGGGCAGAGGTGGAGAGATGGGGGCAGCACTAGGGAGGTAGAGATTGGATCACTGCCTTATTTAAAGCTGGTGATATTCAATATGTCTACAAACCTGACCATCTCGAGTCTCCACCGTCTTTATCAGAATATTCCTTCTTGCTTGAACATCAGTGGTGCCTTTAGATTCCAGGCTCGTCTCTGCAGTAGCAATTGATAAATCATTAAATCTCAGTGGACAAGCCCGGGAGCAGTAACAAGCATGCACCAAGGGTCTACCCTAGGGCAAGAGAAGGAGACAATCTGAACTTCAGAAGGATCTGTCAGAAGAGATAAGGGAGCTTTACTTCAAATCTAATCAGCGTTGTTCCTGCCTTGGGAATGTGTGATGATCCAGTGTTGTGCAGGAAAGAGGTGAGCTCTGTGACCCCCAATGTCCATGCTGACCTTATTGCCTTATCTGCCTCAACCCCACTTGCCCACATCAGGACCACATCCTTCTATGCCTTGACTATTTAAGTGTCTGTCTAAATACCTCTTAAACATTGTGACTATACCTAATTCCAGCTCCGTTATATACTCGATTATAGATCCCATTTAAAATCCTCTCTCTCACCAATGACCTCTTGTTTTTTGATAACCCTACCATGGGAAAAGTTAAGACTCCTAAATCCTATCCACACCTCCCATAATCTCAAAAACACCCACAAAGGTCACCCGCCTGTCTCCTTTGCCCCAGGGAAAACAAGCCCAGCTAACCAATCTCTAGAGCTAAAGCCCTCCTACCCAGGCAGCATCTTGGTTGAATCTCCTCTTCACTCTGTCCAGTCAATCACCACCATCTAATAATGTGCTGACCAGAATAGCACACTGTACTACAGGTATGTATGGCCTACCTGTGTTTCATAAAGTTGCAACATGATGTCCCTATTCTTATATTCTCTGGTGTGACCCATGAAGCAAACATGCCATCTGACTTATTCACCACTATCTACATGTGTGTTTGCTTCCAGGTAAGTATGAACCTGGACCCCAAAGTCCCTGTGTTCATTTACATTCCTCACTGCCCCACCAGTTATTGTATATATCCTACGCTGATATGACTTTCCAAAATGCATTTGTTGGGGTTAAGTTAGAACTAACAATGCTCTGCATAACATTTCATCTGATTTATATCCTGATGTACCTTTAGACTATCTTGGTCACTATCAGCAAGACTATTAACTTTCATGTAATCTGCGAACTGACTAATCATACCTCCTGCATTCACATTCAAGGCATTACTAGATATCATAAACAAAAGCTCCCCATCATTGAATGGGTCTGGACGAAGCCTTCGCTCAAGAAGGTAGCTAGTACCATCAAAGCCCACGCAACCCTGGTAATGCTTTCATCTCGCTGCTACCATTGGGATAAAGGTGCAGGAGCAGGAGAAATGTTACCTCAAGTTTTAAAAGCAGTGTCTTCCTATAAATCATCACGCTCTTGAATTACCCTGCATAACCCAAACCACAGCCCTCCCTCAGCACCAAACAACAGTGGACTTTAAAGCCCCTGTCCCACTTAGGAAACCTGAACGTAAACCTCTGGTGACCTTGCGCCCCACCCAAGGTTTCCGTGAGGTTCCTGGAGGTTTTGGTCACTCTCCCTAATGGTCGAAAGTGGTTTCCGCGTAGTCGAGGCTTCTTCTATGATCCTGCGATAATTTCAACAAAATCTAAATCGGCCTCGACTCAAAATAGGTTGCCATTTGGTCGAAGCCAGTGGAGTGGGGTCGCTATTTACTTACAGGCAGTTGACCGACCATTTTGATTGGCTCATTGGAGTTTTGTTAATGTGTCTGTAGAGGTGCTGCAGGAATTTCATTGTTCCAGTCCCAGCGTTCCATGACATTCCAGTCCCCAGCATTCCATGACATTCCAGTCCCAGTATTCCATGACATTCCAGTCCCCAGTATTCCACATGACAAGTAAGCACACAGGACCCCTGCTGTACCTGTCCTGGGAACGTGTCATGGTTTAGTGTAAATGCAGATATACTGTGTCCAACCCATGTGTTACCTGCCCTGGGATGGAAAGCTATTCAGAACATTAGAGTGTCTCTGATATCAAATGACCGGATCCCACAGAAGCGTACGAAGACCAGCTGTTGTTTTGCATGCTTACCTCGTATGTGGAGAGTGGAGAAACTCTGGACAGGCATTGAAATTCTGTAAACAAAAGGAACATTGAACTGTCAGACTGAATGACTGTCACATCCGAGCTCCCTCACACTCAGGGACACATCCTGGGGTTTGCAGGGCTGTGGTAGACGGTAGAAACATAGAAAATAGGTGCAGGAGGAGGCCATTAGGCCCTTCGAGCCAGCACCGCCATTCATTGTGATCATGGTAGAGGCAAATATGTGACTAACCCAGGAACACGTGCAAATCCCCTCGTAAACATCTGGGAATCACACGAGGGCAGAGCAATGGTAGAGTTGCTGCCTCACAGCGCCAGAGACCCGCGTTCCATCCTAACTACAGGTGTTGTCTTTGTACCTTCTCCCTGTGATCTCGTGGGTTTTCTCCGGGCGCTCCGGTTCCATCCCACACTCCAAAGACGTACAGGTGTGAAGGTGTACAGGTGTGTAGGTGTACAGGTGTGTAGGTGTACAGGTGTGTATGTGTACAGGTGTGTAGGTTAATTGTCTTCGGTAAAATTGTAAATTGTCCCTAGTGTGTAGAATAGTGTTAGTGCAAGGGGTGATCGCTGGTCGGCACCAAAGGGCCTGTTTCCACTGTATGTCTAAAGTTGAAATCTGTCCTGCCTTTCAACATGATCATTGCTAATCTATGCTGGTCTCACCTCCAATTCTATGCCAGTTTTCCAGGTAATGACAGGCAGAAGGATTAGAGGGAAGAGATATGCATTACTGGTAGAATGGGAATTGTAGAAATCCGCAGCCTTACCTGCTCTCCTCCCCTTCCAGCAGCTTCCTATAAGTGGCGATCTCGATGTCCAGGGCCAGCTTGACATTGAGCAGGTCCTGGTATGCCTGCAGATGACGAGCCATCTCCTCCTTCAGGTTCTGGATGTCAGTCTCCATGTGGCTGATGTTGTCCTGGTAATTGTTAGTCTCAAAATTGAAGCGCTCCTCCATCTCACGCAACTGGCGTTCCAATGACTCGTTCTGTCACAAACCAAAACCAGAACAGGACCAAATATCACATCCAGATTCCAGCAATGTGCTCCAGATCCCAGCTCCCTGCACTGGAGTTACTCACGTGTTACTACTTTATCCACCACATCCCACCATTTCCCTTCCTCTCCACAAAATCCTAGACTATGCTACAGCCACGATGGTCAATGAGGGACTATTCTGAAGCTGTTATCTTGAGATGTTATTATTGGTATTTAGCAAAGAAAGGCGTTGGACAGGAGCTTGATCCCATGAATGTCCATGTCCGTGCTTGTAATTCCCAGGAGGATGAATGCTGCCTGATCCAGAGGTTGAATGTTATATAGTCCAGGTCAGAGAAGTTACCCAGTTAAGTCTGGTTCATGGAGGGGGGATCTTATAGAAACATATAAAATTATAAAAGGATTGGACAAGCTAGATGCAGGAAAAATGTTCCCAATGTTGGGCGAGTCCAGAACCAGGGGCCAGAGTCTTAGAATAAAGGGGAGGTCATTTAAGACTGAGGGGAGAAAAAACATTTTCACCCAGTTGTGAATTTGTGGAATTCCCTGCCACAGAGGGCAGTGGAGGCCAAATCACTGGATGGATTTAAGAGAGAGTTGGATAGAGCTCTAGGGGCTAGTGGAGTCAAGGGATATGGGGGAAGGCAGGCACGGGTTATTGATAGGGGACGATCAGCCATGATCACAATGAATGGCGGTGCTGGCTCGAAGGGCCGAATGGCCTCCTCCTGCACCTATTTTCTATGTTTCTATGGAGTTTATAATAGACAAAGCTTTGTGAACTCAGCCAAGGGGGCTGGGATGAGGAGACGATTGAATTGCCCGATGCTCATAGCAGACACCAGACCAGATTAACCAGAGACCACCGTAATCCTTGAACTTAACACATGTTCTACAGTTGATCCTGGGATTCTGGAAGCAATGTGGAAAGTGTGAATGAAAGAAGTGGTGTTTTGTATTCCTCACTAACCTCGATTCATACTTGGAAGCACGGAGGTGATGTAGAATGCTACAGATGCTGCTTTGTACCAAAGACAGACACAAAGTGTTGGAGTACATCAACGGGTCAGGCAGCATCTCTCGAGAAATAGGATCAATGACATTTTGGGTTGGGGTCCTTCTTCGGAAGAAAGGTCCCAACCCAAAACTTTTCTCTAGAGATGCGGCCTGACCCGTTGAGTTACTCCAGTACTTTGTCTATCTTTGGCATGGAGGTAACGTTAGACTTGTTCCAAATACTGGTTCATATACCTCTGGAGTAATGCATCTACCTCTGGCCAGTACATTAGCAAGGCTGTGCACTTTGTAGACTGGGTGCAGAGGAGAGGATTTTGGCCGCAGTTAGACTGCCAAAGCTGGAGAAATGAACATTGGGAGATTAGATGGGGTGGATAGGATAAATAGTGGGTACCTATTCCCATTGGAAATGGGTCAAAGGCCAGGAAGCATAAAGTGCATGGCAAAATATACAGGTGGGATGTCAGGAAAACAATTGATTAAAGAAAAGTGAATAAGCTCTGAAACTCACTGGCTGCAGGAGTGGTGGAAAAATAGACACAACAAATTGCAAGGTCATATGAAGGAAGCAATTTGCAAGTCCCTGGGGAAATAGCTGGCACGGAGGCCAAATAGATTGCTCTTCAAAGAGCTGATGGCCCCCTGTGACTTAATGATTCAATTTCTTACACATTGAAACTGACAGTTTTTTGAAATATAATTTCCGGATTCAGCCTGTTACCGTTCTTTTGCTGCACGACATCAAACAAGATGCCAGCTGCAGAGGAGAGCACCGTCTACACCAGTCACATTCAACTTTCCCTGCACAGTTTAGCTCCAGAGCAGTACTCCCTCAGGTCTCCACCAAAATCCCCACCATTTATAATCCTTTCCCACCTCGCCAGGTCTGTGCAAGGCTTTAATTAGGAATGTTCACAACTGACGATCGATACACAAGGGAAAAAAATTGTTCTCTTCGGCTGAACTAATTGCAGGACAGAATAATTGGCTGCAAATTGTCATTGCCTCTGCATATTCTCCTGCGGAACTGGATGTGTAGAGGGGAATGCCATGGCAATCAATATCAGAGCCAATTTAATTGCCCAGTGGTGTCATCCTTTCCAACGAGAAGAGGAATTCTTAACTAGAAGTAGAGGATAAATAGACATTAAATGCTGAGTAACTCAATGGGTCAGGCAGCATCTCTGGAGAAGAAGAATAGGTGACTTATTTTGTAGGCGACTTCGTTACCTGGAGAGGTCCCCCTGCCCCCGTTCCCAGGGAGAACTCACCGTGCCCTTCAGACCTTCCAGGTCACACGTCAGGGATTGAATCTGCCTGCGATAGTCGTTCACCTCCTGTTTGGCCTGACGCAGAGCTTCAGCCTGCCGAGTAGCAGCGTCATTCAGATCGGAGAACTGCACACAGAACGGCAAGGTTAGGCGTTACAGCACAGCGGGAACCACAGGACAAGGATAGGGGGCAGGGTGGTTTCCATTGGCCAGAGCTGAACAGTGGTCCACCTCCCAGCACTCACACATTATACAAAGGATGTGACAGGTTGGAGAGTAGTGGAGGTCCAGGCATTGAATACATTCAACACTGAGATAGACTTCTGGACTATAGGGGACTCGAGTGTTATGGGAAGTGGCAGGAAAGTGGAGCAGAAGACAAATCAGACCTTCTGTAGTATTAGAACAGGAGGGAGGGGTAGAATGGCCAGCTGTTGACTCCTAGTGATATCCTTCTTTTGCAAATAGGTCTGCAAATTATTCCCAGTTTAAAATCATTTGATTTTGGAACAATGATTCCCAGCGTGAACCTTGCACAAGGGAATTCTAGCCAGGCTTTCCATTTGACTTCCTGATAGGTAAGTTCAAGCGGTGACCACCTGGGAAGAGACTAAAGGGCACCTTCCCTGAACGTACCGGATGCTGAGGCTCAAGCTTCCATCTATCTGCCACTCAAATAAAACCTTGACGTTAAAAATTAAAGGATCTTTCCCAAAAAAATTCCCAATGCTGCAAATATTGAAATGTTGCTTCACCTGCAGCCTACCCCTTGCTTTTAAACTGTGCCCCTGGGCAGAGCATCCTCAGTCAGTGCAAATATCCTTCCTGCATCTAGCCTGTTGGCCTTTTGAGAATTTTGTATGTTTTGATGAAATCGCTCAATCTTTTCAAATGTAAAGAATATGGTCCACTCCCACTCAATTTCTCATTGGGCAACCAGTCTTGTGAATCTTTAGTGCACTGTCAGGTGGAAAATGCACCCTTTCTGAAATAAGATTAAAGCTGTACACAATGCACCAGGCGCAGTTTGACGAAGGGTCTATACAACTGAATTACACTTCCTTATCCCTCTTGTGTTCCCCTAATAAAAGGCCACTATCCCATTTTCCCTTGCCACTACTTGCTCTACCTTTAGTGACGTGTGAACTGGGACTCCAGGTACTGTTGAACATCACCCAATCTCTCATCATTAAATACATTTTGCTTTTATGTTTTGTGCACCAAATTAGAGGACTTCACGCTTTGTAATCCATCTGCCACCTTCTCCCAACTCACTCAGATTGTCCAGCACCCCATGAAGCCTCTTTCCATCCTCCTCCATACTTACAAAGCCACCTGGTTTAGTGTCAAGAACAAATTTGGAAATATAACCTTGGTTCCTCAGCTAAGCCACTGATATGGATCATGAATGGCCAGGACCCAAGCACCGATTCCTACGGTACCGCTCCCATCATGCACTGCTAACCTGAGAACTCGTCCACACTTTGACCATGTTCCAAGCATCAATCTCCTCTCAAGATTCCCTCATCATCATCCCAAAACATTCAGATGTTCTTCTTGTGTAAGAAGGAGCTGCAGATGCTGGTTTAAACCAAAGATAAACACAAAGCCTTCTTCCCACCATTTTCTCCTCCAGCCTTCACCTCCAACATGACTCCCAATTATCTGTCCCACAAGATTCATCTTCCCAATATTTCTGGCTGATCTTCCCCCATTGCAATGGTGGGAGATTGTGAGGATGGTTCTGTTGTGCCTTTTGCCTGAGATCTCTGGGCAATCATCCATTCCTCCACACTTGAGGTTTTGGATCCTGCTACCCTTGTGGTTTGCAACTTGGGCTGTTTTGGACTAGGAGGAATTTGGTGGTAATTATTTGTGCATTCACTCATTGTTGTGTGATTCTGGCTCACATATGTTGGTAGTTGTGTATTAAAACACTGACTACTCTTACATATAAAACACATTGGGAAGGCCCGTGGTTGTGAAGGACTTTATAAATATAGTCCTTTTCTTGGCAGCAGGGAGGCTTGTGTGTGCCCCCAGGTATGGAGTGTACTTACCTTGGCTTTGTACCACTCCTCTGCCTCCTGCATGTTCTTGCAGGCAACAGATTCGTACTGGGTGCGAATGTCCTTGAGGGCAGCGGTGAGGTCTGGCTTGGAGACGTCCACCTCAACATGGACCTGCTGCAACTGGTGCTGCTCCTGCAGCTCCCGAATTTCCTGAAGGATGAAGAAGTGGGAACAGGTCAGACATGCTCTAGAATTCTCAACCACGTACTGGAAAACCCGATCAGACCTGTAGCCGTGCTTCTGCTCGCTGCAGGCCCACCTCTGGCCTCAGTGACTTGAGTCTCCTTACCTCATCATGGACTTTCTTCAAGAAGTCAATCTCATCCTGCAAGGAATCGATTTTCCGTTCCAAATCAATCCGAACCAAGGCAGCATCATCAACATCCTGAGGAAATGAGGATGGAGAGCACAGAGTTAGGTACACCACAGCATCGGGAATGTTGGGATTTTGAGTAAAAATGAAGTGCTGGAGGAACTTTGCATGGTGATGCAGTTACTGTCTTGCAGTGCCAGAGATCCAGGTTCAATCCTGACTACGGGTGCTGTCTGTACAGAGTTTGTACATTTTCCCCGTGACTGCGTGGCTTTCTCCTGGATGTTCCAGTTTCCTCCCACGTTCCAAAGTTGTACAGGTTTGTAGGTTAATTGGCTTCAGTAAAGATTGTAAATTGTCCCTAGTGTGTAGGATAGGCTGGTGTATGGGGGATGCTGGTCAGCGCGGACTTGGTGGGACGAAGGGGCTGTTTCCATGCTGTATCTCTAAACTAAATTAAACTCAGCGGGCCAGGCAGCATCTGCGCGGGGACATTATCAGTCGAGGTTTCGGGTTGGACCCTTCTTCGGGCTTCATTAATTGCTGTTGCAAAATCATTCATTCAACTTTTACCAATGAGCTGCAAAGTAATTCACAGCTCTGTGCTGCAATGGTGGACTTTAGGGAGTTGAAACATAACTGAAAGGTTGTGGGTTTAAATCCCACTAAAAGTTTGACTGACAATGTTTTAAAGTGCTGTATCATCCTAGAGTTGTGCCAATAACTCCCAGGTTTTGTATTCTAGGCCCGAGCTGTTCAAAGCAAAGAAGCTGAAGAAGGGTCTCGACCTGAAACGTCACCCATTCCTTCTCTCCACAGATGCTGCCTGTCCCGCTGAGTTACTCCAGCTTTTTATGTCTGTCTTCGGTTTAAACCAGCATCTACAGTTCCTTCCTACACACTTCTTTCATTACTCAATCTTCTTGAGTTACCTACATTTCATTGTACATGCCCTGCACTTATTGGAACACCTTAAATTACACCACCTCTCACTTATTAAGATTAAATTCCCTCTGTAATTGCTCTATCCAATTTACCAGTTGATCATTCTCATACTGTAACCTGACTACCAACTGTTCCTCACAAGATGAATTGAGCACTGACTCATACAGCATGGGAATAGAATACTCATCTCCCTACAGACCAGTGGACACCCATTCATGTTAATCCCATCTTCCGGCACCTGGTCCCCTGGCCTTCTAGGCCAAGGTGATTTGAGTCTCAACCCTTTGTTGTGTTAAAGCAACCAGTAGTCATATCTTTGAACATTTAAACACTGCTTTTGACAAATAGGATGTAGTGGATCATGTCTTTGGGCATCAGGAGGGTGTGCTTTCTGCAAAGAGCAGCTTCCAGCCAGTTCATTCTCCTATCCAGGTGCCCCATTAATGACCCTGGGCATTATCCCCGACACTGCCCTACACATTGGATTAACACGCACAGATTCCAATTCTGCTCCGCCACTCGCCCAACTCATTCCCAGTCCTTCCTCAGCGCCGCGACATGCGGTTTTATCCAAGGAGACTCCCGTCCACCATTTCGCACCTGTTTATATGCGGCCAGGTTGTTCTCAGCTTCAGTGCGGAGAGTCATCTCATCTTGTAACCTGTAGGTCAGAATTTAAAGGTGAATGCCTTTGTTCAGTCCGTTAAAGAGTGAGAAGTTTGCTGACAACTGCAACAGTTTAGGCTTTAAAAGAAGAGCATGTCAACTCTCAAAGCCTCCAGGCTTCCAACCAGATGCTCATCTCTTATATATAATCTTCCTTCTAAGAGTTACTAACCCGGAATCCCTATATTTTCAGATAGGGTGGAGATCAGGATGTCCTATCCTAGAGAGCTGTGTCTATGCTACCCGGATGCCCCCCCCCATACATTGGGTGGCTCCTACCTGGGACAGGTGGGCCATACCTCTGTTTCAGGTTGTTGTGGTCATCCAGCAGGCTGTCCCTCTCGATCTCCAGGCGAGCCTTGGCGCTGTTCAGCTGGTCCATCTGCTGCCGCAGTTCCCTGATCTCGTCCAGGTACATCTCCCCTAGCCGGCTGGGCTCCTTCCCCTTGATCTGGTTGAGCTCGGTGGCCAGGACCTGGTTCTGGTTCTCCAGGAAGCGCACCTTCTCGATGTAACTGGCAAAGCGGTCGTTCAGCTCCATCATCTCAAACTTCTCGTTGGTTCGAGTCTCCTTGAACTCTGCGTTGAGGGCATCCGACAGGGAGAAGTTGAGCTTCTCCTGGTACATCCCTGCAACTTTAGTTGGGTAGTTAACGTGTTGTTTCATTCGGACCACAGAGCTTCTGGAGGAGACTGGTAGAGTAGACCTGTGCAAGAAAGTAAACTCACCAATCAACAAACGTTTGTTTAATTTTAACTCTTCCCTCACCTCTGGTATAATTGTATTGGCATCCCAAATGTACATAGCAGAGATCGCCAGGCTGCTAATAACTTGACCATGCTTCTCCAAATCGTGCACATTACTGTCACATCCATCCTAATGTATAGTGCCCAGATTGGACTGTGGCGGTCCCTGGGCATTAAGCCACTCCTTGGGTCATCTCCCTCGGCTATTGAGGGACAGGGGCATTGGTCTGCCATGGGGTTTCCCGAGGTCCTTCTCGGGGGTGTGTGTGTGTTCTCGCTGTGACATTAAAAACTACTGTTGAGCCTGCCTGACGTCTGGCTTTTTCCCGACCTCATCCAGGCCGCTACAGAACACTATATACACTGGTTTGACCACAGCTAAAATGTCATCATGCTCTTGAATTATTTGGCATTGTTAAAAGCCCAGTATGCTTTATTTCAAATGCTTCTTAACATGTACTTTCAATGAATCATATGAAGGCGGCTGAATGTTCATTCTTTTAACCCCTTTAGAATCGTGCTCTCTGTTTTATATTGGCTCTTCTTAATCTTCATACCACAATCACATTTCCCAGCAATTACTTACATCTGCCTTCCAAATGCCCATTTCACTAGGCTGTCCCCATAGTCCTGTTATCTTTCTTCAATGAATAACTTTACATTTCTCCCATTATGCACCATCCTGGCGTCCACTGTGGCCTTATCATGTGGCTTGGTGCTGCTTCTGATGCACCTCTTACTGCGGTGAACCAGGGAACCAAGCATTCACTGCACATAAATGCACAGAAACTGTGTAGGAATGAATTGTAGATGCCGGTTTACACCAAAGATAGACGAAAAAACAAGGAGTAACTCAGCGGGTCAGGCAACATCTCTGGAGAAAAGGAATAGGTGGCATTTTGGGTTGAGACTCCTCTTCACATTCTCACAGAGCTACATCCAAGCATCAGCCATGTGATTACATTGTCCTCAAACACAGAAAGCCTCATGTAACAATGTTTGACATGCCCTTTTATCAAAATCCTTTTGAAAATCTAGGTAACTACATTCACCAATTACTCTCATCAACACAGAGAGATATATCTGCAAATTGACAATAGACAATGGAGAATAGGTGCAGGAGTAGGCCATTCGGCCCTTTGAGCCAGCACTGCCATTCAATGTGATCATGGCTGATCATCCCCAATCAGTACCCCGTTTCTGCCTTCTCCCCATATTTCCTGACTCCGCTATTTTTAAGAGCCTTATCTAGCTCTCTTGAAAGCATCCAGAGGACCTGCCTCCACCGCCCTCCGAGGCAGAGAATTCCATAGACTCACCACTCTGAGAAAAAGTGTTTTCTCGTCTCTGTTCTAAATGGCTTACCCCTTATTCTTATACTGTGGCCCCTGGTTCTGGACTCCCCCAACATCGGGAACACGTTTCCTGCCTCTAGCGTGTCCAAGCCCTTAACAATCTTATACGTTTCAATGAGATCCCCTCTCATCCTAAACTCCAGAGTGTACAAGCCCAGCATATGGCAGTCCCGCCATCCCAGGAATTAACCTACGCTGCACTCCCTCAATAGCAAAAATGTTCTTACTCAAATTAGGGGACAAAAACTGCACACAATACTCCAGGTGTGGTCTCACTAGGGCCCTGTACAACTGCAGAAGGACCTCTTTGCTCCTATATTCGATTCCTCTTGTTATAAAGGCCAACATGCCATTCGCTTTCTTCACTGCCTGCTGTACCTGCATGCTTACTTTCATAGACTGATGTACAAGGGCCCCCAGATCCCGTTGTACTTCCCCTTTTCCCAACCTGACGCCAATTGCTCAATTAACAAATTACCAATGGACCTTCATGAAATCATGGGGCCTCTGGACAAGCAGATGATGATTTTCTGAACATTCTTCGACTATGTACTTATTGATCTTCTCGGCCACTGGTGTTAAGCTAATTGGTCTGCAGATTCTCATTTTCTCTCTGCATCCTTTCACGATCACAGTGTTACATTTACTGTGATAGATGTGGTGTCCCAATGGAATACACTCGCATCATCCTACAAAACATGCCCCAATGGGATTGCTCCAATTATTGCAGCACAAGATAGTGGGATGGATAATGACACACTGCAAGATGTCTCCCTTTCGATATGTAGTGCCTGCATTGTTACAGAACCTCATCCCAAACACTGCATGGTTTGTAGTCATCTGCAATTATTTAAACATTTTCATTTGCAGCCAGCCATAGATTATACACTCGATGCATTGCACAAAATGTCCCTTTTGAAGTAAAAATAATCAGTTGCCTACAGATCCAATTACACAGTACTCACTAGTGACGGACAACTTTATTTCTTCCATAGTGAAACACCCGAACCAATAATCTGGGGCCATTTTGTTACACTCTGCAATAGTCAACGAGAAACGTTATTTGGAAGGCAGGTTTGGGGCTGATATACGTGGGGTAATTCATTCCCAGACCACTCTTCATATACCAGGCTGCTCAAGGTGCTCAGCTTTGTACATTTCCCAGGCAATTAGGTCCTTCAAAAGCTACACTTGTCTGGGACCTCCGACAGGCAAGTTCTTTACATTCCATATCCTCACCAAAGGACTAATCCAGCCAACACCTGACGGCCCCCAGATACTCTGAACTCACAGTAGGCTATCCTGAAGCCTCTTCACCACACCCCAAGGCCCAGTCCTCAACTCTCAGATCAGATGCTTCAACCTCCAAATATCACCTGGCCCTGGTACGGCAAAATACCTCTTCTCACACATCCCTCACCACCATCCCCACTCCTCATCTTGAGTACCTGCATCTGATTCCTCTCCTTCTGCCCAAAGGCTAACCCAAGGTACTGCCCAAACACCAATGGCCACCAGCCATGTCAGCCCCTTCACCATATCCGGGTGACAGAATCTCCATTCCATTGTACTCCAGGTCTTCTGAAGTGGGGGGGGGGGGGGGGGCACCTTCTGAACAGAGGGGCAACAACTGTCACTTTCTTTTGTGTACCTTTTAGAGTTTGACGGACATGCTAGACCAACATGTTCTGTGTCAACATCTGGTCCAAAATCAACCTGCCATCGTCTGCTGTACTCCTCCAAGATAAATATATCCGTCTACATTGGCAAGAGAGACCAGTACACAATATTCCAACCCACTGCTTTGTTTTTGCTCTAGATTCCAATTCCACAGCCTTGAGTCTCCATGATATTCCAGCTACAATCTCAGCAGGGTTTTATATCATTGGAGTAAATGGGTGAGATGAGCCACGCCAACAGAATGTCTTTTACCCAAGGGTTCAGATTCTCGTTTGTTCCGTTTACTGGCAGAGAGGTGACTCGTCAGAGATTTGTGAGTCCTCAACATGATGTCAAAACCCCGGGTTAATAAAGCCATTATGGCATCAAATCAAACAAGGAAACCTTCTGGTGATCACTTTGGAGACCTTTGAACTATCTTTAATCAGGCTTTTTCTTGCACTGAATGATGTGCCCTTTGGCCTATATGTGTACTGTAATCATGTATGGTCTTTACGTTGACGGGATGGCAAGCGACAAAAAAGCTTTTCACTGTACACGTGACAATACGAAACTAAACTAAGAGTAAATGATATCCCACCTGACCTGGTCCTCCCCAATTTATCTGTTGCATTAAAGTATTGGTATCACCCTTCATGTTATTGTGCAGTGTTATTACACATTGAATGGCAGCTACGGGACTCTTACACCAGCCATCCATTCCACAAGTGGCCAACCAGCCACATCACAAATTTATGCTGCCACAACTCAAAACTGCACAACATAGCATTGCATGCCACAGCACCAAAACAGGCCCTGCAGCCCACTGTCCCACCTGACCATCAACAGCCTATTTACGCTATGCCCCCCTCCCCAAAAAACCACACACTGCTGGAATAACTCAGCAGGTCAGGCAGCATGTTTGGACAATATGGATCGGTGACATTTCAGGTCAGTGCCCTTCTTCAGACTGATTGTGGGAGTTGGGGGGGGGGGGGGGGGGGGGGGGGGGGGCGAGGAAAGTTAGAAGAAAGGAGGGACAGGACAAAACCTGGCAATAATATGTGGACACAGGTGAGGGGGAGTCATCCTCTATTGT
Organism: Okamejei kenojei; assembly: GCA_035221665.1. Classification (NCBI taxonomy): domain Eukaryota; kingdom Metazoa; phylum Chordata; class Chondrichthyes; order Rajiformes; family Rajidae; genus Okamejei; species Okamejei kenojei. Next base: position 929,758 of record CM069161.1, read on the forward strand.
GAAGCTAGAGGAAGGAATATAGGTGGAAGGAGAGTTGGACGAGATAAATATGTGCGGGTCTAGGTGGGGCACAGGGAAGGGGAGGGGGGTTTAATAAGGAGCAGAAAGAAGGGGGAGGTGGGGAGGGGGCATGCATCTGAAATTGGAAAATTCAATGTTCAAATCATTAGGCTGTAAGGTACCCAAACGGAATATGAGGTGCTGTTCCTCCAGTTTGAATAGGGCCTCACTTTAGCAATGGAGTCCTTGTCCTGGACCTCCCCAACATCGGGAACAATCTTCCTGCATCTAGCCTGTCCAACCTCTTAAGAATTTTGTAAGTTTCTATAAGATCCCCTCTCAATCTCCTAAATTCTAGAGAGTATAAACCGAGTCTATCCAGTCTTTCTTCATAAGACAGTCCTGACATCCCAGGAAGCCACATCGGGAACAACAGATGTCGTAGATGAGGTTAGAGGAGCTACACGTAAAACTCTCTTTTTGCACCATTCCCAGTTTATTTTCCCCACATTCCCATCAACTCTCCCCAGGTTCTGCCAGCTATCCATACACGGGATAATTTATAAGTGGCCAATTATCCTACCAACTACCACATCCTTGGGATATGGGAGGAAGCCGGAGCACCCGAGAAAAACCCCTGAGGGAGTGACAGGAAGAATGTGCAAACTCCACACAGACAGCACTGGAGGTTGGGACTGAACCAGCTTTCAGTTTAGTTTATTGTCACGTGTACCGAGGTGTAGTGAAAAGCTTTTTGTTGCGTGCTAACCAGTCAGCAGAAACACAATACATGATTACAATCAGTCCAAAACAGTGTTTGGATATATGATAAGGGAATAACTCGAGCTCTAGGCAGTCGCTCTATTAGCTGCACCATACCTGTTCCTCTACCATTGTCAGTGCTCATTAGAAATACTCATTAGTGCTCATTAGACATTAGAAATGCATCACCCAACAAAGCGTCATATTTTTTGCAGTCTTTCTAACAAGAACGATTGACAAAAGTTAAAGTTCCCAGCCCATGGGAGTTCATGAATTGTCGCAGAGAAGATTGTGAAGGCGGGTGGGGGAGTGTACTGGAGACAGCAGCACATTGATTCTTACATTAACTCTGTGTCCACAGACACCAGAAGCTGCTGCCAGCTTTAGTCTAATCAGTGCTCTGAATGTCACATCCTAAATCGCAACACAATAAATTAGATAGACCTGCACATGTTGAACTCAGCAAGAGAGCTCGAAAGAACTCAGCCCAGCTGAGCCAACGTATTACAGAGACTGGCTCAGAAAAGGGAGCACTTTCTAATGGGATATACAGTTTCTGTACTGTGTAGACAGTACTGCAGTTACTGCCCCCAAGTGGAGTGTAGACAGTGTTACAGTCACAGACCCCAGTGTAGTGTGTACACACACTGTGGTCCAGTCACAGCTTCCAGTGTGGTGTGTACACGCACTGTGGTCCAGTCACTCCTCCAGTGTAGTGTGTACACGCACTGTGGTCCAGTCACTCCCCCAGTGTAGTGTGTACACGCACTGCGGTCCAGTCACTCCCCCTGTGTAGTGTGTACACGCACTGTGGTCCAGTCACAGCTTCATGTCCACACTTAGTGTCCACACACTGCAGTACAGCAATTGCCTGATTTCCAATCCATACTCAAATGCTCTGTCACGCAGCTATTGGAGAGTTTACAGTGTGCACCTGTAAATGGCCTGCTGTCTGTACGTCTGATTGTAATGCATAAACAAAGCACCCCGACGGGCCGTACTCTCACAACACGCCCTACCCTCCCCCTCCCCAGGAAACGACTGGACATTTAATCCTCACCCCCACTCTGCCATGCGATAAGATCATGACTGATCTCCTCCCTTAGTAGTACTTTCCTGGCACTGGATCCATACCCTTGCTCCCCTGTCTATGGCTCTGCAGTGAATCTGCTTAAGGACTGAGACCTCACTGTCCCGGGTGAAGATACATCTGTACATCCTGAAAGGGCAACACTTCATTTTGACTCTGTGACCCCTGGCTTTAAACAGGCCAGGGAAGGGAAATGTGAACTCTCCACCTCTCCTCTCAAGCCCCAGAGAAGATATTTTGCATTTCATTAAAGACCACCCCTTTACTCTTCTACAGGTCCACACTGCATAATCTGTCATGATAGGAAACCATCTTCCATCTTAGAAACCTACCTGTTAAATGTCTGATGTACTCACCTGTCATAACTATATCCCTATGTACATCAGTTGATATTCCAACAAACTGAGTTCCTCCTGCAGTTTGCTTTTGCTCCAGATTCCAACATCTGCAGCCTCACATCACCGCCACATTCCAGCTGCAGTCACACCAGGATTCCATCTAATTGTAGCAAAATGTCAATACTCGTCCTCTCAAATCCTCTTGCAATAAAACAATATACTGTTTATCTTCCCAATAGCTTGCTGAAGTTAAACACTACGTTTAGGTGACGTATAGAATGACGCCCAGATCTTTCTGAAAACCAAAGCCTTTCAGACTCACCATTACTATTTTTGTACCAATGTGCAGGACCTCACATTTTTTCCCACATTAGAATCAACTTGCCATGTATCCACTCAATGACAGCCAGTCTGCATCCCGCTTCTCCACGCCCCCCCCCCCCCCCCACCAAAAAAAAACCTCTCTGCATCCCACACAGTCACCAAGCTTTGTATCATCTGCAAATTTGGATATATTATATTTGGTTCCCACATCCAAATCATTGATGGAGATTGCGAACACTAGCGACCTCACACTGATCCCTGTAGCACCTCACTCGTCAAAGCCCCCCTTTTCTCCGTTTTGTTTCACTAATAATCTTTTTGTGTGGCACATTGTTAAAGATTTTCTGAACGTTCAAGTGGACAGTTTTACCCATATCTAATCTGCCACTTCAAAAAGATCCAAACAGGATTGACCTTTCAAAAAGCCATGTTGATTTTGCTCAATCCTACTATTTTTTCCTAAATGCCTTTGTTAATAAAATCCAGCATTTTACATGCATCAGATATCAGCCTAATTAATCATTTTAATAATTACGCATTTATTTATTTATTTGCTCCCTGTTTTCTCTCCTTCCTTCCTTAATAGTAGGGTTCCATTTGTTCCATTTAAATCTGTGAGACAATCCCAGTACCCATGTAATATTGGAAGATGGCAAGCAACACGTATACCATCTCCCCAGCCATATTTTTTTTTAAAATGTCAAAACTAATTAATTTCCCCAGTATTAATGTTTTTTAATGCCTATTTCTTTGAGCTACTCATTCATTCCCTTTGTTAGTCACTATCCCCAGAAGAATTTATTTTAACTCTATGAAAACAGACAAAAAATTTTTAATTACCTTGCTATTTCTTTATTCTCCAAGATAATTTCTCCTGCCACAATCTGCAAGGACCCACAAACATTTAGCAAATCTTTTCCCTTTTATTTATCTCCATACCACAAATCAAGTGGGATGTAATTCCATTTCAATGAGCTTTGATGCCCCCTGTGGGTTGGATCTTTGTGGTACAGCAGTAATGGCACCAGTTTGCTGTCAGCTTACTGCAACTACCCTAAACTAAGGACGCAGATTCATGGCACAGTGCTAGGTGTCGCCAATGGTGTGTGGGCACAGCAGGCAGCACATGCACCCATGTTGTACACCGACTCCCCTGCAGTAAATATTGCCAGTGCGGTGTCAATGCACAATATTACAGAAAGGCAGCAGAGGGATTATACTCACTGTAAGGAAATAATGCACTCAGTTGTGTGTCTGCTTACAATATGGCCAGAAATGTCCGCTACCACTGACTCTACTCTAACCTGCCAGTAGTACGTCTACTGCATTCACTGTAGTACAACCTTCAGTGTAGGTGTGTGTGTGCCGTACAATGGTAAATTACTCCAGTGGTGTTTGTTTGCTGAGGAGCTGTGGAGTGCATATTCACCCAACAGGAATTCATTATCTTAGGAATTAATTTAGTTTAAATTAGTTTATTATTGTGTTACTACTGAGGCAAAGTGAAATGTTGTGTTTGTGTGCTGCCTTGACTGGGGATATGACGACTTTAGAGTATGAAAGTGGGGGAAGAAGCTTTCAGGGGTTTAGGGAATGTGTGGTTTGCTTGAAGAAGAGATTACGTGAGGAGGGACAAAATGCTGGAGTAACTCAGTGGGACAGGCAGCATCTCTGGAGATAAGGAATGGGTGACGTTTCAGGCCGAGACTCTTCTACATGAGGAGGGGGTGGTTTACATCTACCATTGTGCCAGTGCCCAAACAATCAGCGACAGGGAGTCTCAACGATTTCCGGCCAGTGGCACTCACCCCTGTCATCGCCAAGTGCTTCGAGCGGTTGATCTTGGCTCACCTCAAAGCCAGCCTCCCCCCCACACTGGACCCCCATCAGTTTGCCTACCGGACCAACAGGTCTACAGAGGACGCCATATCGGCGGCCCTTCACTCTGCCCTGACCCACCTGGACAGCAATAACACCTACATCAGGCTGCTGTTCATCGACTTCAGCTCCGCCTTTAACACTGTCATACCCGCTAGCTTGATCACCACACTCAGCGGTCTTGGCATCTCCACTTCCCTCTGCAACTGGATACTGGACTTCCTCACTAACAGACCCCAGTCTGTTAGGATCAACAACCTCACCTCCTCCACTATAACACTGAACACTGGCGTGCCACAGGGCTGTGTGCTCAGTCCTCTCCTCTACTCTCTCTTCACCCATGACTGCATCCCTAAGTATGGCTCCAACATAAAATTTGCCGACGACACCACGGTGGTAGGACTGATCAGTGACAACGATGAGTCAGCCTACAGGGAGGAGGTCCAGCACCTGACAACCTGGTGTGCCAATAACAACCTCGTCCTCAACTCCCAGAAGACGAAGGAAATCATTGTCGACTTCAGGAAGAACAGAGGGGGCAGACACACCCCCATCCATATAAACGGGACTGAGGTGGAGCGGGTCTCCAACTACAAATTCCTCGGGGTACACATCTCGGAGGATCTGTCCTGGTCCCTCAACACCTCCAAGCTGGTCAAAAAGGCGCAGCAGCGCCTTTACTTCCTGAGGAGGCTCAAAAAAGCCCACCTGTCCCCCCTGATCCTGACCAACTTCTACCGATGCACCATGGAAAGCATCCTGACCACCTGCTTTACGGTCTGGTACAGCAGTTGCACCGCAGCAGACAGGAAGGCACTACAACGGGTGGTGAAAACGGCCCAGCACATCATCGGTGCCCCGCTCCCTGCCATGGATGCCCTCCACCGAAAACGGTGTCTGAGACGGGCGGGAAGATCATCAAAGACCCCTCCCACCCTAACCATGGACTGTTTGCCCTCCTACCATCGGGGAGACGGTACAGGAGCCTCAGGTCCCGCACCAGCAGGATGAGGAGCAGCTTCTACAATAACACCATCGCACTGCTGAACTCGGAGTCCCGCCGATAGATTCCCACATCTGTATTTATTTATCTGTATTTATCTATATATTGCTATCACTACGTACTGTCACTAAACTGCATTTCGTTGCACCCATACTTGTATCTGTGCAATGACATTAAAGTTGAATTGAATTGAATTGGTTTGGGTGGGAATGTACGCAACTGCAGGAGATGTTACACCTGTCCTTACACCTCACCTACATCCAGGGACCACAGCAATCCTTCCAGGTGGGGCAGAGGTTCACATGCACCTCCTCTAACCTCATCTACTGCTTCCGGTGTTCCTGATGTGGTATCCTGTTCATCGGTGAGACCTGGTGACTATTTTGCGGGACACTTGTGCTTGGCATGCCAATGCTCCCTGGATCTCCCGGTTGCTAACCATTTTAACTACTCTTCCCATTCTCATACTAACCTTTCTGTCCTCGGCCTCCTCTATTTCCAGAGCAAGGCCATACACAAACTGGAAGAATAGCACCTCACATTCTGCTTGAGCAGCTAACAACCCAACAACATGTCCAATTTTAGTTAACTACAAAACCCCCACCTTTTCTTCCCCCTTTCTCTTGTTGCCCCTTTCTCCCCTGTGCCCCACCTGGATTTGCACCTAAATCTCCATCCCCTTCCACTTACATTCCTTCCTCTAGCTTCACAATTTGCAACTCTTCAATCCTTCTGTCTCACACCTTCTGCCTTTTAATTTCTGTCCTTTACCCAACCATCGGTCAAACAAAAAGGTAACCCTCACCTGTATCCATCTATTACGACCCAGGCTTTGACCTGCCCCTAATCCCTTCTAGCTTTCTTCGCCCCCATTCATCTGAAGAACGGACCCTAGCCTGTAATGCCACTTATCTACATTCCCAGAGATGATGCCTGGCTCGTTGAGTTACTCCAGCACTTTGTGTCTTTTTTTGTAAACCAGCACCTGCGATTTTTTGTTTCTACTTTTTACAGAATTAGTTAAATTTCAGTGTTAAGCCAAAGTCAAAGTTTTAGCAAGGTAAAACCAAATCAGCGTCCGTCTGATTAACTTAGCGACTGTCCCCTTGTGAACCGCTGGGTCCCATCACTGATCTCTGTGGTCTCCCACTCGTCACATCCTGTCAAGGTGAGAAGGAACCTCCTGTTTCCACAATTTGCTTCCCACCTTTGCTCCCTATCCGTCAGTGCATCAACCCCCAATACATGTGCATTAAGTTCTATGTTTAACTCCTGTGTGGGATGTTATCAAAGAATCTGGAAATCTATAAATACATCTCATCCACAGACTCCATCTTACTTTACAAGTCACACCCTCAAAGAATTGCAAGGTATTTTAGTCAAACGCAACTTTTTTTCACTATCCATGCTGAATGCTCGACCCCATTGTTCTGCTCTGGTGGTTTTATTACTGCATCTTTCAGTTTAGTTGTGGGAGTTTTCCCAGAAGAGGGAGCCCTTCCACCCTTCTTTGAGATTGTGTCCTGGGAGATTTGACATGCATCAGTGTTGGCGGCTGGTCATCTTGGTACACGTAACAATAATACATTAATAAACAATGACCAACTTTGTGCTCTCATCAGGTTAGTTCACCCTCACCTTCATTCAGTATTTTGAGGCAGAGAATTGTCGACTGTCTTCAGCATCAATCACAACCCCAGGAGAGAAGTCAGTGGTAATGGTCTCAGTGGAAAAGCACCTTGTCCCCTGGCCCTCCCACTCACCAGCTCTGCTGCTCCCTGTGATGTCGGTCTTTCCTGATTCTCTTCTCCTTACATCTCCCCATCTACTTCCTCTCCCCTTGTCTCCTCACTCTTTCCACAGCCACTGGATTTCTTTAATTCCTGTCCTCCCCCTTTTTCCCTATCTGACGCCCAATTTAACATGTCCTCCCTTCCCCATTCACGTTGAGCAAACAGTTTGTTCTACTACACCAGGGGTTCCCAACCTTTTACCGTTTACCCCTGGCAACTTTAATAGCGCATAACAATGTTACTTCACTTATTTATGAACAACTAATGATGAACAGATACCGGTGTACCAGAACCGAGAATGAGAACAAATATGTACAGATCCAGAATCAATAAATTTACCCTCTGGGTAAGCGAGGTTTACCCCCTGGGTTGGGAACCCTTGTACTACACAATATTTTCACTACGTTAGTCATTCTACACCCCACTGAAGGATTTTACCACTGTACAATTCTCATGCCACAGGGAGGTGCCATTTCTTCAAAAATGCCTTCGACATGAAACAGGGGGGGACTATCTGGCAGGGGACGGGGGGACGGCAGAGTCTCTGACGGAGTGTGGGAGAATTGAGGGGCTTTAGCTGTGGGGGGGGGGGGGAGGGGGGAGACGGGTCTGGCTGAGAATCCAACAGGCACTTCTTCAGATTGGCTAAGCGTGAAATAAAGTGAACCTTCCGCTCTCACTCTCATTTGCAACATCCCCTCATCTTTCCCGCCTCTGTGAAGAGTTTGAGTTTACTTTACCGTCACATGTACGAGTTTGCTAACCTGGCGGCGGAAAGACAATACACGGTTATAATCGAGTCAGCCACAGTGTACAGATACATGAGAAAGGGAATAATGTTTAGTGTAACATTAAGCCAACAAAGTCCGGTCAGACATGGCCCAAGGGTCTCCAGTGATGTAGGTGGTAGTTCAGGACTGGCTCCAGATGTTGGCAGGATGGTGCAGTTGCCTGGTAACAGCTGGAGAGAAAGTGTCCCTGGAGAGAGACCAGAAAGGGGAATGACCCCTCCTCATCTCAGTATCGAGGTCTCACTCGCTTTCTGTCTTGTCTATACCAAGACCCCACCGTTGCCAATACCTACCCCACCCTCTCCCCACAATACCAAGCTCCCACTCTCTACATCAACACCGCTCTCCCTCCCTTCCCCAGTATTGCTCCTCAGTGCCGATCAGCTCTTCCCCATCCCACACACCTCCCCTGTACCCCTCTACACCCTACCCGGGACAGTCTCCACATTCCCTGTCCAACCAATACTGAGACGCATTCTCTGCCCCTTCACCCCCACCACCAAACCCCCACCGTTCCCACATTCCCACAGAATGAAGCTGAGATTGCCAATTAGAATATGATATTATTAGCACTTAGTTAATAAAGTCACAAATAAACGTCTGAGGTTTGGGCAGTTTAACCCGAGTGCAGAGCCAGCTGAGAAGCGGCACAAGAGACTCCTCGACAGTCCTCAAAGCGAGAGCGGAGCCGATGTGAAAATACAAGCAACGCAAATTACAACCTTGACCAAGCGCTGACAACCCCTCAGCACTTTACCCCCTGGGAGAGTTGCTCCCTCCCGGACCAGTGCCCACTCCGTCCTGTGGGAGACCAGGCCGACCGGAGCAGAGCAGTCCCAGCTTGGACAGGACTGACTGCCTCTGCTCACATCAGGGCAGAGTTGCTCGGGTTACATACAGGCTGGCTGGAGCTGTGCTGGCTTAGAACATGTGTACCTCTTAGTGAAGCTGTATCTGCCCCCGGGGGTTGAGCCGAGACCCCCAAATCTCCTTCTGTAAGACGAGGTCTGCGTGGATTCGAAGCTCATGTTCATCTCTGCGCTCTGTCTGTGTGTGTGTGTGGCCGCAGGAGAAGCTGAGACCCAGCCTGCGGGCAGCCGCTTATATACAGGCTCCGGCAGGGACTCTGGCTGTCTGTCCCTGGCAAAGCCCAGGGTCCTAGCGCCAACCTCACCCATGCCTCCACTCACGTGTATGCCAGATTGAGAAGCCCCTTCTCATTAACAGTGAACAATAAAACATCAATACTGCAGTTGAAAATGGACAGCGGTCTTAGAAATAGGAAATTAATTCGGATTTAATAGTTTGACATATAGTGCTGGAGTAACTCAGCGGGACAGGCAGCGTCTCTGGAGAGAAGGCAAGTCACCATTCTTTCTCTTCGGAGATGATGCCTGTTCTGCTGAGTTACTCCAGCATTTTGTGTCTACCTTCGAGTCAGACAACACCTCTGCCGTTGTTTAAATAGTCTGAGCTTGTTTTTTCCTTCATCAACATGGGTATGTGGTAACACGAATGATCCCAGGAATGAGTGGGATGGCATATGATGAGCGTTTGGCAGCACTGGACCTCTACTCGATGGAGTTTGGAAGGTTCAGGGTTCATTGAAACTTAAAGAATAATGAAAGGCATAGATAGAGTGGATGTGGCGAGGATGTTTCACCGGTGGGAGAGTCTAGGACCAGAGGTCACAGCCTCAGAATTAACGGGCACTCTTTTAGAAAGGAGGTGAGCAGGAACATCTTTAGTCAGAGGGTGGTGAATCTGTGGAACTCATTGCCACAGAGGGCTATGGTGGCCACGGCAGTGGATATTTTTAAGGCAGCAATAGACACATTCTTGATTAGAACGGGTGTCAAGTGTTAAGGGGAGAAGGCAGGAAAATGGGATTCCGAGGCAGAGATCAGCCATGATTGATGGGCAGAATGGCCTAATTTTACTCTTATAATTTGTGAACAACCAGTTAATCTTTGAGAAAAAACAATATACATTATAACCATTACATAAATACAAACATAACCACTGATACAGAAACTGTCGCCACCTAAGTAGGAACCCCCTGATCGATGTCCCTGGTGTATATATGGTGTACATATCCTTGATAATGAAGCCCAGGGTGCAGAACAATCGTGCTGTTTGTAATTCGTAGTTATCCCTCGATTCGTATATTCCAAGTTTCGAGTTTCATAGTTTCGCTTCTTGATGGTTTTTTGGCTGCATGATGGTGATCCCTCTAGATGCAGCTTTCCAGACAGGATGAGGCGATGCAGACTATTGTTAGGGCACCTATTCTAGCCCCTTCCAGTTCAGGGTGATCAGAGTGGATGCTAACTAGGGCTGCTCAGACATGAATACTGCTACTCAACAACTTTCCTGCTTCCGCCCAAAGTTGAGCGATTGAATGAAGTATTCACCGCTTCTATGCCGGTTCGTCACTAGGAGCTCCCAGCCAACACGCGGCCTGCTCCCGACGCCCTTCCCCGATCTCCGAAAGTCTTGAGAAGTTTTGTGCTGCTCACAGAAGGAAGACGCCTGTGCGAGTGTGTGTTTAACGTGTACTGGATGTAGCGCTCCAAGAAGCACGCGGTCCGTCACAAATCAAACAACTCATTCCAATGGCAAGGGAACCAAGACGATTGGAGCAGATAGATCTGTTGCAGCCTTCATCCACCTTCACAGCCGTTCAGTTCAAGATAACTTTGTCCGCCTGGTCCGCCGTTGAGGTCTTGTAGGTTGGGTCATTCTTAGTCTGGACCCTCACCTTTGACCTTACCGCCACTGGTGGCCCGACCAGAAGCTGGTGCTTCCGACAGCATCGCTCTCGGAGTCATGGGGACATGCGAGCCTCTTCACCATGACAAGGTCAATGATCCGAAGAGGAGTTTGTAATTGGGATCTTGTTGATGGGGAAGTCTGAAGAAGGGTCCCAGTCTGAAATGTCACCTATCCATCTTCTCCAGGGACGCTGCCTGACCCGCTGAGTTTGTTTCTCTGCTTTTGATGATGACGATGTTGGGTTGGGAGAGGCCCTGACATGGTTCGTTTATCCTGCCAGAGGCTTTGGGGACTTTGTGGGGACGGTGTTGGTGGCATCTCTCCAGTACTTGAACTGCCTGCTGTAGGTAGTTCTCAGACGGCAGGGCTTACCGCTGCCTAGTAGAATATGTAGAATACTAGTAGGCCTAGTAGAATATGTTGTTTTGCAAAGCTTTTTCCACAGATGCCCACAGGTGGCTCTAGCACTCTGGAGGTGTTGGTGAGTTTCATTAAGTGGACATTGACAAAAACATTTAAGGATATTTTCAAGGCTTCCTTGATGAAATGTGGAGAAGGAGCATATGGGATGGATTGGGCACACGCACAGAGGTGGCAGGAAGAGTGAACCACCTGACAAAATGCCCACCCATCCATCCCACCAGCACCTCCTGTACTGACCATATCCAACACACAGCAGGTCAGTGGCGACTGCCACACTCTGATAAGTTTATATACATTACAAATAACAGAAGTCTCAGCGCAGATCAAATATGGAACATCATTGGTCCCGGACCTCCAGCCACAAGAACACCCTTCCATCTTTACTCTCTGTCTTCTATGCATAAGGTAGTTTTGAATCCAAAATTACCCGTATTCAAGAGAGAGTTAGATATTGCTCCTAGGGCTAACGGAATCAGGGGATATGGGGTTGAAAGCAGGAACAGGGTACTAATTCTGGATGATCAGCAATTATCATATTGAATGGAAGTGCTGGCTCAAAGGGCCGAATGGCCTACTCCTGCACCTACGTTCTATGTTTCTATGTTCTATGTTTCTATGCTTTTCAAAGTACCAAGTCACCGTAGATCCCACGCGTCTTAATCTTCTGGATCTGCCTCCCATGAAGGACTTTATCAAATGCCTTTCTAAATCCCATTCAGTCAACACCCACTGCCCACACTCAATTACCTTGATCATCTCATCAAGAAATTCATCGTTAATAAGCCTGCCACGGACAAAGCCATGATGACTGCGCCTAATTTTCTTCCAATTAGAATAAATTCTATCCCGAAGAATCCTCTCCAATACCTTCCCTACAACTGTTGTGAAGCATTTTGGTCTAGACTTTCTTGGATTATCTCTACCTCTCTTCTTAAGTAATGGAACAACATAGACTACTCTCCAGTCCTCCAGCACCTCACCTGCAATGAGAGAGATACAAAGATCTTTGTCAAAGCCCCAGCAATCTCCTCTCTTGCCTCTTTCAATAATGTAGATGGGTTGGTTAGTAAACTCACAAACAACACCAAAATGGATGGAGCTGCAGATACTGAGGGAGGCTGTCAAAGAATACAGCAGCATATAGATCGGGTATGGTGGAGAAATGCCAGATTGAGTTTAATCCAAACATGTGTGAGGTGTTGAACTTTGGAAAGTCGAATGTAAATGGAAAATATACACTTAGTGGCTGGAACCTTGACAGCATTGATGCACAGAGCGATCTTGGGGTCCAAGTCCATTGCTCCCTGAAAGAGGCAACACAAGTAGATAAAATGGTCAGGAAGGTGATGGTATGCTTGCCTTCATCGATCGAGGCATTGAGTATAAGAGTCAAAGTCACACAGCACAGTAACATTTGTTCCAACTTTCCCATCCCGACCAAAATGCCCCATCTAAGCTAGTCTTACCTGCCCACATTTGGCCCACATTCCCTCTAAACTGTTCTTATCTGGGGTGGGGTGGAGGGAGCACCACCTCTATCTATGTTTCCAGCTGAGGAGCAACATCTATAACCAATAGAGAGGTGCTAACCATATCCAACAGCCTGGTTTGTACATCTCCAACAGTGGTGTGGTGATCATATCTTACCGAGATACACAGGTCATCTCTAATACTAGAGGAGCAACCACACCTAAAGGAGGGCTGTTCTCTACATCCGCCAGAGGGATAATCATTCTAAACCTGGGAGGTGGTGCTGAAGGTATAGGATTGGAAACACAGCTCACCGTAAAACAAGCTGCCCGGATTGTACTCTCCTTAGAATTAGCCAGTGAATTATTTCCATGACTTTGGATGTGAAGAATGCTGAGCAGTCTCAGGACCAAAGATGCAAATATTGTCTTTTTCACTCTGAATCCAAGCTGTATATTAAAAATATATAATTTTCCCAAAATCTCCTGTTGGTGATACTCAATTTGACCCCACTCCCGGGCTGTTTTAGGAGGCCCACAGCAGTTAGTTACCTGGCAGCAGTGCTTTGCCTTCTCCAGTATGGGCTTCCTGCCTTTATATGTGTACACTGTATTGCCATTCAATGGCTATTTTATAGGAATGATTTGTGCAAAAGCACACATAAAAGACTGCTGCAATAGGAGCCAATTCCCCCCATAATACCAGCATAATGAGCCTTACACATTGGAGTCACTTTTAATGAGGCTGTTTGAATTCTGGGGACAATCGAAGAAGGTGTAAGTAAACTCTCCCAGAAGCCACGACTCCCATGAGTGTGAAGCAGCTTCTGCTGTTGAGTACTACCCACCTCCTCTACCTGGGCATCTACCTGAGCCCCGCCGAGGATGCGTGGCTGGGAACCTGAAGGAGCTGACGGTGATCGTCATGATTTTGCACAGATGTATCTTAAAAAATATCCTTTTCCGAGCTGTATATTAAAAAATATCTGTTTCCCAAATCGAGTTTCTTCTGGTTATAAACCAGCTAGTGACCTCTATGCTGAGGTCTGAGTTGGTCATTTTGGTCTTGCCCCGTGCCTTTGATGCCAAGGTCCTGTAGAAGCTGATGGGTTTTGTACATCTTATGCATTGGTTAAAGATATTACGAGGGTGGGGAGTTTCAAATTTCTAGATGGGAATATCGTCAACAAATTAGCCTTGTCCTACCACATTGGCATTACAGACAAGAAAGAAGACCATTGCCTCTACTTCCACAGATGGCTAAAAACATTCAGCGTGACTCCAATGACTCTGACACATTTCTACAAATGCAGCAGAGAAAGCATCTAATCGAGATGCAACACAGCTTGGTATGGCAGGAAGCTGCAGAGACTGTGAATGCATCCTAGACCATCATGTGAACCAGCCACTATGTACCTTGATAAGGGCACCCGCAACCTCCTACACGCCAAGGAATAAAGTCCCAGCCTGCCGTGCCTCTCTGTATTACTCAGTCCCTCGAGACTATGAGGTTGCCTGGATTGTGAAAATAGAACACCTTCATGGAAGGGTCAAGGATTTTAGGGCCAAGTAATTAATAGAAAAATTAGAGGGAAGGAAGACCATTCTTTCCTCCAGAAGGTGGTGGGGGTTTGCAATGGTCTGAAATCCCCGTCACATTTAAACTGTGCTCAAAGAGCCATGATCTTCAGGGCAGCAGACCCAGATATGGAAGATGCGGTTGGGTCAGGGATCACTTTCTCAACCAGTGCAGGAAGGATGGGCTGAGTGGCCTCTTTCTGCTGTATAAATCTCGAAGGAATCTGTGATTCGATCTCTTTGGACAAATTCTTGCTGAGCTGATCTAACTTTGGTGCAGGGCAAGGGGCCAGATTTTGATGCGAGTCGAGAACTGAGCTTGGATATTACATTCTGTTAAAGTGCCTTATCAATGCAGGTTATTGTTGATCTTGTTGTAAAGAGATGTTAGGTCACCCTTCTCCAGCCTTCCAAGAAATGGAGGCAATGCCAGTACACAAGAGGATTAGAGGTATTGTATTATGTACTGGGGAAAAGTGATAATCTGGCAGCCTCAGTGTTCAGTCCAAAGCCAGCGGTGGGAAACTTTCAGGGACAAAACTTTCTAAGATAAAATGAATTGGCCATTAGAAGGCTTAAGGTAATAAATCCCAGCTCAACTGGATTTGAGAAAAGAGAATTGATGTTTCACTGACTTGATTGTTCACTTTGATGAAGTTACGAAGGAGGTTGATGCAGGAATTTGGGTATATGGAGTTTTAAGAAGGGGTTTGATAAAATAATGCACAATAACCATAGCAAAATGGGAAAGTCCATTAGATTAAAAGGGAAGAAAGCCGTTAGGCAACAGTTTCACCAAACACTTTTGCCCACCAGGGCTCTCAATGGCTAACCATCTAAAGTCTCCTGCCCATTCTCATACTGACATTCCCGCCCTGGGCCTCCTCCGTTGCTAGCATAAAGCCACACACAAACTGGAAGAATAGCACCTTAAATTCCATTTGGGTAGCTTACAACCCAATGGTATGAACATTGAATTCTAATATTTCAAATAATACTCTCCTCTCTTTCCCTCCCCGCCCCTCCCCTCTACCCGGGAGCACACACATTTCTCCCATCACTCTAGTCACCCTGATCCTTTTCCCTCGTTCCTACCATCATTTCCCATCCCCAAGTCCCACATTTCATTTGCATTCCTCTTCTTTCCCCTCACCTGTATGCTTCCATCCACATACTCGAGCTCTCATCCACAACTCAAACTTTGAAACTCTGAGAGAAGCTGTTTGAGTGAAAACATAATCCAAATGCATCAGCAATTCCTTCCTACACATCCTGACCTGCTGAGTTACATCTCGACCCGAAACGTCACCCATTCCTTCTCTCCAGAGAAGCTGCCTGTCCCGCTGAGTTACTCCAGCATTTTGTGTCTATCTTCAAGTTACTCCAGCTTTTTGTGTTTATCCTCACTCCAACTATCTCCTCTTGGAGATCACTGTTCTGTTGCTGAATATCTGCAGGTTAACTATTGGAGAGGAATACAGTTGGTCGATGCATGATCCAGAACAAGTGTGGCACAAGACATCTTGTCTGAAGAATCCTGGTAACCGGAGATGGAAACATGGAGCCGGTACTTCAGTGTGGTCACTTCTACCTGTGGCCTGAATTCCTTCAGCTCTGGCAATCAGGGCAGACCTGGTTATAAATATTGGGTCGGGGATAAAATCAAACAGGCGGGTTTAGGGAACTATTAGGTTGGAGGCTGTGGAAGTTGGCATTCATCCAGATGAGATGACTGGTGAAGACTCCTACCTTAATACGGCATTCACCAATTTAAACAACTTACTAGGTGATGGCTTTGCCAAACACTTGCACTCTCTACACTGTGGTCACCCGGAGCTCCAGGTCACTTGTCATTTCATTCCCCTCCCATTCCCTCACTGACCTGTCTGCCCTCATCCTCTTCTCAGGGTGAGACTAAATGCAAACGATGCATGGACATTGCACTCTCTAATTTCAGGTAACCTGCTCTGTGTGGTCCCTCTCTCTGCCCCGATCCTCCCACACATATCCTTCTTTCCCACAAACACCCTGCCAGCTTCTTTCTCACCCAAATCCATCTGCCCACCACCGACACTATCCTGCATGTCCCCCTGGCCCCCACTTTCTCATCTGCCCAGCCCACCTTCTTTACTTGGTCCCACACTCCACCTCCCTTTCCCATCCGATTCCATCACCTCCGGCCCCCAGTTATTTTCAATCATCGTATCACAGCCTCTGCTGTTATCTCCACCCCTTTCTCATCCACCAGACTCCATCTACCAACCCACCCCTCCTCATCTGGATCCACGCATTGTTTGCCATCACTTGCCCCCTTTAGACTGGTCATCTCCCCTCCACTCTTTCAGTCCAGATGAAGGGTCTCGGCCCGATACATTGTCTGTTAATTTGCTTCCGCAGATGCTGCTTGGACCACATAGTTCCTGAGGCAGCTCATTGTGTGCTCCTGAAACTTAAAGTGTTCTTGTGTAACTCCAACCATTCACACTCGCCATCATTCTGGTCGGCTCAGCTGCTTTTCCAGGCTCTGCCCTCCTTCCTATGGTGACGTGCACCATCTGTTCACTAAACCTCAACTGAGACCTCATGATTGCTTTTAACAAAGTCAAAATAATTGTCTTGCCTTCATATTCAATGACGCTACCTATTAGGTAGCACTTTGTTCTTTTGTGCACCATAAGTAAGTGACAGAAACTACTGCATTCTCTTCTCTGAAAGGAACCTGTGGTTTGTTAAGACATTTGCCTCTCATTAGTCTCTCCTGTACATAGCGATCTGTGGTTGTCGTTTGTGTGGTGGTGCACTTAAGTATAAACTAGAAGGTAGACAGAAAATGTTGGAGTAACTCAACGGGAGAGGCAGCATCTCTGGAGAGAAGGAATGGGTGACGTTTCGGGTTGAGACCTTTCTTCAGACAGAGTGGGTTCAAGCTCCAGTCCAGACACATGCATGCAATATTCAGGCTGGCGCTGTGCAGTACTGCGGGAGTGCTGCACTGGTGGACACATTGCCCTTTGGAAAAAATATTCATCCTACTCTCACATATGGTGACAACACATTTCACTGTACCAATTGGTACATGTGACAAATAAATGTATCTTGTTTCTTGTATCTTGTATCTTGTACATATCTGTTTCAAAGAAGTTGTTCCTGACCCCCTGGCTAGTAGATATTCTTCCATCGGTATCACCAAAGCCAGATGTCTGTGGGAGTTACTTGGGCACACATTGCCCACGTTAGTGCAGTTCCAAGGTACCACTTTGGTCATAAATCATATGGAGTTCATAAAAGTTCTTGTTCCTTCTTTCACCAGGAGTGGGCTGTGTCTCCTTTTCAAAGCCATGTCTTTGTTGACAAGACAAGTCAGACTTTGTACTCCTGAAACAATGTCTCCTGCTCCCCGCTGATAGGGCCAAGCCACCGTTCCCATACTCGTCCATCCATGGAATTCTTCCCCTGTGACAAGTTGCTCACGTAGAAACCTTTAAAGTCTTGCCACACTGATTTTAGCAACATTTGACAGGCTTCATTTGACTTGCAACTCGACCACTTTCTAACCTGAAAGCTTTTTTTTGTTAGTGTCTAACTATTTGCAACTAGTTCTGTGAGCCAAGCACACAATAGTCCCAATTAAAGAACGTTTTATTGGCTGGCAGGGTTCTTGTGCAGGTCACACCGAGCTTTCTTGTGTTTATTTCTATCGTTGTTGGCAGGAGATGATCTGGGGCCTGGTGGGAGACTGGTCAAGTTGGCATTCATCCTCGATTCATCAAAGTGCCTGGCCGTGGGGTGAGGGTAAAGCAGGAGTTGTGTCCTTAGATAGTCGGAGATAGCTTGGTGGGGTTGGTATTCTATCTATGGGGAGAAGGCAGGCACGGGCTATTGATTGGCTATGATCACAATGAATGGCGGTGCTGGCTCAAAGGGCTGAGTGGCCTCCTCCTGCATCTATTTTCTATGTTTCTATGTATTTCAGGCCATTCTGGGAGCTGCAGAGGGGAGGATTGAGGAGATTTTGCAGCTATCCGAAAGAAGGTTTTGTCCATGGAGTTGTGTTCCAGGTTATTCCCAGAGGAAATTACATTTAGGCTATTCCGAGCTAAAGGAATTTCCCGCAAGTGTACCAGATCTAGCCTCACTGATGGAATTATTTCTTTCCCTTGCTTGTTCAGTGGGATTGTGAAAATCACTGAACAAAGTGTAGTCAGTGAGGCTGCAGGGATGAGAAGGCAACCGGTGAAAGGCTGTGTCACTCTATTACTATGGAATTCAAAATCATTCACTTAGCATGAGAAAGCTTTGTGCTCAGCTGTATTTCAACTTGTTCCAAGAGGCTTTAACTTCTGTTGCACTCTACGCTCTCCTAATTTAGTACAAAGACTGAGACAAATCATCTTTCAGAACACAACCGGTTCATTGTGATTTTGAAACTGTACGAAACAACATCAACAAAGTCTCACTCACATTCACACTGTTGCACATAAACCTCACCCAAGGTATTAAACGTTGTAAAATTGTCCCTTTGCAACTGAAAATTTACAATGTGTGAAGCAGAATTTACTTGTATGAATTAATGACATGTAGATCTGTAGGATGAGCACAAAGAGTGTTCAGAGTTTGCCATAAAGAATATGTAAAGAGGGCGCCAAGCCTGGGAACAGTTTACGGGCTGGAGTCTAAAGTGAAATGGCCTTGGAACTTTTCAATATCCTTTGAAGGATGTTAAACCAGGTGGTGGTGAATTGGGACTTGGCAGTCAGGCTGAATCTGGACCTTCAGCATCAGACCAGGGTATGGTGGTGGTGGTAACTGTCTGGTGTCTCCTTTTTGCTTTAAATGTCATCGTTCAATCCACAGTCACTTTTATTCTGGGCGTTCCCATCTCCGATGTGAATTTTACTATCTGACACCCTGTTTGCAAATTAAATATTTATGTACATTCTTGTTCTTGCATCCTCTGGGCTTGAACATTGAATTTTCCCAATTCTGTTAACCCTTGCTGTCTCCTCCCCTTCCCACCTCTCCCTCAGCCCTCGGGCCCTGGCATTCCCTCTCTCTCTATCTCCCTCCCCCACCCTAGTCGCACTAGCTTCTCATTTTCACACCACAAACAGCTTACAATGGCTTGTTCCCTTTATCATCGATACTTTTTTGCATATCTTTCATTCATTGTTCTTTATCTCTCCACATCACCGTCTATATCTCTCGTTTCCCTGATCCCTGACCAGTCTGAAGAAGGGTCTCGACCCGAAACGTCGCCTATCTCCTTCGCTCCTTAGATGCTGCTGCACCCGCTGAGTTTCTCCAGCCTTTGTGTACCCTCGATTCTCCAGCATCTGCAGTTCCTTCTTTAACACAACAGCATAATTACCTTGGAAGGTTGTAATATAGTTGGCATTAAACTGACAAACTGAAGCAGGAAAGAGGAAATGTAGTGTTTATTTCTAGGGGTTGGGAAATATTTGGGAACTAGGGTTTGGGAACTATAGCTGAGCCGTGTAGCAGGCGTAAGCAGCAGGGACAGGAGTGGGCCATTTATCCACACAGGGCTGTTCCACCATTCAATAAGATCTTTGTTCTTTCACCTCAGTAACACATCCCTGTGGAAACCCCCCTATCTCTCGATTCCTTTAGTATCCAGAACTCCATCAACCTCCGTCTTGGATATGTTCAGCTACTGAGCCTCAATGGTTCCGTATTGTCGGAAAATCCAAAGTTTAATTACTCTTTGGGTAAAGAAAGTTATCCTAATTTCTATGCTAGAGGTCCGACTCTTTATGATGAGACTGCAAACACTGGTCCTGGATGCTCCAACCTCATCCACTGTATTCACTTGCACCTCCTCCAACCTCATCTACTGTACCTGCTGTTCTAGGTGTCAACTCCTGTATATCGGCGAGACCAAGCGCAGGCTCGCCGATCGTTTCGCTGAACACCTCCGCTCAGTCTGCCTTAACCTACTTGATCTCCTGGTTGCTCAGCATTTTAACTCCCCTTCCCATTCCCAATCTGACCTTTCTGTCCTGGGCCTCCTCCATTGTCAGTGAGGCCCAGCCCAGCACTTCATATTTCACTTGGCTAGCTTACACCCCAATGGTATGAACATAACTTCAAATAGCCCTTGCTTTCCCTCTCTCTCCATCCCCTCCCCCTTCCGAGTTCTCACACTAGTCTTACTTTCTCCGATTACATTCTATCTCTGTCCCGCCCACTCCCCTGAAATCAGTCTGAAGAAGGATCTTGACCCGAAACGTCACCCATCCTTCTCTCCAGAGATGCTGCCTGTCCTGCTGAGTTATTCCAGCACCTTGTGTCTACCTTTGATTTAAACCAGCATCTGCAGTTCTTTCCTACACTGCTGGTCCAGGCCACTCCAGCCAGAGTAAACATCATCCCTGTATCCTCCCAAACCCTCTGTTAAGGTATCGGCCTTTGTAAACAACAGGATTTAAAGAGGCAATACTGTAGGACCCTGCATTGTTTTCCCAATGAATAGAAGGGTTAGGAATGTGAATGAAACTGAGGATTACAAACTCGCTGCCCCTTCTCTTCCTGTCACATCAGAGATAGTTGCTGACTTTGCGCTTTACATAAAGTGATCGCTCATGCGATAGAACTGCATTGTCCCTCGACTCCCAGAGACAACCAGTGACTAATGTTCCATCTGCTGTGAGTTTGACAGCTCCCCTCCTGCATTGGGTAGAATCTGATACGTAAACCTATCGCTACACTGTTGTTCCAATTGCACACACAAATAAAACCCTTTTAAGGAGCTTTGCCACACCGTGCTGTGTGGAACCTAATTAAAGTCGTGTCCAGGGCTGGAAGTTGCTGCATCGCACCACTGGCACTGACATCTCTGTTCCACACAATGTCCTTTCCCTCCGCTGTAAGTGACTGCTGAGCAATAATGTGGGAGCAGCTGAAAGCAAGAGGCATGGCCTTCTGAAACTTGGCCAGGTGGGCTGGTCCATTTCAGAGTATTGAGTTGGAGTGAACAACATGTTTAATGAGGAGGACATGTCACATTCACTAAGTAAGTAAGTTTATTGGCCAAGTATTCACATACAAGGAATTTGCCTTGGTGCTCCGCCCAAGGTTTGTATTACAAAGAGAAAAGTGGTTTATTTGAGGAGATTCAACGTTTAATAGGTAAAGAGAGAGAAATAATTCCCTCCACCAGCATTATACAGGAATAAAATTAGGGAGCAATACCGGAGAAAATTCAGACAAAGATTTTGAGGAATTTGG
This sequence comes from Okamejei kenojei, assembly GCA_035221665.1. NCBI lineage: Eukaryota > Metazoa > Chordata > Chondrichthyes > Rajiformes > Rajidae > Okamejei > Okamejei kenojei. The sequence continues at coordinate 951,230 of CM069161.1, forward strand.
TGCCCCGCCTTGGGAGCTCTAAATTCTAAGATGTTATAGCTATTACATCCAAGACCAAAAGGTTAGTGCTAGGATAAATGTTTAGAATGTAAAGCATGGAAACAGGCCATTGAATCCAAGCCTTCATTGACAATCTTCTTGGAAACACAGCACTCCACCACCGTAACAGAACATTCTGAGACTACCCAACAGGAGAGGGAACAAGCACGGCAGAGAAAGAGAGTTCATTCTTCAGGCTGATGATTTGCAAGGACGAGGGACAGTTAAAGACAAAACAAGATTCAAGTCTCAGAGAAATTACACAGAAGAGAACCAAAGGGAAGACCCATGATAGCAAAGATTGCAGGGCAGATTTAATGACCAAATGGATAATAGTGTAACGTGAAAGTGAGTGGTAGTGAGGAAGTAAGAAACAAGGGAAGAGGCATCGTTAACCTCTTCCCGATTCCTCACTCCCATATATGAAGGATTGCCTTTTCTACTTGACATATCTCTGGTAGCTTCATCACATGTTCTTCTATCTCCCGCACCAACATACTTGGGCTAGCTATTCTCCATCAGTATTTGTATAACAATAAATTAATATATTCAAAGAGAATGAATAAAAGGCACAATATTGTTCTTTCTTGCAAGCAGGTGATTGGTGAGTAAATGCTGCTCAACAGCACTATTGACGACATCTTCCATCTCTTCCCGAGATCTCTTATACTGTACCTGCACAAGTCCTTCCTGTTGCGTGCACGTTGATCATGGAGACATGGCCTGTTCTGACGTGCAGGTCTTCACATCACAGGTGGGATGTTGTCTGGTACTACAGTCTGCTGCCGACTCCAGTGCACGCAAGCTAAACTTTAAGTGACCATCTAATTCCCTCTTATGACCTTTTATCCTTTGAGATTATTTGCAAATCCTCCAGATAACAAGCCTGGGACCTACATGCGTCTTAATTACTAGCCCAGTATCTATTATTCCTCTAGATTACCAGCCTACTTTCCAATATGAATACACCCTAACTTACTTGCCCGGTATTCAACATGCTTCGAGGTTGCTTGATTAGTATCTCAACTTAAGTGGGCTTCAGTGGACTCTGGAAGAATAAGGCTTAATGGGAATAATAGGGATTGAATTTGGAGGGGAGAATTAGTGTTAGAGTGCAACAAGCTTTCATAGTAGACGTAATGCTGCTTTTAATTGTTGATCAATATGTAATGTGCAACGTGAGGGTGCGATCTGATAGAAGCATCTCCTTTTCCCTTTCAATCACTTTCACGGTGATAGAGAAAGAAGGTACAGCCAAACTACAATGTGGACATGCAGAATCAAAAGTTTAACCTCCCCTCTAAGTTAGACCTCGCTACTGGTCAGGGCTGCTGAATGTAAGGCAGCCTCAATAGGCGTGCAGAAACAGAAGGCTTCCACACACAACTATGCACTCATTCAATGTGAGGGACACATGGCCTTGGCTGGGAGATGCAGGTGCAGGCGTCTATAGGCACAGCAGCTAAAAGCATCCAGCTGACCACCAAGGCAATGATTATAACAAAGGCTGCTTCAATGGATCACCAATGGATCTTTAAAAGTCACACTTTGTGGGCTCCATCGTAACTGCCGGACTGAAGGGAATGTGGCAGACAAGGAGGCTGAAAGGTTTAATCTCTCACCTGTGGGCTGAGTAAAGATTCTCAGACATGCCCAGCTGGTGTGAGTGAGGTGGGGCGGCATGGTGGTGCAGTAGAGGTGCAGCCTTACAGCACCAGAGACCCCGGTTCAATCTTGACTATGGGTGCTGTCTATATGGAGTTTGCATGTTCTCCCTGTTACCACGTGGGTTTCCTTGGGTGCTCGGTTTCCTCCCACAGTCCAAAAGACGTGCAGGTTTTTAGGTTAATTGGCTTCAGTAAAGTTTATAAATTGTCCCTAGTGTGTATTATAGTACAAGGGGATCGGTGCTTGGCCTGGGCTCGGTGGTTCGCAGGGCCTGATTGCACACTGCTTCTCGAAACTAGAGCAGGAAGTGAGCTGGAGGCACAGTGTTTGCTTGCTCGCTTACGGCTCTAGTTCTTAAAGTTGCACCAGCCAATGTTTAAAGGAAAACAATTAAAGCAAAGGAGACACAGCAAGTAGCAAACATGCAGAGAGGCTAAAACTGGTTCAAAATGAAGGAATACCCCTTCAGAGTCATTTGGTCACAGAAAATATCTGGATTAGATCCTATAAAGTTCATATCAATAAAGACCAAAGTTGGTGCAGGTTGTCTGGGTTTTGTTAATTATCATGAAAGATCACTGCCCTTTCTGTGAGAATCATTGCCCTTGATCAATGATCTTGCAGGTGAGATGGCTCATCCTGCAAGATCATTGATCTTTGATCTGGAGAGGTTTCACATCTGCAATGACTGTATGTCCACAGGTATCCAGCGGCACTTGAGATCACTGCTGCTCTGCCCACCCATGTTTCACTGCACAGGTTACATAGAACACTTGTGAGGGTATGTCTGCTATCTCCAAATAGATGGCAGGCAGGCAACCACCTGACCAACAAATGTAGCCCAAGCTCGTTCTGCACACAAAGGATGCTGCGGACACGAGCTTGAGGCCGTCGGGATGATGATCCTGTTCCCAGATCACACTTCCCTGGCAATAAGGTCATTAGGTCATATGTAATAGGAGCAGAATTAGGCCATTAGGTCCAGTCTACTCCGCCATTTAATCATGGCTGCTCTATCTCTCCCTCCTAACCTCATTCTCCTGCCTTCTCCCCATAACCCTTGACACTCGTACTAATCAAGAAGCTATCTATCTTTGCCATAAAAATATCCATTGACTTGACCGCAACAGTCTTCTGTGGCAAAGAATTCCACAGATTCACCTCTGATTAAAAACAATCCTTCTCATCTGCTTTCTAGAGTAAAGTAAAGTAAAGTAAAGTAAAGTATCCTTTATCGTCATTCACACCTTTCGGTCTGAACAAAATTTTGTTGCCTTGCAGTCATAACATATAAATAAAAAACAAAACACACAATAAACACATATTTAACATCCACCACAGTGAGTTCACCAGGCACCTCCTCACTGTGGTGGAAGGCAAAAGTCTTAAAGTCTTTATCTAGAGGAATGTCCTTTAATTCTTAGGCTATGACCTCTAGACCTAGACTCTCCCACTCGTGGAAACATCCTCTCCACATCCACTCTCTCCTATTCGGCACATTCCATTCTTCTAAACTCCAGCGAGTACATGCCCAGTGTCATCAAGTGCTCATTATAAGTTAACCCATGGGTGCTCAAAGTTGACATCCGAAAGCCAAAGGTCGTTTATTCCCAAACTATGAAGAAATGGCAAGATTAAAGACATTCACTCCTCACATCTGGGAATAAATGGTTGCCTTTGCAGCATGAGAGAAAGTACCCACTGTTCAAGATGGAACTGGGAGACGGGAAGACCGCATGCAGAACAGTGTCTACACGGGAAGCAATCAATGGAAAAGCTTTCTTCTCATTATTAGCTTCCTTGATAGAACTTGGACAAATGTTGGCTCAGGTCCATTATGCTAAAATAGAAACATAGTAACATAGGAAATAGGTGCAGGAGTAGGCCATTCGGCCCTTCGAACCAGCACCACCATTCAATATGATCATGGCTGATCATCCAAAATCAGTAGCCCGTTCCTGCTTTTTCCCCACATCCCTTGATTCCGTTCCCTTGACCTAAGAGCTAAATCTAACTCTCTCTTGAAAACAGCGAAAGTCTATCTGCTGGGAGTGATGCTAATCACAAATAAGTGTTCACACAGTGTTGACAGCTGAGATTGGTTTTGAGCGGAGAATGTTAAGTGAAGCAATTGCCAAGAGCAGAAAGGCTTTGTAAAGGGGTGGGCAAGCACAAATGCTATACGTGAAAACGTTATTTTACACAGAAAATTATTCGGGCCTGGGAGGCAGTGTCTGAAGGCATGCTGCGGGCTGATCTACCTGTGACATGGAAAAGGGAATTGTATGGATACTTGAAGGGAAGTCGCTCAAAGCACTGTGGGGAACAGCAGAGGAGAGGAGAGAACTAGTGTGATTTCCCTGCATTAATACCGAGGCACACTGGGCCAAATGGTCCTCATCTGTGCTGTGGTCCATCCATCTACTGTCTCAGCTTCACCAATAAAAAAACAAAATCCTGAACATCCCTGAAGTTCAGGGTGAACAAAGGCCCAGACGTGGGCGGAAGATTGGAGACTGGAATGGTTGTAATTGATATGTGATCAGAAGGATAGAGAATGGACCAAGGGGAGCAAGGCCAAGGAGGTGGTTAGGTAGGTCATGCAGATAGTTGCTGTCACTTGGTACTGGGAGGTTGAGTAGAGCATAGAGCTGTGTGGCGGATTGGAATTTGTTACTGGGGGTCAGGAGATGGATGGGACTAAGAGTGAACAGAGTACACCATTAGTCATGGGAGAGCTACCTGAGGCAGATAGTCTACACTGGACACCAAAAAGGCGTCAGGCCTCTCTGACATTGCAAGGACTGTTGCAGTGGTAGTGGTTGCAGGCAGCTCAGGCTCAGTATGAATGCAAGTCCAGAGAGTGAATGCATGTGTGTGTTGCATGTTGTTGCTTGCCATTGCGCATGTCCAATATTTTCCATGCAAAGGTGCCTCAGGCAGAAGAAAATCAAAAGAAATTCACAAACTTGCAGCTCACAAGAAACCTCTGCTTTCCTTTGCTGATACGATATGATATGATAGAACTTTATTTATCCCAGGAGGGAAATTGATAAATAAAGTTCTATCATATTGTATTGTATCGTATCATATAAGCAAAGGAAACCAGAGGTTGCCTGTGAGCTACAAGTTTGTGAATTTATTTTGATTTCACACTAACATTGAAACACGTACATTGCAGAATCGTGGATCTGCATAGTTTAATTTGGGGAAGAAACACATTTGGTTTTGAAACTGTCTCCATATTTGAAGCTTCAGCCTTTGAGATTCCACTTCACAAATCCCCCCTTCACAGCTGGGGCCGATCTTACATCCTCGTATATCCTCGAAATTCCTCGTACTTACTTGGCGAATAAAGTGCGATTCTGATTCTGATTCTGATTCTATCAATGCAAAGATGCCATGTGTGGAGTAGCTCAACACATTCTAACATTTTGGATCCCTTGCACTCCACATTATGGCTGTGTGTATCAGCAATCTCATAGCTCTTTATGAATTATTTACCAGACACTGATAAACTTTCTCTTTCAGTTAAAACTTTCCATTACTTCTCATTTTCCATTCACATAGAGACCCCAGGTTCAGTGTTTATGGATTCTGCTGGTGTTCCAACTGTGGCGGATAACACAAAGGTTGTGGGGAGCTGGCATTGTTTCAAATGCAGCACAGTCCAATGAATGGCCCGCCCATTACATCATGCTTTTGGATAAAAGGCTCGCTGAGCTGCAGCAGAGTACTGATGTTCCATTACTTCCCTATCACAAAGCAGAGACATATTTCAAACCTGACACACCTCACTAAGCTCATTGTGGAAGAAAGTGCCCCACTCTAATTAAAATAAAGTTTCAAACTAGTCTGATGGCGCTGATACTAGTCACATGGATCAAAGCAACCAAGTAGAAAAAGAGATTAAGCATGCTGACACTTGCGAAAGAGAGAAAGAAAAGGCCTTAGTTGGTAGTCGAGACACACAGCGAAAGGCTTCCAGCAATCCAGTCATGATGGCTGCTTTTTCCTTCATGAAAAGGATGAGAGAATAGTAAGCGGAAAGGTCAGAGGACACTGAGTGTCTTTGAGAGGAGTTGCTGTGTTGTCAGATGGAACAATTTACAAACAGCAAAAAAAAAAATCAAGCAGGATTCTGGCATGAGAGGAATTAATGCGGCTTACTTACTGGAAGGAGTCTGTGGAAGGGGGTGACACTCACAACAGTGCGATGGGAAAGGAGAAGTGGGGTTTCTTTCAGACTGGCTCTTTTATTCTAACCACCAGCTGAGATCAGCAATGAAATTCCTGCAACACAAACTGCAGCATTGGCAGTTTGTGGAGAAGGTTCAGGGAACAAAGAGATCAGACCCACAAGCTCCACTATCAGCCTGCGGAAGGTTAGCTGCCATACCCTCTGACCATCCTATCACTCCAGTGGAACTTATTCTTAACTTATTTTGTTGGCTTGTTGTTGTAGTCTATTTTCTTAGAACATTGCAATGATATAACGGCAGCAATTATTGCTGTTCCCTGTGCAATGTCTTGCTACATCACGTCACAAGCAAGGAAGGCGTTTCTGTGGTGGGATGTGAACACAGGCAAGGCTGGGGGAACCTCCTGAAGCTGGGAAAGGACATTGGGGTCAACCTGCATCTTTTGACAGGAGCTGTTTCCATAGCATAACTTGCTGCACTTTCATTCAGATGATTTCACCTCCCAAGTCTGGCAGAATTAAGACAATGACGGATTAATCCACCAGCAATTCACAAAGAAGAATCTGCCAGGAAGTTCCACTGGGTGGTGCTGTCTTTTCAAAGAATCATTGAATCATTGAATTAGGAAGTTCCACTGGGCTGTCCTTTCCACCAATGCCTGGTAGGCCATTGATGCTTTTTCAGGGGAAGGTCAAGGTGTGTGAGCGATGTTCAGCATCTGCCCTGGGAACTGACAGAGCACTCCTGTGGCACCCGTGTTCCTGCACATTTCTCCCCTCGGATGTGCACAATGATGTCAATCCCTGGGCAATGCTCACTTGGAACACCACAGGAAGCAATGAAGGTAGACAAAAATGCTGTAGAAACTCAGCGGGTGAGGCAGCATCAATGGAGCGAAGGAAAAGGTGACGTTTCGGGTCGAGACCCTTCTTCACTCAACATCTCGACCCAAAACGTCAACTACCTTTGATTTTTCCAGCATCTGCAGTTCCTTCTTAAACAGGAAGCAATGACATCACTTTGATCAAACACCATTCACTGCCATGTGACAATGCTCTTGGCCGGAGGTTAACATGGCATTGATGTTACCTCCTCAGCTCGAGTGATCTCTGCTGACACTGCATTCCAGTGTGCAGACACCCTCAAGGTGCAGACAAGGGCGGCTCTGGTCAGTTGGAGCTTCTACCAAATAGGCAAAGAATTTGTGCTTAAATGCTGTTTAATGTTCAATGAGTTGACCTGTAAAGTACCATTATTCAAGGCTCCATTAGCATTCAGGACATTTCTTAAAATTGATGCCAGTTCAAACTATAATGGACATCTGAGTAGCCATTTAGATTTGTTCCTAATCCCCATTCTTTGCGATTGTACAAATCAGATGGCACAGCAGACCAACAAACTTGATGTAGAAGATGCAATGCAAGTCTCGATATATTACATGGCGTTGCATTTCCGGCACCAGCTCTGAGCCCATACTTGTCAAAGAATGCCACAACTGATAGTGAAGTGTCAATAATACCTTTGTTCATGAAAGACCTTTGAAAGGCATGACTGTGTCTATGGATGACCACAGCGCTACAGACTCCTGGTAGTGCAGACATCACCGAGGGGGAGGTGAGCCTTTACAGAGGACCAAATGACATTGGGCATAAGCATTGCCCAGTAAGTGGCACCCACTACATTTTGTTGCAGAATGGGCAAGATCAGTATGCAACCAGAGATCCTGCCCACCAGTGCCTTCCTTATTACAGCATAGAGTAATGACAAGACCAGCTTTAGTTTAAGCAGAGTTTACATTGATGTTAGATTCATCTACAAACATGCACGCAGTGATTAGATGCCGATCAGCTTGATTGTCCTGGAACACCTCAGGGCCAGGGTGGGATCCCACAGCTGCCACGTTTCGGGGTCAGGGTGAGAATATTATTTCCGCCAAGAATAATATAGATTTATAATCCAGTATTATCAAACACAGAACTGCCCTGTTCCTGGAGGAGTGCCTTCTCTCCTGGCTAGCAGCAACCTGCTCCGGCCACAAAGGAACAGATGAGCAGCTCTTGGGTATTTATCATTCCATAAGTTCTTGGCCTCAGCTCCACTTTCCTGCCACCTCACCCTGACCATTGGCTTCCCTACTGACCAAATACCTGTCAGCTTCAGCTTTGAATCTATTCTCTAGTGGGCTGGCCTCTCTGACAGCAATGTCCCCCCTGGCTATGTCTGTTGACAGACAAAAGCAGAGAGCAGTCTGCCTGTGGTCAGCCTGAGGCTGCATGGAGGCAGGAGTACTAACGTCACTGGTTCAGGACTGTGTCCTTTCCACTGCGAGAAGGATGCCCTTCTGGCTTCTCCTGCAAGAGGTGAGAGAGGGACTCCATCACCCGATGCATTCAGTTATACAAGTGCTCTCTGTGATTGGAGCTGGCATGTGTTCTTCCTTTAGTAATCCTCTTCTGAGCCCTCAAAGGTGGCAAGGAGTGGATTGCCCTCTGATGAGTTCATGTTCATACGAATTAGGTCATTCGACCCATCAAGTCAACTCTGTCATTCAATCATGGCTGATCTATCTTTCCCTCTTAACCCCATTCTCCTGCCTTCTCCCCATAGCCCCTGACGCACGTACTAATCAACAATCTATCTATCCTTGCCCTGGAAATATCCATTGAGGTGTTGTCACCTGAGCCCCCCTTCACCACTGTGCCTCGCCGTGCAGTGTGGGGCCAGTAGCTGAGCTGGTGCTTCTTGGTATCGGCTTTTCCTCACTCCTCCTGGTCTCTTCCTCCTTCACCTCTGCCCTTTGATGGAGCAGGGGGCTTGGGTGGGGGTGAGTCTCTGGAGAGCCTGCACGGATAAAGGGCGTGACTGTGCTATGTGCATGTGCCATTGTGTAACTCAGGGCCAGCACAGGTGGAGCAGTCATTACATGAATGTAGGGAGAGCTGGAAGGAGCCTCAGGATGGAACATATACCGTGCATGGAACAGGCCCTTCAGTCCCCAATGCCTGCACTGAATATGATGCCAATTTAAATTAATATCCTCTGCCTCCATATGATCCATATCCCTCATGTTCTGCCTATCCAAGTGCCTGTCTAACAGCAGCTTAAATGCTACTTTCGTATATGTGTCCATTATCACCCCTGATACCGACCACTCTTTATGTAAAAAGCTTGCCTTGCACAACTCTTTTAAACTGCCCAACTCACCTTAAAGCTAAATTCACCACATTGGGAGAAAGGTCACACCAACCAGTCACTGAGTTATAGCCAGAAACCAAACTCCAAACCATGTCTTCACTGAGTGTATTAGAGGTCAGGCCTCCCACTAAACATTCAGGAATTGTAAGTCTCAACTAGATAATCAATGTCAATGACAAAGGTTGGATCACATTAGCTAATCAGCTAAGAGGAGAGGAGCTTCCAGGAATATCGCGATGCTCAATGATGACAGGGCTCAGCATCTGGAAACAAGACTGAGGCCTTCACAACCATGTTCAGCCAGAGGGACTGAGTGGATGACTTCCCACTGAGATCTACACCATCATAGAAGTTTTCAGCCAATTTGATTCACTCCATGTACTATCATGTGAGTGATAGTATATGAGTGCACTGGAGCAAAGGCCAAAGGACCAGAGAACATCCCAGATACAGTGCAGGAAACTTGAGGCCTGCGCTTCTATCCAAGCTGTTCCAGGTATAACATGACCAGTGAGAAAAACAATCTTGAAAAGTGCCCAGGCATGTTCTGTTTACAAATCCAATCCAGATAATTACACACTATCATTCTCATCTACTGTCTTTGTCAGTGCTATCAAGAGGCATCTACTCACCAATAACATTATTATTTGTTGTGTTGCTGCAATAATGTACATGTAAAACTGCAGCAAGCAAGGATTTTATTGTTCTAGTCTCTGTTAATATGACAATTAAACACAATATCCCTTGATAGACAATAGACAATAGTAGGAGTAGGCCATTCGGCCCTTCAAGCCAGCACCGCCATTCACTGTGATCATTGCTGATCATTCACAATCAGTACCCCGTTTCTGCCTTCTCCCCATATCCCCTGACTCCACTATCTTTAAGAGCTCTATCTAACTCTCTCTTGAAAGCCTCCAGAGAATTGGCCTCCACTGTTTTCTGAGGCAGAGGATTTCACAGATTCACAACTGTCTGCGTGAAAAAGTTTTTCCTCATCTCCGTTCTAAATGGCCTACTCCTTATTCTTAAACTGTGGCCCCTGGTTCTGGACTCCCCCAACATCGGGAACATGTTTCCTGCCTCTAGCGTGTCCAATCCCTTAATAATCTTACATTTTTCAATAAGATACTCTCTCATCCTAAATTCCAGTGAATACAAGCCCAGTCGCTCCATTCTTTCAACATATGACAGTCCCGCCATCCCGGGAATTAACCTCGTGAACCTACGCTGCACTCCCTCAATAGCAAGAATGTCCTTCCTCAAATTTGGAGACCAAAACTGCACACAATCCTACAGGTATGGTCTCACTAGGGCCTTGTACAACTGCAGGAGGACCGCTTTGTTCCTATACTCAACTCCTCTTGTTATGAAGGCCAACATGCCATTAGCTTTCTTCACTGCCTGCTGTGCCTGCATGTTTACTTTCAGTGACTGATGAACAAGGACCCCCAGATCTTGTTGTACTTCCCCATTTCCTAACTTGACATATTCAGATAATAATCTGCCTTGATGTGCCAACAATATTAAACTAGGTGGCAGTGTAGGTTGTGAGAAGGATATAAAAAGGCTTCAGGAAGAGAGAGGCAGATTTAGTAAAAGGGCAAGTACTCGGTAGATGGCACATAATGAAGAAAATTGTAAGGTCAGGGCACTTAGCGAGATGGATGGAGGTTGAAGGATGGCAGTGTCAGGGAGACCCGAGTGTGGTTGCATACAAGTTGCTGAAATTCAACATGCAGATACAGCAGGGTAGGTGGATATTAAGTTGGGCTTTATTTCAAATGGAGTTGAATGCACAGTAGAGATTTTTTTCTCCAGAGTACTGGAATATTGTGTTTAATCTGGCTAAGGGAGAATGTAATCATAACAGAGGGAATGGAGCAAAAGTTCACCAAACTCAGTCATTGGATGTTGGCAGTGTCATGTGAGAACAGTTTAAGCATATTGCTTTCGCACTGAGTTCAGAAGAATGCGCAATATAACATTTATGGTACCTAACGATGTCCAGAATTGGGGGTCAGTCTTAAAATAAAGGGTCAGCCTATCCCACAAAGGTGAGAAATAGTTTCTTTGCCCAGAACGAAGCACAGCTTTGGAATTCTCTCCCACGACGGCAGTGACTGCTCAGTCACTGGATATATTGAAGACAGAGATCGGATGAGACCTACTCCTGATTAAGGGTCTTGACCCGAAACATCACCCATTCCTTCTTTCCAGACATGCTGCCTGTCCCGCTGAGTTATTCCAGCTTTTTGTGTCTATCCTGATTCTATATCTTATGTCATTGATATCTGTGACACACCATTGAATAGAGTGGCATACAGCACGGAAACAGGTCCTTCAGCCCAACTCATCCATGCTGACCAAGATGCCCCATCCAAGCCAGTCCCATTTGCCCATGATTGTCCCATATCCTTCTAAACTCTTCCTAATCATGTCCAAATGTCATTAAAATTGTGTTCTTGTACCTGCCTCAACTACTAATGATGACTGATTCAAGGAGAAGTTGCTTTCCTGCTACATTCCTTGAAATTTGACAAGAGTTTAGAAGGATATGGGACAATCGTGGGCAAATGGGGACTTGGTGTTGACTTTTGAAAGTTTTTTCTCTTTGATCCTATTTCAAGGAGTTTCTTTCTCCCATATTCTTTAAATTACTCTTTTTTTTCAAATATTAATTCCTTTCCATTTTAGAGTTTGTTAATTCTGGTCTTAAATCTTGACGCAGTATTCATCCATTTGCAATCTTGATGTCAAGCTCAGATCTTCATGCAGCCTCCGATAAATTAAAACTGCTTTGCACAGTGATAGTTTTCGGAAGGGGTTAATGTTCAGAAAATCTGCTGAGTGTGGAAAGTCCCCAGCAGAGGGAGTGCCAAGACTGTGTAATGACCGTAGATAGACACAAATGCTGGAGCAATTTAGTGGGACCGACAGCATCTCTGGATAGAAGGAATGGGGGACATTTCAGGTCAAGATACTTCTTCAGACTGAGAGTCAGAGGAGAGGGAAACACAGAGATAAGGAAGTGGAAGGTGTAAGTGATAGGCAGACTGGTCGGGGAACTGGGAAGAGGGAAGGGATGGAGAGAGGGGGAAAGCAAGGGGTACTTGAAGTACTGAAAGTAAGCATGCAGGTACAGCAGGCAGTGAAGAAAGCAAATGGCATGTTGGCCTTCATAGCAAGATGATTTGAGTATAGGAGCAAGGAGGTCCTACTGCAGTTGTACAGGGCCACACCTGAACTATTTTGTGCAGTTTTGATCTCCTTTTTTGAGGAAAGACATTCTTGCCGTTGAAGGAGTGCAGTGTAGGTTCACCAGGCGGGACTGACATATGATGGAAGAATGGATTGACTGGGCTACTAGAATTTAGAAGGATGAGAGGGGATCACAGAAATATATAACATTCTTAAGTGATTGGACAGGCTTGATGCCGTGAAAATGTTTCCAATGTCAGAAGAGTCCAGAACCAGGGATCACAGTTTAAGAATAAGGGGTCGGCCATTTAGGACTGAGATGAGGAAAAAGGTTTTCACCCAGAGAGTTGAGAATCTATGGAATTCTCTGCCGCAGAAGGCAATGGAGGCCAATTCACTCGATGTTTTCAAGAGAGAATTATATATAGCTCTTAGGGCTAACAGAATCAAGGGATATGGGGAGAAAGCAGGAAAGGGGTACTGATTTTGGATGATCAGCCATGATCATATTAAATGGCAGTGCTGGCTTGAGGGGCCGAATGGCCTCCTCCTGCACCTGTTTTCTACGTTTCTCTAAGTTAGAGAAGTCAATATTCATACCGCTGGGGTGTACTGTGGAAGCTGCGACTGTGAGCACTGTTTATTTGTGTGAAACTAGAAGGAGCTGAAAAGGGTAAAAATGTTCTTGCTCATCTTGCAGTGTGAAGCCATTCTAAATGGAGCACGTAAATGCTACAAATGTGGGCAAATGGGACCAGTTTACATGGTACATTTTGGTTAGCATGGGCGAGCAGGTCTGCTTCCATGCTGCAGGATTACTCCCACTGCTATAAATCCCTCTGCACCCCTCCAGTGCCAGCACATCCTCCTGCAGGGGTGATCCTCTACTCTCTCTACACCAACGACTGCACCTCCACAGACTCCTCTGTCAAGCTTCTCAAGTTGGCGGGCGACACAACCCTGATTGGACTGATCCAGGATGGGGAGGAATCTGTCTACAGACAGGAAGTGTCACAGCTGGCGTCCTGGTGCCATAGCAACAGCCTGGAGCTCAATGCTCTTGTGAGAGTGGAATTGATTGTAGACTCTAGGAGAGCTCCCCCTCCCCTCACCCCACTCACCATCAACAACACCACAGTCACATCTGTGGAGTATTTTAAGTTCCTGGTAACCATCATCTCCAAGGACCTTAAGTGGGGAGCTACCATCGACTCCACAGTCAAAAAGGCCCAACAGAGGATGTACTTCCTGCGGCAGCTGAGGAAGCACAATCTGCCACAGGCAATGATGGTCCAATTCTACACGGCCATCGTAGAGTCTGTCCTCACCTTCTCCATCATGGTCTGGTTTGGCTCAGCCACCAAGCACAACATCCGGAGGCTGCAGCGAATCGTCCGATCAGCAGAGAAGGTTATTGGCTGCAACCTTCCCTCCATTGATGAACTGTACACTGCAAGGGCTAGGAAGCGAGCGGGCAAGATCATCTCTGACCCCTCTCACCCTGGCCACAAACTCTTTGAATCACTTCTCTCTGGAAGGCGACTCTGGACTGTCAAAGCTGCCACAGCCAGACATAAAAACTGTTTGTATCCACGAGTAGTGGCTCTACTCAAAAGCCAAAAATCTGTAGCCTCCCTTTGATCTGGTATTTTGTTGGTTCACATGCTTGATCAATGGTGTTTTATCATTAATGTTTTATTATTATTAATGTTTAGTGTTTTCTGAGTCGTTCGTAACTGTCACTGTATGTCATGTTGTTACTTGTGGGCGGAGCACCAAGGCAAATTCCTTGTATGTGAATACTTGGCCAATAAACTTACTTACTTACTTAACCAGGTAGAAGTAGCAGCTGCTGAATGTGGACCTTGCACCTTATGGTCACACCGCTCAGAGCTACACATGTAAATCGGGGAAGGTGGCACAGTGACCTTGCAATGTGTTAGCAGGACATTTGGTCTTTTGCAAATCTCTCTGCTGCTCTCCTTGGTTTCCCCTGCATTATTTACACTTGGGTAAACCAGAATAAATAATTTCACAGTCAGTAAGCAAACCATCTAGTATGAACACTGGATGCCTCCATATCGCAGGCCACTTGTTTGAAGCAACAGATTTCTATGTTCTGCATCATTCAACTCCCGTATCCGTTTTATTATCTTCAGCTAATTATCACACCACACGTTATGATTATGTGTAATGATAATTCATACACCATAATTGACAGTACACAGGCAATTAACCACAAATGGTAAATACACTCCTCTCAGTATGATCAGCTGTGTAATTTGTCATGTGATTATCTTGGCTTCCTGTAATGCTCCTGGCTAACCATTGGGTGTCAGGAAGAGAAAGACATGAGAGCCTGCAGATGCTGAAATCTTCAGTAAAAAACAAAGTGCTGCGGGTCAGGCAGCATCTGTGGAGCAAATAGATAGGTGATGTTTTGGATCAGGAACCTTCTTCATATTTCAGAGGAAATATAAAGATGGCAGCACACTGATGGGGAAGCACGTTGCTCTCTCTGTATTCACACATCAAAGGCTAATATGAAACCAAGACCAAAGCAACATAGACCTGTTCATGATCAAGTTTTCTTTTCACTATTGGCCATGACCTCAGAATACTTGGGGGTGGCACTGAACAGGTTAAAAAGTTAAAGGTAGACAAAAAATGCTGGAGAAACTCAGCGGGTGAGGCAGCATCTATGGAGAGAAGGAATTGGCGATGTTTTGGGGCAAGACCTTCAATTTTTCCAGCATCTGCAGTTCTTTCTTAAACAAGGTTAAAAAGTTACACATCCACTGAAGACATCAAATGTAAAAATGTGTGTAACTCGTGTGCACATGCTTGGTGCCTGAGCTCGTCCTTTCCCAGCCCCTTGTTCAGGGATCTTGGTAAGGCAGCCTGTAGACCCACTGTGGGGAAAGCTGGTGATGGTCTCGAGAACTCTGGCCCCAGTCATCATGCATTCACACTGGAGCTTCACACTCTCACCATGAGGAACAGCATCCTGTCATCGTGGACAGAGCGAGATGGTTATGCCCCAAGCTCAGGATGCATGGAAATGGGTGATAGTCAGGCCAGATATAAGGTGCCCACCCCCTCAGAACAGACTCACCATGTTGGATATGGCTTGTCAGGGAAGTCAGCAAGAACCAAGGCTAGGGCTTCAAGACTGACTGGCACAACTACACAAGGAATAATGGGGAGCTACGATGATAGAGATTCAAACATAAGGGGGACAGACAGGTGATTCTATAGCTGCAGGAATGGTTCCAGGGATGGACTCAAGAAAACTCTGGAGTGGTCGCAGGACATCCTGGAGCAAGAAGGTGAACAGGTGAAGGTGAATGGTCTTGGTACATGTCGGTATCAACAAGACTCAATGAAGCCCTGCAAGCTGAGCAGAAGGAACTTGGATATTACATTTACAAAAAAGGTCCGCAAAGTAGTAAATCCTGAGTAATGTCACTGTCAGAGCCGAAGATGGACACAAAAAGCTGGAGTAACCCGGTGGGTCAGACAGCATCTCTGCAGAAAAGGAATAGGTGACATTTTGAGTTGAGATCCTTCTCCAGACTGGGAGTCAGGGGAACGTGAAACGAGAAATATAGACAATGATATAGAGAGATATAGAACAAATGAATGAAAGATATGCTGAGTTACTCCAGCTTTTTGTTCTGTCTTTAGTTTAAACCAGCATCTGCAGTTCCTTCCTACATATTTTTTTACTCTCTGAGCCACGTTAATGAGAGTAGATAAAGAAAGAGAGATAAGGTGAATGCATGGCGTGCGGGGTGGTGTGAAAGGATAGGATTTCGATGCCAGTGGTTCTGGGGAAGGTGTATCCTGGGGTCACACCCAGTCAGGAATGGGGCCGATATCTTCACGGGATGTTTGCAAGTGCCATTGGGGAGGTTGTATGGAAACATGGCATCAGGAGGTGTATCTGAGCTGACAGGTCAAGGAGAGAAACAGCAAGGCAGCCATGGAAGGCAGCACCATAGAAAGCAAATGAGGAAGGCAGGGGAAAGGAGGATAATCAGCCACAATCGACCCAACAGTTAATGTAAAGAGACAAAATTAAGAGCTCTAAATCCAAATGCATGTAGTATTTGAAACAAAATCAATGAACTAACAGCAACGGTGGAGATAAATGGATGTGGGCTGGTGGGGATTTATAGAGGCATTGTAATAAGCAAATCAAAGCTGTGGAGTCAATATTCAGAAATTACACAAAGTTCTGTAGAAACTGTGCATCAGGCGGCCTTCTGTTAGTCCCGAGCCGAAACGTCATCTGTCCGTTCTCTCCGCAGATGCTGCGCAGTTCCCCAAGCAGTTGTTTTATTGTTTATGTCACGGTCTGGTTCTTGCCGTCC
This sequence comes from Okamejei kenojei, assembly GCA_035221665.1. Taxonomy (NCBI): domain Eukaryota; kingdom Metazoa; phylum Chordata; class Chondrichthyes; order Rajiformes; family Rajidae; genus Okamejei; species Okamejei kenojei. The sequence goes on from CM069161.1 coordinate 967,911, forward strand.
CTGGACATTCCCTGCTCTCCCTCATTCCACCATGCAGCCTCCATCACGCCCCTTCCAAGGGTCTACCCAGGGCTGCAGCCTTTCACCATTCAATGATTTGCTTGCTACAGGAGGTCTTGGTGGAGCTGAGACGGAGCCTCTCCGCTGAAGTAGAGGCCAAGTAGAGGGAAAAGCTCCAAAGATCACGGTGAGCCTTGGCGAGGACCAGGGCTTGACTGACCAAAGCAAGGAATGTTGTCGAGCAGTCAGAGGTCGACAGGTGACAGAAAGGTTCCAGGAGTTTAGAGGTTGAGAGGTCACGAGAAGGCCCCAGGAGAAGGCCAGAGGTTGAGAGATCATGGCGATGTCTTTGCAGGAGGTCACGATTTGGCAGGTCGCAGCAAGAAAACCTGAGCTGGAGGTCAGAGCCTCTAGGATAGACTGGGTTGGAGGGACAGGCTCTGGGGTGGACTGGGTTGGTATGAGGATGGTGGGCAAGAAGGCAAGGAACAGCCTCTTTAGATATTGGAACAGGGGCTGCAATCTCACACACGCCATACACACGTGGTACACAGACTCTACCAGCCAGCAACAGTGATAGGCAGCAGGTGAGTGTATGAACTGCGAGAGGAACAGGTTGCAGGGAACTCCTCCGTCTAGTACCCTCCACCCCAGGTCCCGATGTGGTGGGGGCCACACTACTCTCCTGGTGGAAACAGAACAGCAAATATTGCTCCACATTAACGGATCCTTTTCAGAATGGAAGGCAGTGACGTGGGGTGCCGCAAGCTTCGGTTCTGGGACCCCAGTTGTTTACAATATATATTAACGATTTAGACGAGGGAATTAAATGTAACATCTCTAAGTTTGCAGATGACACAAAGCTGGGTGACTGTGTGAGCCGCGAGGAGGATGCTATGAGGCTGCAGGGTGACTTGGATAGGTTGGGTGAGTGGGCAGAAGCTTGGCAGATGCAGTATAATGCAGATAAATGTGAGGTTATCCGCTTTGGAGGCAAGAACAGCGAGGCAGATTATTACCTGAATGGTGTCAGATTGGGAGAAGGGGAGGTGCAACGAGACCTGGGTGTGCTTGTACATCAGTCACTGAAAGTAAGTGTGCAGGTACAGCAGGCAGTGAAGAAAGCCAATGGTATATTGGCCTTCACTGCGAGAGGATTTGAGTTTAGGAGCAAGGAGGTACTACTGTAGTTGTACACGGCCCTGGTGATATCGCATCTGGAGTATTGTGTGCAATTTTGGTCTCCTAATTTGTGGAAGGACATTCTTGCTATTGAGGGAGTGCAGCGTAGGTTCACCAGGTTAATTCCCAGGATGGCGGGACTGACGTATGATGAAAGAATGGGTCGACTTGGCTTGTATTCGCTGTAATTTAGACGGATGAATTATAGAAACAATTCTTAGAGGATAGATGGTAGATGCAGGAAAAATATTCCCAGAAGCAGGTGTCACAGTTTAAGAATAAGGGGTAGGTCATTTAGGACTGAGTTGTGAATCTGTGGAATTCTCTGCCACAGAAGCCAGTGGAGGCCAATTCACTGGATGTTTTCAAGAAAGAGTTAGATTTAGCTCTTAGGGCTAAGGGAATCAAGGGATATGGGGAAAAAGCAGGAACTAATTTTGGATGATCAGCCATGATCATATTGAATGGCGGTGCTGGCTCAAAAGGCCGAATGGCCTCCTCCTGCACCTATTTTCCATGTTTCTGTGTTTCCATTGGTTGCCTCAACAAGTTGTGAACCACAAACATTCTGCATTAGTTTGCTTTCTTACGGTCCTAATAATTTGTTTTACCAGATCTCACTGCTCACTGCCGCCAGTGCACCATTCTGTTACTTCAAAAGATTTAGCAAGATTGTTCAAGAATGTGCTCCTCTTTTGAAATCAGTGTTGCCTCTGTATCCTGTTTCTCGATATTTTAAATGACATGCAACAGATTAACCTCATCACCTCTGAGAGAAAGCTCAATGCTGTGTTGTGACTTGCACTCGTTCTGCCCCAACTATCTGGCATGGCCCCCATTCCCCACCATGGTTTATATTTCTCTGACAGCTTCTCTGCATTTGCTTCTCCAGCCTTTTTAAATACAGTATCTGTGCGAACAACTCAACTGGACCAGATGTTTTGTCTTTTCAGCATGATGTGTTCATCAATTACCAACCCTTTTTTTAAATCCTAAATGTCTTTATATTTTCCATCTCAGTTCCTAACTTCATGTCCACCTCATTAGTTACCAGGCCAATACTGAGACAATGGAGTTATTCTATTATTTCTGCCAAGATGATGTTATTATTTTTAATTTATTCGTGCATCGCTTTGTGATTCCATCCTTAAGTTGATTTGTTGTTTGTTACTTCAGTGCCACTGGAATACTTACTAATTCTCTTTAGATTCCTTGATAGCTTATTTATGTGTAGGAAGGAACTGCAGATGTTGGTTTACACCAAAGATAGTCACAAATTGCTGGAGTAACTCAGGAGCATCTCTGGATAGAAGGAATGGGTGACGTGGAGACCCTTCTTCAGACTGAGTGTCAAGGGAGAGGGAAACAAGAGATATGGATGGGTACGGTGTGAATACAAGAGTTCAAAGGGACAAAGTTCAAAGAAATTGTAGAATATATCATTGTTAACTTGTGAAAGATGACAATGAGGCGTCTAATGTGACATTAGAATGGTCATCGTGCTCGATGGTCTAAATGATTCTAACAATGCCATGCGCCTGTAGATCCTGGCGAAGGTCAATATTATCTTTCTCATTCTATGGCCTCATTCTTCAGAGAACGGGGATTCCCCTCCCCCACTATTGATGAGGCTCGCACCAGGGTCTCCTCCATACCCCGCAACACTGCCCTCGCTCCCCATTCCCCCACTCGCAAACAGGGCAGAGTCCCCCTGGTCCTCACCTTTCACCCCACCAGCCGGCAAATACAACACATAGCCCTCCGCCAGTTTCGCCACCTCCAACGTGACCCCTCCACCCGCCACATCTTCCCATCTCCCCCCCTGTCTGCCTTCCGCAAAGACCGCTCCCTCCGCAACTCCCTTGTCAATTCTTCCCTCCCCTCCCACTCTACCCCTTCCCCGGGCACTTTCCCTTGCAACCGCAAGAAATGCAACACTTGTCCCTTCACCTCCCCCCTCCACTCCTTTCAGGGACCCAAGCAGTCCTTCCAGGTCCGACAGAGGTTCACCTGCACCTCCTCCAACCTCATCTACTGCATCCGCTGCTCCAGATGCCAGATGATCTATATCGGTGAGACCAAGCGGAGGCTTGGCGATCGCTTCGCCGAACACCTCCGCTCGGTCCGCAATAACCAACCCGACCTCCCGGTGGCTCAGCACTTCAACTCCCCCTCCCATTCCACATCCGACCTCTCGGTCCTGGCCTCCTCCACGGCCAGAGTGAGCAACACCGCAAGCTGGAGGAACAGCACCTCATATTCCGCTTGGGGAGTCTGCATCCTTTGGGCTTGAATATTGAATTTTCTCAATTCTGTTAACCCTTGCTGTCTCCTCCCCTTCCCACCTCTCCCTCAGCCCTCGGGCCCTGGCATTCCCTCTATCTCTATCTCCCTCCCCCACCCCAGTCGCACCAGCTTCTCATTTTCACACCACAAACAGCTTACAATGGCTTGTTCCCTTTATCATCGATAATTTTTTGCATATCTTTCATTCATTGTTCCTTATCTCTCCACACACCGTCTATATCTCTCATTTCCCTGATCACTGACCAGTCTGAAGAAGGGTCTCGACCCGAAACGTCGCCTATCTCCTTCGCTCCTTAGATTGTCCCCTCCACGTTTTGAGAGGTGGGGGACAATCCCCCCCATGTTTTGTAATCCGGAGTTTGAAATTCGGTGAAAAAAATCGATTAAAAATCTCAGCTTTCCACGGGACAGTGGGGGTGGGACTGATGATCAAGGGGGCCGATTGGACATCGGTCAGCAGGCAGTTGGAGGGGGGGGGGGCAGGACAAGATGATTTGGCGCGATGATTGGTGGAGGGAAGTGTTGGTCAGAGGCAGAAGTCGGGGGATGGGACTGAGGATGGAGTGCGGTGATTGGAGGAGGGAGACGTCCTGGTGGAGCATAGATCATAGAGCGGAGCTTGAATCGGCCCGTTCACGGGGCCTTTCATCACCCGGTGCGGCTTAAAATTGGCCGCGGGATCTTCCATCACCCCACGGTCAAATTGCTGCGTCGAGGCGATCGAGACTCCCGATGTTGAACCCCCGCCGGGCGATGGAAGATCCCGAGGTCGGTTTTAAGCCGTGCCGTGCCGTGCCGGGCGATGAAACACCCCGCGAACGGGCCGATTGAAGCCCGAAGATTCGGAGCAGACGAAGCTGCTGTTGCTGGAGTTTGGAGTCGGTCACCGCAGGGCCCACGGCCGAAGCCTCGCGTGTGTGCGCATGCGTGCGTGGGCACCAAGAAATTGTGCCCCCCCCCCCCCCATGTTTGGATAGCGATTTCTGCCCCGATCGAGTCCAAGTTGACCATCAAGTACCCATTTACAATAATCCAATTCACCAACAACAAAATGGAGACCGCAGGTGCTGAAATCTGGGGCAATCCACCAGCACTCGCTCCTTAGCCATCTATGTTGTGGTTACTCAAGTGCTCATCCAGATACTTTTTAAATATTGTGAGAGACAAAAGGACACAAAGTGCTGGAGTAACTCAGCAGATCAAGCAGCATCTCTGGAGAACATGGATAACATGGAGAACCTCAGCTTGAAGAGGGTCTCGACATTTTGTCACCTATTCATATTCTCCAGAGATGCTGCCCGACCTGTTGAATTACTCTAGCACTTGTATCCTTTTGTGTATTAATCAGCATCTGCAGTTCCTTGGGTCTAAATATCGTGAGTCTATCTGCCTCCACCACCTCCTTCAGCAGTATATTACAGAACATGGAAACAGGCCCTTCGGCCCATCCAGTCTGCATCAACCAGTGATCACCTTGTACACTAATACTATCCTACTAGGGACAATTTTACAACTTACCAAAGCCAATTAACCTACAAACCTGTATGTCTTTGGACAGCGGGAGAAAACCGGGGCACCCGGATAAAGCCCGATGCGGTCACAGGGAGAAGCTCTGTACAGACAGTACGCAGTCAGAATCGAACCCGGGTCTCTGGTGCAGTAAGGCTGCGATTCTAATGCTGTGTCACCTTGCCCTCCTACCTGGGAAGAAATCTATGCTCACCGCTCCACACTGTGTTGTATATCTGTATTATCATTATCACCGCTCTACACTGTGTTGTATATCTGTATTATCATTATCACCGCTCTACACTGTGTTGTATATCTGTATTATCATTTTTACATGATAATAAAGATAATGAAATCATTCCTCACATCTGCCCAAATGATGTAACTTAGGATTGGTAACATTCGTAAAGCCCACTGCCATCGTGTTGTCACGACATATCACTGGTGCACCAACGTGGAGGTGGGGGGTAGACACATAGTGGTGGCGTAATCCTCGGGGGATCAGGCAGCATCTTCAGACAAAAAGGATGTGTGACCATTCGGGTCAGGGCCCTTCTGCAAATGGAGGTGGGAGATCTGTTCTGATCCAGTTGTGATGTAGAAGAACACAGAATGCTGGAGTAACTCAGCGGGGCAGGCAGCATGTCTGGAGTCACCCAAACGTCACCCATTCCTTCTCTCCAGAGATGCTGCCTGTCCCGCTGAGTTACTCCAGCATTTTGTGTCTACCTTCGATTTAAAGTAGCCCACACTCCACTCCATTATCCAGAGCAGGATCTGAGAGCCAGATTTGCCCAACTCCCGGCCACTCCACAGTCAGGCAGAAATAAGTTAATTGCTGCCAGCCTGTGTAGATTGTTGCTGCTGCCTACCAGGGCATGCAAATCACATGCCAATCACATCAATTACTGTAGGGCCCGCTGATGAACATTGATTAAGACGGTCACAGGTCAGGTATAATTGCCCAGGCTGCAGCACCACATTCATTTCATTGACTCAAAATTAGCACTTTAATGAATGCAATGTAGCACATCCTTCCTTTAATCAGCCAATTTATCCAGATTAACTGTGGTCAGTTTTAATGAACTATCAATGGAGCCTTGCTCAATGTGGGGCTGTTGTGTGCTGCAGATAATGATGTTTGCTGGTTAAACAGCTTCACGTCACTGACTTTCTGCAGACCTGACCATGCATTTGACAGAATTAAGTTGAGATGACATGTTTAGAAACATCACAAAATGCTGAAATGACAGTCTTGAAGCCGACTGCTGCACAAGTTATTTTCTTGATTATTTTTCCGACGATGAGGTTGACAAGCTCACCACGAACAAAACACTGAGGGTTGCAAAACGTCAACATTGGGGTCAACAACGTGGAAGCGGATGTGTGCAGGAAACATGAAAGAGAGTGCAGGAAAGGTCAATATTAACTAATAGGGCAGGGGGATGGGGACCAACGCAATGAGACAGAGGGCTGTAAAATGAGGGCAGAAGCAAAAGGTGGAAGGGAGAAAAGAAACACAAACCTGAAAGCTTGTGCTTTAATGCAAGGAGCATTTGTAATAAGGTGGATGAATTGAATGCACAGTTAGTTGTTAATGGATATGATATAGTTGGGATTCCTGAGACATGGCTCCAGGTTGACCAAGGCTGGGAGCTCAATATGCAGGGGTATTCAATATTCAGGAAGGATAGACAGAAAGGAAGAGAAGGTGGGGTGGCAATGCTGGTTAAAGAGGAGATTAATGCAATAGTATGGAGAGATATTAGCTTGGATTTGGTAGAATCTGTATGGGTAGAACTGCGAAATAGCCATGGGCAGAAAATGCTTGTTGGAGTTGTGTACAGACCACCAGTAGTGAGGTTGGGTATCGCATCAAGGAGGAAATTAGGGATGTGTGACTCTAATCTATATACGTATAGATTGGGCTAACCAAATTGGTAACAACGCTGAAGAGGAGGATTTCCTGGAGTGTAAACTGGATGGTTTTCTAAGCCAATGTGTAGAGGAACCAACTGGAGGGCAGGCCATCCTAGACTGGGTATTGTGTTATGAGGAAGGATTAGTTAGCAATCTTGTTGTGCAACACCCCTTGGGCAACAGTGACCAAAATAAGGTGGAATTCTGCATTAAGATGGAGAGTGACACGGTTAGTTCAGAGACAAGGGTCCTGAATTTAAAGAAAGGTAACTTTGGTGGCATGAGACGGGAATTGGCTAGGATAGACTGGCAAATGATACTTAAAGAGTTGACAGTGGAGATGCAATGGCAAAGATTTAAAGATCGCATGGATGAATTACAACAATCGTTCATCCCTGTCTGGCAAAAAAATAAAACGGGGAAGGCGCCTCAATCATGGCTAACAAGGGAAATTAGGGATAGTGTTAAATCCAAGGAAGAGGCATATAAATTGGCCAGAGGAAGCAGCAAACCGGAGGATGAGGAGAAATTTGGAAATTCAACAGAAGAGGACAAAGGGGTTAATTAATAGGGGAAAAATAGAGGATGAAAAAAAGCGTGCGGAGAATATAAAAACTGACTGTAAAAACTTATTTAGATATGTGAAGAGGAAAAGATTAGTGAAGACAAATGTAGGTCCCTTATAGTCAGAAACAGGTGAATGTATAATGGGAAACAAGGAAATGGCAGAACAGTTAAACAAGTACTTTGATTCTGTCTTCACGAAGGAAGACACAAACAATCTTCCGGAAATACTAGGGGATCGAGGATCTAGTGAGAGGGAGGAACTGAAGGGAATCCACCTTAGTCAGGAAATGGTGTTAGGTAAACTGTTGGGACTGAAGGCAGATAAATCTCCAGGGCCTGATGGTCTGCAACCCAGAGTATTCAAGGAGGTGGTCTAGAAATCGTGGATGCATTGGTGATTGTTTCCAATCTTCTATAAACCCTGGATCAGTTCTTGTGGACTGGAGGGTAGCTAATGTGACCCCACTTTTTAAGAATGGAGGGAGAGAGAAAACAGAGAATTATAGACCAGTTAGCCTTACATCGTTAGTGGGGAAGATGCTTGAGTCGATTATTAAAGATGTAATAGCAGCGAATTTGGAAAACAGTGACGGGATCGGTCAAAGTCAGCATGGATTTATGAAGGGGAAATCATGCTTGACTAATCTTCTGGAATTTTTTGAGGATGTAACAAGTAGAATGGATAAGTTAGAGCCAGTGGATGTGGTGTATCTGGACTTTCAAAAGCCTTTGACAGGGTCCCGCACAAGAGATTAGTGCAAAATTAGAGCACATGGTATTGGGAGCAGGGTATTGACATGGATAGAGAACTGGTTGGCAGACAGGAAGCAAAGAGTAGGAATTAACGGGTCCTTTTCAGAACAGCAGGCAGTGACTAGTTGGGTGCTGCAAGGTTCTGTGCTGGGACCCCAGTTAATTACAATATATATTAACAATTTAGACGAAGGAATTAAATGTAACATCTTCAAGTTTGTGGATGACACAAAGTTGGGTGGCAGTGTGAGCTGCTTGAGGCTGCAGGGTGACTTAGGTAGGTTGGGTGAGTGGGCAGGATGCATGGCAGATGCAGTATAATGTGGAAAAATGTGAGGTCATCCACGTTGGTGGCAAGAACAAGACAGATTATTATCTGAATGGTGTCAGATTAGGAAAAGGGGAGGTGCAAAGAGACCTGGGTGTGCTTGTACATCAGTCACTGAAAGTAAGCATCACCAGGCAGTGAAGAAAGCTAATGGCATGTTGGCCTTCATTATAAGAGGATTTGAGTTTAGGAGCAAGGAGGTCCTACTGCAGTTGCACAGGGCCCAAGTGAGACCGTGCCTGGAGTATTGTGTGCAATTGTGGTCTCTTCATTTGAAGAAGGACATTATTGCTATTGAGGGAGTACAGCATAGGTTCACCAGGTTAATTCCCGGGATGGCGGGACTGACATATGTTGAAAGAATGGATCGACTGGGCTTGTATTAATTGGAATTTAGGATGAGAGGGGATCTTATAGAAACATATAAAATTCTTAAAGGATTGGACAGGCTAGAGGCAGGAAAAATATTCCCGATGTTGGGGGAGTTCAGAACCAGGGGTCAGAGTTTAAATATAAGGGGTAGGCCATTTAGGCCTGAGAAGAGGAAAAATGTTTTCTCTCAGAGAATTGTGAATCTGTGGAATTCTCTGCCACAGAAGGCAGTGGAGGCCAATTTACTGGATGTTTTCAAGAGTTAGATATAGCTCTTAGGGCTAATGTAATCAAGGGATATGGGGATAAAGCAGGAGCGGGGTATGGATGAACAGCCATAATCATATTGAATGGTGGATCTGGCTTGAAGGGCCGAATGGCCTACTCCTGCACCTATTTTCTATGGTATTATGTCCTCACTCTCATTCCCAGAAGCAGTGTGGTGAATGGTCAGCCACAGTGGACAAACACTGCATCCAGATAATACCAGCCAAGGATAGCATGAGTGTCTCATAACCAGGAATAGCATGGGGGGGATACTGATCCAGATACATCAGACATCTCTTATCATGGGACAATATCCAGTCTACGGGTGATGCTGGTACAGTATAAAGGGAATTTCATGCTAAGTTCATGATGGCAAAGGGACTCATGTGCCCAGGAAGAACACAGCATGATACTGACTCAGCTGTTATATGTAGCTCAAAGTCATCAAACTGTGAGCTTCAATGCTGGAGGAAAAGAATGGGCAAGTTATGCTGAACTTTGATTAGACCACAGTTCCAATCCTACAACAGCAAAGTTAGTGAGTCACTGGAAAGGCATGAAAAGGATTTACAACGTTGTAACTGAGAATGAGAACTGTCGGCAAAGGCAAAACAAATTGGTGTTGTTGGCTCCAGGCGCGAGAGCTGACCTGGTACGGATCATTAATCTTATGAAAGGTTTTGCAGAAAGGTTGTTTCCATTTCCAAGGAACCTGACTGACAAATGTACAACAGTGGCTAATAGCTCTAATGGAATATTCTGGAGCAACTTCCTTGTCCTCTGCAATGTGAGTGTGGAACTTGGTAGCACATTTAGTTGGGCTGGAAAGAGGCACTGCGCAAATTCAAATTAGTGTTGTTTTTATACCAATTGAGATCATTTTTTATAAATGAATCAAATGGACAAAGATCTCATCTCCGCTTAGGAGGGAGAATCGGGCAGGAAAGAATATTGTTGTGTGAGTTGTTTTTTAGTGACGGTATGGGTTTGTTGTGGTTTACTCGGGCAATATGAAACAGTCGCATAGAATTCATCACTCACACAACTGCATGTTTACCCTGACATTTTCTATATATTTCTAGCACTCTTGGGACTGATGTTTAACAGGTCATTCTGAAACGTAGAATCAGTCCCTCGGTTTCTCTGATGATCACTTACCTTTCTACATATCACACGGTATCATTCCGCAATTAACCTGCACCTAAGGGCACCCACCCAAGCTGCGCAGAAGGATCCCTTGTGTAATTACAGTTGGTGAGTAGCCTAATCTGCACTGCTAATGCAATGTTCCATTTATTCACTACGTATTTGCTGAGTCGGGATAGTAAATAGAAAATAAATCATGGAGCAATCTGTTCTTCTGCATTGTGAATGGTCCATTGACTCAGAAATGCTCGCTGATAACTCAGTGGCAGGATCTGAATTTTAATCGGGGAAATGAGGAGAAAATTCCACTCAGCCGCATCTCTGGGACTGGCTGCGGATAAAGTGGGAACACCATGGCAAATTGATTAAATTAAACCCTTTACACTTTCTAATTTTGGGGATTTTGAGGTTAGAAATTCATCAGTGCACGGAAACTGCCCCTTTGTCCTAGGTAGCGTTGAGCTTCTTGTGGGGATGTTGGAGCTGAATTCATCGGGGCAAGTGAAGATTCCAGTGGAATCCTGCTTTCACATTGGGGCTGGTGAAAGGGATGTGGGTGTTGGGTGAGTAACTTACCGCAACAAACCCAGTCCCTAATCTACGTTTGAGGCCATGGTATTTATGTTGTGGGTAAAGGTGATATTCCGGTGAATGGTGACTCCCACGATACTGATGGTGGGGTCTCAGCGACGGTAGTCTCATTGAATGTAAAGACAGGGCTTAGATTCTCTCTGGTCTTTGATGGTTTTTACTTGACATTCCTATGATATGAATGGCACTTGCCACTGACTAACCCACGTTTGATTGTTCTCTGAGATGTTCTGCAGGCAAAGCAGGAGGATGTCAGTTGAGGAGAGAGGAGCAGAGTAGAAGTCCACCACTTCTTGTAATGGCTGAAGATGTAGATGCTGATGACAAAACTGAAAATGAAGGGGAGGAGGATGATCAAGACCAGGCCAGACTAGATCATGGAGCAAGAGACAATGCCTCTTCTGTGAAATCCAAGGTTAGTGGTTTATTGCTGGTTGATTCAACATCCTGTTTAATACTGATCCCCAGGTACACGATTATTCTATCCATCTTTTAACCATTTTCCTACTGAGGCTGCCGGATTACTCTTGCAGCTTTTGACTGAAGCTTAACTAAATGTGTAATTGTCAGTGGCCCCAAGTACATTCGATGCATCAGTTTCTGTAATCAAGGAGGAGCAACTGCCCAAGGAGCGTGCTCAGCGTTTGACCTCGATGAGAATTAGATATTTATCCACAGGAATGTGCAAACAAATGTACTCTATGCCATAGGCATTGCGGAGAACAGTATCAACATCTAGAGCTGCTTGTCATTTCTGTCACATCAAAAACCTCTCCTTCAGGTACTTCCTTATTCCAATTTTTTACGAGTACGGTTTGCTTTAACATTGTGATGTTTTAAAATATCCCTTATTCTACACTGTTTCTGAAGAAAACTGGCCTGCGTGGAATACTTTGGAAATTTGAGCAGACGGCCTTGTATCTTGCTTGCACCAATTCTGCAATGACTAGGAGATCCAGAAGTGTACAACTAGATGGAGGCAGGCTGCTTTCAGTCTGCAGCCCTGATAAGCAGAAGCAGCCATGCTAAGCAGGAACGCCTATCAGGCTCTGTCTTCTAATCCTGTCATTGATGCCACTGCTACCAAGAGCAGGGCTGTTCTGAGTCTGCCGTCTCGTAGAATTTGACCTGTAAACTCACAGTTTTCAAGAACCACTACAAGGGAAGAAAATATACAATAGACGACCCAGAGGGGGCTCATCTCCTGGATTATTAGTACTTGGTGTACTATGTTCTTACTATAGAACCATAGAATGATACAGCACAGAAGCCAACTCTTCAGCCCATCTACTTATCCACACCAACTGAGATGCCTATCCTAATTCAATTTTCCTGGTTTTGGCCCTGATCCCTCCACTCCTTTCCCATTTGAATACCTGTCCAGCCACCTCAAAAACACTTGTAACTGTATCTGCTACTACCACCTCCTCTGACAGCTCATTCTATTTGCCCACCACCCTCTGTGTGCAAAATCTACCCCTCGGATCTTTTTTAAGTTTTCCCCTCTCAGCATAAAACTGTGCACTCTTGTTTAAACTTACCTACCCTAGGAAAAGTGCTCTGATTACCTACTCTGTCTGTGTCCCCCTAAGCTTATAAACCTCTAAGGTCATCGTTCAGCCTCTTAAGCTCCATTGAGAACAAACCCAGCCTACCCAATCTCTCCTTGTAACTACAGCCCTCCACTCCACCTGCTGAAATGTGTCTGCACTCTCCCTAATGTGACTGCATCCTTCCTGTAGTGAGTTGATCAGAACTGTGAATAATACTCCAAGTGTGGTCTAACTATTGTTTTTGTATAGATGTAACATGACAACCCACCTCTTGCATTCAATACATCAACCTATGAAGGCATGCAGACCAAATGCAATCGTCACAACCCTATCCACTTGTATCATTATTTACAGTGAACTATTCACTTGTATCCCAAGATCTCTCTGTACATCAACACTCCTAAGATCCTTGCCATGCACTGTATATGTCTTGCCAGTGTTTGAGGTCCCTTCACACCTTTCTGTATTAAATTCCATCTGCCACCACTTTCCAGCTGATCTCTGTCCACTGCATCTTTAGACAACCTGTTTCACTGTTTTCTAACTCAATTGTTGTGTCATTAGCACTATTTATGGCTCCATCATTTTTTGTTACAACAGTCAGAAAAACACCCTCCTCCACTACCCTCAGCCTCCCAACACCAGACCAATATTGGATCCAGTTTGCCAACACAACTCATATTCCATGTGCTTTAACCTCCAGACCGGTCTACCATGTGGGATCTCCTTAAAATAAATTCCCCCTACCCAAAACCATGCTGACTTACCCCAATCAGCCCTGGCCTTTTCTAGTGAACATAAACCCTTGTCTTTAAAATGTTTTTTCCAATAATTTCCCAACTACTGATGTCATACTCACTGGCCTGTAGGTTCCTGACTTATCCCTACAGCCCTTTTTGAATAAGGGATGAACATTAGCAATTCTCCATTCTTTAGTAGCTCACCTGTGGCTAACAAAGATTCAAATATCTCTGTCAGCGCCTCCCCAACTCCCCCCTTGCTTCTCTCCACATTCTGGGATAGATCAGGGGACTTATCCACCTTCATGAGCGCCTTTATTGTAAACACTTCCTCTTTCCTGACACTGACATGTTCTAGAATATCAGAGTACCCCTCCCCCAACTCTCATCCTCTTCATTCTTCCCCCGTGCTCAGCATGAATCGATGGGGCTGAAGAGCCTGTTTGACATTCCATTTCTCTATGACTTTACAATTTGGTTTCTTCCCATCCACTAGAACCCAATTATCAATGTTGTCCACTGATTGAGGACTCGGGTTGTATCGGCTGCTTATTAAATCATAGTTTTTATATTCCACACAGAATTTATTTGCTTGCAGCTACGACAAAACTGCTGCTGAACTACTCTATATTTCTCCTACCAACTATTTTATAAAAATGTTTTGTTGCCTGAACCTAATTCTCATTCCGTTATTTTTCTTTAATAAGCTCCCATGTGGTGCCTTGTCAAAGGTTTTTTTTTTTAAAAACCCTCCCTATGCCATTGTGTTTCTGTCGTTAACCATCGTTCAAAATTCCTCCGTGCAACACTGAAAGAACAAATTCCCAGACGATAAACAAATTTACATGGAGTTAGCCATTCTCGGCATGTGTCTGAGTGAGTGTACTCCTGTCAGTAATAAGATGAGAGAACGCAATACCTACCAGCCCCCAAACGATGTCCAACAGTTGTATGACCCCTGGGTCATTTCTGGTGAGATTTTCAAATCCTATGGATGTTCAGCCACAGAAGAAGTAGCTGCTGATGACATTGAATGTTCAAATTGAACATTGTATAAAGGGCCAGTTGTGCCTCTCCTGCAGTGTAGGCAGAACGCTGCTCAACCAAGTGCCAAGCCAACTTCACATAGAACAACCCAACAGGGATCCCACCTTACCTTTGTACCCCTCCGCCCCACCTCAATGAGTTCTGGGCCCGCCATGCTCTAGAGCTCTTCTTCGATCACCTTATTCTATTTGAAGGAGTCCTCGCCTCCCAGTGAAGACTCCTTCTCTCGCCTCGAACATTTGTTTAGCAGTGAAGAAGGGTCCCAACCAGCAACGTCACGCGTCCATGTTCTCCAGAGATACCACCTGGCCTGCTGAGTTACTCCAGCATTTTGCGTCCATGTGGGAACCCAGCGACCGCACGGCAGGCGGTTGCAGCAACTTCCCATCAACACGAGGAGGCCAGAAATGCAAAAAAGGAGATTTGGTTCCATGCTCATTGGATTGGAAATAAGAGACATCTGACCGAAGAGCTACATTCATGGCCAGAGGTTACAAGGGATCCAAGCCAAACCTAAAACAACAAGCAAACAAGCGGACATAAGAGCTGGTGAAGCTTTCACATTTATCATCCCGCTCAGAATCCCTGCCTCAGATCTGACACAAAGCACGCTTCGCTGTTGATTGCTGCATTGCATAAGTGAAGAGGAGCTTTCTCGGGAAAGTGAGGAAGGTGCCATGTTTGGTCACCGTGACTGCAGCAACCACACTGCATAGTGGGGTTCTCCAAAACCAAGACACATAATGGTTAATTGTTCCTGCACCAGTGAAATCCAACACTCAGTAACTAACCAGGAATGCCCGAAGATGCCCGAAGATGGAAGCCCTCACAGTAGCCTCCATGGTAACCACTTGAATGGGTGACCTTTGCACAGGGACGCAGCCTCCTGCACCCACTGTCCATCAGGCCAATGTCTTGGATCCTTCACCCATTGCTCACACACATTCCTTGCCAACAGTGGCTGAGAGTGCTCTGGTCGTATTGTGGTGTGACTCTTTGAGAATTACTATTCCAATGCAGTCAGAAACGTGAGGAAACCGGACCCTAACAACAGAAATATGACCTCTGACACCTGTACACTGTGGAAGGCTTAGTTGTAACCATGTGTAGACTTTCCGCTGACTGGATTGCATGTAACAAAAAGCTTGTCACTGCATCTCGGTAGATGTAACAATAAACTAAACTATTGGTGCTAAGATTCAGCCATGGTTGCTGGTTAATCACGGTGTCCGTCTCTTCCTATTGCTCCTAAATAAGTTTAAGGCATCAGAAAGAGGTAGATTAGTTCATGTGTGAAGAATGACTGGATTAGAATGGATCAGCAGGACCCCTGAGCATCCTTCCATTGCTGTAGCTCCCTGATTAGATACATGCTGCAGTCATTTCCATCTAGATCATTGATTCATTGCCATGCTGTTTTGCGCATTCCTGGTTAGTTAATGTGTTGGAGTTCACTGGCGAAGGAACAATCAATCAACACAATATAACATTCTGTGTATCATTGTTTCCGCGTTTAGTCTAGGGAATAGAGCGAAGTAAAGAAGATACACGTTGCTGTTAGTATAGGAGGTGAGCACGGTGAGATTGGGGTGAGCAGGGGCAGGGACCTGGAGCTTGCTATGATGAAGGGACAGCATTTAGAGTGAAGGACATCCCGCACCGCCGCCCCCCCCCCCCGCACTGCCGCCCCCCGCACTGCCCCCCCCCCGCACTGCCCCCCCCCGCACTGCCCCCCCCCCGCACCGCCGCCCCCCCCGCACCGCCGCCCCCCGCACCGCCGCCCCCCACACTGCCACCCCCTGCACTGCCTCCCCCCCACACTGCCGCCCCTGCACTGCCTCCCCCCACACTGCCTCCCCCTACACTGCCGCCCCCTGCACTGCCTCCCCCCACACTGCCGCCCCCTGCACTGCCTCCCCCCACACTGCCGCCCCCTGCACTGCCTCCCCCCACACTGCCGCCCCCTGCACTCACAGACTTGTTTCCGATTGTGTCTTGTTTTCACAATCTTTTATTTTTCACTGAGTGTAATATATTTCACAAGTGTAATTTATATATGATTCATGTTTGTGTTTGCCTACACGCATGTGTCTGTGACGCTGCTTTAGACAAGATAGTCATTGTTCCTGTACATCACCATACTTGTACAAATGACAATAAATGTGACTCGATTTTGAATTGAAGGTGTCTTCTCCTCAAGTCTTGGCTCTGCTTGACTTGGCTCACTAATAATTTCCAAAATCAGAGCAGAGCTATTCGGCCCCTCAATCCTATCCCACCATTCAAAGTGATGATGGTTGATCTGTCCCACCAGTCCCCCATCTGGGCTGTTCATATCTATTCTTCCACAGATTTCCACAGACGACACCATGAGCCTTGAATCCCTCACTTAGTCTCCCAATTATAACGATGTTTTGTTGCAGTAAATGTCAGGAATTTCATTGACCAAGATGACCAGAACTTCTGGACCAACTGTCCATATTGGGATACATTTTAATAGAACTCATTGTGTTCATTTTAGCTCTGGGCTGTGCTGCACTCTCTTTCTCCGAGCCCCTTTGTGTAATTTTGACAGTAAACATCGTTCACCAATGGCATCTTTTGATTGATCAACCCTTAAGCATAATATTTCCATGTCAGGGATGTGAATGTGTGGTCTTCTAATTTACAGGCAGTATTAGTGTGATTAGGAAAACACGCTGCAGGCATGGCGAAGCCTGCTGCACCGTCCATTTATCCAAAGGCCTTGACTAATCAGTCTGTTGCTGTCGAGGGTAGGGGTGGCAATAATGCAGCCAACCGTCTGCCTTGTTGGTGGAGTGGGCTCTAGTCCAAGCCAGCCTCATTAGTAGTAGGATGGTCTCCGCAGCCATGTACAGCCACCTCCCAGCTATGTGTCACCCTCACCGCAGAAAGTAACACCACGCATTTTCTTGAACCAGGGCACCAAGCCTCAGCTGTGCAGAAGCTGCCCATGCCAGCCTGATGGCGCGAGTCTGTCTCCAGCAGACACGGATTCTGTTGGAGTTGCACTCAAGAAAGAACCTACCTCAGCTGCCGTGAGTTGCCAGCTGGTATGCATCTGATGCCCTGCTCACCAAGACCACACGAAATTGCAGAGAATCGTGGCACAGCCCAGACCATCACACGCACCAACCTCCCTTCCATTGACTCCATCTACACTTCACGCTGCTAGGCCTCAGCTTAATCAAAATCGAGTCTCACCCCAGCTATTCCTTCTACTCCCCTCAGGCAAGAGGTACAGAAGTGTGAAAACGCACACCTCCAGATTCATATCGGGCAACTGAACCATCCTACCAACAACTAGAGAGCGGTCCTGAGCTACTACCTACCTCAGTCTATCTGTAATCAGAATTTACTGGACTTTACCTTGCACTAAACATGATTCCCGTTTCATGTATCTGTACACGTTGGACGGCTCGATTGTGATCATGTACAGTCTTTCCACTGACTGGATAGCACGCAACAAAAAGCTTTGCACTGTTCCTTGGTAAATCTATGGAATTCTCTGACTCAGAAGACAATGGAGGCCAATTCTCTGGATGCTTTCAAGAGAGAGTTAAATGAAGCTCTTGAAGATAGCGGAGTCAAGGGATTTGGGGAGAAGGCAGGAACGGGGTACTGATTGTGGATGATCAGCTAAAATCACGGTGAATGGCGGTGCTGGCTTGAAGAGCCGAAAGGCCTACTCCTACACCTATTGTCTATTGTCTAAATGTGACAACTAACGACACTAAAGTAAACTACTCTCCCTGCCTCTCTCATCCTTTCCTTGTTCTGAGTCCTCCCATGTTTATTTTATTTATTTTACCTATAACCCAGGTTTCATGCAGACAGCTGGAAGGGACAGGCCAGCTGTGATGCCTGAGGTAATGACTGGCATTCTCCGAGCAGACCCACCTGGGAACTCTCTCAGAATCACCCCGACTAATGTATGCAAATTATTGTGCCCCCAATAAGTTCCATGCATCCTGCAGATCACCTGACCTCTAGCCTGTGTACTTGTTTGTGACCTTGGACCGCCAGCTCACAAACCTGGGCTCGAACGCTCCAAGCCCCAAGCTATAATTTGTCCAATGCCTACGTCAGAGGGTGTGTTCACTTCGGTTGGATCCTGAGGGCTCGTGCCTGAGGTGCCGTGCCCATTTCCCTCCTCAATGCTGCCTGGCCTGCTGAGTTCCAGCTGTCAGTGATCAGTTTGTTCTGTGTTTGTTCTATTGACAAATGTTGCAGAATCAGATCCCTTCAGCCCACCTCACCCAGGCCATCCATGATGCCTACTTCACGCCCCACGCCCCCACCCCCCCGGTCTTCCTCTTCACATTCCTTTCCAAGTCCGTGTGAAAACACCTTATAAACACAGTCATCGTCGCTGCCTCTACCACCATCTCTGGCAGCTCGTTTCAGTCAATCATCAACCTGTGTGGAATAACTTACCCCTGCAATGTCCTTCTCCCTCCTTACTTTATCCTGTGCCCTCTAGTTCTAGACTAGCCTGCCTTAGGAGAGTGATTATCTATGCCACATAATTTTATAAACCTCTAACTAAGGTCACCCCGTCAGCCCCCTGCAATCCAGTGAGAAGCTGAGCCCATCTGACCTCTAATAACTACGGCCCTCCATTCCAGGCAACATCCTGGTGAATCTCTTATCACTCTCTCTATTGCTACCATATCATTCCTATTCTGTGACTAGAGCTGCACAAATAAGTCATTTGGTGACAAAGAGGCTCTGGTAAGTCCCTCATTTAGAGATACAGTGTGGAAACAGGCCCTTTGCCCACCAATGATCACTCGTACACTAGTTCTACGCGACCCCAGTTTCACATTCTACACACTAGGAGCAATTTACAGAAGCCAGTTAACCTACAAACTCCGTACAGACAGCACCCGCAGTCAGGATCAAACCCGGGTCTTTGGAGCTGTGAGGCAGCAACTCTATCGCTGCACCACTGTGGGATGGGGAATTAAAACGGCAAGCAACAAGAAGCTCATGGCCACCCCTGCGGAACTCTCAGGCGCTCCACTAAGTGGTCAACCAATGTGCACTAGATTGGAAAAGAATTCATGATTCAGATCTGCACCTGGCAAGATTGTTGGGGTCCCCGGGCGATGAGAAGGGAAACATAGAAACATAGAAACATAGAAATTAGGTGCAGGAGTAGGCCATTCAGCCCTTCGAGCCTGCACCGCCATTCAATATGATCATGGCTGATCATCCAACTCAGTATCCCGTACCTGCCTTCTCTCCATACCCTCTGATCCCCTTAGCCACAAGGGCCACATCCAACTCACTCTTAAATATAGCCAATGAACTGGCCTCAACTACCCTCTGTGGCAGAGAGTTCCAGAGACTCACCACTCTCTGCGTGAAGAAAGTCTTTCTCATCTCGGTCTTAAAGGATTTCCCCCTTATCCTTAAGCTGTGACCCCTTGTCCTGGACTTCCCCAACATCGGGAACAATCTTCCTGCATCTAGCCTGTCCAACCCCTTAAGAATTTTGTAAGTTTCTATAAGATCCCCTCTTAATCTCCTAAATTCCAGAGAGTATAAACCGAGTCTATCCAGTCTTTCTTCATAAGACAGTCCTGACATCCCAGGAATCAGTCTGGTGAACCTTCTCTGCACTCCCTCTATGGCAATAATGTCCTTCCTCAGATTTGGAGACCAAAACTGCACGCAATACTCCAGGTGTGGTCTCACCAAGACCCTGTACAACTGAAGTAGAACCTCCCTGCTCCTGTACTCAAATCCTTTCTCTATGGAAGAGATGAAGTGGCAGGTGCTGTAGCTCCTGTGCATCGCACAGTGCCAGATGAGTAGTAGTTGGTGGTTCAGGTGGTGGTGTCAGGATGCCACAGGGGAACCGAGGCCCTGAAATGCTGAAAGGGGAAGAGAGTGGGAACTGGCAGAAAGTGTGAAAGTTGGTCCTTTGAATGTGGATGCTGGTGGTGTGAAAGGCAAAGTTGCCTGGAGATCTGTTCCTTCAACATATCAGAAGCTGAGGGACCAGAGTAATTCCCCTAACTTGGGAGTTCCCTGAGGATAAGTTCATAAATTCATAAGTGATGGGAGCAGAATTAGGTCATTCGACCCATCAAGATAATCCGCCATTCTATCCTGGCTGAACTACCTCTCCCTCCTAACTCCATTCACCTGCCTTCTCCCCATAATCCATGACACCCATAATCCCTGGCATTCTCATCAAGAATCTCTCTATCCCTGCCTTAAAAATATCCATTGACTTGCCTTCTGTGGCAATTAATTCCACAGAATCACCACTCTAGAAATTCCTCCTCATCACCTTTCTAAACGAACATCCATTAATTCTCAGGCTATGACTTCTGGCCCTAGACTCTCCCACTAGTGGTAATATCCTCTCCACATTCACTCTATCCAGGCCTTATGTATTTGCCCCCAATAGTGGAGCAGACCTTGAAATGAGAGTGCAACCCAACTTGCCTGGGGTCATCGATGTGCCAGACTTTCATCAATTGAATGTAGAAGAGGAGCAAGAAGCCAGCACTGGGCCTTGAATCCCAAAATCGTAAGTTGAACAGTATAACCACGCCATGGATTACAGAACTGGGTAACTCATGGAGACCCCCCACCACCTCCCCTGTCACCTTGCCACTCCATGTGCTAATGTGGAGGCTGACTAGTTAGTTCAAGTCAAAATTACTTTAATACCATCACCAATACTTGCCATGCTCATTCGTTTCAGCATCTCAGTTAAAAGCACATTGAAGTGATGCTGCTCACAGGTCATGTCTATGCCTTTATGAGGACAGCACGGACAGACCCCATCTTCCCTTAGCTGCCAGATGAATATCCAATGGTCTGATTATACTCCAATGCCATCAGATGAAAGCGTACTTCTCGCTGGGGCTCTGGTAAAGGAAAGCTTGCCTTCATCTGTTGTCTAAGATCGCTACTCCAATGGCCACTGTCATGTTTAGAATGTAAGAACCAGATGTCATTGGCAACTTCCCCCTTCCCCAGTCCTCTCAGTCCTTCAAGACCACACAGGCATCATGACTCATTTTTAATGAGATCTGCACCATTGGCGTCATCGTTAATTATCTCCCCCTTTTGAAGAAGGTGTCTCGCCACCATGGAGCTGGATAATGAGAGAGATCACAGCCTGGGCCCTTCCTAATGAGAGCACCTCATCCACAGGACTCACTTAAAGAGGATGTTGCTCAACAGGCTGACTTTCAGCAAAAGACATTTGTTCCTTCAGTAAAATAAGTGACGGTGGATTTTCAGGATCAGAAAGCTGGTTCCATTTACTTGCAATACCTTGTTGATTTAAAAAATATATATTTTACATAGCTGAAGGAACTGCAGATGCTGGAGAATCGAGGGTACACAAAAGGCTGGAGAAACTCAGCGGGTGCAGCAGCATCTAAGGAGCGAAGGAGATAGGCGACGTTTCGGGTCGAGACCCTTCTTCAGACTGGGGTCTGAAGCTATTTTACATAGCTGTTGAGAGTTAAATTTCAAATTTGACCTCTAGCAATGTGATAGCGGCAGTGAATTGAGCTTGGACCTTCCTGGGAGTTTTTAATGAATGTCCGGTCATATATAAACATGGGGGGAGCAGAGGGTTAAACATTGACTCGGGGGAGGGGGGGGGTCTGTCATTGAAACTCATGCAGGCTAGTCGTTAGAAGGAAGTAATTGAGCCACTGTGGATCATCTGTGCCACCAATGTATAGACTTGGTGTTAAAACTGTTCGAGTCATTGCTAAGCCCTTACTTGGAGTAGTGTGTGCAGTTCTACTCGCCCAGCTATAGGAAGGATGTCATTAAGATGGAATGGGTGCAGAAAAGATTCATGCGGATGTTTCTGGGATTGGAAGGCATGGGCTACAGATGAGGTTGGACAGGCTGGGACTTTTTCCCTGGCAAGTAGGATGTTGAGGGATTACCAGGTATATAAAACCATGAAGGCTGTAGATAAAGTGGATGGTCATATTCGTTTTCGCAGAGTAGCGGAGTCTAAAACTAGAGGGCTTCAATTTAAGATAAGAGGGGAAAGATTTAAAAGGGACCCGAGGGACAACATTTCACACAGCGGGAAGCGTATATGTGGAAGAAGCTGCCAGACGAAGTGACAGGAAATATTATTCTTGTATCTTTCCTATCAAGTCCCAGAAGAGCTTGCATGTCCCTGATGTCCTTATGGAAGGGGATGAGGCCCCATTCCTCTTCCCTGTTTTCCACACCCTATCCCTCCTGAGAGACCTTCTCAGAACCCCTTCATCCTCTAAAAGTGGACAGGTGGCTCGGGGCCTGGTGGACCTTCCGTTGCCACACAGTACCTTCAAAACAGGAGACTAAATGTGGTTGAGGTGCTAATGAATTTAGAGATGCAAATCAGTAAACCCAGTGTTGCCAAAACACAGCAGAACAGTAAGCCACAATCAGTAAAGATAGACAGGACATCCTCCATAATAATTCTCAACGTTGGTGCTCTGCAAGGGTGCTTTGTCAGCCTCTTACTATGCACCCTTTACACTCACCGTTGTGCAGACAAATTCTGCTCTAACTCCATTTAAAGTTTGCAAATGGCACCACTGCATTGGACCAGATCTCAAACAATGATGAGTTGAAGTTCAGGAAGGAGATCGGGAGCTTGGTAGCATGGTGTGGAGACAACATGACAGTCTCCTTAAATGAGTGCAAAACCAAGGGGCTGCCTGCACCTTGAGGAAGCAGGGTGGAGGACATGCCCCAGTCTGCATTGATAGTGCAGAAGAGGAGAGGAGCAAGAGTTATGTCCCTTGGTGTAAATATCATTGATAATTTGACCTGGTCCAACCACATTGACGATATGGCTAAAAAAAGCACATCCACACTTTATTTCCTCAGAAGGCTAAGGAAATTCAGCAAATCTCCACTGACTCTTACCACTCTCTACAGATGCACCATAGAAACATCCTGACAGGATGCATCACAGCTTGGTATGGCCAACACCACAGGGAAGCTGCATAGATTTGTGGATGCACTCCAGTCCGTCAAGCAAAACCGCGCCCTCTCCATTCCCCACTCACTCCCTCTACAATTCACAGCCAACATGGAGAAGATCAATCTCCCGATTATGTTTTGCATTGTTTAAGGAGGTTGCAAGGAAGAAGTTTGTGTACATGTGTGTGCAAATGTGTAACATTTCCCTATGTATCGATCTGAATGTTCAGATGTTTGCAAAACGTGCCACTGTGCACACGTGTATATGTTTGCAAGGCTCAAAGGAAAGCCGGCTGCGATGTTTTCCACAGGATTTGCTGCATGATGATTTCTTGGTGAAGTGTGATGGTGCATCCGTGTTCGAACGTGAAGCTGAGCTCATGAGACAGGAAGGTTGAAAGTCAAAACTAAAACTAAGATGCAGGCTTCAGACATTCATTCCAAAGGCTGGCTGCTGTTAGAAGGAATAGTGAACGCCTGAGGTGACGTAACCCACAGAGGCAATGCTCATTGACGTGACGCTGGAGCACGGCGGCATTTGTCATCTGATTGCATGGGCTCCTTGTGCCTACAGCTGTTTTCTGGCTCTGACAAAGTCCTCCAGTGCACAAAGATTTGAAGAGACATGAAGAGAGTCATTACTTAATGCAACCACAGTAAGCACATGATGTCAGTGGTCTGCACATATTTAAACGTTTAACTTAAAAGACATGGCTTGTGCTGTAGGGATCAGTCAGGTTCTCACTGAAAACCTTCAATGGAAATAGAGATTGAATCCTTTTAGATCCCGTTTTCCTATTCAACACTAACTGTATGAGGGCAGTAATCATCAGTAATGTATTAGTCATCTAATTTCATCAGATCCCCGATTTTCATTCCAAGGGCGACTTTGTCTTGACACATAATGCACATGGATGATTAAGATCTCCGGAGACACAAGGAACTTGTGGAATTATGGAGTTGCTGGAATCTTGAGCACCTCAGCTGGATTAACCCGTCTCAATCCTGAAGAGTACCAATCCGAAACGTTGCCTGCCTATTCCCTCCATAGATGCTGCTTGACCCGCTAAGTTACACCAGCACTTTTATTTTGGAGATAAAGTATTTTTTGTTAGATCTGTTATAGAGCGCTGAAGGCTGGAACAACAGGGAATGGAGTTAAAAGACATGGCTTGTGCTGTAGGGATCAGTCAGGTTCCCTACCATAGGCCTGTCATAAGAGTGCAGGAGATGCTGGGAGCCTGATTCACCAGGTGCTGCTTTAAATTATTATTATATTCAGGCCCTCCCAAAGCTGACTTACAACCCCCATTGAAACAACTCCTCCCAGGCCTGGCACGATGCTGCCCTTATGCAGGCGCTGTTGAAGAATTACTGTGCATCAGCACATCAGGCACATCGAAGGAAAAATCAGAGACTTTGCCATCCATGTTGGAAACTCCTTTGGAAAGGATTTGTTTTTCATTGAAATGGAATTGGTTTAAAAACCAAACCCTACGCACTGTACAAGGGTAAAGTGCCACACAACCAACCCCTACGCACTGGTCTCTAACAGTAGGCTCCATTCTAAATGGTCCTGCCTTTATGCTCCCTCTTTTATTGAATAGTGGGCTTTCATTTTCTACCTTCCAATGCTCGAGAGCAGCTCGAGAATTGAGCTCGAGAATTGAGTAATTCTGACAGAACAAGGCGAATACAATCATTCCAACTGTAACTACGTTTTTTATACCCTTATATACAGAACATCAGCTTTTAAATTCCATTACCAATATTAAATAGAGAACACTCACTCAGACCAGAGTTACCCAGATTTTCAGATTTTCTTTGAATCTTGTACTCCATAGACAGACTAATGTAAATATAATTTTGTTTCGGAGTCACATGAGTGACTACGTGAAGACCCCGTCCAGCACGCATGCGCGACATTAGCGTTCATGCAGTGCACCCGCGACGGACGGGAGTTCAAGGCGCTCCCGCTACAATTTGAAAGTCGGGCCGATAGGTAAGTTTTACCGTGGCCGTGTGTATTTTTCTCTGTGGTCTGCTTTATGTTCCAGGAGAATGAGCTAGACCAGAGGGAAGAAATCTGCAGCTCGCCCCCGTTCGTCTTCCTTTGGGGAACGTTCTTTGGAGGGGGGGCAAGAGGCGGCAGGATTGACTACCGAGCCGAGCCCAGCACCGCTCGTGCTGCCTGAGCAGCGGTCTGGAGGTACCTGCAGCCAGAACCGGGCGGTAGTGTCCGACGATTCGGATGAAGATGCCTCACCGCTCGAGAGCGGCACAGGCAGCCGCCTAAGCCGCATGGAACGGCTTATGGAGCAATTGCTCCAGCGAGATCTGCTGAGAGAGCAGCAGCAGACTCGCCAAGGGAGCTCAGGCACTCCCGCAGTGCCCATTACGGCACTAGCCATTGCTTCACCTTCTTTTGAAGGCAGCATTGGCGACCAGGTCTGGGCTGGTCAAGAAGAGGGGTCGCTGGCTGAAGATGTCCGGAGTACGCAGGGTGTACAGGATCAGGAAGAGCTGCTGGGTGTGGTCAACCGCTACGTGGCCATTCCACGAGCGGGTCGGCCTTTAGAGCCGAAACTTGCAGCCAGCATTGACCACCTGTCCTCAAAACCCCTACAAGAACAGGTGGTCAATGAGGCTCTTGAACAATATACAGCCACAGAAAATTGTACATCATTGAATGTACCAGCTGTAAACAGCCAAATTTGGGGACATTTGGGGCAGAACATCAGGAACCTGGAGTTGAAGCTCCAGAAAATCCTTAAACTCCTGACTGCAGGAATAACATCATATGTTTGGTCCATTGATGGTGTGGACATCTCCACAAATCAGCAAGACACATTATCTCTGCTGTGCACCACTCAATATGAAATAAACAATTTACGGAAGGAAATCATCAAGCCTGCCCTCAACCCTAAATTTGCGGGACTTTGCAAAACACCGGGTTCAGAACCTCCAATTCTGCTTTTTGGAAAGGACCTTCCGAAAAAGGTGAAAGACCTAGAGGAAGAATCCAAGACCTTTGGTCTCGTGAGGGCAGGTTTGGGACCGAGCAGACCTAACAAACCCAGGCGGCAGTACCCCATGGCGTCCACCAGTCGTCGACCACCATACGCGACTGGTGAAAGCTCGGGGTCCGCAACCATTCCCCGTAAGCCTTTTTTAGGCCAGGGCCCAGAGTGGACCCCATGGAAAATGCGCCACCCCCAACAACATCAACATCAACAGCAGCCCTCTACAGCCCAGCAGATGCCTCATCGTCCAGTGAAGAGGCAGAAGAAGCACCAGTAACCATGGAGGTAGGTGGGTCTGGTTCCTCTCAGCATATGAGCAGTAGGGGCTCTATACTAACAGGGGGAAGATTGCACTTGTTTTTGGATGCATGGGAATCCATCACTAATGACAAGTATATACTCAGCAGCATTCATGGCTATAAAATTGACTTTGTTCATGAAAACATTCCGCCAGTTCAGCATATACCCCAAAGGGTATTCACCCTGTCAGTCAACGAGAAACAAGAGGGTCAAGCTGAACTGATGAGGCTACTAGCAAAAGGTGTCATTGAAAGAACAAAACATGAACCTTTGGAATGTGTGTCTAATATTTTCACTAAAACTAAAAAAGATAGTGGATGTTGCGTCATCATTGACTTAACTACTTTAAACAAGTCTGTTAAGTATATACATTTCAAGATGGAAACTTTTGAAACAGCCAGACTATTGATTTCTAGAAGGTACTTTCTAGCAAGCATTGATTTAAAAGATGCCTACTACTCAGTACTCATACACAAGGAACATCGTAAATACTTAAAGTTTATCTGGATGAAACAGCTATGGCAATTTAAAGCCTTACCAAATGGACTAACCTCCGCTCCAAGGTTGTTCACTAAAATCTTAAAACCCGCTTTGGCATCATTGAGGAAACAAAAGCATACAGTCATGGCGTACTTAGACGACATTTTAATAGTAGGGAAAACCTTGGAGACAGCTATTTTGGCAGTAGCAGCCACCAAACGTTTGAAACTTTGGGGTTTGTCATACATCCAGATAAATCCAATTTGACACCGTCCACTACCATGGACTATCTTGGATTTACGATTGATACTGTTCGCATGATTGTAACTCTGCCGAAGGGGAAAGCATCAGAATTGGCACTATCTTGCTGTGAACTAATGGATACACATCAGTCAACCATACGGCAGGTAGCCAGAGTTATTGGTAAAATGGTAGCAGCTTTTCCAGCTGTACAATTTGGGCCTTTGCACTATCAAAATTTGCAAAGAGCAAAAGTGTACGCACTAAAGCAAAACTCAGGTCACTTTGACCGAGTTATGAATTTAACTGCTGAATACATTCCAGAGTTACAATGGTGGACAAGGAACGTTAGGCTCAGTTCCAGTCCCATAATAATCACCAACCCAGTATTAACCATTCAAACGGATGCCAGTGCTTTGGGCTGGGGAGCAACTAACATGCAATCCAGCACAGGGGGCAGATGGACTAATTCTGAATCATCTTGCCTACAGACACGGAGTATCAACTACTTAGAAATGTTGGGTGCGTTTTATGGTTTAGAAGCATATTCATCTAATACGCATCATGCACACGTCCGGTTGCAATTAGATAATACCACGGTGGTGGCTTATATCAACCACATGGATGGTGTAAAGTCGATATCATGTGACAATTTGGTCAACCTAATCTGGCAATGATGTGTCGAAAGACATATTTGGTTATCAGCAACTTACCTACCAGGTAAGCAAAATACAGTGGCAGACACCAGGTCACGCAAATTTAACGATAACATCGAATGGATGTTAAATCCCAAAGTATTTGCTGAAATTACAAAGCAATATGGCACACCATATATCGATCTATTTGCATCCAGGCTGAATCACCAGGTACCAACGTATGTCGCTTGGGAACCAGACCCTGAGGCAGCAGCAGTTGATGCATTCACGCTGCATTGG
This sequence comes from Okamejei kenojei, assembly GCA_035221665.1. Taxonomy (NCBI): domain Eukaryota; kingdom Metazoa; phylum Chordata; class Chondrichthyes; order Rajiformes; family Rajidae; genus Okamejei; species Okamejei kenojei. The sequence goes on from CM069161.1 coordinate 996,165, forward strand.
GGGAAAATGGTCTTTTATGCTTTTCCTCCCTTCTGCCTCATCAGTCGGGTATTACGCAAGATTCAATTGGATTCCGCTCCAGGAATCTTGATAATACCTGATTGGCCTACACAGCCATGGTTCCCAGTGGCCCTCGACATGGCTGTCGAAACACCGTTGGAATTCCCCAGCAGTCCAGAATTATTAATCCACCCAGTGTCAGGCATTAGTCACCCGTGCCATGACAGAGTCAATCTCCTGGCTTGCAGATTCTAAAAAGACCTCTACTGGGCCTGGGACTGTCTGAGAACGCCATCAACATGATGACTGCATCCCACCGGGAGTCCACCAGGAGTCCACCAGGAGACAATACCTGACCAACATAAGAAAATGGGAATGGTATTGCTCCAAAACAGGAACTACCTACTCAACAGCTACAGCCACCAGTGTTGTGGAGTTCCTGGTTGGATTACAACGGGTTGGACTCAGCTACAGCGCCATCAATACAGCCAGGAGTGCGTTGTCATCTTATTTGGTTCCAGCAGCAGGACAACAGGCTTTGGGGTCCCATCCACTAGTGGTCAAAATCATGAGGGGCATTTTTAACACTAATTCCCCCAGACCAAGGTACACTCAGATCTGGGATGTCAGCATTGTGCTGACGTACCTTAGGGGATGGCCACCATCCAGGTCACTCACGCTGGAACAACTTACTCTGAAATCAGTCATGCTCATGGCACTAGTGTCAGCTCAAAGGGTACAGTCCCTCCACCTTCTGAGGCTGGACAGCATGACAGAGTTATTGGACTGTTTCACATTCCAGATTCAGGGACTGGTCAAACAAACTAGACCAGGTACCACGCCTCCAGTCATGGAGTTCCGGGCATCTGACCCACAGCTGTGTGCCAAGACTCATCTCGCAAATTACATAGACACAACATACAACTTAAGAGGGAGAGAAAAAGCCTTATGGATAAGCCACAAGAAGCCTCGTGGTCAGGTGACGAGACAAACCATTTCAAGGTGGCTCAAGCAGGTGCTTAAGTCCGCGGGAGTCAATACTAATGTTTACAAATCTCACTCCACCAGGGCTGCATCTACGTCGGCGGCTAGGCGAATGGACGGCCTATGGACCATATTCTGGCCAGAGCAGGATGGTCCTCGGAAAGAATTTTCCAAAGGTTTTATAATAAGCGGAACCTGCTACATTTGCAGACAGAATTTTAGAGTCTGCAGATAATATTTAATTTAAGCCCGGGGGAGATCACTGTTTTTTGTTGTCATTAATAAAACTTTTTTGTTCACAAACAGGTTATTGTTGATTGTGATAACATACTTCCTCCCTCTAAGGTCTTCAGACAGTGAGTGAAGCATGAGCTGGTACACGGCTCGGAATCACAGAGCTTTGAAGTCTTCACGTAGTCACTCACGTGACTCCGAAATGAAATAGTGAGATTAAATGAGAACTTACCAGTTCGAAGTTTGATCTGTATTTTATGAGGAGTTACGATGAGGGATTACGTGCCCTCCGCTCCCACCCTCTATTATACAGATCAACTGGTAATTAAGTTCTTATTTTTTCTTTACTATATTTATTTCAATTGTTGTGTTTTTTCTGTGAATCCACACCGCTGCTTTGAAGAAATGTCGCGCATGCGTGCTGGACGGGGTCTTCACGTAATCCCTCATCGTAACTCCTCATAAAATACAGATCAAACTTCGAACTGGTAAGTTCTCATTTAATCTCACTATTTTAATTTCCTTACACCCATTATAACTTCCCCTTTCAATCTTTAATCAATTCCTGTTTAAAAGTTACTGTAATTTTTTTTTCATTATTCTTGTTAGTTTTACAGCCTGACAAGTTTTTGATGAATCTTTGCTCATTTTTAAATCTTTCGTTGCAAACTCCTAATCTAATATTTCAATTCTCCAGTTAGCCAAGGCTCTAACTCTTCTCCACAGGCCTCAAGGGAATGTACATCCCTGCAAAATTATGAATTAGTTCTTTAAATATTTGGCTTTGCTTACCTGTACTCATAACTTTTAATCCAATTTCCCAATCTTCCTCAGCAAATTGCCTTTCATACCCACTGTAATTAACTTTGTTTAAATTTAAGACCCTAATTTCAGGGTCAATTACATCTCTCTTAAACCTAATATAAAACTTATCATATTATGACTGATTTTCCCAGAGGAACCATTGTTATTACTAATTAATCATGTCTCAATGCAGAATACTACATTGGAACAATTATCTGTTACCTACTGGGTTCCTTGACATGAACTCATTCTAAGCTGCTTTTGTTAAGTTAGTTTGCCCAGTCACCGTGAAGATTGAAGCCTCCAGCGTTATTGCATTACTCTTGCTCTGTGTTTCTCTAATTTCTTGATTTATACTTCGTCAAACATCAGGATTACTACAGGGCCCATGAGCTTTCATCATCTCTTTCTTTTGCTCTTTGTTAATTTGCTGCTCGTTTCGTATTGATTCTTTCTCCTGGTTTTCTGAGAACAAATCCTTCATCGCCAACATGGTTATCTCAGATTTTATGATCAATTGTACTCAATCACTTTTCCCATTCTACCGATCTTCTCTGAAAGTGAAGACCTGGAGAATAGTTGATTCCTAGCCTTGGTTGAAACTAAATCTCAGCAAAAGCCTTTTGGTCAGAGTTACCATAATTCATGCCGTTATTTCAACTACCACATACAAATGACCAAAGAGGAGGTACTGGCGGTTTGAAAGTGCATTAAGGTGGAAAAATCCCCAGGACCTGATCAAGTGCTTCCTTGGATCCTGTGAGAAATGAAGGCAAAACATTGCAGATGCCCCTGCAGAGATATTTGCAGCATCTTTAGCCACAGGTGAAGTTCCAGAAGACTGGCTCATGTTGCAGAGTTATTGAGGAAGGACAGCAAGGACAAGCCGGGGTGGGAGATTGCAACCTTCACATGGTCTGCCCAGTTTCGACGAATGCAATCAACCTGGCGTGCACAATCAAGTAAGATCAAATAGAACAAGTCGTGCTACATCTTTAGACTGTGCACGCCATACACAAGAAGCAAGGACAGGCCAGTGAGCAGGACATCGGTAGTGGGTAATTGGTGTACGAGGCTGAGGGGGTGATCTTATTGAAGTATATAAAATCATGAGGGGCATGGATGAAGTGAATACTCTCTTTTTCCCCCAAATAAGAGGGTAGAGGCTTACGGTGGGTAAGAGATTTAAGAGGAACCAGAGAGGCAATTTCTTCAGTAGAGGAAAAGTTCCTCAGCTCTGGATAAAGCAGCCAGAGGAACCTCGAGGCTAGAACAAAGGGGCCGTTTAGACAGGTACGTGAACAGTAATGGATTAGAGGGCTTCTTCTTCTGTCGTGTGGCGTGCACAGCCTAAAGTTATTGGACAACTTGCTCTATTTGATTTTCCGTTTGAGCATGTTGAGTTGATTGCATTAGTTGAAACAGGGCGGGCCACGTGAAGGTTGCAATCTTCCACCCCCATTAGTGGGCTGTGGGACCCAATACAGGCAAATGGGCCTGGCCCAGAATGGATATATTTGGGTCGCAAGGCCTGTTTCCATGTTGTAATGCTGTATGACTCTCTACATTCTTGCATGCTTTCAGATATAGTACTTTTAAATTTTATAAGTTATTCCAGCAGTTTGCTTTTTGCTCCAGATTCCAGCATTTGCATTCTCTTGCATATCCACTTTCCATTAACTTTGCTGATGAGTGAGTGTTAATAGCCAGATTAGACATCAACATCTTGGTGAATCTCTTCTTTACTCTTTTTGGTGTTACCATATCCTTTCTACAGTGTGGTTACAAGAACTGCACACAATATTGCATGTGTGGGACAAACAAACAGCTATAACATGTCGCAACTCTTATATTTAATATCCTTCCTATGAAGGCAAGCAAGCGAAACATCTTTATCATTACACTTTCTACCCGTGTTGTCATTATCAGGGATCCGTAAACTTGGAGTCCAACATCATCTCTGTACATCAACACTGCTGTGGTCCCTGCCATTAACTCAGCATGTCCCGCCAGCATTGTACATTAAATGGGTTAGGGTACGATTAGTGTCAAAGTGGGACTTTTCCAGCGGAAGGCTCACCTATCTGCAGCTTCTTAGCTTATCTCTTCTATTGGTCTTAATGACAATGCAAAAGTGCAGTCAGATTCCCAACAATCTCCTCCTTTGCTTCCAATAAACTCTGGGGGATATTTGATTAGGCCCTGGAGATGTATCCAGATTATTGAGAATCAATCTCGCTAACTCTTCCTCTTTCCTGACATACGTGTACCTCACGCCAACTCACCATCTTCCCCATCCTTCTCGGTGAATACTGACACAATCATTCATTCAGGACTCCACAATATATTACCTGGCTCCACACTTCCCTTTGGGTCCTGTGCAATCTATTATTTCTTTAGCTACCCTCTTGCTTCCAATATATTTATACAATGCATTGAAATGTTCTTTAATCCTGGTGACCAGGGCCATTTGATAAACTGCTTATCTGATTGATGCCAGTGTTACTAGATAACACTGTTGCCAGGGATTCCAGCAATTTTGCTATGGAGAATGTACTCAGAGAAAGGTTGAACAAGTGTAGGTCTTTATTCTTTGGAGCGCAGAAGGTTAAAGGGTCAAGACTTGATTGAGGTCTTTTTAAAATGATGAAAGGGATAGACAGAGGGTTGACATGGATAAGGTCTGTTTGACCCATTTTCTGAGGGTAGGGAAGATTCAAACACTGACATGGAGAATTAAGGGACAGAAGTTTGGGGTAACGTGAGGGGGAAACTTCTTTACTCAGAGGGTGGTGGCTGTGTGGAATGAGCTTCCAGCAGAGGTGGTGGAGGCAGGATCGATTATAACATTTAAAAGTAAAGTGGATGGGTATATGGACGTGAAGGGAATGGAGGGGTATGGTCTGAGTGCAGGTAGATGGGACTAGGGGAAAACAAATGGTCGGCACGGACTGGAAGGGCCGAGAGGGCCTGTCTCCGTGCTGTAATTGTTATATGGTTATATGGTTAAATGTGCCACACCCTTCACTTCTAAATGTGTCATCAAAGAGTTACATTATTTTGCTGCTTGACTATTTGTGATTACTTTCAATATTGAATCTCAATTGATACTCAATCTCTGGGAATGGGTTTCCTAGATCTCTCTCACTCACCCAGGAAAGGAACAGAACAATCGACTTCTCCGGCACCTAATCTCTGCCTGTCCAGCATGCCTGTCTACCAACAGAATGTCTCCTCGATGTTTTCCCCGATTCTGCTGGTACCCAGTACTCATCTGCATCCCCTCGATTTGGAATCAGCATCTCCCGTTCCATCTGTGCAAGGAACCGGAAACTCTCTGTCTTCCCACTCCCTCAACATTCATATTGTCAGCTGTAACTCATCAAGTAGCATCTTTCACCATGGTGGAGGGTCATAAGTGATATTTTAATTTCAGATCCTCGAGTGCACGATTGTGACACTACTTTGATGCAGGGAAGTGGCAGTGTTGCACTAAGGCATACAAGCTATTTAATAATATCAACACAAAGCTTTTCCTGGGCTCTTAAAGGGAGTCAATTACATGTTTTATATTTCTTTATCACATCACTAAAACAGAATAAAACAGCAAGATTTGTATGTCATGCTATACATAAATTGTTTGCTGGATTTGCCTGCATGAGTAACCATCTCTCAATGATATATTTAATTAGCTATAGAGAGCTCAGGGGCATCTGAACAATCTGAAAGGTAGTATATAAATCCAAATCATTCTTTCTATATTTTATCCTCTGGATGAACATAGAGGGATCAAGACAGCAAGAACAACCGATTTCTGTAACTCAATCTTTGCAATATCTTTCCTAATTTACTTTTTCCTCTTTCTGTGGACTTACACTAGAGGTTGTCAGGGTATACAGCAGGATATAGATCAGCTACAGATGGAGTTTAATTTGAACGTGCGTGAGGTGTTGAGCTTTGGGAGATTGAATGAAAGAAGAAAATGACAAAACCCCAAACAGCATTGATGTACAAAGGGATCTTAGGGTCCAAATCCATAGTTCCCCAAAAGTGGCAACACAAATAGATAGTGTGGTAAAGGAGGCCTAAAGAATGCTTTCCTTCAATCGGAGAATAGGTACAAAGGTCAGGAAGTCATATTGCAGCTTTAAGACTTTGATTTGGCCAAACATGGAGTATTGTGTGACCTAGGTACACAGTTGGAACATATTTCCCAGGATGGGATTATCAAAATCTAATTCAGGGCAGGTTGTGTTTTGTTTTTTTAAACAGAGTGGTAGGTGCCCAGCACATACTGTTATGGGAGGTGAATGAGACAGATATTATAGGGGGAATTTAAGAGGCGTTTAGATAGGTTCATGGTTATGCCAGGAAATTGAGAGATATGAATCACATACAGGCAACTTAGTATCATGTTCAGCGTAGACATTGTGGGCTGAAGGGCCTGTTCACGCACCATCCTGTCGACAAGTTCCAAATTCGACACATTTCTTAATAAGAATCCATTGTTCCGGGTATGGCTGTGGAGTAGAACCCAAGATTGAGTTAGAGGGTGCTTCTTCACAACTCGACTGTAGAAATGTGCAGTTATTGTCCATGGAGAGCTAGAGGCACACGCTGAGCTCAAGCTGTTAAAGCAGAGATTGTGGAATGTTACTAAGCAAGACTATTTATTCATCAGCTGATGGTGGAACATGATTGCGGGGCTGAACGGCTTCCACCTGTCCTGCAATTCTTGTTATATTGTTACTGCCAAACCAGCACATTTTACAGCTGAGCTCCCTGCTGCCGGTCCACTAGAGAACATGATTGTTCTGCTCATTATATCCTTGTTACAAAACATCTACTCAAAAGTTCCTCAAATAAAGACTTTTCTTGTTATAATTGTAATCTAAGAGTCTCCATGTAATCTACATGCAGTTACCCAGAGCGGATTTTTCAGGTTTTGATAGCTTGTTGTTACTGAATGAGGTCATGTGCTTCAATCATCATTTATTTTTTAATTAAAATGTTTGTGCAGGGACCCCTGTTAAGGCCCAAGGATTGTGTGTAATGAACTTCTGCCTAAGGATGACTCGCATTACACTGTGAACCACATTAATAGGAAGACAGGCCAGAGCAGCGAAAGGTGACATGGAGAGGGCGAGGGCAGCCAACAATGTCCCAATCTCAGCACACAGATAATGAGAAGCACAGATTGACCCTCCACATTTGCAGTGTGCAGCTCATTAGAGACCAACAAACTTCATCACAAACTGCCCCAGAATCAGGTCACGCCTGACCTTACAGTATGTCATTGAGTTTATGAGCTCAGGATCTGTAGAACAGATCAATCAAATCTTTAAAACAAATATAGAAATGTAATGGGAGGTGGGCCTCGAGTTACTGTAGGTGATCCCAGCATTGAACAATATCTAGGAGACAGGAGCCTCAAACATGTGCCAAGTTTTTATTGAAGACAAGCGACTACCAATGTGTGCCCATGACCCATGTAAGGGCGTGCCATTTTTGCACATGACTAACTGTACTACATGCATGTTGATCTTCAATGGGTCCCTTGCACTATAGTACAGAATCCTAGCGGCAGAAGCAAAGCGTTATTGCTGGTGCTGTGAGCGCTTCCCAGCTTGGCTCAGTAGCACTTGTCTTTACAGCACAGTGTGAATTGAAGCTTCAGCCATGTCTGTCATATTTAGTGAATAGTGTAATGTCAGAGAAGATACTAAACTATTCTAGGTATTGCAGATGTTTAGTAGTACCCGACGGCACAGATGGTGTTGGGTCCAGTATTCCAACAATAGATCATAGTCTCATCATCTGCTTGCTTCTCATTAAATGTCATCATTTCCCATTGAAGTAATAGCATCCTTATTCTTAAAATATTAAATCCCCTTCTCAGATTGTTCATTCTATAGTATATCTGCCACATTCTCATTACTCTAAAATGGTTGCCAATCAAATATCTTCAGATGCTGAAAATCCCCCCAAAAAATAAAATGCTGGAAACACTCAGCAGGTTTAAGGAGTTAATGTTTCAGGTTGAAGGTCCTTTGTCTGAATTTGGAAGGGTAGAGGATAAGTTAGAGCAGATGAGGAGGGATGGATAGGACAAGGGGGAAGTCTCTGAAAGGATGGGGCCAGGTTACCCTGGAGCTCAGCTGTAAGTGGTCATCTGGGCAGTGGTTAGGAAAGGAGAACATGGTTCTTTGTTCATAAAAGCTATGAAGTACTAATGCACACAAGAATAAGCCATACTTGTGCACGTGACAATAATCCCAATTGATGACACAAGGACAGTAAGAGTTGAACACATTCAAAGGAATGGAAAAGCTGTGAATGCAGGACATGTCTCACATTGCCCACGAATGGAATGAGCCAATATCACGTTCTGTTCTCATTTTGAATAACTCCAACTATATCCTCTCGCAAAGGTGCAGCTACAGAAACTTACATGGGTCAAGTTATGCCTTTGCGGGATATGTAGAACAACTTTTTTCAGAAAATAAAATTGAAAACGCTGTAGTTGCTGGAAATGTGAAATAGAGAATATTCTGCAAACACTTAGCATACAAGGCAACATTTCTGTGTAACAAGAATATTTCAGATCCAAGACCATTACTCAACTCTTGCTTACAGTTTATCTGTATTTCTCTTTCCATTAGTCAGGATATTGAGAACGATTGAAGTTGAGACGTTACATTATAGTTGTACAAGACATTGGTGGGGCCACACGTGATCATATTCAGTTTTGGTCGCAACCACTGCAGGAAGGATGTTGTGAAAGTGAACAGATTGAAGAGAAGAGAAGATTCGCTACGATGTTGCCAGGAGGGCCTGAGCTATTGGGAGAGGTTGGGCAGGTTAGGACTTCATTTTTAGAGTGCAGGGGATGAAGAGTGATCTTATAACAATGTACAAGATCATGAGGTGAATAGATATGAATGGCCAGAGTATTTTAGCCAATGTGGGGGAAATCAAGCAGCAGAGGACATAGGTTTAAGGTGAGAGGGGAAAGATTGAATAGGAACCCAAGGTGCAACCTTTCCCCAGTGTTGATGGGTATATGGAATGAGCTGCCCAAGGATGTAGTTAAGCCACTTACTACAGCATTTAATACTTTTGGACAGGTACATGTATAGGAAAGGTTTAGAGGGATATGGGCCAAATGCAGGCATGTGGGACTAGTGTCAATGGGGCATTTTGGTCAGCATGGGCAAACTGAGCAGAAAGACCTGCTCTGTACGAGTCAAAGCCACTTGATCTAGTTTACATCATTTGCTGTTTACATTTCAGTTCTTGTTTTGTCAAGCCTCGGGCTGCTCCCTCGACGATTTTTCCCCCGTACCTCAATGACTGCATTGATGCGGCCTCCTGCACCCGTACAGAATTCATCTTGAGACATTAGGCTACGGTCTCTCCCTCACAGGCGTGGCCTGACCGGCCGATTGTTTCCTGCATTTCCTTTCTCTTATAAAATGCCTGTTATATTTGCCTAAATGTATTCAAAATTCTTGAAGATGCAAAAGACTTTACATAATTGTACATGCATTAATGTTGAAAACCCTTATCCTCAAGACAAATGCAGAAGGTTATTATGGTTTATTGGTGGGGGTAGAAATTGGAAATAAATGGGAAATGGAGGGATATGGACTTAGTGCAGTAAAGTGGCGCTGAGGCACGAGATCAGAACAGCCACAAAGGACCAGATGGTCAACACTTGCTTCCATGTCAAATGTTCTTATTCCTCTACTCTTGCTTAATAGGCTGATTAATGAAAGCCCAACTTCACCTTGTAGAGTAGGCTAAACAAACGGAGATCAAACTGCTTCTAGCAATGGAAGCACAAAGTGGGAAGATGAAGAACAAGGGTAGGGAGAGAGTAATAGAGAGAAGTTACAGATGTAGCAAATTCATCACAAACCCGTTGTGCGTTTTAAAACTGTTCACTATCAGAGATAAGCAAGGTATGAGATTTTTAAGGATGGTAACCTTTTAATGAGCTGTTAGCTTTGGGTCCATATTTAATGGTCTACGATCCGGCAGTTTTGGCTGAGTTTCGACAAATGTTAATCATCAGTCTAGTCCCTCTGGTTTTATATAACTTTGTCCCACTAACTATCACAGAACCCAGCTTGAAGTACAGGGAACCCAAACTGGTGGGACTGCTGTGCTTCAGATATATTGGACACATGTTCCTCCCTCATTAGATGGCAAGGCATCATCAACTATGAGCAGGACCACTTTGGTTCAGGTGCCATCTTCAGGGGCAGCAAGGCCCAGTCGTGTCAAAATCTAACGGGCTTGCAATTATTTCTGGGGAAACCATTAATCACATCACAATTAATGACATTTGTTCAAACTTCTTACAAACAATTTGCCAACTTCAGACAATTGAAAACAAGTTATTCTGAGCTCTTATCATTAATCAAGTATGATTAAAGTAGCTGAATTGGAATCTTGTCAGGTGTTGAGAATGATAAATTGTGTGCTTTCCAGCACTGGATCAATCAGAGCTTTCAGAGACAAAGAAAGCAAACGTTCGTTCAAGAATTTATACTGCCGCCGTCCAGGCTTCTCAGCTGTGAAAAGGCAAGTAGTTAACTGGCCAGAACCGTGGCCCAGGGAAAAATATAGGCAAATAGGACATTGCCAACTGATAAATTCTACTTGCCTAATTCTTGTTTCCTTGTATCTGTTTGTTTTTATATTGGAATGCAATTAATAATACTTAGAATGCAGAAACAAGGAATTGCAGATGCTGATTTTTTATTTTTATTTTTATTTAAGTACTGGAGTAGCTCAGCAGGCCAGGCAGCATTCTGGAGAATGTGCATAGGTGATGTTTAGGGTTGGCAACCTTCATTAGACTAAATACTCAGAAGTGATATTTTTTTTATTCCATCTTAAGCATCTTGTAAAATATAATTCAGTTTTACAAAGAGACTGTTGCCTCTGTGCCACCTTGTACACTTTCCCCATTCCCTTCTCGTCACTAGTAAACCTCGTGGATCTTGTGCAACCCCTATCCTTTCACCTTTGCCCACCACTCTAGTAAACACACACTAGATGGGACATTTCAATTTAAATTGCATTGAATACTTTTATTTTGCCTTTAGAATCTAATTGATCTTTAGGAAACCCAAATGCATTTTTAATCTTTAAGAAGGTTTGGTTTAGAGATACAGCTTTGAAACTAGTCCTTCGGCACACCAAATCCACACATCAACACTATCCTACACACTTGGGGCAATTTACACATACACCAAGCCAATTAACCTACATACCTGTATGTCTTGAATGTGGGAGGATAACTAAAGATCTCGGAGAAAGCCCATGTGGTGACTGGGAGATCGAGCCCGGGTCCCTGGGGCTGCGAGAGCTGTAAGGCAGCAACTCACCGCTGCACCACCGTGGCCACCCACAGGTTCGTGACCAAACTTTGTTATTCTGCAATGTGGATGATCATTTTCTTCAAGCAATTTAACTGCTTGAACATTGGGAATACCTACAGTGGATGTGCAATGGAAGACATTTAAAGACTGCATGGATGAACTACAAAAATTGTTCATCCCAGTTTGGCAAAATAATAAATCAGGGAAGGTAGTGCATCCGTGAATAACAAGGGAAATCAGGGATAGTATCAAAGCAAAGGATGATGTGCACAAAGTAGCCAGAAAAAGCAGCATACCAGAGGACTGGGAGAAACTCAGAGACCAGCAGAGGAGGACAAAGGGCTTAATTAGGAAAGGAAAAATAGATGAAAGAAAACTGGCAGGGAACATAAAAACTGACTGCAAAAGTGTTTATAGATATGTGAAGAGAAAGAGATTAGTTAAAACAAATGCAGGTCCCTTGCAGTCAGAAACAGGTGAGTTGATCATGGGGAACAAGGACATGGCAGACCAATTGAATAACTACTTTGGTTCAGTCTTCACTAAGGAAGACATAAATAATCTGCCGGAAATGGCAGGGGACCGCGGGTCAAATGAGGAATTGAGTGAAATCCAGGTTAGTCAGGAAGTGGTGTTGGGTAAATTGAATGGATTAAAGACCGATAAATCCCCAGGGCCAGATAGGCTGCATCCCAGGATACTTAAGGAAGTAGCTCCGGAAATAGTGGATGCATTAGTGATAATCTTCCAAAACTCTTTAGATTCTGGAGTAGTTCCTGAGGATTGGTGGGTAACAAACGTAACCCCTCTTTTTAAGAAGGGAGGGAGAGAGAAAACGAGAATTACAGACCAGTTAGTCTAACCGGTAGTGGGGGAACTGCTAGAGTCAGTTATTAAAGATGGGATAGCAGCACATTTGGAAAGTGGTGAAATCATTGGACAAAGTCAGCATGGATTTACAAAAGGTAAATCATGTCTGACGAATCTTGTGGAATTTAACGAGAATGTAACTAGTAGCGTGGATAGGGGAGAACCAGTGGATGTGTATCTGGATTTCCAGAAGGCTTTCGACAAGGTCCCACATAAGAGATTAGTATACAAACTTAAAGCATACGGCATTAGGGGTTCAGTATTGATGTGGATAGCGAACTGGCTGGCAAACAGGAAGCAAAGAGTAGGAGTAAACAGGTCCTTTTCACAATGGCAGGCAGTGACTAGTGGGGTACCGCAGGGCTCTGTGCTGGGATCCCAGCTATTTACAATATATATTAATGATCTGGATGAGGGAATTGAAAGCAATATCTCCAAGTTTGTGGATGACATTAAGCTGGGGGAATGGGCAGTGTTAGCTGTGAGGAGGATGCTAGGAGACTGCAAGGTGACTTGGATAGGCTGGGTGAGTGGGCAAATGTTTGGCAGATGCAGTATAATGTGGATAAATGTGAGGTTATCCACTTTGGTGGCAAAAACAGGAAAGCAGACCATTATCTAAATGGTGGCCGATTAGGAAAAGGGGAGATGCAGCGAGACCTGGGTGTCATGGTACACCAGTCATTGAAAGTAGGCATGCAGGTGCAGCAGGCAGTGAAGAAAGCGAATGGTATGTTAGCTTTCATAGCAAAAGGATTTGAGTATTGGAGTAGGGGGGTTCTACTTCAGTTGTACAGGGTCTTGGTGAGACCACAGCTGGAGTATTGCATACAGTTCTGGTCTCCAAATCTGAGGAAGGACATTATTGGCATAGAGGGAGTGCAGAGAAGATTCACCAGACTGATTCCTGGGATGTCAGGACTATCTTATGAAGAAAGACTGGATAGACTCGGTTTATACTCTCTAGAATATAGGAGATTGAGAGGGGATCTTATAGAAACTTACAAAATTCTTAAGGGGTTGGACAGGCTAGATGCAGGAAGATTGTTCCCGATGTTGGGGAAGTCCAGGATAAGAGGTCACAGTTTAAGGATAAGGGGGAAATCCTTTAAGACCAAGATGAGAAAGACTTTATTCACACAGAGAGTGGCGAGTCTCTGGAACTCTCTGCCACAGAGGGTAGTTGAGGCCAGTTCATTGGCTATATTTAAGAGGGAGTTAGATGTGGCCCTTGTGGCTCAGGGCATCAGGGGGTATGGAGAGAAGGCAGGTACAGGATACTGAGTTGGATGATCAGCCATGATCATATTGAATGGCGGTGTAGGCTCGAAGGGCCTACTCCTGCACCTAATTTCTATGTTTCTATGTCTTCAGCCACCTGCAGAATGGCAGAAGAGTGAGAGTTTTGATGGCAATAGGAGGCAGAGTGACAGGTCCGCAGCTTTCCCCATTGCAAGAGTTCCCCAAGGAATTGAAAGGAAGAAGCCCAATGCTGCCTGTAGTATCAAGGGTATTCAGCCTGTGGGATGTAGTTGCGGTGGGGAGGAGCGTGGTCAGGAACAGGACAGCGGGAACAGGCCAGTGGGAACAGAGTGGGAACAGGGCCAGTCAGGCCAGTGGGTGGGATTGGGAACAGGCCAGTCAGGCCAGTGGGAACAGGCCAGTGGGAACAGGCCAGTGGGAACAGGCCAGTGGGAACAGGCCAGTGGGAATGGGAACAGGCCAGTGGGAACAGGCCAGTGGGAACAGGCCAGTGTTGGGAACAGGCAGTCAGGCCAGTGGGAACAGGCCAGTGGGAACAGGCCAGCAGGCCAGTGGGAACAGGCCAGTGGGAACAGGCCAAACAGGCCAGTGGGAACAGGCCAGTGGGAACAGGCCAGTGATGGGAACAGCCAGTGGGAACAGGCCAGTGTGGGAACAGGCCAGTGGGAACAGGCCAGTGGGAACAGGCCAGTGGGACAGGCCAGTGGGAACAGGCCAGTGGGAACAGGCCAGTGGGAACAGGCCAGTGGGAACAGGCCAGTTGGGAAACAGGCCAGTGGGACGGCCAGTGGGAACAGGCCAGTGGGAACAGGCCAGTGGAACATGGGAAACAGGCCAGTGGGAACAGGCAGTGGGAACAAGTGGGAACAGGCCAGTGGGAACAGAGTGGGAACAGAGTGGGAACAGGCCAGTGGGAACAGGCCAGTAACAGGCCAAGTGGGAACAGGACAGTGGGAATAACAGGAGTGGGAACAGGCCAGTGGGAAACTGGGAACAGGCCAGTGGGAACAGGCCAGTGGGAACAGGCCCAGTGGGAACAGGTGGGAACAGGCCAGTGGGAACAGGGTGGGATGAGAACAGGCCAGTGGCCAGTGGGAACAGGCCAGTGGGAACAGGCCAGTGGGAACAGGCCAGTGCAGGCCAGTGGGAACAGGCCAGTGGGAAACAAGTGGGAACAGGCCAGTAAACAGGCCAGTGGCCAGTGGGAATGGGAATGGAAAAGGCCAGTGGGAACAGGCCGTGGGAACAGGCAGTGGAACAGGGCCAGTGGGAACAGGCCAGTGGGAGGCAGTGGGAACGGCCAGTGGGAACAGGCCAGTGGGAACAGGCCAGTGGGAACTCAGGCCAGTGGAAACAGTTGGGATAGGAAAGATGTTGAGGCTTTGGAAAAATGTCCAACACGAGAGGGCATAGTAATAAGGTGAGAGGGGGAAAGTGTAATGGAGATGTGCAAGGCAAGTATTTCCCTGTATACAGAGTGGTGGGAGCCTGGAATATTTTGCCAGGGATAACAATGGAGGCAGATACAATAATGGTAGTTAAGCAGCATTTAGATAGTGCAGGGAAGAGAGGAATTCACATACAGGCAGATCAGTTTAACTAGGCATCATGTTTGGCACAATCATTGTTGGCCAAACGGCCTGTTCCTGTGCTGCACTGTATATGTTCCATCAATCTTATGAGAAAGATTGGACAAGGGAAGCTTGTATCCTCTGGAGTGTAGAAGACCAGGTTTGAAACAAAACCATGAAAGTGTTGATGAGAGGTCAGTTTAGTTGGCAATGAGGCAACTTTTCACAGAGGGTCAGGAAACTTACTCCATGACAAGGCTGAATCTTTGAATCCGAGTCAAAGTCAAAATTAATAGGAGCAGAATTAGGCCATTCGGCCGATCAACTCCACTCGCTTTTTAATCATGACTGGTCTATCTCTCCTTCATTCCTAACCCCATTCTCCTGCTTTCTCCCCATAACACCAATTTACAGCAGAATTAAATTCTTGATAAACTAGTGTGACTGCAAGTAACTGGGCAGAGATGAGATTACAATCAGATTCGCCATGATTTTTGAAATGGTGGAGGAGACTTGAAGGGCTGAGTGGCCAACTCGTGCTCCTGTGTTGTATGTTCGGATTTGGCGGATGGACACTGTCACCAACAGCAGAGTGATCATATTTGGGAAGGTTCAGGAGGATTTGAACTTCCCAACATGGAGTTGGGAAAAAATTCAATTCCTTCAGTACCTTGTGTGGAATAGATGGGGGAAAGTGTATTTTTCCCCAGGGTGGAATCAAAAGGCAAGAGAAAAAATATATTAATAGGAACGTGTGGAGAAATGTTTTCAGAGGGTGGTCCATATATGGAATGAGGTGTAGTTGAGTAGTAGTTGAGGTGGGTGCAATAACACAGTACAGTAAACCCTCATTACACAAGGGGAAATGGTGTCTGTTCCTGCCAATTGACTGCTATAACCAAGTGGGGTGTAAATATTAACCAAGGCCGGATGGGAAGAAATGCAGCACCAGGGAGGGTGGATTAAACCAGGGGAATTCACAGGCCATGGAGCCAGAGCCCTCAGCCCCACGCGGTGCGCCAGGGACATGCCCAGTACTCATGCCACCTTCATGCAGAAGCACGCCATGTGCTGCCAGCTCAGTGGTTAATCAGGCAGGTGGGGGTGGGGTGGGGGGGGAGAGAGCTCGTAGTGGTACAACGAGACCCTCAAAATGCCATTACCAGGTGACTGTCAACCGTGTGGCCAAGGCCATGCAGGTGCTTGGTGCTCATGGCACTGCATCCAACACCCAGTAAATGCTGCGTTTGTAGCAACCACTGCAAACCCGTCCCCAATGCAGTGCTCCTCACGAGTGTCTACTGCTCGATCTCTCCCCACCGCTGCCTTTACACTGCCCAATGCTGTGCACATCTGCCTCTAAGGAAATGTCAGTTGAGCTCTGGTTAAGCTGCCCAGAGCACAGCTGAACCATGAATCGACAGCTTGGTCAGCTGTAACCAAAATCCATTATAAAGTCTGTAATAATGATGGTAGACTGTACATGAAAGGATGAGTAGGATGCAAGACATCTGCCAGCTTAGATGGGACATCTTGATTGGCATGGACGAGTCGGGCCCCAAGGCCTTGTTTCCATGTTTTTTTACTATATTGCCCGATATTGGACATGAAAAATCTGAGATGTGTAAGCATCCAGAGGGGTGGGCAGTCAGGCACTGTGTGAATGTTGTCAAGGAATAGAAGGTAGATGAGAAATTGGAGAAAAAAAGTCTTGGAGTTACTTGAGTGGTCTCAATCTTTGCAATGAAAGATTCAGCTAAGGAGGTCATTAGTTCTTGCACTGTCCTTCAGAGCTTATTTGCTACCCTTGGACAGGCAGTGATGTTATAACATCAAAATATATTGGGACCCAGATCAGACCCAAATTGCCAACCTTCAGGATCAAGGCTGATAGAATGAAATCCCCTTCTCTTCACGCTGCAAGGCTCCTACATGAAGTATTTTCACTCTTAACCAGAGCTCAACTGACATTTCCTTAGAGACTGATGTGACCCAAATTGCTGGAACAAAGTACTGAAATCTCCTGTTTTAATGAATGTAGAGACAGATTTGCAAATTTATCGTTTCCTGACTGATTTAATGACATCCCAAATTATTAAAAACCAATGAACTATTTCCCAACTCTAGCCCCCACTGAAATTCAGGAAGTGAATTCCAACACTCTGCAGACCAAGCGGAGACCAAGACCCGTACAATAATGACCAGGTAACATCCAGAGTCAGGGCCTGAAAACCAGGGACAACTCATTTCCTTCTCTCCGACAATTGGAATGGACAAGTTCATCCAACTACAATCAATCTGAAGGGTCCAAAGCCAAGAGTTACCCATTCAAGTTCTCCAGACATTTTCCCTGATAGCCGAATTTTTCCAGCACTTTTCTTCTTTGTAAACCAGCCTCGCCAGTTTTCTCTCATCTTTATCTCATGTCTGACTGAAGTCACTCCTGTCCTGCAGACTTTCTACCATCCCAAATGCTGTGTTCAATTCTATCTACCATTCATTCAATCTGCCATTTCATAGCCCATTTCCCCCAGAACTGCACAGTATTCAGTGTTGTCACACCAATGACTTGTATGGATGTATTAGGATCTCCCAACTCTTTCACTCACTCATTCCCAATAAAGGCAAGGGTGACAAATACTTCACCCTGTCCATCTAAACAATCACAGGGAAACATGCACCTAAACTCCAGGATCTCGGTTCTGCAGCGCTCTCCAGGTATTGTCTAGAAACATTTTAATGAATATCAAGTCCCCGCACATTTAACTTAAATATGCACTGGAGGAGATTTCCCCCTTATCTACAGTATAAGGGGTTGGACAAGCTAGATGCAGGAAGATTGTTCTCAATGTTGGGGAAGTCCAGAACAAGGGGGTCACCGTTTAAGGATAAGGGGGAAATCTTTTAGACAGAGATGAGAAAACAAATTCACACAGTGTTGAATCTGTGGAATTCTCTGCCACAGAAGGTAGTTGAGCCCAGTTTATTGGCTATATTTAAGAGGGAGCTAGTTGTGGTCCTTGTGGCTAAAGGGATCAGGGGGTATGGAGAGAAGGCAGGTACAGGATACAGAGTTGGATGATCAGCCACGATCATATTGAATGGCGGTGCAGGCTCAAAGGTCCGAATGGCCTATTCCTGCACCTATTTTCTATGTTTCTATCCACCTCTATATCTCTGGTAGAAAACCAGAGTACCGATACAAAAGCCATACATAGTGGGAATGCCCAAGCAGATAACACCAGATATCCCAACAAGTGCAGGGTGATGTATTATGGAAGTCAGATGGGGGTAGTACATATACAGTAGATACACAAAATGAAGGATATGGCTGATCGGAGAGAACTTGAACTCCATAGTTCCTTTAAGTGGCAATCACATGCCACTGTCACCACTCTAGCTACATATGTCATGCTTATATTCTATGTCCTGACCATGAAGACAAGTGTTTGGGGATGTTATTTCACAATTTTATGAAACAACGGTCAGACAGCAGATTGGGTAATGTGTGCAGTTCTGACCATGCACTATAGGAAGGCTCATAATCATCATAATCGTACTTTATTAGCCAAGTATGTTTTGCAACATGCGAGGAATTTGATTTGCCATACAGTCATACCAATAAAAAGCAACACAAAATACATTTTAACATAAACATCCACCACAGTGACTCCTCCACATTCCTCACTGTGATGGAAGGTGAAAAAAAGTTCACTCTTCCCTTCTTTGTTCTCCCGTGGTCGGGGGCCTCGAGCCTTCCATTGACGGGGCGATCTTGGCTCCCGTAGCCGGCGGTCGGTCGGGGCAATTAAGGTCTCGCATCAGGGGGTGAGGGGGGGGGGGAGAATCTCAGCTCACCGCGCCGGGCGATCGGAACCCGGGTCAGGGCTGGCTAAAACCTTTGGTGTCAATTGGAGCTTCCCGACATCGGTCTCTACCTGAGACTGCATGCTCCTCGATGGTGAAATCTGCAGGCCACGGATGGAGCGTCGATCCCAGGCAAGGGATCAGCTCCGGTGGCGACCCTGTGGTGGAGCTCAAAGTCAGTCACGAGCAAAGCAGCCAGCTCCATGATGTAGGGCCACAGAGCAACCAGAGATACAATCCGGAAAACAACCGCATCTCCGGCAAGGTAAGAGAATGAAAGTAGTTTCCTCTGACTCCCTCCCCCACATAAAACAAACCAGAGAACATTAAAAAAAAATTTAAATATGTTTTAAAATGTGGTTAAAGTCAGACAGACAGACTGTTTGCGAGGTTGCCATCATGCGGCGCCCCCTGGTGGCAGTTATTCAGGAGAGTGCACAGTGATTCACCAGGATGAAAGATGTCATCGGGAGGGACTAGATAGGCTGATCTGCAGTGAAGGAGGCTGAGGGGCAACTTGGATGAAGGAGTCCAAGGGATGATAGAGATATTTACAATTATAAATGGCAACAATGGGTAGATGGGGTTTTTTATGGCAAAAAATTCTACGAGGACATAGATTTAAAGAGAGGAAGGAGTTTTAAAGGGGGTCTGAGATGTCTACTTTTCTTTAATGGACGAAAAAGTAGTTGATATCTGGAATTTACTGCCACTGGAGGTGGAGTCGCATGATAAACACAGAAGCATAGAGGCCTTGAGTGGGGAGATGGGACCAGTGGATACGAGTATAAATACCTTCCACAAGCTGACAGAGACATTAAGCTGACGTTTGTTTTTGTTATGATGGATAAAACAACTCTAATGGCTGCCCTTTATGTAGTAAATTTCTACAATTATATCTAACCTGTGCTGTCACTGCCTGGGAGTGTTTAACAGGGAGCTTTGCACTGTGTTAAAGCACAGAATGTTTTTACAGAACGGTGGATTTCTACATTATGCCTAGGCTGTGCACGACCTGCCCTGGGACCACTATGAGAGGAGATTGACAGTGGCCTGCAGACCTGCATTTCAATCACCGATTCGAATTTGCTCAGAAGTGACATGCAATGAGATTTGGTGCCACAAAAGTCTCATCTGTAATGTTGTGTTTTATTTCAGATTTGTTTGAATATCTGTTTACATCGCCGCTTCTTCTGCAAATGAACAGGTCTCCACTCGTGACTATAGACAGACACGGGGCACTGTGAATCTGATCAGTCCGACCTGCTTTACATGTACGCCCGTGTCAGCACATACATGCAAGGATGAACACACCTCCATGCCCAACTGTACACTACATGCATGTGCATGTACACAAAACCACCACGCATGTCCATACACCAATAGACAAAGACACTGGCTCACAAATAACTAATCCCAAATCATTGTAGGCACATATACAGATGATTCATAGAACATAATAGAACATTACAGCACAAGAAAACTTTACCCCACAATGCCCGTGCCAAACATAATGCCAAGTTAAACTAATCTCCTCTGCCTGCATGATCCATATTTCTGCATTCCCTAAATATCTTTGTGCCTAAGGATCCAAAATCCTCTTAAATGCCACTATCAAATCTGCCTCCGCCCCTGCTGGCAATGCATTGCAGGCACCACAACCCTCTGTGCAAAAACAGACAAACATGTTTAGAGTAGGGAGTAAGGGCCAGGATCATCATATTGTCACCACCAGCCTTTGCCTGGAAATTGGTTCACATTCTGCTACAATTTTACCTACAATTCAAATGCCAGCTACAATATTGTTAAGCATTAGGATTCACTGGAAGATGCACAAAATACTGGAATAACTCAGCTGGATAGGCAGCATCTCTAGAGAGAAGGAATGGTGACGTTTTGGGTCGAGACCCTTCTTCAGTCTGAGCATTTTATGTCCAACTTCAATTTAAACCAGCATCTGCAGTTCCTTCCTACACATTAGGAATCACTGGAATCAGAGCTCACACCACCACATGGCCTGATCATACTAATGCATGGAAGAGGCCAGACATGTCATACATGCCCGGTGGTGCAATGCATGTCCACATTACATCAGAGCCCCCTCGGAGTTTGATTCCCAGAGATCACACCCATGATTAGAAACAGCCTCAGCTGACCCCTTTAAATTGCTTATCTTGCTCCCCTGCAGGACTGCACTTCCCTATAGTACCAAACACACCTCACCCTATCCGACCAAGCTCAGAGCCTCAGATCTATTGATAACCCTCCCACCTACTGATCTGACCACCTGCCTTATCCACATCCAACACACAATCACCAGATCTCCAATCGTCAATCCAAAACTCAATATCAGACGACCACCACCCATAACGTTCATTGCAAGATGCCATCCACCATCCTGTCCCTTCTACCCAGCGGATAGCCCTCCCCCAGCCTTGCTTCTGAATGACATCCCTCCTCCCCGACAAACTGCCCCTGAACCAGCCGCAGACCAACCCACCTTGTGTTATGTTTATCACCATTGAGAAAGCTCATGGCCACACAAGTCTACAGCCAAGTGCACTGACTTTCCACACAGACTGTTGGATCCACCTTGCCATCCGTTTCTAGAGTAGATCTAGAGCAGGGGTGGGGAACCTTTGTATGTTGGAATGCCGCATTAAGTTAGCGGTAATCTTATAAGGCCGCATCCAAGAAAATTCAATTGGATATACTTCAAAATGTACATTATTTTGTAAAAAAAACTACTATGTACTAACTTAAAGAAAATGAAAAAAATTGTAAATTCTAAAGTTAACTAACCCTTTAATGACTTTGTTGCGACTGCTTTTTGTGGGAAAGCATTTGAATATTTGGTTGTAACATGGAGGTACGCAGTTTCAGCTGATCTTCTAGATGGGTATCCGTCATTTGTGACCTTAAGGGCGTCTTGATTTGGGTTAGGTAGGAGAACGTAGATTCGCAGCAATAAGTGGTTGAAAAGCAAGAGAGCATTTTTCGTGCATGTTGCTGAAGACGTGGGTATCCCATTGCATTTTGCCATTGGATCTTCTTAGTGTCAAATAAGGACTTTAAAATGTCTTCTTCTGAGAGCTCAATCAATTCCATCTGGCGTTCTTTAGGAGCCTTGGAGACATCAACTAGGTGAGGTTGAAATGCTAATTTGAATGCTAATTTGAATGCTAATTTTGTTGAATCTTCTTTTACTTTTTGGTATTTTAAATACGTTCATTTTAAGATTAAAATACAAATAATAAAAGACGAATAAAAATAAATGGATTTGTTGTACAAAATTTGGATTCATTCAAAAGGCCGCACTCAATGACCTAGCCACATGAGGCCTTAAGGCCGCAGGTTCTCCACCCCTGATCTAGAGTTTCCTACCAGCTGCCTCGGGCCAAATTCATTGCTGTGAACATCTGAATCACATGACAGCAAAGGACACCTCTGGGTTGTCTTTCTCTATTAGGCTGGCAGCATAAACCTCAGGGCTGCTATTTCAGATGCAGCACGCTTATCCTCCTCCATTTTCTCTCCTGACCCCAATAGCCCAAACTCAGTCTTTCTTCTCTTCCCACCCCCTCACTATAGAACTGGGCATTTGGGTCAGCATGAACAGGTTGGGCAGAAGTACCCATTTCTATGCTGTATGACTAAGATCGACTCGCCCTGCAATGCAGCTAATGGGGCAGAATAAAAACATACCTGAGCTGCCTTCCAATGTGGTGTAGAGCTCCAAATCTCCTCACGTCTTGAAGCCTTAGAGATCTGGGATTCGTGCTACAATGGTCCACTTGAGCAGCCATCCCATTCAGATGCGCGAGCCTTGGGCTACTGAAAGGGTTACAAATGTAATCAAACTCTCAGCTGTGACGGCTCCTAATGAAAGGTTTCAGTTTTGCACTGACATTTGGAGCATCACATCCAGTTGACTGGAACCAGTTTGTGCAGCTTGTAAGATTTGGAAATGACTGACAGTGAAGCTACTAGGTAACTGAAAACAGTTCATTTAGGGAGCTTGAATTTAAATAAGCCATTTCCTTGTTAGTTCACAAGAACATGACAGGCTGATCTCACTCTGCAGAGCATGCCCTTAATCCATATCTGCCAGCAGAGCAAGGTTATGCAACCAGTGCCAATTTCTGAAACAAGCTCATTTCTCTTCAAAGGCAGCCGAGTTTGTGAGCGGGGTTTATGCTCGAAGGTTGAATGTAGACATTTTACTGAACTAAGATCACACTAAAGCCAGAGGCTGAATGGCGTCCAGAGGATTAGCTTCCCTACCTGATGCCAGGCATCAGCAGGCACTGCTCCTATCAGTGAACAACCCTTTCTGCTGTGTCAGCTCCAGCTGCGTGAAACAAATGGTTCAGAGTAAAACCCCAATTTACAAATATTTATAAATTTCCTTGGTTTGTCATGTGGCGTTCCCATTAAAGTCAACAGTCGCTGTTTCCACACACCTTGAAACTGAACCAAAATCCCATTTCCACTGTCCTTTAAGCTCAGAGTTAATTGGATACTCACCATTCCAGGTATCTGACATAAAGATGAAACTTCCACTCAGTGAGCCGCCCAGTGGAGAGTTGAGGCAGATGCAATTACAACATTTAGAAAGCATTTGGACAAGTACTGGGATAGGAAAGGCATTGAGGGGTTCCGATCTAATGGAGACAAATGAGATTAGCATAAATCGACAAGCTCAGCAGGGCTGAGATGGACTGACAGGCCGTTTCTATGCAGGAAGGAACTGCAGATGCTAGTTTAAACCAAAGATAAACACAAAATGCTGGAGTAACTCAACGCGATGTCTGAAGAAGGGACGCAACCCAAACCATCACCGTTCCTTCTTTCCAGAGATGCTGCCTGTCCCGCTGAGTTCTCCAGCATTTCTGTGCTGTACATCTCCATGACACTGAAAACCACAGCAGCGATCAGTACTTCCTTTTGTCCCAGAAAATATCCACCAGCCTCTTCTAGATTCTCCTCTTCCTAACTGGCAAAAGGACCAGAAGCTTGAAGGCACACTCAGGAATATCTTCTCCTTTGTTTTCATGCAGCTGAATGGTCCTTCCATAAACTAAGGTGCTGTGATTGACCTCTAATCCATTGTGGACATTGAGCTTCGTCTATGGAACAGATGCGCTACGGTGCCAAGAATCATAATCTGCAGCATCCACTACGCTCTATCTATTGAACTAGAGTTAGGTTTGATTGGATTAGTGTCTAGCATATCTGAACAGTTTGGATAGCATGCAAAACAAAGCTTTTCACTGTATCTCATTGCATGTGGCAATAATGAACCTAAACCTGGTGTTGCAGCTACAGAGAAAGTGCAGGTAAAAGTTCAGCTTTGCAACAAAGTTGATTGGAAGACCTAGAATTCATTCTTAGCATGAAGAGGTTCAGTTACAATTCTGACAACAGCAGGGAAGCTGTTCTTGAATCTGGTGGCTCTTCTGAAGGCTTTTGCCCGACGGAAGGCAGCAGAACAGAATTCAGAGGTATAAATGGTCCTCAATTATGTTAGCTGATACCCCTGGAAGCAGGAAGTGCAGATAAAATCAATGAGGTAGACTAGTTGGTGTGATGGACAGGACCGCATCCACAACTCTGCACTTTAGGCAGATCAGATGCCATACCAAGCTGTGATGCATCCAGGTAGGTTGCCTCCTATGGTGTAGAGGGAGGTTGACCCTGTATCTGACCCATGTGTTTACAAATTGCAGATGGAGGGGAATAAGGAAGCACTCCTCATACATTTATCAATATCCTCCCACTTAGCATAGGGAGATCAAGACTTCCCTGGGCATTGAAGCAAGCACACACGACCCAAGACTTAACAAACAGTAAAACCTGCCACGTCACAAATGAGACATCTTTCTAACTTCACTGAAAATACAATCACAGTATGAACACCACAACTAAGAAATTAATTTGTCACCAAATTTAGAATGGATGGAGGGATGATGGATGTAACACAATTTGCAGTAAGGGCATTGATCGGAATACACAGTTAGAAGGAAAAGTTACAAGTAGCAAATTATTGATTGCCAAATCTCTGATTTGGTCATTCAGGCAGGAGCTTTAACCATTACATTATCAAACCGAGTACACTACAAGATATTAACCTAGTAATTTACTAATATCTCATTCAGGAGCATTATCCATTATTATGCCATGACATACAATATATACATATTTAGCTCCCATTTTGTTATATAATACTCAATACAAAGGATGTGCCAATGCTATTATCAAGCTATACCCAATCCTGGAGCCTCAACTACTTTTATAAAAGTACATGCCAAGCATTTGAACCATTATTTTATCATAACATTCAACTTTGGATCTTGTTAATAGCTTTAACTTCTATTTTCCATAATAATCACAAACAGCTCAGATTCCACCTTGTTGTAAAATGTACCCTAACCACTGTTCCTCCCCGCCCTGCCCCTTCTCCAACTACAATCAGCATGAAGGAAGAAGGGTCCCATCACTTACCCATGTTCTCCAGAGATGCTGCCTGACCCACTGAGTTTCTCCAGCATTTTGTCTTATTTTTCTCCAAGATAAACTTCCACCTGGAAGTGAGTGAAAAGGGAGGAGGGAGGGGGCAATAGTTCACCTCAATCAATCCAAACAAACATCTGGGCCAAGCTGACAGAAATACCTTGAGATACAAATAGATTTTGTTGATCCATTTAGTGTGGGACTAACATGTGTCCGTCTGCCAGAGGGCACCAATCAGATGCCTTTGATACAATAAGCTCACCCATCAGGAGCCTGCCAATCAGGTGTCACTAAAGATGCATTTCACAGTTTACAAGCTAATTAATCATCATTTATGCTGGAGTTGCTGGGTAAATCCATTTCATGATAATTTCTTCCCTGTTCACCTTCATGATGGTATTTCTGGTACAAAATAGCAGTTTTTTTTACAAAGGGCGTGTATCCACCGGCATTAGGACACAATGCAAATAGAACCCCACAGTATGCCTGCCTCAGGGAACCCCACAGTATGCCTGCCTCAGGGAACCCCACAGTATGCCTGCCTCAATCCCTGGAGATAACCAGGTCATTCACCTGGGCAAATTCAATACCAGTTGTGTCACCATCTGCAAGCATGGAACACAACTATATTAGAAGGGCACGAATAAGGCTGATGCCATGACACCATTGTACCATTCTTGTACCATTGTTAATGAACATCTGTTTGGCCCAGAGGCTCTACAGCTGGCTGGATGATGCAGTCCTGAAATAATGGCAAAAAATTACAGAAACCTGCCCGAAGGAAGATCAAAGTTGGGAACTAAATAATCCTGGTTTTCAACTTCTGGGAACATTACAGCTATTCAAGGATGCCATCAGTCATATAAGATGTTGGCTTGGCAGGTGATGGCCAAGAATTATTGTACATTTATGGAATTAAGTAGCATGTAGCAAGAAATATTGCTGGGAGTTGATAAACCAGAGCAGGGCAAAAAGCTGAAGAGCAATAGTTCATGTAATGGGGTCATGTAGGAATCGGAGGCCTTTAAACTATATAAACACTGAACAAATCAGATTCCTACCAGCAATGTAAAGCATGAAGTCCAGGAATACATACAAGGTGGATTTCATCCTCAGTTAGTTGAGAAACATGAATGAAAATAGTAAATAATAGTCTCAGCAGGTCAGGCAGCACCGTGAAGGGAAATGGACAGATTGTTTTTTGGGGGTTAGAGTCCTTCTGACCGACGCATCGTCTGTTCATTTAACTCCACAGATGGTACTGGTCAAGTTCCTCCAACAGTTTATTGCTCACTATCGCAGCATCTGCAGTCCCTCCAGTCTCAGGCACAAGGTTATTTTTAATCAAGCTTTGTGCAATGATACACAGTTTATTAATAATCAAGTTGTAACCCTTGGGAAAGAGGGACCATAATGAAGGAATTTTACATAGTTTGAAAATGTCATGCAAAAATGTAATGCAAAAAAATGGACAGCCGGCAAAATCGACCAGTTCTCACGCAAGCAGGGAGAGAGACCAAGTAATGTAACGTTGGAGAGGTCTATACCGAGGCCAGTAGATGGAGTTGCTCCTTGCACTGGGCTCCGTTCTCACAGTATAGGCGGCCACAGAGGGATCAGTGGGAGTGGGGGGGGGGGTATTAAGGTGATGGAAGGCAAAAAACGCTTCAGGTGCTCTGTAAAATGGTCACCCAACCAAGTGGTGTCTCAAAAATGTGATGGTTTTCTTTAAATAACCACCAAGTTGGTTGATGAGTGTGTTTGGGTATTAATAAGGGTAACATCAAGTAGTCTAGCAAAACTAGTCACACCCCACCCAACTCATGATATCAGCACATTATTGAAGTTTAATCTCTTAATGTAGCCAACAGTATGTGGATCATACATTAATGGTTGATGCATGTTAAATCAGCCACAAGTAGTTAAATCTTGTTATTTTGAGTATGTACTCTTAAGGCAATAGTTTAACAATGTAATCATTTTTCATTTCAATGGGCCTCCAGTAATAAGAATGAATTATTGTTGCCGTAGAATCCCACTCCTTCAAGTTTAAAGTTAACTTAAATTGTAGATTGCTACCAATTTTTGTTTTCTTCCTTCTTGTCTCTCCCCTACACATAATTTGACCTTGAATTCACCCACTGTTTTCCAAGCTTCTATTTCATCCTCATTCTGCTTACTTCAGCATTCTTTAATCGAATTGAAGGAAGTAACCAGCAGTCCCCTCACACTTCCAACAACTGGCAGCGGAAACATTTAGTCTCAGCAATGGCAGGCACTGTAACATCACTCCCATATAAACCGCAGGGCCGAGGTGTAGCAGTGGAAGGAAAGGATGTCAATAAACTGGAGGGCATTGAAGGTAGACAAAAGTGCTGGAGAAACTCAGCGGGTGCAGCAGCATATATGGAGCGAAGGAAATAGGCAACGTTTCGGGCCGAAACCCTTCTTCAGACTGAACGGCACTGGAACCTGTGCAGAATTAAGAAGTTACAAAGTGTGTCTGGCTCCGAGGGGAGATGTCGGCGCGTTGCCCGACAGAGAGAGTGGTTATAGGATGAATGATGTAGGAAATCAGAGAATCAGGCAGCAAAGCCATAGTTTGTTATAATGGGGGTTTTTAATGTTAACACCAGCTGAGGGATGGAAAATAGTTCAAGCCTTAAAGATAATGAATTTCTGAAATGCCCACGGGACAGCTTTCTGAAACAATTACAGTGACAAGGCAACAAGCCACATTGGGTTCAGTGATGACTAACAAGACAGAATTGATTAATAATCTGACAGGAAGGAAGCATCTTGCAAACAGTGACCACAACATGATTAAACCAGACACGCATTTTGAGAAAGATCATTCAAAAAAAGTTAAAGGCCGATTTCAAAGAAATGAGTAGATAGGGCACATAAAACAGGGCTATGGAAAGAGAGCAAATAGTATTCAGAGAAGCATTTCCCATAAACCAAGGCCACAACATGGCATGAACAGTGAAATAATACAGCCGCTAAATTACAGAGGGTAACACAGAAGGTAGTGCACTTGATCGACACCAAGCAGAATTGTGATCTAGGGGAATTACAAAATAAATGGACAAAAATAAAATATTAGAATGAAAGAGTGAAATGACAATAATATGAAGACCAATAGAAAAAACGAGTGTGTTTACCATCATTCGCAGACACTGATGATAAAAAAACACTATATGTCGGTTTCAAAAGTAAGGAAAAGATAAAATACCAATGACGGATGGTCCCTAAATATAAACCAAAAGTAGCTCAGTAGATTCAACACAGGACATGAAACAGAATAAAACAGATTTAGAATAGTTATGAAAGAAAGAAACAATTAAAAAGAGAGTTGGAGACTGCAAAACCATTCACCATGACATTGAAAACATATCAGATGCAAGTCCCAATCTTATCGCTGTCCCCTTGCCTTCTTCTGTCGTGTGGCGTGCACAGCCTAGAGTTAATGGACAACTTGTTCTATTTGATCTTCCGTTTGTACACGTCGAGTTGATTGCATTAGTCAAAACAGGGCGGACCACGTGAAGGTTGCAATCTTCCACCCCACTGTTCTCTTGCCAATCTAGTTTAAACCATTCTGAGTAGCACTAGCAAATCTACCAGCCAGGATATTGGTTCTCCTCCAGTACAGGTTTAACCCAAACCTCGTGTACAAATTACCTCTGGCCCATAAAAAATCCCAACAGTCCATAAATCGACATCCCTGTCCCACGAGTACATGGCATAATAAGCAATCCATAGATGACCACCCTGGAGAACCTGTATTTTAATCTTTTGCCAAAATCCCTGTATTCACTCCACAGGACCTCATCCCCTTTCCTACTTTTGTCATTTGGGTCGATGCGCACAATGACATCCAGCTGCTCACCTTCCACTTGAGAATATTCTGCAGCAGCACATAGGCATCCAGGACCCCGCCACCACAGATGCAACCCACCATCGAGGAGGCTCACTTGCTGCCAGAAAATCCCCCATCTAATCCCAGACTGCACACGAGTCCCCAATTACTCACAACACCTGACCACCTATTCCTCCCCACCCCCCAGTGTGCCTCCGAGCCAGGCTCAATGCCACAGACCTCCCATGACCAGTCCCAAGAAGCCCATCTGGTATTTCGGCAAATGTCCACAGGAGACTCTAGTACTTGCTCCCTTACACGATGGTCACACATCTACCTTCTGCCCATACCTTAGGCATAACAGTGGGACCGCAATCCATGACCTCCTCAGTCACCAAAATTACCTGGTGACCATCCAGATGCTGCTCTAGTTCCCTAACACAGCCTGTAAAACTGCAGCTGGATGCACCTCACACAGGTGTCATTCTCAGGGAGACACAAAATGCTGGAGTAACTCAACGGGACAGGCAGCTATCTCTGATGTGACAGGAAGAGAAGGGGCAGCGATTTTGTAATCCTCAGTTTCATTGACATTCCTAACCCTTCTATTCATTGGGATAACAATGCAGGGTCCTACAGTATTGCCTCTTTAAATCTTGTTGTTTACAAAGGCCGATACCTTAACAGAGGGTTTGGGAGGGTACAGGGATGCTGTTTACTCTGGCTGGAGTGGCCTGGACCAGCAGTGCAGGAAAGAACTGCAGATGCTGGTTTAAATCGAAGGTAGACGCAAGATGCTGGAGTAACTCAGCAGGACAGGCAGCATCTCTGGAGAGAAGGAATGGGTGACTTTTCAGGTCGAGACCCTTTTTCAGACTGATGTCAGGCGAGTGGGCAGGACAGATAGAATGTAGTCAGAGACAGTAAGACTGTTGGGAGAACTGGGAAGGGAGAGGGGATGGAGAGAGAGAGAGAGAGAGAGAGAGAGAGAGAGAGAGAGAAAGCAAGGGCTATTTGAAGTTGGAAAAGTCAATGTTCATACCACTCGACGAAATACGAGGTGCGGTTCCTCCAATTTGCACTGGGCCTCACTCTGACAATGGAGGCTCAGGACAGAAAGGTCAGATTGGGAATGGGAGGGGGAGTTAAAGTGCTGAGAAACCAGGAGATCAGGTAGGTAGACCGTTCAGTGAAACGATCTCCAAGCCTGCGCTTGGTCTCGCCGATATACAGGAGTTGACACCTGGAACAGTGGATTCAGTAGATGAGGTTGGAGGAGGTGCGAGTGAACCGCTGCCTCACCTGAAAAGTCTGTCAGGGTCTGGGATGGAGTCGAGGGTGGAGTTAAAGGGACAGGTGTTGCATCTCCCGCAGTTGCAGAGGAAAGCACCTGCAGAAAGGGCTGGAGATGGGAAGATGTGGCCAGTAGTGGGATCCCATTGGCTTTGGCGAAAATGTTGGAGGATTATATGTATGCAACAGCTGATGGGGTAGAAGGCGAGGACAAGGGGCACGCTGTCCTCGTTACTAATGGGCAGGGGCGAGGGGGAGCAAGAGCAGAACATCAAGGAGACCCTACTGAGAGCCTCGTCTATAATGGAAGGGGGGAACCCCAGTTCTGCATGGGCGCAGGATGTAGCAACGATGCAGAGGCAGAGTTCAAGGATAGGGCCAGTGAACGTCTGGAACAGTGATTGTTTGAATTACCCTACAAAGAGGCAGGCATAGCTGGGGCCCAAGCAAGTGCCCATAGCCATGGCTTGCATTTGGAGTCAAATTGGAAGTGCAGTCAAAGGAGAAGTTTTTAAGGGTAAGGATCAACTCTGCTAGCAGAAGAGAGTGTCAGTAGACAGAAACATAGAAAATAGGTGCAGCAGGAGGCCATTCAGCCCTTCGAACCAGCACCACCATTCATTGTGATCATAGCTGATCGTCCCGTATCAATAACCCGTGCCTGCCTTCTCCCCATATCTCTTGACTCCATTAGCCCCGAGAGCTCTATCTAACTCTCTCTTAAATCCATCCAGTGACTTGGCCTCCACTGCCCTCTGTGGCAGGGAATTCCATAAATTCACAACTCTGGGTGAAAACATGTTTTCTCACCTCAGTCTTAAATGACCTCCCCTTTATTCAAAGACTGTGGCCCCTGGCCTGGACTCACCTAACATTGGGAGCATTTTTCCTGCATCTAGCTTGTCCAGTCCATTTAAAATGTTATATGTTTCTATAAGATCTCCCCCTCATCCTTCTAAACTCCAGTGGATACAAGCCTATTCGCTACTGCCAAATTGCAGTACACAAGAAATTGGATGGTTCTGCAGTTGAGGAAGAAACAGAGGGCTTTAAAACCTTCCTGGTGGGAATGTATTAAATATGGCAGTTGGAACATGCAACATCCATCTTTACTGAACTAGACTAAGGAACATTTACAAAATAAAAAGAAACACACACCATACCTTAACCCAGCATCTCTCCACCAAAGACTTTAGGGCAAAACCTTTCACCCACACAGCAATGCTTTGCCACAAAGCATCGACATCTACCTCCCTTGTATACACTTACTAAGGAGCAGTCCCTCCAGCATGTTAACTGCTTTCAGCTTCTCCAATTGAAATTCACCTCAGTCGTTAACCACAGGGCCACAGTAATTGGCAGGTAATTGACTGGCCTTTTTAAAGGTCCCTCTCTTCTCCTCGTCATTTCAGCTTCACCAACTGAAATGCACCTCAGCTCATTAACTGGCTCTTTAACATTAAAGGAGAAGGCTATTTACTAATATTATCATTTGGACATTTTGCTATGATAGGATTGCAAGGATTTATTAAATAGTAACAGGAAAAAGTCATTTGTCCGCTCATATCTGCTCTACTTTTCAATAAGTTCTTAGATAACATTTTACTTCGTGGCCACTTTCCTGAATGAACCTCATATTCCCGGTTCCCTGTCTACCGGTCTCTACAGTCAATATTCCCACTAATGGAGTCTCTACCGTCCTTTTGGGGAGAGAATTCTGGAGATTTGCCTTCCACAAAATGAAACAAAATCCCTTCTCAGCTCAGTACCCTTATGTTGAGACTGTGATCCCCTAGCTCTACACACGACAGCAAGGGGAAATATCTACCCATTCAAAGCATATGAGAGTTTGTGGTATTTGGATAAGACTGTTCCTCCCTGGAGCCGCAGAGCCATCATTCTACAAACCCACGATTCTACAGACCCAATGTGTTTAACTTCTTGTCATAGGACAATTCACCATTGCAGGAGACTGCACGGATTGTATAAATCTATTAGTTTTAATGAAAGGTCAATGACTAGAAACATTAACACAATCTCTCTTGCTCAATTCATAATTGCTGTCTCACCTGCTGAGCTGAGTATTTTCCAGAATTCTCTCTTTGCAATAAAACTAATAGTTTTATTCAATCTATGTTTCTTGCAGTGGGTGTTGTTGCAGTGAATTCTGGAAATACTCGCCAGATCTGGCAGCAATTGTGGAGATAGATTTTTATATATGTACACTAGACTAAGTGGGCGTCTCAGCATCACATGGGAGGGCTGGTCCCCAACGCAATATTCCACCTCTCCACCAATTCCAATATTGGTGGCCGGGGGAGGGGCTTTCTGGTGCGCCAGTATGGGTTTTGTGGGCTGAAGGGACTGGTTTCCAGAGGGCTAGTATGGACATTGTGGGCCAAATGGATTCTTGGGCTGGCGGCTCAGTCACTCAAGTCTATTTTGCTGGCAGTTGACTCACGGCTATTCCTTGAAATTACATTTCAAGCAGGGTGCAAGGCCACCAAATTCAAGTGCAGCTTCATACCATTTCAAGCAGGGTACAAGGTAATTCAAGACAGCAAGTCATGACCTCTCCATCTTGCAGAGACTGAGCCATGCCCACACTTCTGGGTTTTATAGTCCCTCCCCCCTCCAACCAGAAGGGGTGTGGCCCTCATGGCTTGATTGACAAGAGAGAAAATCTCAACATTTTTAAAACACTGATAACTCTTTTATTTTTCATCGATGGGAAAAATCCTTGGCACCTGATGAGCGGAGGGGGACTCTGAGTAAGATGGCCAAAAATCACCGCCATAAGTGGTAGCATTTTTTTCTAAAATCCTTATAAAGCACAAACAGGAAGTGGTCAGGATTAGACTTTTAATTATATTTAAGGCAAGGCAACTTTAATTAGGCAACACAGCTTTAGCATTTCTAAACCAAAGGCAACACAGCTTTAGCATTTCAAACTATATTTTCAAACCACACTAAGTGCACTGACAGGTCAGTAAAACCACTCACAGTTTGGTAGACATGTGTTCAGTGTTATTCACAGCTCAGTCCGAGAGACATGACCCTCTCGCTCCCCATCATGCAGAGACTGACTGAGGCACTCAACACTTCCAGTTTTTATAGTCCCTCCGGAAGGGGCATGGCCTTCAGGAGAGAGAATCTCAACATTTTTTAAACACTAATAACTCTTTTATTTTTCATCGATGGGAAAAATCCTCTTGTCCTACGCAGTGGAGGGGGACTCTGTGTAAGATGGCCAAAAAATCACAGCCGTAAGTGGCAGCGTTTTTTCTAAAATCAATATACAGAACAACAGGAAGTGGTCAAGATCAGACTTTTAGTAATATACTAGACCAAGTGCAGACCCGTTGGGTCTGTTCCCCCAACGTGCATTTGGGGGGGGGGGGGGGTTGGGCAGCATGTCCCTGAGGGTGGGAGAGGGGTGGGGGAAGGGGGAGGGGAGAGGAGAGGGGAAGGTGAGAGAAGAGGGGTTAGGGAGAAGGGGAGAAGAGAGGGGGAGGAAGAGGGGTAGGGGAGAGGTGGAGAGTGGAGGGGGAGAGAGAGGAGGATGAGAGGGAGAGGTGGGGAGAGAGAGGGGGTGAGAGAGGAGGGGGGAGAGAGAGAAAGGGGAGGGCGAGAGGAGGGAGAGGGGAAGAGTGGGGGAGGAGTAGCAGGGAGTGGTGCAAGAGCGAGGGGAAGGGGTGGGGAGGAGATGGGGGTGAAGAGGGTGGGGAGAGAGAGGGGGTGGGAGGGGTGAGGAGAGAGGGAGATGGAGAGGGAGGAGATGGGGTGGGGGAGGGTGTGGAGAGGGTTCAGGGAGGGGGGTGAGAGGGGTGGGGGGAGTGGTAGGGGAGGAGAGAGGGAGGAGGGGAAGGGGAGAGAGAGGGGGAAGCGTGTGGGGGGGAGGGGGAGAGGGGGGTAGGGAGAGGGGAAGGGGAGAGAGAGGGAAGAGTGGGGAGGGAGAGGGAAGGGAGGGGTGAGGAGATGGGGAGGTGGGAGATGGGGAGGTGGGGGATGGGGAGAGAGAAGTGGAAGTGGGGAGGGAGGGAGGGTGAGAGGTGTAGGGGAGAGTTGTGGAAGTGGGGAGAGAGAGAGGGGAGGGGGTGGGGGAGTGGTGGAAGTGGGAGAGAGGGAGGGGGTTAGGGGGGAGTGGTAGAATGAGAGAGGGGTAGGGGAAAAGGGGTGGGGGAGAGGGAAGGGGGGTGGGGGAGAGGGAAGGGGAGTGGGGGGAGAGAGGGATGGGGTGGGAGGAGGAGGGGGAGAGAGGGAGAGGGGTGAGGAGAGTGAGATGGAGAGGGGGAGAGAGGTGTGAGAGAGGGGAGGGAGAGAGAGGTGTGGGAGAGGGGGGAGGGAGGGGAGGGGGGAGATGGGGTAGGGGAGGGAGGGGGAAGAGTGTGGAGGGAGGGGGGATAGGGGTGGGGGAGGAGAGGGGAAAGAGTGGGGAGGTAGTGAGGGAGGGGGAGGGGTTGGGGCAGTCCATCTATTCCCCACTCCCTATCATCCCCAATCCTCTTTCTCTATTCCCACACACGTGACCACGCGCTTGGACACAGGCTGCGGGGGGGGGGGGGGGGGGCTGGGGCAGATGTAAATGAGATCCGTTCCGATTGGACATCGGTGAGCATTGGGCATTGTGACATCACACGATGGAACGTTCGCCAACATTCTATGGGTGAGGGCTGTTTGATTGTTTTAAGATTTTGAAAAATTGGGCGGGGGGGGGAAGAATTTTATTAAAAATTGTGTACGTAAAAACGTCTAAACGTAATGCGGAGCGCCTTTGGTAATGTACAAGCGTAACGTCTGGCGAAATGGAAACAACGGCGGCGTCTGAGGGTCCGGTTTTGGCGGAGCAGGGAATCAAAGGGCGAAAATCTTATCTGAGAAAAAAACGGAATGCGACAGCCAGCCGGCGGACGGCGGTCGGCAGACACACACACAGTTTTAAAAGTATATAGATATAGATAGATATAGATAGATAGATAGAGAGAGTTAATGTTTCTGGTCCAGACCGTGTGGAATGCTATTATAGGTGCACATTGATCTGTCATGGTCTACAATTTTAGGTACTGCTGATTCATCAAATCAATTCCGCCATTCAATTATGGCTGGTCTATCTTTCCCTCTCAGACCCATACCTCCTCCCTCCTTCCCACAACCCCTGTCACCCACAGAATCAAGAATTTGTCAATCTCTGCATTAAAAATATCCATTGATGGTCTCCCCAGCTGTCTGCGGCTATGAATTCCATTGATTCTCCACCCTCTGACTAAATAAATTCCTCCTCATCTTTCTAAAGGCACCTCCTTTTATTCTGAGGCTATGGCCTCTGGTCTGAGACTCTGCCACAAATGGAAACATCCACTAGGCATCCACTCTATCCCAGCCTTTCACTATTTGGTCAGTTTCAATGAATGTCCCCTCATCCTTCTAAACCCCAGCGAGTACAGGTCCAGTGCTGCCAAATGCTCATCATATGTTAATGCAATAATTCCTGGGGTCATTCTTGTAAACCTCCCCTGGACCCTCTCCATTGCCAGTACAGCCTTCCTCAGATATGTGGCTCAAAATTGCTCACAATATTCCAAATGAGGTCTGACCAGTGCCTTATAAAGCCTTAGAGTTACATCCATTGACAGCTTGTAACCAAATAACCACTTCCCACAGGGCCTGTGGAGCCACAGACACCACAAATATAGGCTTCCTTTTGTCCATTGACCAGGTGCTAGATGTGGGAAATCCAGCTCAGATCTTACCCCGCTGGATATAAACAATGTTTATAAAAGTACGATTTTCTAAACCATATTTATTTTCTTGCCAAAAATAAATTGAAGTTTCATTTAACCCTCGTAATATGTTCAATGAACCTCAGTCCTTCGTCATCTCAAGCCTTATCACAACCGTAAAGGGAAACTGCCAGGGGCAGAAGCTGGAGAGTTCAAGAGCTTCAGAGTTTGAGTAATCATACCAGCTTCATGTTGCCAATTTTCAGTTGCTTTTTGGAGACATTTGTTAATCCACAGTGAAATCAAATATAATTAGATGAATCCCAAAACATTTTCAAATCCAATAAAAAGGTTGGGTTCTGAGAGCCTAGCTTTCAATCATAGAAAGCCATCCGTTCTGAGATCATTAAAACAGTTCCCTGAAACCAATTACATAACCACCAATCCGAGTCAAACGGATCCATTTCTGTACTCGGAGGTGAGCTACTGGCAGCTCCTGGACTTTAAACATCTGATTGCTCAAACTGAAAGAAATCTACAAACAAATGCAACATTGTGTAGGAAGGACTTCAGATGCTGGTTTATACCAAACGTAGACACAAGATGCTGGAGTACCTCAGTGCATCAATCAGGCAGTATCTCTGGAGAATAAGAATAGAAGTGATGGACGAGATAGAGGTTTTTCGACCCAAAACGTCACCTATTATTTTTCTCCGCAACTGCAGTGTTCTGGTGGTTTGAGGTCAATCATCTCAGCCACAAGGCATCGCTGCAGGATTTCCTCAGCGGAGTGTCCTAGGTCCAACTATCTTCACCTGGCTTATCAATGAGCTTTCTTCAATCATAAGGTCGGATGTAGGTATGATCGCTGATGATTGGGCAATAGTTGGCACCATTTATAACTACTCTGATAAGAAAGCAGTCCACAGCAAGACCTGGACAATATCCAAAACTGGGTTGATGGACGGCAAGTGACAGTCCTATCACACATGCCAGATATTGATGATATTCAATGAGAGAAAATCCTACTACCATCCCCTGACATTCAATGACATTACCATGACTGAATCCCCCACGATTAGATTTTATTACTGAATCCTCCACTATCAATGGGGTTACCATTGACCAGAAACTGAACTGCAGATCAGAGACTATAAATCCAATGGCAAGTAATTCACCTTCTATCTCTCAAAAGCCTGTTCACCATCCACAATTCTGAAGTCAGGAGACTGATTGAATACTCATCACTTGCCTGGATGAATATGGCTTTAACAACATTCCAGATTGTTGCCACCATACAGGACAGAGCAACCCACATGATAAGCACCCCATGCACAACTATTCACTCCCTCCACCACGGATGCACAGTAGCAGCGCTGTACCATCTGCAGGATGCACTGCAGCAACTCACCAAGACTCTTTCGCCAGCACCTTCCAAACCCACGAGCACTACCAGCTACATGGACCAGTGGAGCAAAGACATGGCAGCACCGTTGCCTGGATGGTGCCCTCCAGCCACACTCCATCCTAACTTGGAAATACATTGCTGTTCCTTCACCATCACTGGGTCAAAATCCCCCAAATCTCACACCAACAACATTGTGGACACATCCACACCTCAAGGGCTGCAATTATTCAAGAATGGATGGGAAATTAAATGATGGATCAACCTGTGAAGCTCACATCCATTCACAAAATATGTATATTAAAAAAAAACAATGTCAATTTGAAAATCATGTTTCTGCCTCTGACTCTGTTCCACAGGGGCAATAAGATCAAATGGTTAACGTAATATATAAGAGACCGTGAAAACATTGATATGTTCACTATTGAAATCCCTACCAGGATCATGGGTCTAAAGTTGCAAAACAAAATCCAAATACAGATTAAAAGGCATAACAAATGGAGAGATGGAAACAGGCCCTTAGTCCCACAAAATCCACACAGACCATCAACCACCAATTG
The DNA here is from genome assembly GCA_035221665.1 of Okamejei kenojei. Classification (NCBI taxonomy): domain Eukaryota; kingdom Metazoa; phylum Chordata; class Chondrichthyes; order Rajiformes; family Rajidae; genus Okamejei; species Okamejei kenojei. The sequence goes on from CM069161.1 coordinate 1,034,503, forward strand.
ACACTAATCCCACACTAATCTAATCCAACTTTATTATCTCCATATTAGCATCAACTCCCCCTCAGATTCTACACTCACCTATACACAAGAGTCAAATTACAGCGGACAATTAACATATCAACCTGTGTATCTTTGGGATGTGGGAAAAAAACTGGAGCACCCAGAGGAAACCCATGTTGTTACTGAGAGAAAGTGCACACTCCACACAGACAGCATCTGCGGTCAGGATTGAACCCGGGTCTCTGGCACTGCGGGATAGCGGCTCTATAAACTGAGCCACTGTGCGCCTCTTTGCATTTTTGCAACGACTTGTCAAACCTACAATTTGGACTCAAGAATAAAGGAGTTGGGCTATGAAAAAAAATAATTAAAGAAACATTAGGAAAAGGGCAAGGAGAATCTGAATATATTCCGCCAGTAAAGCCAGAGGAGATGAAATTAATATAAAGCAATGGCATTTGCTGTCTCATTGATCTTTAATACCAAGTCACTTTCTGGTACTGTTCTTTCAGCTATTCTTCACATGAACCCAGACAGCGTGTTGGCAGACTTTTTCATCACGGTTGGGGTTGAAAGTGTTACATCAAATGTCAATGCCTTTAGCAGGGAAAGGGAGCCAATTGGAAAGGCAAAATAAAATGAACAAATTGCAGAAACAGCTTCCTCGATTCATCCTACTCAAGGGCAACTCCAGGTTTCAAGAAATGATTATTGTCCAAAGTGATGAAAGCCAGCAAGATCTGCATGCAGATACCCTAGAAATATCCAGGCACCAAACATAAATCAAACAAGCGCCGCGCAGAGGAGGGATGGGATGGGAGGAGCTGGGATGGGAAGCGTGGAAACAATAAGGAATTCAGATCATGAATGTTTTGATTGTGTAGAGTCAAACTGCCAGGGAATTCATCACATCTCATTCCAAACAACCTCTTGTGTTCAGACATCAAACTGTATTAATATTCTGTGTGTTGATGCTGTTTAATCCCCATCACATCTGCCTGTGGTCACTTCAGAGCAATAAATAATATGAAAATCAATGAGAGAGGGATGGGCCAGAAGATGTTGATAAATGGATGAAAGGATTGACCTTGTGCCGAGCTGAGATGGGCTCAAGAGACCAGTCCCGCAGAAACAGAGTGAGCAAGACAGAAGAAAAAGAGGAGACGCTTGATGGCTGGAAGTGACAGTGATAAATGATAAGAGAGCTTCATACAAGCACTTCCCGCTCGTGAAACTGGACAAAATTCCTTGCTACTGTAAATGAGGTTTCAAGCAAATTCCATACAGTAGGATGGGACATGGGGAGAAGGCAGGAACGGGGTACTGATTGGGGATGATCAGCCATGATCACATTGAATGGCGGTGCTGGCTCGAAGGGCCGAATGGCCTACTCCTGCACCTATTGTCTACGGCCTATTGTCTATGACATACCTGTTCTTCCTAGAGCCCAAATGACATTGTTAATATTATAAAATTGTGGATATAATACTCAGGGTGCTGTTGCAAGGATCGTCCTAGGTGGAAACTGGCTGTTGTTTGCCCCACATTGTACCAGTGAGTGACTATAGTCCAAACGAACTGCATTGATTATAAAGTGCACTAGGACACCAGAGGCTGGGGAAGCTGCTCCGGGTTTTACTCTGAACCTCCAGTGTTGCCACAATTCCCTCATTCCTGCACTGACCCTGACAACCATCGGACTGTAGCTCTGGAATCCCCACCATAAATGCCCCGATCACATGCTCTTCCTCTACAATCCCCTTAAACCATTTGCTTTGATCAAGCATTTGATTGCTTGTCCCTATTTCTCATTTCAGCACATAATATATAATTTTATTTTATTCGTTCTTACATTCTCTGACTACCATATTCTGTTAATATTATCCTCATTATTAATTTACCAATGTACAAGAATATGATAAAACACTTTTATTATTCAACTAGGCTGGGTACTTCATTACTCCTCTAAAATGTGCATGAGAAGTGAGAACCATGGAGGTACTTTCAGAGATATCTCTAGTCTACCTTTCCCGACTCTCAGTCTGAAGCAGTGTCTTGACCTGAAACGTCACCCACTCCTTCTCTCCAGAGATGCTGCCTGACCTGCTGAGTTACTCCAGCACTTTGTGTCTATCTACGGTATTTTCAGAGTGCAGCTGTTAGAGTCCACTCCTCCCATCCCCTCCGTGTGTGTACCTGAGGCAAAGCAACTCTTAAATCATTTGAACCTCAGTGTATTGAGCACGAGAGTTGGAGCTGCACAAAGCAAGGGCAGGATCACATGTGGAGTACTGTTGTGGGATGGATGTCATTAAACTGGAAATGTCAGAAGAAATGTATGAGTACGTCACCAGGTCTGGAGTGTTTGGATTATAAAGTGAGGCTGGTCAGGCTGTCTTTCTTTCTCTGGAGTGACTAAGGGGAAACATTATAGAGGTTTATAAAATCATGGATGGCATAGATAAGGTGAATAGTGCCAGTCTCTCCCCAAGGGCAGCAAAGTCTAAAACTAGAGGCATAGGCTTAAGGTAAGAGTGGACATTTTTAAAAGGGACTGTTCCACACAGAGGGTGGGGTGTGCACCGAACAAGTTGCCAGAGAAGGTAGTAGAGGTGGGTACAATTGTAACATTTAAAAGACACTTGGATAGGTACATGCAGGATAGGAAAGGTTTACAGAGATACGGGCCAGGCACGGACAAGAGGGACTAGCAGGTTTGGCAATTTGGTCGGCATGGACGAGTTGGACTGAAGGGCCTGTTTCCATGATATAGAGTGCTCTGACTCCATGACTTGTTTCAACACAGGCAAGTTAAACATTGGTTCTGGATTCAATCATCTGTGGCTGCTAGCATTGGGAATTAAGTGAAAATTACAGCCCTTCAGCCCATCTTTAGGAGTTGGAGAATCTTACAGTGCAGTGGCCATGGACAAACTTTGCAGAAGATGTTCCGTGGGCAGTACTGCCCTGCTCTTCCAAATCATAATGCCCCTTCGAGGGAATTGTCCTTCCACACTCCGAGTGCAGGAACAGATTACAAAAAGCAGCAGATTTTTAAACCTGTGTATGAAGGAATTGCAGATGATGGACACAGAGTGCTGGACTAACTCAGCGGGTCAGGCAGCATCTCTGGAGAGGAGGAATAGGTGACATTTCGTGTCGATCCGGAACAAAATAAGCCATTCGGCCCATCGTGTCTGTGCTGGCCCGAGGTCCATCCAGTATTGGTTCAGACTGGATTCTGACTGAAGCAGGGTCTCGACACGAAATGTCAACGTTTTCTCCAGAGATGCTGCCTGACCCGTTGGGTTACTCCAGCGATTTGTGTCTATCTTCGGTGATAATAAAACCTGAATGCGTTTGGAAATTCTCAACGGGTCAGGCAGCATCTGCGGAGACGGTGACAGAGTCCACGTTTCAAGCTTGATCAGAATATAATTGGGACCGATTCTGACGAAGGGTCTTTGAGCTGAGACGTTAGCTCTGGTTCTGCTTCAGAGACGCTGCCTGGTCCCCTGTGTGGGTCTGCCTCTCTGTGTTGGGTCTGGACTATCCGCGAGTGCCTGCACCTGTCACAGTCAGTGAGAGCAGCAGCAAAGAGCGCAGCCACAAGGAGCTTGGGCTGACACACACATCACCAGTGGCTGCAGAGCGGGGCGGACACGGGGCTGTTTCTCAGGCCGGGGAGCCGGTGCCTGGGTCGGACAGTGCAGCAGCCGGCAGCCCTGGACTCTGGACGCCCACCATTCAGCCAGCGTTCATTTGCAATCGCGACCAGCCCGGGGCACTGGAGGCTCAGCTGTATATAAGGGAGACGGAGCGTCACTTCCACTCACAGCCCCGCTGCCTCCCAGACTTTCTCATACTTCTCTCTCCGTCCCGGCGCCACCCACACCAGCAAGATTTCGCCCGCCAGGAGACCGGGCGAGAGGTCCCAAACCTCCCTGCGCATCGGCCGCAAGTCGCTGGTGGCGGCGGGGGTCGGGGTGGCGATGGTGCTGATGCTGGTCATAGTTATCCCGGTGCTGGTCAGCTGGTTGGGCACAGCCGCCCACTACCAGATGCTGGGCACCTGTCGCATGGTGTGTGAGCCTTACCAGGTCACCAGCCCCAGCGCCAGCGCCAGCGCCAGCCCCGCGTTGGAGGCGATGAGTGAGCAGCACCTGGCGCCGCCCTCCACTCTGCTCCAGGGAGCTCCGGGAAAAGCGGGCCGTCCCGGGAAACCGGGGGCGCCGGGACCGCCCGGGGAGCCGGGACCTCCGGGTCCGAGGGGTCCGGCGGGTGAGAAGGGGGAGGCGGGCAGGCCAGGGCTGCCGGGCGCTGCCGGGGCCGGGCCGGGTGCCATTAGCGCCGCCACCTACAGCACCGTGCCCCGGGTGGCTTTCTACGCCGGCCTGAAGAATCCACACGAGGGCTACGAGATCCTCAAGTTCGACGACGTGGTGACCAACCTGGGGAACCACTTCGACGGCTCCAGCGGCAAGTTCACCTGCTCCATCCCCGGCACATACTTCTTCACCTATCATGTCCTGATGCGGGGCGGAGACGGCACCAGCATGTGGGCAGATCTCTGCAAGAACGGCCAGGTGAGTGGACACCGGCCAGGTGAGCGGACACCGGCCAGGTGAGCGGACACCGGCCAGGTGAGCGGACACCGGCCAGGTGAGCGGACACCGGCCAGGTGAGCGGACACCGGCCAGGTGAGCGGACACCGGCCAGGAAGCGCATGTGGCGACTGGCGGAGAGACGGAGGGAGAGAGTGTGTGAGGGACGGGTGGAGAATGGGGAAAGGTGTGGAGGGAATGTCAGGGAATTGGGGACGTGACTGAATGAATGAATGGGAGCCTAGGGGGCGGGAGGGGAGAGGGACCGGGTAGGAGAGGTGATGGAGAGGAGGGGAGAGAAAGGGAGGGGAGAGAAAGGAGAGGAAAGGGGAGATGGAAGGACAGAGGGAAGGAGGGGGAAGGGACGGGAAGCGCCAGGGACGAGGGAGATGGAGAGGAGAGGGGTGGGGAGACGCGACGGGATAGGAGGGAGGGGGGTGAAGGACTGTAGGGAGAGTGGGGCTAGTGAGAGGGTGAGAGGGAGAGGGAGAGGGCACAGGGGCAGTCTAGCGGGATGGGGGAAGCAGCCCCGCTCAGGTTGTCCCCCAACCTGCTTTACCGTCTCCCCGTCGTCCCATAACTTTCGTCAGTCTCTCAGCCCCCTCCCTCCTCTCTGGTCCGCCGCTGAAGGCTTTGCCCGAGTGCCGACGGGTGTGCGAGGCCGCGGAGAGTAGCCCGGCCCCGCGGCTGTGGAGCGGACCCGATGCGGGGCTTCTGCCTCCCTCCAGCCACCCCTCAGTCACCCCCTCCCGTCCGCTCCTCTCGCTTCGCTCTCCAGCTCGAACCCGACTCCGGGATCCTGACTCAGTCCCGTCTCCCCCACCGAGCCGCCGCCAGACTCACTCCCACCGAGCCGCCGCCAGACTCACTCCCACCGAGCCGCCGCCAGACTCACTCCCACCGAGCCGCGACAAAGCCCAGCCAGTCGAGCAGTATCTATGGAGAGGGAAACCAGTTAACGTTTGCGCTCCAAACTATTTAATCAGAACCGGGTGACCGGATGTTCTTATACCGTTCCTGATTTTGTGCAGATTCAAACATTTAGAAGTTTATTAATTTTACATCTGACTTACATCTTTCTTCCGTCTGATTCCTTGCTCGACACCACATTCCAGCATTTTCTGGCATCTGTCTTCCCTGTCTCCTGTTCAGATACTACCCTCTGTTCACCACCACGTACTCTCTTTTCTCAGTTTCCTCGTGTTCTCCCTCCTTGAATCTTACAGCGTGGAATCAGGCCCTTCGACCCAACTTGCCCACGCCGGCCAACAGGCCCCATCTACCCTAGTCCCACCTGCCTGCGTTTGGCCAATATTCTTCTTAACATATCCTATCCATGTACCTGTCCAAATGTTTATTAAATGTTTTGATATTAACTACCTCAACTACTTCCTCTATTTATGTCTGAAGAAGGGTTTCGGCCTGAAACGTTGCCTATTTCCTTCGCTCCATAGATGTTGCCACACCCGTTGAGTTTCTCCAGCATTTTTGTCTACCTACCTCCTCTGACAGCTCGTTCCATACACCTATCGCCAACCTTTGTGTAAAAAAAAAGTTGCCCTCGGGTTCCTATTAAATTTTTCGCCTCTCACCTTAAACCTATGGCTTCCCTCCTCTTCTGAAGAAGGACCTCGATCCGAAACATCGCTCATTCCTTCTTTCCAGAGATACTGCCTGTCCCGCTGAGTTCCAGCGTGGTCGTCTCTATCTTGTGTAAAATCCAACATCTGCAATTCCTACCTACACTTTCTGTCACTCTGTCTCTCTATCCGCCACCTTGCCTCTCTGAGCTTCTTCTCTCAGTCTCTCCCCCCCCCCCCCCCCCCCCCCCCCCCCCCCCCCCCCCCCCCCCCCCCCCCCCCCCCCCCCCCCCTCCCCCCCCCCTCACCCCCCCCCCCCCCGCCCCCCCCCCCTCACGCCCTCTCCTGTGGCCGGACTGGTTGTGTCTCGCCCCCCCTGCCGCCACCAGCTGTCCGCCCTCCCCGGCCCGGCCCAGCCTGTCCCGGCCCCTGTCCCTGCCAGCCTGTCCCGGCCCGGCCCGGCCTATCCCTGTCCCGGCCCGGCCCGGCCCAGCCCAGCCCAGCCTGTCCCTGCCCCTGTCCCGGCCAGGCCCGGCCTGTCCCTGCCCAGCCTGTCCCTGCCCCTGTCCCTGCCCCTGCCCCGGCCCGGCCCGGCCTGTCCCACGGTCTAACGCTGCTTCTCGCCAGGTGCGTTCCAGTGCCATCGCCCAGGACGCCGACCAGAACTACGACTATGCCAGCAACAGCGTCATCCTGCACTTGGACGCGGGCGATGAAGTTTACATCAAGCTGGACGGCGGCAAAGCTCACGGGGGCAACAACAACAAGTACAGCACCTTCACGGGATTTATAATTTACACAGATTGAGGCGGCAGCTCCGGCAACAGGACCCGCTACCTCTGGGACGGAGCAGCGATCCCCAATCACCGCTGGAAAGGCGAGCGCTTTTGCCAGCCGGGCCGCAACTCGCTGACTCTCATAGTTCTCTTAAAGATATGTATTTATCTGCAACATTGATTCGTGTTTGAGGCACGGGGCAGCAGTGTTGCTGCGCCCGGCTCCTTTCCTGGCCGGTTTCTGGCGGTAGCGTTTGATTTGGATGATTCTCAGCTCGGCAGCCGGCTCCAGGAGCAGTCGGGAGAACCACTTGTCTCTTTGTGAATAGATTCCAATCTATCAGCAGCCTGTGGGAGCTCCAGACCGGACAGACCTGGCTCCTCGCCCGAGATGGACAGGAGCCCCTTGGCTAAGACGTGAGCCACCTGCCAGACGATCAGACAAGGAACCCGCGCCCCTGGCCTGCTGTAATGTCACTTGTTTTCATATAAACGTTCAGACATTTCAACATCCCGTTTATGGGGGGAAGGGGTGGGTGGAAGTAAAGACAACCGCAGCTCTCCCGCCCCCCCCAACCCCAACCCCCCCCCCCCCTCACTCCCCCCCCCCTCACTCCCCCCCCCCCCCAAACTCCCCCCTCACTCCCGCCCCCCAACTCCCCCCCTCACTCCCCCCCCTCACTCCCGCCCCCCCTCCCGCCCCCAAATCCATTCATCCCGTTTGTGAAGTGTGCCGATCGGCAGTGAGATTCCCGGGGGGGGGGGTGGTGGCTCCGGGGGGGGGGGGGGGGGGGGGGGGGGAGGGGGGGGGGAGGGGGGGGGGAGGGGGGGGGAGGGGGGGGGGGAGGGGTGGTGGCTCCGGGGGGGGGGGGGGAGGGGTGGTGGCTCCGGGGGGGGGGGGGGGGGGGGGGGGGGGGGGAGGGGGGGAGGGGGTGGTGGCTCCGGGGGAGGGGGGGGGGGGGGGGGAGGAGGGTGGTGGCTCCCGCTGGGAGGGGAGGGGATTATTGAGCCAGTCCAGCATCCAGCAGGGTTCAAGCAAACGAACAAGGGAAGCCACACGTCGGACTATTACATAATTAGTTCAGGCACCCATTAGTAGCTGTCCTTGTCCTAGCCATGTTCTCCGGAGATACTGCCTGACCCGCTGAGTTACCAGCACATTCTGTCCCTTTGTGTAAACCAGCATCGGCACTTCCTTGTTTAGTAGTCCCATTAGTAGTTATTGTGGAGGAAGGAACTGCAGATGCTGGTTTAACCCGAAGAGAGAAACAAAAATGCTGGAGTAAAACTGGGCTTCTTGTGTCTATCTTTGGCATTTTTCGTGGCCCTGGGCAAATACAATAATCAGAAGCTCCGAGATTTCACCCCCAAAGGATGGGTGCCGTTTCCGGTCGGAACTCTTCTTTAGACTGGTTTCTCGATTCTTGCAGTCTGAAGAAAGGTTCCGACCCGAAATGTCACCCGTCCTTTTTCTCCAGAAATGCTCCCTGTCCCGCTGAGTTGCTCCAGCTATTTGTGTCTATCTTCTTTTTATACTGTATCTGGACCACAAACTGGTGGCAGTTATGAGATGAGTTGTGTGAGGGGTGGGTGGGTTATGGGGAGAAGGCAGGAGAATGGGGTTAGGAGAGAGAGATAGGCCAGCCATGATTGAATGGCGGAGTAGGCTTGATAGGCCGAATGGCCTAATTCTTCCCCTATCACGTGACCTTATGAGTCTCCGAGTACTCTACCCTGAGTTGCATTCTCTTGTACCAACGCACTGGGGACAAATCCCATTCACCCTCTGTCCCTTTGCCGGGAGAGAGGCCTCTCCAGAAATGGAAAACTCTGTGTTTTCCAGGACCTTTGTAACTGTCAGCGCCGGTGCTGTGGAGAGAGATTGTTAAATAATGTTTAAGAAAGAACTGCAGATGCTGGAAAAATCGAAGCTAGACAAAAATGTTGGAGAAACTCAGCGGGTGAGGCAGCATCTATGGAGCGAAGGGACAGTTGACGTTTCGGGGCGAGACCCTTCTTCAGACTGATAAATAATGCTCGCTTTGCAAATAAAAAACGACACAAAGTGTTGGAGTAACTCGGCGGGTCAGGCTGCGCCTCTGGGGGAAATGGATGGGTGACGTTTCAGTCTTTTCAGACTGAAGAAGAGTTCCGACTCGAAACATCACCTTTCCACAGATGCTGCCGGACCCGCCGAGTTACTCCAGCACTTCGTGTCCTTTTTTTGTAAACCAGCATTTGCTGTTGTTGTTTCTACGTCTCGCTTTGTAAATGCTGCGTGCAAAGCTGAGTCTCTCATCTGCTTCAGCTAACGTTGTTCAGAATCACCCAGAGCTCAGGCTGTGATCAGTGCGCTGAAGCTGAGCGACTGAGGTTGGACGCAGATGAAGGGGGTTTAGATTAGTAGAGGGGCGGTTGTTGGATGTGCGGTAGGTACACTGTTGCAGCGAGAATTATGACCCGCGATCAAACTGCCATGCATGGACCCAGTCTGCCACAGTGCCAGCGGCGTCTGTCATCCTGACCTGGACTTATATATCCCTGGAGCGCTGATCCGCACGATGCAATCTGCTTCCAGTATTAGATCCTAAAGTGGATTGAACGGCGTCTCACTCTCAATTTGCACCTATTTTCTATTTTCTATGTGGTAGATAAGGATTTTTTTTTAAACTGCAAATATTGGAATCTGGAGCAAAAATGAAGCTGCAATGAAAATTGAACTCAGCGGGTCGCGCTGCATCTGTGGAAGGAATGGCCAGACGGGGTTTCAGTCCTAGACCCTTCATCTGTACAATGGTGGGTAGGTCTCCAATTCCCACCACTCTTTCAGTCTAGACAGGAAGGCAACGACAGCCCAATCTCTCCACAGGTGCTGCCTGACCCGCTGAGTTTACCCAGCGTTTGTTTTTTTGTGGGAGATGAGAGACCCGAGAATTGACCCCAAAGTCCAACGGTCGGAAGTGGAAGCGGGAAGCTGGAACATCAATTGCAAGATTGGTGTTGATTTTCTCTTTAGCTGCTGCTCGGTTAATTGAAAATTGTAAACTGGTGACGCTGAGAATCGAAAAGAAAACCAGAAAACAGTCGGTTGACCGGGCAGCAACTGTGTGAAAAGGTTAATGTTGTCGATTGTCAACCGACTGAGTGCTTCGTGCATTCCCTGTCTTTGCCACTTGGCTGCAGTTAATTCGGAGCCGCGACTGTCGATGGAGTTGTCCGCTCCTAACTAATTACGGACAAGGCCTGGTCTTTCTGACCTGATTGCTGACCCTGCTGACACGCAAAAGCCTTTATCCTTCGAACCAGAAACATTCCCAACTATCCCGGGCCTATTTAGTGCGGGAATGACAGGACTTTCCGAACTTCTCCAGAGCAGAGGTGGGACCAGCAGACCCCGCCGGCAGTCAGACAGAGGGCATTGATTTGTACAATCCCACTGTGCATTGCATCGCGTGGATCAGCGCTCCAATGATATGTCCCTCCGGCCCCTGCACTGTCCCCCAAACCCTGACAATTCCCCGCCCTCGCACCACTCATCGGCCCTGCGCCAATTAGGAATTCTAATCACACGCTAAACGTTTCGGGCCGAAACCCTTCTTCAGACTGATGTGGGGGTGAGGGGGAGAGCTGAGAAGGGGAGGAGAAAGTAAGTAAGAAAGAAAGTAAGAACTACCTGAAATTAGAGAAGTCAATGTTCATACCGCTGGGGTGCGATCTCACCCGCCGAGCTTCTGCAGCCTTCCATTTTCCAGCATCTGCAGTTCCTTCTTCAACACATTAATAACCCTGCTGTGTACAAGACGTCTGCAACAGATGATTTCTGTTCCAGGTTTTTAAAGGAAGTGGATAAAAACATTGTTGATCCCACACCACCATCGTGTGATGTTTGCTTGTTGGGGGGGGGGGGGGGGGTCAGGTGAGTAATTACATGCCGCACTCCACTATTTCAGCAAGTTGTAAAAGATAAACCCGGGGCTAGCTCACCTAATGCTCAGAGTTGGGGGTTTCCCGCAGCCCGCGATTAGACAGGGAAACTGAACACCTTGAACATTTTCAGTTAATCGGGGAGAAAACAAGCAGTTAGTGAGGAGAAGATCACACACCACAAACTAAATGGAATGAGCTGATGAGGTGCTGGGGTTTGGAAAAGGTCATGTCTGCGAATTTCAATTATATGAACATTGATAGCATCACTTGCAACTATGCATATGCACATATGAAATGAAGGCTCTGGATATTGAAGGCAAGTTATTGATGGTTAGGAAATGGGATTCGGAGGAAACAGAGGGAAGTGATAATTGGTGAAATGTGTCTCGTGATCTCCCGCACATCAGCTGATAAGAGCATCAAGTTCATTCCCATGATTGTACCACTCAGTCGGTGTTGTTCATCAACTGGATTGAAAGGAATTAAATGCCATAAGGGGCTAACAGTAGCCGCAATGCATGATGACAGCCTGCATCGCACAAAGGGCAGCATCAGCTGGCAGATCTGGAGCTGAATAATGTGTTTAGTGAAATGAGATGCCACATGTTTCCATGCTCTATGACTCTTTTAGGTGGGACTAGTACAGAGGGGGCATCTTGGTTGGTATGGGCACATTGGACCGAAGGGCCTGTTTGCATGCTGTATGACTATGTTGTCCCTCACTAGGAGCTCAGGGGGAGTACTCCATGAATGTCTTGGACAGGTCCGATTTTCTGCAGTTTTCCATACGTCTACCTCGTCCTGCTCCTCCTACCTCTCTCACCCTTCCTCCTCCTTCTTCAAATAGGTAGTCTTCATCTGCCCGCATGTCTGGGCTTTGTGTAGAAACCCAGGGTAAGTAACTTCAGTATCTATCACACTAGCCCAAGGCAACTGTGTTGAGACAACTGTGGGAACAGCAAGATCCCTTGCTACTGTTTAATGCCGTGAGGTTAAGAGAGAGCATTAGCCAGAGTGAAGAGTTCCAGGTGGTAACTCTGGTGACAAGTCACTGTTGTACACAGATTGATATTACGGTTGGTGTTCATCTGCATTCCTTATCTCCCATCTATTTAAATGGAATATTAATATTGAGGCTTCTTCTTTAAAACAGGCTAAGTGCACAAATTGACACTATTGAAATTCCAATGGAGATAACTGATTTTTAAAATAAATTGTAATATCAAATTTCTGTTTAAACGGGGTTCTGATGGTAAAGCATTCCTGTGGCTTGTAACTATTTTTGTTATAGCCCTGAGTCACGCATGCACTGTCGGGGGACCGTTCTCCAGTAGCTAAGTTTGTTCAGGCACAATTGAAGCAAAGAGAATTCCCGGAATGTAATTATACTGGGGCTAACACAACCATGCTACCGGTCTCAGTGATTATACCAGCTTTAGTGCCGACTGAAATCTCAAGCCACACCGATAGGAGTAGATCACAGAATACGAATGCCAGGGTTGGAATAGGGAAGGGGACAGGCAGACCACCCGAGTAAGTGCTGCCACTTCAAACAAGAGAAAGGCCAGAATTATTAAAGGAGACTATTAAACACTGGACAAGACCCATAGCGATGTGTAATATACATTCACGAGCTGACAATGAGTTTAATGGACAAAGATGGTTCGTTAAATTGCCCTGCTGGAGTGGTCTTTCAATGGTCCTATCCATAGAGTATCTATGTATCCAATACTTATCTGTGTGATATCTATATCCCCAGTATCTAGTATGTATCTTTCCAATACCTACTCACCTCATGCCTATGTAATCAATGAGCATTTTCTATACTAATACAGGGGTTTTGATTCTTCACCTGTGGAAATATTTGGTATTTAGGTCACCTGTAATGACCTTTACTGTGACATGAAAGTATAATGTAGTCTCCAGTTCAAGCGAATTACATGGATATATTGTTAAGTGAATTTTAAATGTTTCAGAGTGGTTTGATCATTAAAGGATGTTATTTATAGTTATATGCTTGTATCAGTTATTACAATTCTCGTATTTATTATCCGATAGTAAACACGTCACACTGGGCATAAGGCATCATATTAACAAAAGGCTGAATAAAAACTGCCAGTTGTTAATAAGGGAGGCTGAGAGAGAGCAACGTCATCCTGGAGGTCGGGGATTGCCAGCTTGAGTACGAGCGCAACATTCTCGAGTCCAAGAGGCAGAGATTTTGAAGGGGGGTGTAAAGCGTGAGGAGTCACTGGCATTGCAGGTAACATGGATGGGATGAGGCCAGCGTTGTGGAGAGACACTTCACATGAATTCACCTGGTTGATAGGATGACGAGGTTTGTTAGAGAGAGAGAGAGAGAGCATGAACAAACTTAAAAACTGAAATGAGAGCAGTTAGGTCTCAAACACCAATGCAAAAGCTGCAAAATAGAGAGAGAAAAACAGATACTATCACAGATGCTAATGTGAGTAAGTTCAGTAGACAAGACGATTTGGAACAGAGCAGGGAACAAGAAAAGTCTGTTCGATTAATTACATTAATTTCAATGCAAGAGGCCTGGCAGGAAAGATCGGTGATCACAGAGCGTGGAAAGATACGTGGGACTGGGCTATTATAGCCATTGCAGAAACCTGACTAAGGATGGGGCAGATGCTACAGCAAGACAGAGGTGGGGGAAAGAGAGGAGGAGGAGGTTGCTGATATTTTATTGATTAAAGGGAACATCATGGCAGTAGTCTGAGATGACACTACTGAGGAATCACCTGATGAGGCTATATGGGATGGAGCTGAGAAATAAAAAGAGGCTGATCGTCTTAGAAGGTAGACAAGATTGCTGGAGAAACTCAGCGGGTGAGGCATCATCAACCCTTCTTTAGACTGATCATCTTGTTGGGATTGTACTATAGCCGCCCAAACAGTCAATAGGAATTAAAATAATAATTATGCTAGGAGATTGAAGGTAGCTGGAAGAATAATATGGTTCTCATTGTAAGGGATTTTAACTACCATAGCACCAAGGACTAAGATAGGGTAGAATTTGACAAGTGTGTTCAGAAGTTTCCTCAGGCAATTTGATAGCCCTTCAAGGGAAAGGAGAAAGCTTGACCTGCTGTTAGGAAATAGGCCAGGAGAAGGAACTGAGGGGCCTGTGGGCCAGGAGAAGGAACTGAGGGGCCTGTGGGCCAGGAGAAGGAACTGAGGGGCCTGTGGGCCAGGAACACTGGGACTGGGGGCCACCAGTGTGGGCCAAGAAGGAACCAATGTCTATTAGTTTTAAAAACTGAGGGGCCTAGGAGAAATTATGGGAAAAAGTTAAGTAGGAGAAGGAACTCCTGTGGGCAGAATGAGGGGCCTGTGGGCCAAGAAGATGTAACAAGAAGTCATGTGTGAAGAAGGGTCTCACACTCTAAACGTCACCCATTCCTTCTCTCCAGAGATGCTGCCTGTCCCGCTGTGTTACTCCAGCTTTTTGTGTCGAACTTCGGTTTAAACCAGCATCTGCATTTCCTTCCCACACAGTTAATTTGTAAATGGAGGTAAGGCCAACTCTGGTGGTATTACACAGGAACTTGCAAAAGTTGATTGGAGCAAGTCGTTTGTGGGCTTCCAGCGCCAGCTGCCTGCACCCCCCCCCCCCCCCCCCCCCCCCCCCCCGCTCCCACTGCCACCGCCACCGCCACAGCCGGCCCTCACCTGCACAGCAACTGCCCGCAGACCACGACCATTGACTGCCAATTTTGCCTCTATCCTGCCTTCCAACAGGCCGGGGCAGGCAACTCTCCTGGTCCATTATAACAAGGGTTTACAGTATCCTCACACGTACTGAGGTAACAGTGAGAAGCTTTTTATTGCCTGCTATTCAGTCAATAAAAACACTATGCATGATTACATCTCCAGCACTGTTTGCTCATGATTCTGTTCCTCGCGTCTCCAGGAGAACCTTGCGCTGTACAAAGAGGCAGTGACAGGAGATGAGATGCAGTAAGGGCTCTGCGACCTGTTCGAGGGAGAGAGCCATGGGTCTTCCTCAGTAAAACACATATAGAATGTCTTGGGTCTTCCCCTCTTCCAGTAATTGCCTAGTCTCTCTCAGGTCGAGAGCATTCACGATCCCACCACTATCTCTCCAACAGTCTCCTTGTTGGCATCGCTCAGTGTGTGGTCATTCATAACAAGGTGAAGCAGCCCACAGCCAGGCCGTCTGGGAATTCCTCACAACTCTGCACATCATGAGGGAACAGACTTGCATCACCTTGATTGCAGCCGTTGAGTAGCTCTGCCTGAGTAGCTAGAGGTACATGGAAGGCACACAGTAAAGGTTTCCACGACTGAAGGCCAATGATGGAATGGATTTGGTTTGGTAGAATGATTTGCTTAGTTCTTGCCTTCATGATTAGTCTCAAGCAGATACTGAAATGGCCAGTTAAAAAAGGAAGGCAACAGCTTGGGATTCTGGGATTCTGGTTCGTCTGCATTATTTTTCACTCACAGAATTTTGAAGCTGTCAGAGGGTTGACAGCCAACTGTTGGTCTGTGGTGAAAGAATTTGCAACTGGCCATTCTGGAATTGTAATGGACAAGGACCGTATATCTCTTAGTCAGGGTGGTGTGTGCGGTTTGAAGGTTTCTCTGTCGACAGTGGAGTAGCCGTGCAGTGCAGTCTTAGTGTTCCTGGGTCAGCTTCCCAAACTGCAGCTTGCAAACTCCAAATAACTGGAACATCCGCTGCCATGCCCCAATCCATGGCTACATTCAGCCTGCAAAGTTGCCTAGGCTACAGGGCCCCCTACTCATCTATAAAAACTGTGCCCCACCCACCCCTCTCCACACCTCCTCTACCACTGCCTCATAAGCCCACCTGTGAGTGAAGGCTCAGCTCCCACACTACCGTCATTCTCCGAGTGCAGGAACTACCATCACTCTCCGAGTGCACGAAATACTGTCGCCTTTAAGCTCTCATTGCCTTGTGACCTGCTGGTCACCTGGAAACCCTGGGTCAGAGATGGGGAAGGCAGCCAAGGCCACAGGTCGATTCTGTGGGGCAATGAGCTCCTGGGGAAGAGAGGGAAAACATCTCTCTGGGTTATCTCAATCTACCCAACACCTGGGGACGAGGGACCTGACACAGACTCCAAATTGCAAAGTTTGTAACACTGCATGAGTCAACCAAATGCAAACAGCACCAGGGTCCTCAGTGAAATCATTATCTTCACTGAGTCAGAGGTTAACAGGTTCAACTCCCACCCTAGACAGTAAAAAAATAAAAACTGCAGGTCCAGATAATCTGAAGTAAAAGCAGAGACTGCTGGACATATTTGACCGGTCAGTCTGCATCTGTGGAGAGAGAAACCACAGAGGCTGCTGGAGCTGCCAAGTATTTCCAACACCAACAAAAGTTATTGGCTCTCCACATACGCAGCACAGTGGAGTCTCACAGCACCAGAGACCCAGGGTTGATCCTGAATTTGTGTGCTGTCTGTGCAGAGGTTGCACGTCCTTCCTGTGACTGCATGGGTTTCCTCTGTAAGTTCTCAAGAAACGTTAAGGACAATAGTTCATACCAGGCAAATGACATATAAATAACATTTAATAATAAGAATTATGGAGACATACTTGTAAGTAATGAAAGAGGAGTTGGAACAGTGAGGCCATATGAAGAGTGTATCACAAAGTAAGTGAACAGAGTAGAATGTATGACTACATTATGAGTGGACAGTGAAGGTTACATTACTAAATGATGAACACCGTGAATGATGTATAACTTCGTAATGATTACATAGTGAAGAACATACCGCTAAATGATATATAAAAGAGTGGGAAAAAATGAATGGTATTAAGTTTAGGAATCATCAGATTCACTGCAGAAAGTCATGATGCAGCTCAATAGGACTTTGCTTAGATGGCATTTGGTGCATTGCGTGCAGTTCTGGTCACCCCATTACAGGAAGAATGTCTGAAGGTAGACATAAAATGCTGGAGTAACTCAGTGGGACAGGCAGCATCTCTGGAGAGAAGCAATGCGTGACGTTTCGGATCTGAAGGCAGAAATTCCATCAACCATTGCTCCACCCACCTGGCCAATCTATCCACATCTTGCTTCAATCGTTCACAACCATCTTCACTTTCTGCAAAACCACTCACTTTTGTATCATCGGCAAACTTGCTAATCATCCACCCTGTATGTTCTCATCCGAATAAGATCTCGACCCGAAACCTCACCCATTCCTTCTCTCCAGAGATATTGCCTGTCCCGCTGAGTTACTCCAGCATTTTGTGTCTACCTTTGATTTCAACCAGCATCTGCAGTTCTTTCCTACACAGGATGCCTGAAGACAGTTGAGGCTAAAGGTGCCTGATCAGGATGGCAGAGTTGGTGCACTCCTTCTGCCATATTCTTGAGGATCTCAGCCAAATGTTCCCTGTCCAATTTTTGTTGCACCTTCAGGAGTATTGAAGCAAACACCCGACAAATAACTTAAAGTGCGGAATGCTGGTAAAAGCTTTGTTCTCCCCGTCGGACGATTGTCCAAATGGGGTTGGAGGTTCATTACCTAGATAACAGGCACCGTCTTTGCATTTACTTTGTAAAACTCAAGGACGTGGCCTGTTTGGCGACAGGAGATTCCATGAAATTGAGGACAGTGTGTTCTCAGTTACATCACCTGCCACCACAGGATGTGTCAAGAGACAGTGGGATTAGAATTCTATATCTTTCTCTCACTGGGACTCCTGTGCTGTCAAAGTGAAAGTGTTAAAATATCAAAACTCCATGCTGACATCTTTACAGAAAAATAACAGGGTATTTTATTTTAAACGAGATGGTAGATAACTTGAAGATGATCGACACCGGTTGAATCGTCTGATTGACGTTTAAAGACTCATGATATCAGCTGCATCTATGGGACTCAGATCTGATGAGCACAGATTATTCTCTGCAAGAACCTGGCATCTTCATGAGAAAGTTCAATGCATCCCATTGGGAATTTCTTCTTAGCTCTTCTTGAAGTTTCATTATCTTGACAACAGACACCATCTTTTCATTTACTTTGTAAAACACAAGGAAACCGAGCAGCTACTTTACTGGGTCACATTGTTTGATGATAAAGCAAAATACACAGGTTGGAAAAGTTTCCTTCATGCCAGCATTATGCTAAGAAATGGATATCAGCTCAAAGGGAAGACTCGGTCAGTGAAATGAGAAGAATTCTCCTTCGAACTGAAAGCACAAAACTGCAACTCCTCAATGAGCTGGGTGAGATGAGGCTGTGGGATTCACAATGTAACAAATATCTGCAGATGCTAGAAATCTGAAACATATATTGAAGATGCTGCAAAACATTCAGCAGGTCAGGCAGAATCTGTGGAGAGAAAAACAGAGGTAACATGTCTTATGATGGCATTCTTAACATAGGATTTCATATTGGTCACAGCACACGAGTGTTATGTGCAAACCTAGGGCTTAGTTATAGAATGAACTAGACCAGCTTCACACGGGAGGGTTAGTCCCCCAACACAATATTCCACCTCTCCACCAATTCCAAGATTGCTAGCCAGTGTGGGGGATTTCTGGAGTGCTAGCATCGGTGTTGTGGGCTGAAGGGACTGGTTTCCAGAGGCCTAGTATGGACATTGTGGGCCGAATGGATTCTTGTGCTGGCAGCTCAGTCACTCAGGCCTGGCAGCTCAGTAACTCAAGCCTGGCAGGCTGGCAGCTCAGATACTGCTAGAAATTCTGCCGAAAACAGGTGAGAGACTGAGAGAGAAGGGGGAGAGGGTGGCCAATCAATTTTTACAGTTGCAAAAGGCACACAGTTGCAAAAGACACAGTGTTGCAAAAGGCACAGTTTAAAAATACATAAAGGGCACTCACAGGTCAGTGTTCTCAGTGTTCTGTAGATTTCCAGCTCAGACTGAGAGTCGTGACCCTCTCCCTCCCCCATCTTGCCGAGACTGAGCCACACCCACACTTCTGGGTGTTATAGCTCCTCCCCGTCCCACCGGAAGGGGTGTGGCCTTCATGGCGTGATTGACAGGAGAGAGAATCTCAACATTTTAAAAACATTAATAAGTCTTTTATTTTTCATCGATGGGAAAAATCCTCTGGCACTGACAGCCAGACGGGGACTCTGAGTAAGGTGGCCAAAAATCACAGCTGTAAGTGGTCGCGTTTTTTCTAAAATCAATATACAGTGCAAACAGGAAGTGGTCAAGTTTAGACTTTTAATTATGTAGATAATAGGTACTAGAATCCCACAGTGATGATTCCACTGATCAGTTCCATGGGTTTGTGAGTCAGTACCATGATGGAATATCCTGAGGGCTATCACCAGATGGCCGATGACCCATTTGAAATGCTGGCTAACTGTCAATGTGATAATCATATACATAGTTACAGTATTTTAGTCCCATCAACTCATTTTTGTAGTAAAGGTCTGGCCCCCTAGCAGAAGCGTTCATGTCACGGGGCTGGAAACTGGAAGTATCCTCAGCTCTTGCAACAAGTGGTGGCTTCCACTGATGTCACCAGAAGCCTACGTCCTTTTCAGGACGAACGATGACAGCGATGTCAACATTTGAAACATGGAAGATGGACACGAAAGAAGAAGTAAACATCTCACAGGCTTCACGTGCTCCAGTTTTCTCCCATATCCAAGAGATGTATGAGTTGGTAGGCTAAATGGCCACTACAAATTGTCGCTGCGTAGGTGTGTTTGAATCTGGGAGAAGATGATGGCAATGTGGGGAGTAAGTAACAGGATTGGTAAATGCATGCTTGATGTTTGCTACAGATTTGGAAGGGCCTGTTCCCATGCCATATGACACGGTGTCACAGGGAGGGGGTGGAGTCACAGAGAGTAAATGTAGCATCACATAAAAGGTCTGGAGAAATATTTAATCAAAAAATAGAAAAAGAGCAGGTAGGTAAACATAACTCCAACTCAGGAGCTAAATGACCCTATCCCCTGGTTAAATGTGCTTCATTGGTCTTCTTAGCACAACGCTCGGGGTTGTGAATGTTTCCACTCTAGGTTAGTAGGTTCTGGGATGCCCAATGTGGGATCCAAGGGCACTGCCACAGTTGACCTAAAGGTGGCAATAGATGTAGGTGAGAGGTATAGGAGGTGATACACTACTGCTCTTTACATTGCATCTTAGCATCCTTGAGGATCTCAGTGCATTCCTCAATGAACCATGTCTGTTTTAAGCCAGTGTTACGACTCCCGAATGCAGGTACTTCAGATCCGCGTAACATAGTCAAAAACCAGGCTCAAGTTCAAGAAAATAGTCTTTTATTTAATTAAAACTCAAACCCGATTCAAACAACCCAGTCAAGGACAAGAATAAACTAATAAACAAAGATAACAGTGCTCCAGCAATGGGCCGTCGAACTAGAGTCTCTAACCTGCCTAAATGGAAATAACCCTGAAACAAAATACATGAAAACCCTCAGGTCAACCCTTATCCGTCCCAATTCAATATTAATTGACAAATGTAGCTAATAATACACAAAGTTGTATGCCATGTGGCCAGGCCTCCTGCAGCTCAAACCACCGTCTGTTCATGAGTCAGGGTCGACGAAGAGAGAGAGAATTCTGGGAGATTCTGGTATTTAAGCTTCCGATGAGTCACCCGTCACCTGACGCAGCTTGGCCAATCGGGTACAGGAGCCCTTAACCCCTTGATTCCTGACTCCCAGCCACAGGGCCTGCACTCAGGAGAGAAACAGAAGAGTTAAGTACATACCTAACACCCCCACCCAAAGATACTGAATAAGCTTCGGAAGAAACTATTCAGTGACAAAGGAACTTGCCAATACCCTTTTATTGAGTTCAACTTAGACACAAAAGATGCACTTCCCACATGATCACCGCAATCCTCCATCCGTGGAAGAGGATAGCACTCCGGCTTAGTTACACCATTCACCCTCCGAAAGTCCGTGGAAAATCTGTCGTCCGCATTAGCCTTCGTAGCCAGTAGACACGGAGGACTCCATGGACTACAACTAGGTTCAGCAATGCATGCTGCAGCATATAGTCAACCTGACCTCTTAGACGTTGATGCTTGTCAGGGTTGACCCGATACGGATGCTGTTTAATTGGCGCAGCACCGGCCACGTCAATGTCATGCTGCAGCACAGGCGTTTGAGAAGGCACATCCGAGAACAGAGACCCATTTGACCCTAACCAAAGCAAGCAGATCATCCGCTGACTTCCAGACAAATGAGACAACCGCCACAGGGAAGCGACTCCAAAGCTTCAGAGTTTCACAGCTTTCCCTGCGTCACTGCCACCGACAACCGTGCCTCACCCACATCACCACCCGTGTCAGGGGGCAGCACTACTTCAGCCAAAACCGGCTTAGACAAAACCGAAGGACACAGCTCCTCCCCATCAACCTGTACATGCTCCTGCTCATCTTCAGCATGTTGATATGACAGAGCTGAGTCTTACGCCTCCGATCAGGGGTACCAATAACGTAATCCCTTGCACCAACCTTCTTAACCACCTGATAGGGACCACTATACCGAGCCTGCAGACTGGAACCAGGAATAGGCAACAACACCAGGACTTTGTCACCTGGAGAAAAATTCCTACTAGAAGCCTTCCTGTCAAACCAGCCCTTCATCCTAGACTGAGCAGAAGCAAGATTACCCATTGCCAGTTCGCATGCCCTCCGCAGTCTAGAACCTAAAAAGTACAGACGTGATCTAAAATACTACGTTTTGAATTCTCCTGCAACCATTTCTCCTCAGGACCCTCAAACGGACCACGAACAGTATGCGCGAACACCAGGTCAGCAGGACTGAACCCTAAAGACTCCTGCACGACCTCACGCACCGCAAACATAATGAGATGAACCCCCTCATCCCAGTCTTTTTCAAACTCCAGGCAGTAAGTCCTCAACATGGATTTCAAAGTCTGGTGAAACCGCTCGAGAGCTCCCTGGCTCTCTGGATGATACGCACTGGAGTAACAATGCTCAATATCCAACAACTTCATTACCTGACCAAAAACCTTTGACATGAAGTTGGAACCTTGGTCGCTCTGCACAACCTTGGGCAAACCGAACAACGAAAAAAACTTAGTGAGAGACTTCACAATGGCAGGGGCAGTAATGTTACGCAAAGGGACCACCTCCGGAAAGCGGGTAGACGCACACATAATTGTCAATAAAAACTTGTTGCCCACCCTTGTCCGAGGTAGAGGACCCACACAATCAACTAGAATCCGTTCAAACAGCTCCCCGACCACAGGGATTGGATATAAAGGCGCAGGAACAATCGATTGGTTCGGCTTTCCTGCCACCTGGCAAATGTGACAACACCTGCAGTGCTGCTTCACGTCCTTTTTCAACCCTGGCCAAAAAAAAATCCGTAAGATACGGGAATGGAGGGGTATGGTCTGAGTGCAGGTAGATGGGACTAGGGGAAAACAAATGGTCGGCACGGACTGGAAGGGCCGAGAGGGCCTGTTTCCGTGCTGTAATTGTTATATGGTTATATGGTTATATGGTCATACGTCTTATTGACCCCCAAATGTCCACCTAGAGGTCCATCATGAGCCAAACAGAGTATCTCGTCCCTATACCGACGAGTTATCACAATCTGATCAACCACGCTCCAATCATTATGCCCTGACATATCCAAGGGAGACCACTTTCGCATCAGCAAGCCATTCCTCAGAAAATACCCCTTTGCTGTGGAATCCATATCCCCCTCAGGCACCGCGCAGTCGAACAGATCCGATAAACCTGGATCCTCTTTTGCCCCTCAACCAGCCGGTCACGTGACAGCGACACGGGCACATTTTCAGACAAGACCCCATCTTGAGATGTAGAAACACCCTTCACAACACAGGATCCATCCTCCAGATCCCCAAAAATGCTCTCTCAGGTCCACTACATCCTCAAACTTTGCCTGGCTCTTAGCCATAGCCCTTGTGACAGCACAAGCTGTGAAGACCGTCGGATGCTGCATAGCCAATATATCAGGACTCTGCACCATCGGAACAGCCGTCACCTCAGGAGTAATGAGAACTCTACCTCCTGCCAAGTCATTCCCCAAAATCACAGAAACTCCCGCAAGGGGAAAACACGGCCGTAACCCATCAATTACCCGGCCTGAAACCAACTCGGTCTCGAGACTCACGGTATGCAAAGGCACTACCATGTCCTCCAACCCGAATCCTACCACAGGGACACTGGACCCAGCCGATGACTCCCCAGAAAACGGCAGTACACTATCCAATATAAAGGACTGAGTAGCACCAGTATCACGCAACATGGATACTGGAACTCTATGACCCCCACCCTATAGAGAAACAAAACCTTTCATGATGAACGCAGAATAATTCCTACACTCATCAGACGCAGGCATCCCAGGAACCACAGGTGCTCTTTGTGGACCCACCAAAGCCACAGGCTTCGCAGGACAGGACACGACTTTAAAATGTGCCCGCTCCCTTTACAATAGTAGCACACAGGCCCTTCCTTAGTCCTGAAATCTCCATCAACCTTATCAGCTCGGACCTCCCCCTGTATTAATGAGCAGACCCTTGCAGGCACAGAAACAGCTTTGGCACTGCCACCGGTGACACCACCACGATTAAACGGCCGTGCACCAAAACTATAGGATCGCCCAACAAACTCAGTTTGATGAGTCAATACACAGTCATCTGCTAACACCGCGGCCTTAGACACCTCCGTCACTTTGTGCTCATTAAGGTAAGTAGCAACCCTCTCAGGGAGACAGTTCTTAAAGTCTTCCATAATCATCAAGGCCCGCAGCAGCTCAAAAGCCTTCACTCCTTGAGAAGCGCACCACCTGTCAAAAAGTGCCTCCTTCTCCCAAGCAAACTCCACATAAGTCTGTCTATCAAACTTCCTAAAGCGCCGGAACTTCTGCCGGTACGCCTCTGGAACCAATTCATAAGCCCTTAATAACCGTAGACGTTCACACACTCATAGTCCCCGACTGTTGTCAACAGATAAAGACGAGTACACCCCCTGTGCTTTACCCACAAGGACACTGTGCAATAGCAAGGACCACATGTCCCTAGGCCACTTCAAGGACGAAGCCGTCCGTTCAAACACAGCGAAATACTTGTCCACATCCTTCTCATTAAACGGGGGAACCAGGCGGATGTTCTTGTTCATATCAAACTCCCGTTCCCTAGTAGAAAATCGGGAGGCATTCAACTCCTTCTCCTGCAGCTCAAGGCGTATCATTTCAAGCTCTGATTGGAGCTCTTTCTCCCTTAAGGCCCTCTCCTCCTTTTTCATTTCAAGCTCTAACTCCATCTTTTTCATTTCAAGCTCCTTCAATCGAATGAGGTCCCCCATGTCCTGACCAGGCTGTGTAGAAGATAGAGGACTGTCTGCACCAGCAGGCAATACCCTATTCCTCACCAACACAGACCATAACTGACTTTATAGCCTCTTTCTTCAAATGCTTATCAATAGGCACCTTATAGGTCTTTGCCAGCATACACAAATGCTCCTTGGTACATTTATCAAACAACTCCCGACTAGGAGCCTCAGTAAATTCCTGTACTTTAAACTCCATATCCAATGTAGGACCAAACCACCAGCCAAACCCTGGGCACCAATGTCACCACAAACAGACGAGAAAAAAAAATCTCCTCACAACACAGACTTCCTCAGTCACCAGAAGCCTACCAAAAAAAAACCCAAAACTGTCTAGGGTCCACAAAGCTTCGGACGAGCCCCCATTTTGTTACGACTCCTGAATGCAGGTACTTCAGAGCCGCATAACATAGTCAAAAACCAGGCTCAAGTTCAAGAAAATAGTCTTGTATTTAATTAAAACTCAAACCTGATTCAAACAACCCAGTCAAGGACAAGAATAAACTAATAAACAAAGAAAACAGTGCCCCAGCCAGCCTCGCAATGGGCCGTCGAACTAGTCTCTAACCAACCTAAATGGAAATAACCCTGAAACAAAATACACGAAAACCCTCAGGTCAACCCTTAGCCGTCCCAATTCAATATTAATTGACAAATGTAGCTAATAATACACAAAGTTCTATGCCATATGGCCAGGCCTCCTGCAGCTCAAACCACCGCCTGTTCATGAGTCAGGGTCGACGAAGAGAGAGAGAGTTCTGGGAGATTCTGATATTTAAGCTTCCCATGAGTCACCAGTCACCTGACGCAGCTTGGCCAATCAGGTACAGGAGCCCTTAACCCCTTGATTCCTGACTCCCAGCCACAGGGCCTGCACTCAGGAGAGAAACAGAAGAGTTAAGTACATAGCATTCACCAGAGGGGGGGAAGTACCTAACAGCCAGGAATCAATAAGGATATTTTAATCTTTCAAAAAGAGCCTCATGAATGAGTTCCTCTGTCCACCTGCTAACCCTTTGCAATGACGAGGTGTTCAATAAAGTGTTTTGGGAATCTGTTGCTGGGACATCATCTATCAATCAGAGCTAGTTAAACGTGATAATTGCTGGGTCTGTCGGTCTGCCAGAGAAACCTCTCCTGCCAGTAGATGTGGAGAATTTTGTAAAGACAGTGTTGGCAGTGTCTCACCAGTTCTTTGAGTTCATTATAGTGATAGAGTGATACAGTGTGGAAACAGGCCCTTTGGCCCAACTTGCCCACACCGGCCAACAATGTCCCAGCTACACTAGTCCCACTTGCCTGCGCTTGGTCCATATTCCTCCAAACCTGTCCTATCCATGTACCTGTCTAACAGTTTCTTAAAAGATGGGGTAGTCCCAGCCTCAACTACCTCCTGCGGCAGCTTGTTCCATACACTCACCACCCTTTGTGTGAAAATGTTACCTTTCGGAATCCTATTAAATCTTTTCCCCTTCACATTGAACCTATGTCCTCAGGTCCTCAATTCCTCTACTCCTGTGCATCTACCCGATCTATTCCTCTGATGATTTTGTACACCTCTATAAGATCACGCCTTATCCTCCTGCGCTCCATGGAATAGAGACACACCCTACTCAACCTCTCCCTATAGCTCATACCCTCCAGTCTGGGCAACATCATCGTAAATGTTTTCTGAACCCTTTCAAGCTTGACAATATGTTTCCTATAACATAGTGCCCAGACGGAACACAATATTCTAAATGCGGTCTCACCAATGTCTTATACAACTGCAACATGACCTCCCAACTTCGATACTCAATACTGATGAAGGCCAAAGTGCCAAAATCCTTTTTGACCACCTTATCTACCTGCGACTTGACCTTCAAGGAACCATGCACCTGTACTCCTAGATCCCTCTGCTCTACAACACTTCCCAGAGACCTACCATTTTCTGTGTAGGTCCTGCCCTTGTTCGATGTCCTTCTCTGTATTAAATTCCATCAACCATTCCCCCATCCACCCTAATGCCCTCATCAACCTTTTTGGTCACGTCTTCAAAAAAATCAATCAGATTTGTGAGACATGACCTCCTACGTACAAAACCATGCTGACTATCCCTAATCAGCCCTTGCATGTATATCCTATCCCTCAGAATACTCTCCAGTAATTTACCAACTACAGATGTTAAGCTCACCGGCCTCTAGTTCCCAGCATTTTCACTGCAGCCCTTCTTGAAAAGAGGCACAACATTTGTCACCCTCCAGTCTTCTGGCACCTCTCCTGTATTTAAGGACGACTCGTTAATTTCAACCAGGGCTCCTGCAATTTCCTCTCTAGTTTCCCGCAATGTCCTCGGATATATCAGATCATGCCCTGGAGATTTGTCTACCTTCAACACGACAGTACCTTCAGTACTTCTTCGACTGTAACACTGACTGCTCTCAAGACACTTCCATTGACTGCTCCAAGTTCCTCCATCCTACTGTCTTGTCCTTTCAACAGGAAAAAAGGCTCTGATTGTCTATCGTATCTATGTCTCACACTATTTTATATACATTTATCAGGCCTCTCCTCAACCTCCAATGCTCCAGAGAAAACTTTCCAATCTCTCCTTGCAACTAATAGCTTTGAATCCAGGCAACATCCTAGTAATCCTCTTCTGTACCATCTCCAAAGCCTTCACTTCCATCCTGCAATCGGGTGACAACAACTGCACACAATCAAGGAGCAATCTACCAAAAAAGAATTAAGGATGTTTTCCAAACCTCCCCACTGACTCCTGGGAACTTCTGATCCATGCCCATAGGACAGAAAGAGTATTCAGTGTCAGGAGCACACAGAAGGCCAGTGTGGAATGAGTGAACACCTCACAAACTGGTCACCCACCCACCTGCCTCTTGTCCACCTGTGGCAGAGTCTGTGGGGCCCACACTGGGCTCATCGTCTACTGCAGATCATACAGAAGGAGTGGAATAAGTCAACTTGTCCTGGGGAAATGCCCGTAGGGAAGATGAGACCCTGAGTAGGACATAGTTGTTGAAATAGGCTGAGCCTAGCACTGCCTCTCCAGGCCCTTTGCTTATCTTTGGCCCCAGGTTAAAATCAGAGCGCTCACCTCTGGCATACAGTATATAAAGCACTGCATTCTTGATTTTCCTACCACCATGGCCTCATCCATTGAGCTCCTGCTTAGTCTTGGCTTTACTATAGTTACAGCTGCACACATGTCTTATGTTGCATTATCTAGTGCATCATCTCCAGACATAAGAAGCAGTGCAACGTACCTGCTGAGCATATCAGCCCTATCTGTAACTTCAAACTAATGCTGCATTTGTAAGTTCCTCAGAACTCGAGGAAGCTTTGAGGATCTTGCAAATACAACTTCTGTGGAATTAGAAGCTTGGAATCAACCCGAGTCTCTATTACCTACCAATGGCTTCAAACTCTCTGCTGTTTTTCATCCTTCTCTGAATTTCATGGCATAAATCTTTCACGCCTGACAAGACTAATTTCTCCTCAAGCCCTTTTATTTATCCGATTAAAGTTGAATTGACTTTGACCCTTTTGTTTTCCTCCAGAGATACAGCATTTCTTTACACTGTCACACTTGACTAGTGAAGCTGCAGTCAACAGCAATTAATATCAATGTGATCAGTGAAAAGCAAAAGAAAACTACAGATGCCGTAAATCTGAAACATAAATGTTCGTTTATTCAATATCCAGGCAGTTTTGCAATCCCATCATGCCTGAAAGATCCCATGCTGGCTCCAGTTGGTGTCACCTGCAAACCCGCCACAGAAATCCTACACCATCATCCCTTGTTCTCTGTACGTTTGCCAATTGTACGATGCCAGAGGGCTTCGCAATCTAACGGAAGACACCTTGGGCCGGTCTTCAACAACATTGCAAATGAAGATGTGTCATGGGTTTAATCTACTGATGTGTGTGCGATTCATATTTGTTAGCATGTTTCAGAACAAATTTGCACAAATAGTTCCTGCAGGCATTGTGCTAAGGGTTGGCTGTCTTCTTGCATTAGTGTTGGCTGTCACCATAGCATCCAGATACACTTGGATGGACCCCCAACACTCTAACATCTTAATTCACTTACTCTGAATACAGTAGCAGTTATCAACAGTTATCCAGTCCTTCTTTTTCCAAAGTGTTCTAATTCACTGTCACACACATGGGTTTGTTGTAGGCCAATTGATAGAGATTAGTTAGTCTGATTATTTATTATCTGCTCTTCCTCTGTAGCTGTAACAGTACATTCTGCACTCTGTTTCCCTGCTCCTTTTGCACTGCCAGTTGCACTCATGAATGGTATGATTGCACTCACGTATAGTACCATCTGACTGGATAGCATGCAATACAAAGATTTTCACTGTATCTTGGTTCGTGTGGGAACAATAAACGAATACATATACCAATCACTAATTTTCTCAGATGAGAGTAAGCCATGCAAGGAGTGGTCTATTTTACGCTGCTGAGGCTCATTTTGAGGCACTATTGCCTCCGATTCAAAATGTTGGCCCAGAATGCACAAATGGGCTGGAACTCTATAGAACAATAATTAAGCCACATCTGGAGAACAGGGTGCAGTCCTGAACAGAGGAGGAAAGATTTAATTGTGGCGTATAAAGTCATAAAAGGCACAGAAGGGCTGATAGAAAAAAACAACTTCCCTTAACTGAGAGACCAAGATCTAGAGGACGTGCAGTGGGTCCAAGTCACCAGAGAGTTAGATTTAGCTGTTAGCGCTAAAGGAATCAAGGGACATGGGGGTAAAAGCAGGAATGGGGCACTGATTTTAGATGATCAGCCATGATTCTATTGAATGACGGTGCTGGCTTGAAGGGCCGAATGGCCTACTCCTGCACCTATTTTTCTATGTTTCTAAGTCACTGGTGCGTAACAAACAATCCATGGGCATGTTGGGCCTGTGGGATGGTCCAGTCAGTCCCACTTGTTATTCCTAAACCATACCTGCTCCATGAAATCAGTGAGGGCCTGTGCACTTACTTCACAACCCAAGCCAAGAGATCATCACTGCACCAGAGTCATTGCTAGACCAACAATAACACCAGTTACTGCATAAAACACTGGAGATGCAAATGACTGCATGGAAAGTCTACTTTGTTTGTTGGTTAAGTGAGTCTTCAACTAAACTGCAAGCATGGTACAATAAGGTTACATGAGATCAGGTAGCAGCTTCCTTCTGCAGCACGAGAGATACACCAGTGTCTCCCTTCAATTGCCAACCTTCACAATTAGGTTTCCCGCGATCAGAGTTCACCAGTGCCACAGGGTGTAGTGACTCCAACCTTTGCTTTCAGGGAACTAAAATCATACTCAATGGCAGTGGCTTGAGCTTGGGGAGGGTGGGGATGGAGGGCAAGGGCTGCAAGCGACAAAATATAGATACACGGGAACAGGGCTTGGGATCAGGGCTAGAGGTGTTGTAGGGCTGCAGTTAGGGGTGGGACTGGGGAATCAAAGGATGGCGCAAGAAGGGGTAGAAGAGAATTTTGGATAGTCTGTCTTCAGTTAGTATTGCTGAACTTCTAAAACCAATCCTAGTGATTTAGAGAAACAAGAGACTGCTGATGCTGGATTTTGAGTGAAAAGATGGTGCTGGAGGAACTGTGTAGGAAGGAACTGCAGAAGCTGGTTTACAACAAAGATAGGCAAAAAATGCTGAAGTAACTTAACAGGTCAAGCAGCCTCTCTGGAGAAAAGGAATAGATGATGTTTTGAGTCAAGATCCTTCTTCAGACAAGAGAGTCTGAAGAAGGGTCTCGATCCAAAATGTCACCTATTCCTTTTCTCCAGAGATGCTGCCTAACCCGCTGAGTTACTCCAGCTTTTTTGTCTATCTGCTGGAGGAACTGGCTTGCTGAGTTACTCATGATTTTCTATCAGGAAAAATAATTCTTATTCCCAATCCACTGAGCATTCACTTCAACTCACCCTCTTTGCCATCAGTAAACATTTCATGGTGTTACTGTTCTGTCAAACTTATCAGAAATAACTTGGCTTCTTCCCTTCTTTTAAAGTATAAATGTAGAGTTGTTTGTGACACAATACAAATGCTTCCCCATTGATCACACAGGGACACATTGCTGTCAGTTGGTCATTTCTCAGCTTCCCTACAGCCACAAATTACAGTCACAATAACATTGCCATTGATTGATAAGGTGTAGAATTAAACGACAAATCATTTATTATTAATATTTATCTTTTTGCATTCGATGCAGGGAATAGATCATTTTCCATTTTAGTAATCCAACTGTTCTATCAGATAGAGCAGACGTTATGTTATATTTAACTCCTGCTGTACCGTATGGAATAGTTCAGCGAGAGTTTAACTCTACAAGTAAGGCCTGGTGTGCATGTGTTGTGAGATCTGATGGGGCAATTTTGAGTGAGTCCATCAGCCAGCAGGTGTTGTTTCTGCCCTATACATAGAAACATAGAAATTAGGTGCAGGAGTAGGCCATTCAGCCCTTCGAGCCTGCACCGTCATTCAATATGATCATGGCTGATCATCCAACTCAGTATCCCGTACCTGCCTTCTCTCCATACCCTCTGATCCCCTTAGCCACAAGGGCCACATCCAACTCACTCTTAAATATAGCCAATGAACTGGCCTCAACTACCCTCTGTGGCAGAGAGTTCCAGAGACTCACCACTCTCTGTGTGAAAAAAGTCTTTCTCATCTCGGTCTTAAAGGATTTCCCCCTTATCCTTAAGCTGTGACCCCTTGTCCTGGACTTCCCCAACATCGGGAACAATCTTCCTGCATCTAGCCTGTCCAACCCCTTAAGAATTTTGTAAGTTTCTATAAGATCCCCTCTCAATCTCCTAAATTCCAGAGAGTATAAACCGAGTCTATCCAGTCTTTCTTCATAAGACAGTCCTGACATCCCAGGAATCAGTCTGGTGAACCTTCTCTGCACTCCCTCTATGGCAATAATGTCCTTCCTCAGATTTGGAGACCAAAAACTGTACGCAATACTCCAGGTGTGGTCTCACCAAGACCCTGTACAACTGAAGTAGAACCTCACTGCTCCTGTACTCAAATCCTTTTGCTATGAAAGCTAACATACCATTCGCTTTTTTCACTGCCTGCTGCACCTGCATGCCTACTTTCAATGACTGGTGTACCATGACACCCAGGTCTCGCTGCATCTCCCCTTTTCCTAATCGGCCACCATTTAAATAATAGTCTGCTTTCCTGTTTTTGCCACCAAAGTGGATAACCTCACATTTATCCACATTATACTGCATCTGCCAAACATTTGCCCACTCACCCAGCCTATCCAAGTCACCTTGCAGTCTCCTAGCATCCTCCTCACAGCTAACACTGCCCCCCAGCTTAGTGTCATCCGCAAACTTGGAGATATTGCCTTCAATTCCTTCATCCAGATCATTAATATATATTGTAAATAGCTGGGGTCCCAGCACTGAGCCCTGCGGTACCCCACTAGTCACTGCCTGCCATTGTGAAAAGGACCCGTTTACTCCTACTCTTTGCTTCCTGTTTGCCAGCCAGTTCTCTATCCACATCAATACTGAACCCCTAATACCGTATGCTTTAAGTTTGTATACTAATCTCTTATGTGGGACCTTGTCGAAAGCCTTCTGGAAGTCCAGATATACCACATCCACTGGTTCTCCCTTATCCACGCTACTAGTTACATCCTCGAAAAATTCCACAAGATTCGTCAGACATGATTTACCTTTCGTAAATCCATGCTGACTTTGTCCAATGATTTCACCACTTTCCAAATGTGCTGCTATCCCATCTTTAATAACTGACTCTAGCAGTTTCCCCACTACCGATGTTAGACTAACTGGTCTGTAATTCCCCGTTTTCTCTCTCCCTCCCTTCTTAAAAAGAGGGGTTACATTTGCTACCCGCCAATCCTCAGGAACTACTCCAGAATCTAAAGAGTTTTGAAAGATTATCACTAATGCATCCACTATTTCCTGAGCTACTTCCTTAAGTACTCTGGGATGCAGCCTATCTGGCCCTGGGGATTCAGGCAGCAATGGGGCAGAGTTAACAAAGAGATTTGGGAGTAACACGTGGAGTCTGTGGCAAGCCATTGATTGGTGATAAGTGTCAGGGTGCTAGGCGCAAGGCTCTTCTCATCTGATCCCATTCCACATGATTCAGAAATAGTGATATTGGACCCAGGCAGGTTTGCTCATCTTTTCACTTTGACTGTGCTACTTAACTCATCTGAAGGGCTGCTTCAGATGCTGTGTTTGAAGAACATTCATCCAATATTACTTAAACAATGTATCCACAGAGCCTTTTGTATTGTTCTATTTTTAACAACATATTGAAGCGTAAAATAAAATGGTTCTTTTTCTCGCAAAATTCTGAAAGAGAAACACATTGTAAACTGTTGCCTGTGTGGCAAGAGCACCATAGTGGTGCAGCCCTTCGATTTCTGGAAACATAGAGACCAGGGGATCCAAGTTCATGAACCACAAAAGGTTAGCAAGCGTGCAATTAAAAAGACTAATGGGTTGTTGACCTTTATTGTGGGAGGTGTGGAGCATAAACCTACGGAGGGTTTGATGCATTGAGGGCACTGGTGAGAACGCGCTTGGATCACTACACACAATTTTGGTCTTACTCAAGGAAGGGTATGGTTGGATTGGAGGCAGTGCAGAGAAGGTTCTAAGGGTGATTCCTGGAATGAAATAAATGGTAGGTCCCTGGGGAGCGTGGTATTACAGAAAGAACAAGGGTGCAGGACCAGTTCCATGAAGGTGGGACACAGGTGGATAGGAAGGCGTTGGAATGCTTGCCTTCATTGCTCAGGGTATGAGTGCAGGAATTGGGACATCATGTTCTAGCTGTTCAAGACATTGGTAAGGTCACGTATTGTACAACCCCAGTCTCCCTGCTCTCGGAGCCATGTTATTAAACTGCAAATGGAGCTGAAAAGGGTAAGAGGGATGGTACCCATCTGGAGTGTTTGAGCTATTAGGAGATGCTGGGTCTTTTTTTCCTCTGGAGTGGAAATTCACTTTTTTTTTCTGCAGCAGCATGGATGTTCTCCCCTGCCTCGTGTCCTGTGTTGTGCCTGATTCTATGTGGCTCTATGTGGGCAGCAGAACCTCTGGTCAGGAGCTGGCAAGTGAGGAACAGTCTGAGTTATAGAGTCATAAAGTCACACAGCATGGAAACAGGCCCATGTCGACCAAGGTGCACTGCGCTAGTCCCATCAGATCCTCACGCACCCGTCCTCTCCCTAAGGAGCCCAGAGAGGCAATAATGCCCATGCACTCAGAATTATACAGCAAGCCAACAGGCCCCTCAGCCCAACTCACCCATGCTAACCAGGTTATCTAACCAAGCTATTCCCACTTGCCTGCACCTTGCCCATATCCCTCCAAATGTTACCATTTCTATAAATGTAACCATGCCTTAATCAGGCTGGTCCCTTGCTGATGTCCAGTTATCTGAAGCCATTGTTTTAAACACTGGATATGTGCCTAAGTAATCAAAAAGCACTCAGTAATCGTGGCCTGTGGGAGGCAGGATTGGCAGATAGGACAGTGACTCACCCTTTGGTCCAAGCATCTCATCACCAGCTTGGCCTTAATTTTCTCAGGCAGCGGACGTGACATCCCCATGGCTGCCTCATCTGCCGTCAGAGGCGGACAGACGTCTCATCTCAGTAGAGACGAAAAGACAGGTGCAGGAAAAATGGTCAACTGGCAATCTGGTATTCCCTACTCTGGTATTCCCCACACCTAGGCTGCCCTGCTCAGATCCCAGCCTTCAAGAAAAGTCTCTCCTGTTTCCCCGTTTGGTTTGTGAAGAAAATCATTATTCTGCTCACCGTTCTACTCAGGCTGTTTAAACATGTAAGCTTAACGAGTACAGTGGGACAGGGATCCGCACTGCACACATTTAAATGGTGCCTTTGGTCACTGTGAATGGCTGATTGTAATCATGTATTGTCTTTCCGCTGACTGCTCAGCACGCAACAGAAGCTTTCACAGTACCTCGGTCCACGTGACAATAAACTAAACTAAACTAAAAACTAAACTAAACTAAACCTTTAGGGTCAGAAGGTCATAGGTCACAGAGTACGCTTCGGCCCAGCTGACCCATCCATGCCAATCCAGGTCCCGAGCTGAGCTACTTCCATTTCCTTTGAAACATTTCCTGTACATAAACTGTCCAAATGTCATTTAAGCATTGTAATCATACAACTATACCACTTCCCCTGACAGTTCGTTCCATGATCCCACCCACCTGTGTGTGAAAAACCTGATCTGCAGATCCCCATTTAGTCGTTCCATTCTTACCTTAAATATAGTTTTATCTTCCCTATGTAAGACATTGCGATCTGCGCCCCTCATGACTTTACAAATCTCCATACAGGCATGTTCGAATAGGAATGTTTTATCCTGTCTTTGGTATAGCACTGTCACATGAACAACTCTAGTTCCAACTACCTCAATGCTATCACCTGTCTAGGTTTTCAGATTTAGCTGTGCTATTTTAAGTCCAGGTAGATGTTTTCTAGACCCCTGTTTATATATTCAGCAAAACACAAATTGCCGCCGGAACTCAACAGGTCAGGCAGCATCTATGGAGGGAATGGACAGTCAACATTTGCATTAGAACCTTCCTTGGGACTTGTAGGGGGGAGAAACCTGACAAAGAGTGGCGGGGGTCTTGACATCATGACGGGCTGAGAATCTATTGGGGTGTGGGTGTAGGGATACAAAGTAAGGCCTCGGCTGAGGACAGAGTGTTCAATGTTGGAGAGGGGCAGCTCAGGGTGGATTGTGAATACCCAACAGGGTTTAGGGCGAGGGTCAGAGGCAGGGTCTGAGGAGGGAAGAGGTGGCATGGAGGGGTACCATGGAGGGTGGGCCATGAAGGGTGGATGTGCACCCAGAAGGGAGAGGGATGAGCAGGGAGGCGCAGGGGAAGTGGCATTGTTGGCAATGGGGGAGGACAGTAGGACCCAGCGGTTTCAGTATTAGGGGCCCCAGGTTTTCGTCCACCGGTGGAGCAGTAGGACCCAGGAGGGGAAGTTGGTGGAGCCGGCAGCATCATCACCGCTGGGCTGAAAGTAGCTGGCGATGCTTTGAATCCAACAAAGTCAGTGCCCCGAGCCAGCAGTTGATCTGAGGGGTGGTGAGTATCACCATAGTGCTGCCCTGGAGATGTGGTAAATCTGTGTCAGAATGTGGGCGGATGGCAGGAGAGCAGCAGGAATCACAGAGTGGGGGCAGTGAGAGAGGGTCTCACACAGCCCCTGGTGGAGAGAGGGGTGGCCATACTTTGAGGGGATATCACAGTGGACCAGTAAAGGGAGATTTGTCTATTCACTTCTGGTTTAGCAGTGAAACACTGCACTTAGTGCCAAGCCCAGAGGTCATATCTGACATTCACTTTCATGTCACAAACACTGGTTGTGTTTTTGTTAAGTCTCTCCTTATGTCGTTAAACATTACGAACACCACCTCTGTATTACTCCTTCACCAGTTTCCTGTATGTGGTGGGCCTGATATCTTGAGTACCTTCTTTTAATTTCCAATCTTCAGCACCAAGCCACTGACGAGTGTTCTCCCGACACCGAAGCCCCATCATCCAGCGACAGGGCCTGAACATCAGGCCGCCATTGTGGCGACTGCGGAGGCTTCAGTAGGCCCGACTATGGGTGGACAAGGGGAAGGGAACTGGACTCTGTGCCTTCCCTCACAGTGGGAACCATTGTGGGGGGATGTTTTTATGTTTTATGTTAAATTATTTTTTAATGTGGTGTCTTACTTTTATTGGTGTGCTGCAAATGGTAACTCAAATTTCACTGCACCAGAAATGGAGCATGTGACAATAAATGTCCTTTGTTCTTTGCCCTTTGTCCTTTGGAATTTCTTACTGTCATTTTTTTTGTGCTCAACTTCATGCTTTGGTGGTGTGTCTTTTTAAACCACAAGTATGAGATTTTTCTTGCTGAAGCAGCATTCAGAATGGCATGTTTCCCTCAGAATGAAAGGACGTACCTTTAGAAAGGAGATGAGGAGGAATTTATTTAATCAGACGGTGGTGAACCTGTGGAATTAATTGGCACAGACGGCTGTAAAGGCCAAGTTAATGAATATTTTTAAAGCGGAGATTGACAGATTCTTGCTTAGTAACTGAGTCAGGGGTTATGAGGAGAAGGCAGTAGAATTGGGTTGAGAGGAAAAGATAGATCAGCTATGATTGAATGGCAGAGTGAACAATGGGTCGAATGGCCTAACTCTGCTCTTAGAACTTATAAACTGTTCCCTCTTTTAAGGAACAGCCGTTCTCACTCATGTCCCACATGTCATTACTCGGTGATTCCACCATTTGGACAACTTCCAAAGATTAGGTTCACCTCTGATAATCCAGTCAACTTTCACTGGTCCTGTCCTTCAGCATTTGAAAGAGTGCTGCCATAATCAACTCAGTTCAGCCTCATACTCAGCCACTGTTTTGATTGGATTTCTGAGCTGTAATTTCAACATATATCATTGCACAATCGTGCGAGGATTGGGTTAAAAAGCTCCTTCAACAAGCCATCAATTTGTTAAACTTTCTGTGACCAGTTTCTCTGGACTCAGCAGGTTTCTCATTAAACTGCATGTTGAGGCTCCCACTAAAGTCATCAGGATAGATCTCTGTTTATCTGTATCATTGATATTGTCTGTGGAAAAGGTGTACAACAGTGTCTTGTAAATTCCGAGACATGTCGGTGTTTTGCAGCCAAATGCGACAGTCGTAGAAACATATAAATAGGTGCAGGAGGAGGCCATTTGGCCCTTCGAGCCAGCACTGTCATTCATTGTGATCATGGCTGATCGTCCCCTATCAATAACCATGCCTGCCTTCTCCCCATATCCCTTGACACCACTACCCCCAAGAGCTCTATCTAACTCTCTCTTAAATCCATCCAGTGACTTGGCCTCCACTGCCCTCTGTGGCAGGGAATTCCATAAATTCATAACTCTCTGGGTGAAAAGGTTTTTTCTCACCTCAGTCTTAAATGACCTCCCCTTTATTCTAAGACTGTGGCCCCTGGTTCTGGACTCACCCAACGTTGGGAACATTTTTCCTGCATCTTGCTTGTCCAGTCTTTTTATAATTTTATATGTTTCTATAAAATCCGCCCCCTCATCCTTCTAAACTCCAGTCAAATCATTGTTGTGGTCATTTGCATTTCTTTACAGGTATGTTGTGAACAGGTATGTTGTGAATATCAAAGGGAGTTTCTATTCATACATATATATAATGGAACAACTTTGCTCATCGCCAATATGTTATATCTTAATATACAAGAAAGGTGCTGAATTTTGCCATTTAGGAAGTTTATTTATTTTCTTCGGGTTTGTTGAGTGCATCTGTCTCCATGCTCCCTTACATTCACAATGGTATCTACCAAAGATCAAAACAATGACCCAAGGCATGAAAGTGACAACAGCTCTGTGAAATGGTAACACCAGAGACTGCAGGTGCTGGAATCTTTAGCAGCAAACAGACTGCTGGAGGAAAGCAGCGGATCAGGCAGTCAGTGTGGGGGGAAAACGACAGACAACACTGTCTCTAACAGCTTGCTTTTTATAAAAGTTCTGTGAACCTGCTCGCTTGGAGAACGTTACTGCCTAAATTATACACAGTCGAGCTCAGAGGTTTACCTGTTGCTGCCACCCATTGCTAAACCTGTGGAGGCACTGTCTATAGGATGAAATGTTAAGCCTTGGTCCTGACCACATCCGATGGGTGTAATACGTGACTTGGGGAAAATTCTGACAAAGAACAAGAAATTGCCCATGGTATCCTGGACTAAGACCGTTTAAATTACCATTGTCAGCTTGCAGCATCGAGGCTTCTTGTCAACGAGTATCCTGTACCACAATCTTGAGCACCCCTCAAAAAACACACTAGCACTGAGTGAGGGTTTGGAACATTCAGAGGCTGTGAAAGTACGGTGTAAGAATAAGTCTTTTTCTCATCTATATGTCACCCCTGGACTACATCATCCACAACTCTCCTGCACATGCTGGCAATAACCAGCTCTATCTCATCACCACTTCTCTGAATCCTCTCATGGTCTCTGAATTGTCAGCATCTAAAAGACAGTACAGACACTCCCGACTTACATACGGATGACATCGTGTGGACCTTTGCTTAAGTTAGATGTTACATTAATCAGAAGACCACACGGGAACACCTATGCGGAGATCATGTGGGCGTATCTGCGACAACAGCTGACTGGCATGCAGCAACAACCACATGCAACGTCAGTAGCCCGTTGGTACCAAGACCACCAAGACAAGCAACTCGGAATAAAGCAGTGGGTTTAAAGAATTCTTTACATAAGTGTGAGTTTATGCAAGTCACCTTTCATGTAAGCTGGGGAGTGCCTGTATTCCTTAAGCAATTATCCTTCAAATTGAGTCACACGGTGGCTCAGCGGTAGAGTTGCTGTCTTACAGGGGCCCAGATTCGATCCTGACTACAGCTGCTGTCTGTACGGAGTTTGTATGTTCTCGCCATGACCTGTGTGGATTTTCTCTGGGTCCTCCAGTTTCCTCCCACACTCCAAAGAAGTTCACTGTAAATGGTACCTAGTGTGTGTGGGATAAAGTGCGGGAGTTGCTGGTCGATGTGGACTCGGTGGGCCAAAGAGCCTGTATCCGCGCTGTATCTCTAAACTATAAACTAAACTAAATATTGGGAAACCGAACCATTGTCACAAACTACCCACCACAGCTAGACAGTTTACAAG